>CM058060.1:19504893-20754893 GCA_030157275.1 Cynaeus angustus
GATCCACTGCTTTCCCATCACTTGACAAATGTAAAATGAAAATCTTTTCGTTAGGTAAAATCAGCCCAAATTGTGTGCATCAGGATTGTATTTCGGTCATGGACGTGCATATGCCATCCCCGAAAATACTTCTTTCTCCGGTGCCAAATCCCCCGACACAATGCCAAAACGCACACCTCAAAAACAACTGTTGCTATTATTCATTCAGGCGTTGAAATTTCGTCTTGGGGTACCTTTGCATCCGCTGCGGAAAGAGCATATGTTCTTTTTTCATCTTCAAGTGTTTAGATACGAAAAACTAACACCTGATACACGATATTAGACACTTGAAGTTGAAGATGTTAAATTCAGTCGAACACTTGCTTAAAAGCCATCTGGAAATCCATCGGCACTGATGTATAGTCGACGCTGTGTAAAAATAGATTCATTAACGCCATTTATTCGGCGAGCTGTTTCGTATCGCTCTCAATTAATTAATTTCGTTGCTAAATAACTTTTATGTTTCTGAAATTGTATTTAATTGACAAATCTCAATGGACGCCGCTGCGCATCAGCAGACCATTAACCGGAAAATGAGAAAAAAGTTGCAAGGCTGATTAAAAGTAAATCTACGCTTGTCATCAACGGTCGGATCAAAACATGATTGTCAATCGAATCGAGAAATACAATTGTTGTGACAGAATGACAGTGATTTACACTTCCCACATAAAGTTGAATCGGGGAAATTGACAGCTAGATTATTTTTGTTTTAGTTTGTTGATAAAAAGAAGGAAAAGTTCAGTCCAATATATTTAAGCCTGTCTGTGTTAGTTTAAAATTTAGAATAAATTTCGTCGAGTTGAATACATCTTTCTTCGTACTTTAAGCAGACGGCGGTTTATACGACGGCGAAAATAAACTTAAAGACACAATACAATACACTATACAATCTAAATTTTCAGAAAAAAATTACCATTCATTAGATTTCAAACTATAAAACAAGTAAAAAATCTTGAAAAATATTTAATTTTTGATCAAAGCGACAAACTGGTCACCCGAATTAAATTTTTGTTCCAAGTGACCTCATACAATATTCTTTGAAATAATGGACTACAAACAATTGAAAAATTCGAGGCAATCAGTTTTAGCCTGACAAAAATTTGAAAAATTTAAACGGAAATTGATAGTTCTACGGTTACAGGAGTTGCTGGGAAACTAAATACCAATTTGGTACACCTTCTTGTATTTTTTTTGATCTAAAATCGCCTAAAAAACAAGTTTGAGTTATTCTCAATTTGAAACAAAGAAATCATATTTTTTTGCCCTTTTGATGTACAATTCTGCTTCATTTTATGTAGATATGCTTACACAATACAAAGAAATAAATTATGACAGCAATGATTTCAAAATTGCTGTAAAAGTCGCGGGCTTATCGCGTTATGTAATCTTAAATATCTAAATAGTAAGATATTGTATTTCATTTCTATGCATGTCATGTTATTGAAGAAGTTATAATGAGCAAAATTTTTTAAAGTGCTTTAAAATCTATCCAACTTCACGTCACGTACGTGGATTAAGAAATCAACCAGATGGTGGCATTTTGAAAGATAATATTTTAAACAGTACGTTTCGTATCTTTTCTTAGATTTATTCAGTAAACATCATTGCTTTTTTTAACTGCAGACATAAGAAAATTAAAAAAGAAATCTAGTCTAATTAATTAATTAAGATCTCAGTTTTGAGATCCCGCGGCCGTGGAAATTTGGCTGATGTCCGCCTCTGGAAAAATCCTTGGGCGTCTCTATTTATACAAGTCCTTACTCTATTTCTCGTGGCATCGCCTGCATTTACCTGTGCCGCCGAAAATACTTCGTTGCTGATCTCGCCGCTCGACAATAAAATCCGTAAATCCATCGGCGAACCGTGTCTATTTCTGCGGTTATGAAATTCGAAAAAAAAATTCCATCTCATGTCTGCCTGCGCGATTTATACGGTGCAGATTTTCTAATCGCTTTGTTTGCGCGCCTTTTGACCCATGCAAATGACAGAATTTTCCAAATTCTTCCCATCTAACTGTAAATCGTCTGGCCTTGCGTCTACTGGGCGAATTGGAACGTGATCATCATAAATAAACCGTAACAATAAAGAAGAAGAATATTCTTCATAAAAAAAACCTCCGAACGCGCACATTTATTACACCCGGACGAAATTAAAATACAATCCGGTGGCCGCCGCTCCAGGGACGCATTTTTAGCCGCAACTATTAGCGAATTCCACGGCATTGTTTTGAAGTTGATATTCAGCACGCGTTCGGGGTACATTCCGAGGACCAAAGCGAATTCCCGGCTCTGGAACCGACGCATTTTTGGAAAAGGACACATAAATCTGAGGATGACCCCAAGTGGACAGCAGGTATCGATGGTAGAGAATGTTAACTAGCACCAGACATGGGTAAACAGCAACGGAAAGAACAGGCGCCTAAGAAAAAAAAAATAATAAAGGCGGCAAAAAACTAAAGGACTTTATATAGACGCCGCCGCCAAACGGGGCAAAACATTGAAAATTTAAAACTGTATTAAGCAAACTGAATGTACACCATTAATACTTATATTGTTTTTTTTGCTTCTTTACTGTGATGTGGTGGCTTTTATAAATGTTTTTTTTTCAGGGCCTAAACCTTTGCGGGTGGAGCCTATCTCTGACCGGTACCGTAACCGAGGAACATTACTAAAATTGAAGTGTAGAGTTGTAGGATTCCCCATTCCCGTGCTCACTTGGAAAGTGAACAACACCGTAATTCACCCGAACAACCACACATGGATCACACAGAAAAAGTAGGTAAAGTTGCCAGCATTGTCCCCTGAGACATACTATCACAAACATAAACCACCAAATTCTAATTGGCATTTTTCTTTATTTCCGCTCGCTTCAGTGACGGAAAAGATAGGTGAGTAAAGCAAGCGTGGGCAAAATGTAAAGTAGTCTCATTTTTATTTCTTTACGCAACAAAGATAAATAAAATCAAAAGAATAAGCACTCTATGTAAATAATTCAAGAGTAGTTAACAATAATCTCATGAAAAAAGGTGCATGCGTTCTGCTTTGCAAAAAAGTAAAAAACATTTGTCCGCGAGTGACTCAAAAGGAGAAATGGAAAAAACGGGACTGCTTTAATTGCTCTAGAAAGTACAAAATGCCCCCGCACAACACTCGTTTGTATGCCTCGTACTGTTTTCTAATTGGTGGCTCTTGATTCTAGGAAAAGGAGTACGCTGACGATCGACGACGTGACGCAGGCGGATTGGGGCCAGTATGAATGTGTAGCTAAGAGTGTGGATGGAAACATTTCGAGTGCAGTCTATACACTGAGGGGATCCCCTACTAGTACACCTAAAACGACAAGGCAACGAGAAAGACCTGGTACCAATTCAACTGTTTCAGATAGTGACTATAGTGAGTCAAAAATGACTTGAGGGCGATCAGACTTTTCGAGGCCAGAACGGTTTAATGCAAGGACATTTTGACAAAAATGAGCAAATAGTTGAGAAAATATTGGGTGCAAATTGAAAGTTATGCGCAAAAAGTCCCTGTATCATGACGCCGTACATCGAATTGGCTGTGTCAAATCAGCCCTCTGAAGCCCACGCGCTCGGGGAAGCCGTTTCCTCGTGTGAATCGCCCTTTATCCGTGCCAACGACCAAAATTGCAAATGTGGTATGATGAAATATTTGAAAATATTGACCGAGGCAAGCGCCACTATCATTACACAATACTATTGGCATTTTGACAGCACGTATACACACAAACATAATCGGGCATCCTTTCTTGACCCATGCCAAAAATCATTATTTCCTAACATTAGGTCACCTAATATCGTCGTTACGTAATCGCGAAATTTACACATCCGGTGTTCAAACAATTCTTCAGTTGTTTTTCCTTTCAGGGAAGCCCTGTCCCGAACCGTACAATACGGATTATTGTAACAATGGAGGAAGTTGTTTTTTAGTGGAAATCGCCAGCGAATATTCGTGTGAGTAAGTATCTTTAATTTCTTTACTGTTATATTCGGCTTTTTTAGTATTAGGGAGATGTATTCCGGACAGTTTTCGTAGGGTGTTGCTATTTTAAATGTTGCAGTCGAGTCGAATTACCGTGTCCTGAAAAGTTAAAAGGAGATATTTCCGGCTAAAAACGAAAACGTTTCGGAAATAGATACAAATTCAAGAAGTTTCCAACTCGAATAAAAAATGTTTGTTTTACTACCTGATGAATAAATATACAATTGTATCAAAAAAGGATTAGGCTAATAAAGCAGCAATTAGAACGCTTGATAGGAGACTTGCAGGCTACATAATCATGCTTTCTTTTGTTCAAGTAACAACAATTTGAAAAACAAGTCTCAGTATGTCTAAGAAGCAGGCAAAAATATTTTGAGCGCTAAGATTCGTATACTTAAAATATTCTATTTAAAAGCAGGAAAACTGTTTGTGATGAAAGTACCTCTAAAGCTTCTTGTAGCAAGCACCCAAAAATATTTAAGCAATTTATCATTTAAAGACTGAACATTATAGTAACATTTTTCATCCAGCCCTATTCATTTTTCCCTGATCGAAACTGTTGGGAGCTCAGGGCTGAATTCGAAGGACCGTAATGGAATGAAATTCAGCTTAACGATGAATTGTGTATTTTATAGCCAAAAACAAGATGAATTTGGACAGAGTGCCCACGATGCAACTGCGACCTTTCGAGGAAACAAGAAATTACTGTTTTTTTTTAATAAGTTACTGCGGGCGATTGCTGAAGTGAAAGTGCTGTCTTTCCTGGTACCACTGTCTAGGGTTTCTAGGTCTAGGGTGGTAGTCGCTGATTCATACCCACCAGAAACATTGGAGTTTTGTGGTCAAGGTTTCTCGCTATTGACCGAGTCACATTCAGACAAAAATCAAGGAATTTTTTATATTCATTATAAACAGTTTTTCAAAATAACCTGCGGTGGACAAATTTGTAACATTTTGCATAATATCTTTGCTTTTTTGGCCCTATTTTTAGATAAATTATGGATTGTGTGTCTCCTGGCAGTGTTAAGACGGCAATCTCAATAAAAAACTAAATTGTTTTTCTTCCAGGTGCCCGGATGGCTACACAGGAACCAAATGTCAAGAAAAAACGTCCCAGCAACTCAGTAGGTATCGTCAACCTTCAGTTTCCACTTGTAAAGTAGGCCTCTATACGAAATACAATAATTGTTAGAGAACTATTCCTTTTTTATTCGATTCGAGTTCTGTGGTGGACTTTGCACGCACATGAATACGAGAAAAATGAGTGTATTTAATAACATCTACACTGTATATTAACTGTTACCGTTGTACATACAAACATTTTTTAAATAAATATGAGCTGTATATTTGTAAACTATCCTACTGTATAAGACTGTTAAAAAATCGTACGTTTTGTGTTTCACTCGACAGTCATCTAATGAACTTTATACCTGACGTCAAAGTCTTTTGTGCTTTTATAAAAAATCGATTTGGATTTCAGGTAGAAAGCCATGTACCTATAAAAATCAGGGACCGACATTTTACTTAATTTTTGTATAAAGTCATGTAGATATATTTATTTATTACATCTATACTCACAACAAAATCTTAAAATCTTTATTACAAACTCTAAAAAATAAAAAAATAGTTGTAAAACTTATTAATAAACAATAAAAAAAAATGACGTTTTTTATTAAGTTTGGTACCCTGGAAAGGACGCTCCCGTGAAGTTTTAAATTGTATTTTATAGGTACGTAAAAAGTTTGCCTGCTCTATCACTGTTACTATTTATTGTTATTAACCAATTCTTTAATAACTATTACTAATAACACTCGAAATTCGACTCTCTAGATTTGTTGTGAGTTTCAGATGTTTCTAACTGTTGCATGTCCCTTTTAGAATAGTTAACTTCTCGTAGTAATTCGGGTAAGGCTGTAAAATTCTCTACGGCTGAAGCCGCCCAATGTTCTTAATGCTACCTCTCAACTACACTTTTTGTGTTTCAGGCGAACGAAATGAAAGATCTTGAATTCCGAAAATCTTTAATTTCGGTAAGACAAACAGCATTCTACTAACACAAATGTAGTTCAGAGGGTTGAAGCTACAATTATTGTAAGAATATTTTTGTTCCAGGATAGTGAGAAGAATTTCAAAAGTCGAATCAAAAGGCTGGATTAAGAACAAAGAGAAGAATACCCTATACCAAAGAACTTTGCATTAACGAAATGATATATTCAGTTTATTTATTTGATTGGAGAGGAAACGCACAATAACTGGTAGTAATCAATGTATAACTATTTTGTTATTTTAGCAACAAATTGTAGTGTTATGTAAATCTCAATGTTGTTAAAGATACTCGCATATTGTGATAACGATAAATGGCGCTACTAGATATTGACTTTTATTAAGAGTTCAAAAGTATATAAATTAGTTAGCAGCGAATCTCGAACCATTTGTCGTGACCGTAGTTAAGTTTTACATGCTTGAAAAGAAATGTTATTTCTTTTATAAACTTTATTATGTATAAATATTTATAAATGGAAAACGCAACTAAATGTAAAGTTATTTTTCGCAAGAATTCGTCCATTTTTTAAGCAGTATTGATGTTGAAATTATTAGAGATTGCCTAGTGAGAAAAAACTACAAGTAATTTTAAATATATATCGACAATAATTATGCTAATAAAATTTAAAACAAAGATCAATGTTTCACTTAAACCTACTCCACTCAGTCTTCATTCTTATAAGTAACAACAGTATCCACTTTATGAATGTTTGTCGAGAACGACCGCATTTTCACAGTTTGGGCGTTCTTAACATGAGCTGCCTGAGCTTCACTCCATTGTTCAGGCAAATTTATGTTATTCTTAGTATAAATCTGAATATCAAAACTACACAAACAATCTAACAAAGGTAAGTACGCCACAGACGATGCAATTTGTTTTAAAACATCTCTAATCTCATTCTTGATTACTTTTAATGGTTTTTCTGATACCTGCCCACCTGTTTCATTAGGGCTTCCCTCATATTCAACATGAAAATCCCACCTTTCCATCACTTCCAGGGTCCGAACGTTGGTTACAATTAACGCAACTTTGGTAACACTCCTTTGAACTAACCATTCTATAAAAAAAAAGTGAGAAAATGCCTTTTAAATTGAAACAAGTTACCTTTTAATTGAGTTAAAGTGGAGGATAAAAATTCTTTGATCTTGTTATCAGTAGACATTAAAATCGTTAAACCGTAATTTTCGACACTTTGAAAGTTTTCAGGAGGGTATAGTCCTCTTTGGAATAAAATTGAATTGATTCCGAAATCTACAAAAAAAATGATTATAACCTCACTCCAAGAATATAGTCGATCTTACTTAAGTAATCACAGACGATTTCAGCTGAGCCTTTAAGAGTTATGGACGACTTAGTCTGCTGGGCAACTCCAGTCATTTTGGCTCTATTAATACTGAGATTTACAAAAAACACTTTAAAATTATAACGGTTACAGAGCGATTTGATTTCAAATTTAAACGTCACTTTCTAGATTTCTAGTGACCAATGTTGCCAACAGATAACTGAGGCTTGTGGTTACAAGCACTCTTGCATTGGTTCACTGAATAAATAAGAACTGATTAAAATAGTAATTAATAATGTTTTAAAATATTTAATTAAAAGAAAATTGTGTAGTTATTGGGTATTTGTTCTGGATATGACTGCCTAATAGTCTGGGAGTGTAATTGTTGTTGGATCCATAACCACCTCCGTTAAAATTCCAATTTGAGGTTATCTAGTTTTTAGTAGGTTTTGCAACTATTTACAAATAATGAGTGAAAAAGAAATGTCTGACAAAAAGACATCTGCTCCTGGAGACGGACTACGGTCTGTACGAACGACGACACTATTCAAAGCTGTAAATTTTGAGTTATATGTCAAACCCGTGAGTAATTTATTAATATTTAAGAAAATATAATTTATTTGGTGTTTTTTTATTTTAGAATTTAGTTATTATGGGTTTAGGTTTGGTTGCATTCACAGGTTGTCTGGGATATATTGCATATATGAGAAATCAGTACGATGCTCTTGGCTACTATCCAGCTATTCAAGAAGACGGAAAAGAAGAATTTGTTAAAAGAAAGTCTAAGTGGGAGGACTAGACGAATTTAATAGGCTTGATGCAAGATGTAAATAATTAAATTAAACGTAAATTGTGGTAATTAGCGCGTAATTTCGAACGCTGCAGTGCAGCCAACACTAACGAAACGTCAAACCGTCTTTGCTAGACATTGATTTTCATCGTTTTATTTGTTGTTAGTCATGTAAATAAATAAATATCGAGAGGTTTTCACCGAGTGTTCTTTTTCTGGTTCATGATAAGCTTTAGTGACATTTATTATGGAAGTTTCACAGCGAGTGCGCAAAGATAGCGTCCTAGCTTTATCCACAGCAAACAACAAAATAATTTTGTGCCTGAAATAGTTACGGCAATTATGTTAACTTGGATTTTTGATTGAAAAAGTGTAGTTATAATGATTAATAAAACGACGGAGTTAGTTATAGACAAGATATGTCGTTCATGTATGTGCCAAAATGAGAATATGCGAAATGTCTTTGATTCTAAAGAACTCGGCGGTCAAACATTGCAACTCGCGGAAATGTTGATGGATTGTGCTGCAGTCGCTGTGAGTATTTTAGTGAGCCCCCAATTTTGTGAGACACACCCTTTTGTTTCCAGGTTGCTTCTGGAGATGGTCTTCCTAACCTCTTATGCGTTAATTGTGAAAACAAACTCAATCTAGCCTATGAGTTCAAGCAACAATGCCAAAAGTCCGACTCTACTTTAAGAGAATTGACCAATCAAAGTGACTCTGTGATCAAAGAGGAGTCCTGTGACATTGTGGTTCAACCAGACTTTAACATTCCAGAATTATACAATGACAGCGACAGCGACGACGATGATAACAACAAACGAAAACTGTCATCATCTTTTACCTGTCCTTTTTGTCAGAAAGTGCTAAGAACCAAAAAAGGGCTGCGGATACACCAGCGGCGTCATACTGGTGATAAACTTCGATCGTGTCATATTTGCAATGCCCAGTTCACTAGAACACATCATTTAATCAGACACATGAAGACCCACGTGAAGACTGATCCAGGACATGTATGCGCGGAATGTGGCATGTCCTTTATGAAACTTAGCCATTTGTTGTCTCATAAGAAAACACATAAAACAGACGAAAAAAGCGACGAAGGAGAAAATGGGGAACAGGCTGCGCCATCGGAAAATCTCAGTGATGGAGATAACACTCTGCCTATGGATATGGAGGACGAGGATGATGGAGTTGGAGAGGAGGAGGAGGAAGAAGACGCGTTGGAAGAGTACTTCAAACCAAAAACAAGGACTGCTAAAAAAGACAAAGGGACTTATGAATGTAAATATTGTTTTAAAATTATGACGACATTCGTGGGGCTCAAGATCCACATGAGGCGGCACACGGGCTCAGATTTAGCCAAATGTAAAGTAAGTCCACAGGCGATGTTTCGGGTATAAAATTTATGCATGCACGTGGAGCAGCAGGTTCTAGATAATGTGGATTACTTGTTTGTAAATGGCAGTTTTTGCAATGTTATAATCTCTATAGCTTTTGCATTTTTTAAAATGAAATTGGCAATACGACGGTATATTTACGTAATTAAAATTGTGGTATTGTAACTTAGAAAATATTTTTTACAGTAAAAAAATAACCACAAATAAAATGTCTTAGAAAAGAAGTGGAACGGAACCCACATGTGTAAAAACAAATCTTTTTGTTCGTTCGTTTATCTACGTTAATAAACACCTCCAACAAAACCGTTCAGTAAAAACAATTGCAGAGAATTATCACGATTCATTTAAAATTTTTCTTAATAAACAATTGATTTCGCGAACACATATTTCAAAATCGTTCTATCTTTTGCAGCTTTGCGAGAAAAGCTTCACAAAAACGAGCCATTTGAAGCGCCATCTTCAGACTCACGGTATCCGCGAACTAGAAAAACCAAAGCCAGTAGAAAAGAAAGTCATGGAATGTGAATTCTGTGATCGAAAATTTAAATACAAAAAAAGTTTCAATCATCACATGCAAACAGAGCACGGAATGTCTGATGAAAGTGACGTTCCACTGAGCACTTACGTCTCGAAAAGCAGTGAGAATAAAGACGAAGAAAATAAAGAAGATGAACCATCAGTACCACCACAACCAGCACCTACAGAAAAAGATGTAGAGAAGGCACCAGAGCCGGAAATCCCTCTTTCTGACTCTGAAATGAAAGACAGTCCTCCTACTGTCAAGTCGACCAATCACAAAGTTCATGTGTGTCACGTGTGTGAGGCAGCGTTCGCTAGAGCCAATCATTTAACGCGCCACATGACTTTGCATCGAGCTCTGTTGATACATAAGTGTGATAGATGTGATAAGGCTTATGCTACTTTAGAACATTTGGCGAAACATGTGGAGGAAGATCATATTAACAAGCCTTATGCTTGTACGATTTGTAATAAACCGTTTAGTCGAGGTGAGCACTTGATTCGGCACTTGAAAGTACATCAGAGTGGGAATGAGAAAGAAGACAATTTGACGTGTTCAATTTGCGAGAAGACTTTTAGCAGGTTAGTTCGTGATTTTGTCAGTAGAAGAGGTGTTATTGAAGGTTTTAGGTCTGACCATTTGGCCCGTCATATTAAAATACATTTACTGCAGGACAAAAGACATGTTTGTCCCGAGTGCGGTAAAGCTTTTAACCGACTTGATAATCTAAAGACTCATCAACGCATTCACACGGGAATTAAAGACACTACAAAGTTGCATCTCTGCATTTACTGTGGAAAGGAGTTTAATAATTCAAGTAATATGGTGAGTATTTGTGTTTAAAATACTTTTTGACCCCACTACTGAAGATTTAGTGTTCATTTTGTGATTTAAAATGTATACTTCTTAGGTCCAATTCTGTATGTTAGTTTTTTGATACATTTTTTCGTTAGATCGTGCACATGCGGCGTCACACCGGCGAGCGCCCTTACAAATGCAGCCAGTGCGGGAAAGGCTTTCCAAGATCCCACGATCTCAAATGTCACGAACGGACACACTCTGGAGAAAAACCCTACCATTGCGCCCTCTGCGGTAAATCCTTCAATAAAAGCAACAAACTGGTAAGTGTCCGCTCGACTGGAGCAGAAATATTTCTTAACTCCGCCTCTTTTAGTTACGCCACACCCGTGTACACACCGGTGAACGTCCTTACGTTTGCAACATTTGTGGACGAGCCTTCACACAATCCAATGATCTGGCTCTTCACATGCGGCGTCACACAGGAGCGCGACCGTATGCCTGTGGGATGTGCCCTGCTCGTTTTATCCAATCAGGACAACTAAAAGCCCATCGACGTACGACAGGCCATTGGGTAGAGACTCAACCTGATCTCAAAGGTGGTCATAGAGTTGAGCCAGTCACGCCCGTCGTGGAACCTACACCAATTAGATTTAAAACACACGGAAAACCGAAAAAAGAGGAGGAGTTGGATGATACAAAAAATGTTAAGTTGTTAGCTCACAGCATGGGTTTTATGGGGTCTCTAAGTGTTTCGGGAGAAAATTTGGTGCTCGATCCGAAAATCGTCGAGTTACAGAATTCAGGACTTATTAATCTCGTGGGAAGTGCGGGGGACCTTAAATTCAAGACAGATAGTGGTGGATTCGTGATGACACCTGTCAAGAGCGAAGTAGGAGGGAAAAATCAAGATGTAGGGGCGGCGTCGGCTTCTGCGGCGTTCCAACAAGGTGTTTCAGCGGTGACTTATTCGATAGTTGCGCCGGTGGCCAGTTCGGCGACTTTTACGGCGGCAGATTATAGTAATTATCAAAATTTCGGTTGAAGAGATGACACTCAATTATTAAGTGGTATTTGCGAAGTGGCGATTTTTTTATTCAGTGACTGGACATCAGTAAGTGTGAGTAGTTGAAAACTGCTTACATACTACTGCCAGAATTTATTTAGAATGATTAATAGTCTGATCACTACATGTATATTTTTGTCAGTTCATGTTAAGATTAAGAATCTATAAGTATACTTAATATATTGATGATTTCAAATAGAGTAGTGGAATCTGTTAGATTGTAAATAGGTAACGCGAGTTTTGTGGTAAGTTCAAATGAGTTGTAGTGTTCACTGGAATTACTTCTGAATATTACGACAATTATAGTGAAAAATTATGTACATCCATAAGATATTTTTGAATAAAATTGAAATAAGACGATTTGTAGTTTTAATATTCAAATTCACCTTCACCACGTTAAATGGTTATGTAAAAATCAACCATTATTAATTCAGTATTACTGTTAAAAATTACGTAGTATTCTGTTAGAATACTTAATAAAAAACAACGTGAGAAAAACAATAAAATCGATTTTTGATAAATCACCAAAAACTCGTAGCGTTAAATCCTTATTTAATTAAACATTGTTCACATGCTTTTCTGGAAGTTGTGGTCTAGCTTTACAAACACAATGCTTACAAAACAGGGTTTATGAAATAAACAGAATTCTACATGGAATAAAAAAAAACAAAGAATTAGAGGTTATGTTTAAGTTATGTCCACATGACATCCTACATTTTTCAAGAGATAAAAGCACTCGTATTATCTACAAAAAGTGTGATAACGGTCCATACAGGATCCAGGTTGTTGTAAGACGCTAATATTTCAGCATAAAAGATTTTTAAACATACCTCAAAAAACATAACCAATTTTTTTTGACAAGCAATCTTGACAGTTGACAGCTTTAACTTTTGGAGCAATGTCTAAAGTGCTATTACCGGTATTATATTGATTGGACTGTTAAGACCGGTGGGATTTGCGCCAATATTTAGATGGATTAAACGATCATTTGAAATAATTGAGTATTCACTAAAATAAATAAAGGGCGTTATTTCAGTTGTTCTGCATTGGTCCTAAATTTCTGTGATACAATGAATTTTAATAAAAATATTTTTAATATCATAACAATATCTCGATAAATTTTTGTGCAACTGTAATAGTTAATGATTATAAAAAATAAATTTAAATAAAATTATTCGACAACGTAAGATAATATTTTTATTTTTCTGTTTTAACAGATTTTTACTTTAAAATAATTTATTATCGTTTCATAGAATTATTAATAATGTATGACCAAAACCACCAACGTTTAAAACAGTTTTTATTAATTTACTGGTAATCTTACAATGAATTATTTTAAAATTGACTCATAAATACCAGTTAAAACAATAGTAACGGTTAATTTAAGTGACCAAAAGTGATGACTAGTTTCTCTGTTTGAAACTGTAGTTTAATGCTTGTAAGGGCTATTCATAGACGATGCTATTTTAATTTGTAGTTGTTGATAAGCACCAAAGATACACTACCAGCAGCTTATTCATAAATTTGGTAAGCGATTGATTCATTTCTAACTTCAACTGAAAAGAATACTTTCAAATACAAACTAAGACTGATTGTGACAAGAACAAAATTAAGACTGATAAGTGCGAACAATTTTTATTTTTGTTTGTTTTTCAAAAATCGACAGAAAAAAGCACTTTCAGAGAGCGTAAATATTACTACTCAATGTAAAAATATTGATTCCCTAATTTACTCCTAATTTCCCTTTACATTTTAGTTGCCTACCTACATTTACGTTGATGTGTTTTCAAAGTAAACTTCAGTAATGACATTGCTAACCTTTAGAATTACAAATGTCAGATGCAAGCTCCACACACATTACAAATTCTTTTTTACAACCCTATTCCACGACTGTGTACAAATAGTTCCACCTACAAAATTACCCAAAGTTTTCCGTTTCCTTTTGCCGTTCCACGACCTGACCTGAAATATCAAGTTCATGTTTGTTCACTTAAAACCCTTTGTTTTGTATGCACGTTGATCAGTAGAAAATCCCTCTTTATTCCCGAGGGGTTAGAACCGGCCCTCCGCAGCAAAGCCGCCACGTGCGCCTGACGGATGCAGCTGCTGGTTTTTTTTCCCTGTTCTCCTGACTGCAACCGTCAAATACCAACACGGGAAAAGAACGTGATGCTTGTTGTTTGCAGCCCTTTGTCAAAATGGCACGTGCGAGCAACCATTTGCGACTTTTCCTATCCCAAGGTCTTAAAACTGGATCAAGACGCAATAAGAGAGGATTTAATAAGCTCACGCAGGAATAAATCAAGATAGTTATCACCGGTTTATGTACAAGTGCTTTAGGGAGGGAATGGTTAACAGGATGTTAAGTTGTGCTTTCAACCGCATTCACAGTTTGTCATTTTGCACGGTTCTGGAATTTGAGCAACTATGCAGCTACGGAATCGCGGGAAAATATTAAACTCTTTAAATTATTAAGTATAGATAATTACGACGTTGTAAAATCGCCATGTTTATAGGCTCATCGTGCCGCCATTTTTTAATGATCCCCCGGAGAGTAATTTCCATAAAACCGTGTCAAAAATTAATTAAAACGATGGCAAGAAGCGGAGATTCTTCTTTAACATAAGTTATCGGGGCATCTTACTTCTTATCTTAAGACTCATTCATTTTTACGGGCGAGTTGTGTGTCTATTCATTACGAAACCAGATTATTTAGCCCTTCTGTCCGATTCAAGAAACCGGTCATTTGATATATTATTATAAAACGAGGATGTGTACGGGGCGAAAATCCGGTTGAGGGTTTGTGGGTTCAGTGACTTCACAAAAAGGACGAGTATTCCCTCTGGAGATGTCAATCGTCGTGGCCAATTATCAAAAACCGATCTTTATAAATTATCGTACGTTGAGGGCTCTTTTGGGGTGTTCAAAATGTGAACTGCGTCCAGTTTTCAAGAGTCAGCGTTTTGATATGCGCACAGTGATTCGCACGTTTCCTGTACGAAATGGTTTTATAATCATCCACGTTTCCGGATGACGGAGTGATCTTTAATTGGCATTTTCGGGGGTAATGGAAATCCAATTTTTAAACAGAACGACTTGCGGGAAAGAGTTGCTTAATTAGGGTTTGAAATCAAGAATGAAGCAAGGATAGAAGGAAACAGATAAATTGGATTATTACTGGTCTAACTAGATAAAAAATTAACGAGAATAAAAAATTAAATATTTCTTATAGGACCTAAATTTTAATTGGCTTGAGTTAGTTTAATTTTGGAATATTAATGAGTATTTTATGAACTCAATTTTACTTTCATTATGTACTTATTGTTGGCTATTTATAAAAAATAATTTTAAAAGTACTACAGAATGTCGTTTTTAATTAGATCTGTAGTGTAACAAATTAAGATTGAGTTTTTGATGAAGATAAGATCTTTAATTAGGTAAACAAATTCCAATCAAATGGAACATTTTAAGACTTTTTGTCTGATCTGAATAAAGTCCAGAGATAACTCTCAATATCTATCTTCTTACACTGTTTTTATTTTCTCACGTAGACGTCCTAATCAACTCTATTTTTTTTCTAAACTCGATCTTCTTTAAAACTTAAACTCCATTTATATAAAAGTTTTTAATTGTGTCGTCCTGTAGATTTGCCCGTCTCGTTCGCCGCCGCTATTCGGGATTATTATTTAATAAAGTGAAGTCGAAGGAAGTTGCTTTGGGTAAAATGTTCCGCTCTAGTGATTAATTCGTCCTTTTTTCTAAATCGATTGATTGGAGTCGAGGGCCGATAATAAAAGAAGCGATGCGTACTTTGGAGGCAGCTGGCGTTCCGAATCACATTTTTAACGACCTAACAATCCATTATAAATAGGCCCTTGTCAGCGACTAGATCTAGGGATAAGAAAGAATCCATTAATTCCCACCGATTAAATGCGTTCCATAAATCACTAAATTTCGAAGAATTTGTAATTAGTCAAATTAGCATAGCGTGAGTTTTTAACATCTTTGAACTCATATCTTTAGGTTTCAGATAACAGGACACTGTTCACATCCAGTTTTGGAGAAATTGGATCCGTGACAAGTAGGATTAAGGATTGGGTTTCGCAAATTGTTATTAGTGGATTCTATCAGAGATATCAAGTGACGAGGATGAAACCTTGATTATGTTAAGCTTGCATTGTAAAACACGAGTTGCCACTTGTCTGGATGGAACTAGGATCAAATTTACTTTGTAAAAAAAAACGTGAGGTTGACAGGAGATGTGGAGGAATAATATTGGAATCTTAGGCCTTAGTTGGTCTCAGGAAAGAATGCTGTGATAAAAGTAAAATATTTTTCTATTATTTTTTTTGTTTCTAGTGCAATGATAGTCGTTACACTTTATTTATTTTGAACCAAAGGTCCAAAGAACAAAACTCTTTCAAATTTTGGGACTGTACACAGAATTTGAACAAACTTGTGTAGGTATTGGTTTGTACTGCCTGGGGATATTTTTACGACTTGTATGTTGTTGACAAACGATAGCGTAATGATAGAAGCAGTGTCAATGATGTTTTACGATTTACGTTTATTTATACTTGTTTAGGGAAGCAAATAATTACAATAAAGTTTAGCGATTATACTCCCTTTTAGAAGCTCTCTCATGTCATCGTCTAAATTTTCTAGATGACAGTAACTTTGTTATGGTTAAAAAGTTTAAGTTTAATGTAAACAAATCAATTTTGACAGCTTCTTCACTCTTTAAATTTATTACCAACATTCACTAAAAACACCAAAAATGTACATACACTGAGCTCTCATATATACCTTTGCCACTAAAAATTGCACTTTTTATAGGTTCCAGTTAGTATTTACGAGATTCTTCACAAAGTCAAAAAAAAGGTTTTAATGGTTGGTGAGATTAAAAAAAACCAAAGTAACGTTTAATTTCACACTTGTTAAAATTACCAGTGAAGTAAGATAATCAATAACAGTACATCGTAATTCTGAAATTATATAATAACCTTTAAAGTTGAAATTTAACACTTTATTCTAGCAGTGGAAAAATTGTATTTTATTACAGTTTTGAAGTTATTTATTTGATTTTTGTTACTTTGTATCAACTAAAATGATTCGTAAAAAAGTTTACTTTTTTAAATTAAGTAAGTACTTAAGTATCTTTATTATTTTTTAAACAATATTGTCAAAAAATTATATATATTTTTAAATTTTGAGTTTTTTGCAACTTGGTTCTTAATTTGCGATTTTTAAGAATATTAAATTATCTGTTTAATTTTTACGTTTCACTACAATTTTTAAATCGTAAACTTCAAAGATATAAAAACTTATAAAAAAAAGTTAAAAATTCGTAATAAAATATATGAAACTATGATTATATTTAATGCATAAAGTTATTGCAAAACGACTATTGAAGTTTTTAAATATATTTTTTTTTAAATATTTTTTAATTATTTACATTTTTTGGACTTAAAGTGTTTAGATTATTAAGATTGCCATTAGAAATGTAGTAGTTTTACAATAAATAAATAATACTACATATAATAGTAAATAATAATATCTAATAAATAATAAATAAAAAAAAAACAGTTTTTTTTCAAATTTTTAATTTTTTTTTGGTTGACTTGCTGTACGAGTGGCTTAATGGTTTAAATTTGGTTTACAATTAGAGGTATTTATCGTCTTATGTGAAATGGTTTAATGAAAATCACCCTGTATACAATTAGAATAGTTTTAAAATACATGCTACATGTTACATGTTACACCTTTAGTGTAACATAAAATCTATAAAAAAATATACCTAATCCTTTTTTCTATTTAAGTGTCCACGGTCAGAACATTAAACGTTTTCTATTCAATGGATTCAAAGTAGGATTAATTTCTATATTTTACATATTTGTCTGGTGTTCAAAAAGACTTTTACATCAAAAAGTCCTCATTTTTTCCCACTATTGGCTTTATTTTAACATTATCTCTTTCCCAGTCATTAAGAATATGAAACACCTGTTGCTTTTTGTACATTAGGAAAATAAAACAAATTTATTATAGAAGTTTTGCAATAAAAGAGGCTTAGAAAATTGTAGAATTATTCTAGCTTTCATTTTAGGTAATTCAGTTATTAGAGAATGAATATATCATCAATGTATAGCGTGGCTTGTGGTTTGCAACGTATTTCTGATTCCATTGTTTTCATGTAACGGCACGTTCCACGCCACGAAAAGGGTAAATAGTTCAAAAATGGAAATCATTACCGTTTATTTTATTCTAGATTGCTCTATTTTTGTACCTATAAATTTTAATAAAATTAAAACTATTCTTTTTAATTTTACTGTTTTATACTTTAATAGACAAATTTGGAAACAAAAGTTTCTTTTTTGTAGCAGATAAAAAAATCATTTTTTTTCTTCTAGCAGATAAAAGACTCATTTTTTGTCAGGCTTAGGATATGTACAATATGATCACATTAAAAGGGTTTACTATAAATTAGGTAGATATGTATTTATATTTAAAAATAGGTAAGCACGTGAGCGTACGCAGTTTACCCGCCGAAACTCCGACAAATAAACTTTCCATTTATTATGACACACAGACTCTACCTGTCTTCTAAATTGTAATTCTTTTTAGACAGTTAATATCTATAATTCAACTATATCTAATATTAGAACGTACTTTGGGCACGCACTATGTAAAAGAGATTCATAACTACATCACCCTGACTCAGTGTTCCCAATTAAGACTAGATTGTATTTAAGCTCTGTGAAATTATGAGTGAAGTATACACGATTTTTATTTTTAACGAATTGCTTTTGATCCAATTGCACGCTTAATGAAGTCACCTCGAATTACCAAATAACACTCGCAATTTCTCTTCCGATATAAATTTGATTTTATTGTTATAGCCATACCGTCATTAAATCCCTCTTTATGTCACTTTTAACGGTTCTCTCCAACAAATCTCTGCATAAACCAAACCATTTGCTGCAACCAAACTGGGTTTAATTAATTTTTCTGTGTTGTTTATAGACGTAGGTCTCATTAATATTTCATACAACTAGAAATAATCAGTTCTTCATTATGTTGTTTGTAAAGCTGTTATTGGAAAGGTGATTTGTTGTCTAGATATATAAGTAACGCCTCGTATCCGGGCCCTAATAATTCCACTTTGCCTCCTGAGGATTCTCAGATACCAACATAAATATATGCTGAAGGGGTTCCTATAGTAGCCCTCCATTATTTATTTAAGTGGCTGTCAGGGACGTACGTGCTCATATTAATAATAATCACAGCGAAAAACACACGCACATTTCCGGTATTGTTAATTGAACAGTCGCGTGTGGTGTGTTTTAAGGCGGCTGGATGTACAAAGCACTCTATTTGAATGTAGATAGTGAAGACGATTGGTTGGAGAAATGTCAAACTGATAAGTCACGACAGTCACTTGTCGGGTGAAAAGGTTCAGGTGCCGGTTAAAGTAGTCCATAAATAATTACAGAAAACATGCAATTAAAGCAAGTGGACCGTTGAAAAATATGGAAATAAATTGCGATAAAGGAAAGGGGCGTAGCGAGGACAGGAACTAACTAGATACAAATTAATGATAAGGACGTGGGGCCTTTTCTTTCATTAATTTGTCAGTGTGAGTACGCACTTATGGTGGTCTTTGGAACCAGAGCTATTTGTAACCATTTCGTGTCGGAATAGAGCTGTTTTGAAAAATGTCCCGTCGGAATTTTAATTGAGGAACTTTTCGTTTTCCTGTTGAAATTAAACAATGAATGAATTCGTGAATCTACACTTGTTTTGATATTCAAATGAACTCGAAAGGAAAGTAAATGAATATTCATAAGAGCTTAAAACAAAGTAAGAGAGAGAGAAATTTATATAGATTTATTAGTGAGTAAATTCAAGCGAAAATACTGGTAATTTTATTTAATCGAGTTGTGGAACAACAATTCGGGCTTTAAGGAACTTACTGTAACTTTTAAATCGAATCCGCTTGCTGTGAAGAGAGTGGAAAATCCACGTCGTTCTAAGTGCAAAAAATACGTCTTGCGGGAAATTAAGGTAAGACGGAAAAGATACTAATCGATGAATTTTTCTGCAAAATTAATGAGGCAGAAAATTGATTTATCCACCTTTTCCGATATAAATCAAAACTGACTCTTGAAGATCTAAGTATTTGGACAGCACATGACACGGGATAAAAGGGTAGGTATAGGAGCTATTTATTTTTCAGGAGAACTAAATTTTTCAGGTCGTGGAAAAATCAAGAATTCAGAATCACTTAGGGTATGGAGTTTTTAAGGTCTCCGAAGACAAACCTTAACATAAATAAAGAGAATATATTGAAAAAAACTTTAAGGCAACTCATAAGCAATAAAATATGCAGACTGAGTCAATTGTACGATATCGGTCGATCTTGCCTTTTGCATTTATGATATGAAGTTTTTTCAATACGTTATAGTACATAAAGCAAAGAAATGCATATTCTAAAAATGTTTAACTTTAGACAGGGTATTTCAATAGTCCAGGACCGTACTCAAATCGTTTATTTTAAATAGAACGCAATTTTTTTTTCATGTTCTGAATTGTTGAATCAAATGCTTTAAATGCATACTTTGGTTTTAAATTTTGAACGTAAGATTGCCAAGTTATTCCAATTTATTTTAGAAAATTTTGAAAATGTATATGTTCAATTAAACTACATTTTTAAAATTACTATTAGCAATTAATTATTGAAGTTTGGTAAGAAACTAAAAAAATAATTACTCTTTTGTATGGTACAAACATTAGTTGATGCTATCAGACGGGGTCTTCATTAGAGACACGAATTTTGTACAATATTTAAACAGCTATTTTTTTTAACTATTTTTTTCAATGGAACACCGTATATCTTTTTGTATCATCGGATTCTTCTTTTTATAGTTTTTTTAATTTTGTAAGTATAAGGTATATGTGAAACTTATACTTTATGTATATAGCAACATTTTTAAAAATTGTGACAATTATTAGTAAAAGGCAATCTCTGCTTAGAATTTAGAATCAATAAAAATCATGTATGCTAAGAAACATGTTAAAGGGGATATTCCTACATTCATCCAGTTGGCACAAGAACTCTAGAAGAAATTTGTAGAACCTCTAAAATAAATAAAAATAAAATCTTTAACGTATCTAAAGAATCAAAGAAGCTTTGAAGGTGAAAAAAGTAGAAAGAACCAACAAGATTTGGAAAAACCGGACTCCAAAAAAATTCAAAAATTAAAAAAAAAAGTTTAAAAATACAAAAATTACACTAATATTTTGAAATGTTAAAAAATTAACATAGACATTAAATCAACATTTAAAAAATTAAAACCAATTGTAAAAAAAAAGCCAATAATTTGATAAAATCTGAAGCACCTAAAGCAAAACATCTAAGGACTCAAAATCATGCAGGCAAAAAGTTCTTCATTCCAAAATTAAAACGTTTCAGAAAAACTTTTTTTTAACTTTTTTAGCTAGATGAATGTATTTAGGAATACCCCACGTAATAGTTTTTTTGCGTAAATAAACTTTACTGTTCTTAAAATCTAATGAGAGCCAACTTCTAACTATTAATCATTACATTGATGTCACAATTTTTTAAAATGTTACGATATCTCAAATAGTATAAGTTTTAAATATACCTTGTACTTAACAAAAATAAAAGATTATGAAACAACGAATTCGATGATAAGAAGAAAGAAAGAAGGTATAGGGTATAGGGTATAGAAGGTATAGGGTGTTTTATTTAAAAATATCATAGCTGTTTAAATATTGTATAAAACAAATGTTTCTAGTGAACACCCTGTATGATAGCATCAACTAACTGTTAACTAACTGTTAGTAACTGTAATACCATATGAAAGAGCAATGACTTTTTTAGCTCTTTACTAAATTTCAGTAATTAATTGTTGCTAATAATAACGTTAAAATCGTACCTTAGTTGAACGTAAGCATTTTCAAAATTTTGTAAGAAAAATGGAATAATTTGGAAATCTTGGATTTAAAATAGAAAAAAATATACGTTTAAAGCATTTAATCCAACAAATCAACATATGTAAAAAAATAATAGCGTTCCATTTAAATAATTAAATTGAGTGCAATTCTGGACTATTGAAACACTGCCTAAGATCAAATATTTTTAGAATATGAACATAATCGACCTATATCGCACTACTGACACCTTGTATAAATAAAAAAAAATGTAGTAGCAATACTAATTAACCTTCATACAAAAAACACGTAAAAAATCGTGATAACAGAAGTAAAAAAAAAATAATAAAAATTTGACTTGATTTTTCTGAATGTAAAATTGAACTCAAAATAATGCCTATTAGTTTAAGACCTACATGGAAGTTACGATTGGTGCAACTTTGCTATAATTTAAATAATAATTTAATAATTCATTAAATATTCATATCATATTTTCTGCTACTGAATAGAGGCGAACGAATTTTTTATCTCTTCCCTGTTAGCTAAAAATATGTTAAAATCAACTCTAAAACAATTCGTAAGAGCCGTTTTTGTTGCTACAATTCAAAGTATGGAGTGAAATTTAATTAATAATGCCCGTGCATGGACTGATTGTTTGTCGCTGAGCCGTACATCACTTTTATTGACTGCTGTCCCATCCGAATCGGACAACTTGTCACTTACCTGGCATCTATTTACTTGAATGTCATTACATATTTAAAAAAATAGTATTCATTAAAGTTGTTTAGTTAGCTTACATGAATCAATGGAAGACATTAATTTTGTTATAAGTGTTGTATTTTGTGATTTTGAGAAAAATCAATCAAATTTTGACTTCCCTGTCTATCATTTACCTTTGTTCCAAAAACTGAGATTTTTTCAAAGAAAGGAGAGGAAGAATATGATTTTAATATTTAGTAATTTTTTTAAATTGGTTATCTTATGTAGTGAGTAGTAAGTTTTGCTCTTAAATATGTTATGTTATTCAAACTTTCAATTTTATTGTAACTTTCATATCTTCTAAAAATTTTAAATTGACTACAAAATGTTTACCTTAATTTTGTCTCATCCATTGAAAGTTAGTTTATCTATGGTACAACATTAACCCATAGGCACTTTTTATGCCTTTAAAATGTGATAAAAATAAACTCATTTCATTCCATCGTTTGTAGAATTAGCCATATAAATAAATTTGTTAGTAAATAGAAACTCTTAATATTATTTAGAAAAGCAGTTTTAAAAGTTATGAATGTAAAAAATAGTTAAATTAGATAGGAAAAAAATCAAATGAAAAGTGTAACCTCAATATGAACAAGCTAATAGATTTCTATAATAATAAGATAATAAGGTAATTTGTAATCGAGTTATTTTTGAAAACAAAAATGTATGTCTACATTTAATTTACACCTATAATTGTCAAATAAAAAGTCAAAAAGTTTTAAAAAGAATTTTATTGTCAAAAAAATTTTGGTTTTTAAGAAAAGTACACATATTCTATTCAGCTGTATTTAACAATAAATCCTGAAAATGTTTCCTATTTTGTCTCAATTGCCAGACATCCGTTTTTAGTTTCAAAAATAATTACAAAAATCATGTAGAATTAGTTACTAGTTTTAAACAGTGTAAAATTTTAGTTTTATTGAACAAGTAATTATAAATAAATAACGTAGTTTGTGTCATAAATTATAAAATATTTATTGAAAGATATATTTTTTTAGAAAATACAAATGATGATTACAATAAAAAATACAATTCGATTTTTCATTGTTACAGGCTTTTGCGACGATTTGTTCCTTCTATGTACACGAGTTATAGTATTTTATCTACTTTTCACTGAGCACCCTATCTCTAACAGGGTTGTTCCAGAAGATAACTCTCTACAAACTGCAACCCCTTCCGACTTAGTCACAGTTTAATATGCATAAAACCCCCAAGCAAGGTAGTAAGGGCACAGTAGTGTCCAATAAAAAACCTTCTTTTTTTTATTCCCACCCTTGCAAAATTATTTTTCGATTGCTGTAAAAAGGACATAAACCACGAAGCAGTAACCATCAGGTATTTTACCCTATCCTCAAACGTTATAACGCTGATCCACTTTTTTATTTTTTACCCTGTTAATTTCCCCATTTCCACAGTAACAAAAAGAAATTCCGTTAATCATTGCAGAATCATGAAAACTTCGATGACCGAACCTTCCATTAGCACCTTGTAAATCAACCCTTAACAGAAGCACCCTCGACTAAGGGTTGCAGATTACTCTTGTCAGCTTTTAAAATGCTAGCGATGCATTGTAAAACTCACCCCCTCCCTTCGATTAGTCATACAATTTTGAAAAAATCCTATCGAAAGCGCGCCCTATTGAGCGCATGCTTGAAGCGATCGAGCGGGCTTTGAATGTTACATGCGCGCTTCGGGTGTCTTCCAGTGCTTACTACGATGCAAAGCGGTGTAGTGGGTGTTTTTTTTTGAATTATTGGTGCACGTGGTTTAATTTCGTGTGTGATTCGGTCTTTAGTGTGTGCTTCATGTGTTGCTGAATGTTTTTTTTTTGTAGTTACCGGCGGTTATTGAGGGTGAGTGCGTTACAGTTAACGTTTAGGTTGTCGTAACGATTTTTTTATATTTTTAATATGATTTGAGCTATAATGGCAAGAGTTCTTTTGATTGACCCCAAATAACAGATCTAGGGAGTAAATGTAGTTGCTATGGCAACGTGACCGGGATGTTTTTCAGTGCAAGTCTTTCACTTCGCATTTACCTGTTGCCCTTTTCTTACAGGTTTCTTTTGTCATAAATTTACCTGTTCGTAATTGTGTCAGAAAAGTTGACAATGTACCTGGAATGTTCGTTGTGTTATAGATCCACTGATGAGAACAAAGTGGAGGTCACATGCAACGACAAATTTGTTTATTTTTAGATTTTGCTCTCAGTTATGATGACATGTGCAATTTTTTGTTCCGGTTTCTGACACATAATACATTATATCCTTTCATGAATTAGATGAAGGACGTCATCAGCAATTTCGCGGAAGTTGCGCTTTTTGGGAGTCTGGTGCAGACGCACCAACAGATGTCACTACAGCTGCTCAAAACCAAGAAATCTAGATTTTTTTTAAGTAACCGCGGTGTTGTCTTGTATTTTAGTGTGACGGCTCTCGAGGGACTACTTTGGCCCCTAACATAGTCTAACAGCTTGTTCCTTTTAATTAGACCGTTTCCTTTATCCCTAAACACAAGTAATTCCTACAATTCAAACAAACATGAAAATAATTAAGTTTACCAGTTTTGAAGTTACGTTTTGAAATTGTAAACATCCGCACAACAATCATCGATGTTAAATTGAGCGTGTGGTCGGAAGTAATGGGAAACGCATTTTTTCCGAATTTTAATAGAGCGAGTTCCGTTATCGAATTGTTTTTGTTTTCACATCAAAGGAAAAAATTGAGTCGAAATGAAACTCAAATAAATTGAGAGAAAAAAGAATAGAACGCACGTATGGACGAGAGTTCAATTGAATTTACGTATGAATAGTGTGGCTTTTATTGAATAGACAAATGGGCAGATGTTTGATTTTGAACAGAGGTGGGGACGTGATTTTACCTGGGACAGGGATGCTAGAGCCACGGGGAGAAATGTAATAGTTATGGATCAAATTTTTATTTAATCTGTTGTAGGGTTTCTTGAAATCGTATAATTTTGTAATCTGCTTGTGGCCAGAAAAATCGTAGTCAGTAACAAGATAAATGAAATTGGATGAATTAGCATTAATTTGAGGTTGAGAATTTTTGTAGCACATGCATTATCTTGGTGTTAAATTTAATGACTTTAGAAATTTATTTTTTGTTTGCCATGAAAAAAAACTTTGAGTTTAGCAAAACAAACTTCAATTAAATTACATTTTTATTATATAGCAAGAGATTTTTTACATTGTTTGTAAAATAAACGACCCATCTTTTGTCTTCAGTAGCTCATTTAATTACGTTAAGCCTGATGATGTTTTCACAATTAAATGAAGTTGAGGGAAAAACGAATTTAAATTTTTCATTTCTTGCCAAAGAGATCACAAATATATATATTTTTTCATTTTACGCTGTTGAATTTTTATGAAATTGATGCAAATATACAGTTCTTATTGCTCTGTTTTTAACACTGTTATGATTGTGATATTAAAAATTACAATTTGTAACTAGTTTGTGGAAATTCCAAACGATTATTTCTAAACAATGAATTTAAACTGAAATTTACGTTCACGAGTTATTATTTTTAGCTAAATAGGTTTTGGTTTTACTATTTGTTTATTCAATGGGAGCGCTGTTAGTAATTTCAGTAAAAAAAAACAATTATCTAAATAAAATCGGATGATCATGTTTATATAATTTATAATGCAATCATATAAATTTAATTTCAATTGTTTTAAAGTATCACTTATATATTTATTTGAAAACTTACTGTTTTCTTTCTTTTTTAATATTTTTTTATAATAATGTGGCTTCATACAACGAAATGTATAACTCTTATTAAGTTTTATACAAATTTTACAATCTTGTCTTTAAAATCTAAATCTAAATTTTAACATCGCCCATAACGAAATTACTTTAAACTAAGCCGTAACAAAATCTTGAACTTTTCTTTTTAACTAGTTAAGAGATCTTGTGCAAGTTTAACAGAAGTAGCTGCTGACGCTTTTTATCCTTTTTTTTTAAATTTAGCTTGTTTTTCTTTTTAGTACTTGTTTTACATGTCACCAGTACTTCTCAATGACTCTCACTTCTGGGTAGTTTGGTGGATTGACGACAAAAACGTAACTTCATTAGTTTGATAGCACGCTATTTAGTAATAATAATAATAGTTTTGCGTAGTATGTCGTGAGTAACTCGGGCCAGAAGAGAACAGAGACACTGTGTTTTCTTATAAATGGCAGCAATCTCTTCTTCAGGCACTCCTCCAAATAAATTGTTTTGATTTATTGTTCCTTTTGTCACAAAACGTTGAGGTGCTTTTCCGCAAGTGCACTTGCCTTGCAAAATTATAAATTTTTACTATTTTTTTCGGCCTGAATTTTTCCACAACATCAATTTTATGTTGACAACTAAAAAATTCTTGGCCTGGAAGACGTCGAACTCATCATCCAAAATTATACAATAAAATTTTTTAATCTTTTAAATTATCTAGATTACATTTTTTGAACTTGTGGTGCAATCTAGACTTCTCAGATTTTTATTTATGTTTTGTAGAATGGTGGTTTTTTGAAAATTTTTGAATTTATTGTAACATTTTAGCCTTGTGGTTCAAACGATACAATAAACATTTAATTTTTTTGTATTTTTTATATTTTTTGAAACTTCTGTTTTCTACGTCGTATACCTACGTACTTCAGATGCCCAAATCTTTAGAATTTTTAGACTATTTTTTTTGAATATTTTTATTTTTTAGACTTTTTAGATTTTTTAGCTACCCTAGTATTTTGTAATTTTTCAATTTTTTTAAATTCTTTAGATTTTTTTGGATCTTTACATTTTTAATACGCTCTCGAGTCTATACATTTTCAAGATTTTTGAGATGTTTTTTTTGTTGTTTATGTGAAACTTACATTATCTTTAAATGATTTGGATTCTTGGTTATCTTTTTTTTTATTTTCTTTTTTCTACATTTTTTGTATTTTTTTATTACCTAAGTTTTTTATCAGATTTAAAATTTAGATATTTGGGAATTGTATCCATTGTTTAAATTGTATTTCTTGAGTTTTTTCGACAAATACATTGCTGTTTATTCTTCAGCTTTTTAGTTTCCTAGATTTTTTACATTTTCGATACTGCCTAGATCTAAATATTTTAGAATACTTTTAATTTAATTTTTTTTAGACTATTTTAATCTCTCGGATTCTTTGTCCTATTTAGATACTAGAATTATTTTGATGTTTTTATACTATTTAGGTATATTTTTACTTTTATAGTAAAATTATATTGTTTTGATTTATTTTTAAATCTTTGTACTTCTGTACTGTTTCATTGTTTGTAGATCTTTTTGCGTCTTTGCGATAAAATTATTGTTAGAGTTTAGTTCTTTTAATTATTGGTATTTTTTAAGTTTTTTGGATTTTTTCTACTGTCTACTTTTTAGGTAGATTTAGTTTGTTTTAAAATTTAATTTGTTTTTAAACTTTCCATTTAAAACTCTTTTTCGGCAGCGCTTTATTTCGATTGGAAATGTATAAAGTTGCTTAGAATTGTTTTTGAACTCCACGTATTATGCAAAATTTTTAATAATGATGCAAAATTTAAAACCAAGATTCTTTGAGAGAAAACTATGGAGAATAAATTTATATCCTACATTCTACAACCTTTAACTTTTAAATTTGAACAACTTAATGTTTATAAATTTGGTTTTTTTCTATAAAAGAATATGAATTTAACAAGAAAATTAATAAAAATTAGAACTGGTCTTCCCTTGCATACTACTTAATAAATTTTAAATTTGACGAATAGTAAAATATATAAAATACTTATACAAAATAAATACGTCAACTTTCTTGAGACGTTGTTGTAAAATTAGTTGAATGTTTTGATGAAGTTTTGCGTTCAACTTTCCTTTAATCTGGTCATAAACTTTCAATTTTGAATAATCCCACAAAGTGATCGATCTTTTATTAAATGGTCTTTCAGAACATGTGTTGGAGAAAGTTGCTTACAAACTGCTGAAAGCTTCTGCATGGTGCAGAATTGCATCTTGTTAAATTCAAGTTAAATTCAGTAAATCAGAATCTTTTCGATTGGAAAATAAGATAGCTAAAGCAGGAATAAGTCCGAATTGAAACCAATTTCAGAATCGTTTTCTACGATTAAAAGTGTTTGATCAGACACAATTTTTTTATGTTTGTACATTAACTTTTTGTTACCAGAAAATTTTAGCCTTGTTCTGCTTCAGAATTCATTTTATCTATCAAAAGTGTGTGCTCATAATTGCTAAGTGGATTCAATCCTTTTTGCTTCATTTCAAATATGTTAGAAATTTATTCTAGATTGTCCTTTTTTATTTAAAAAATAATTAATAGCAGCTCAAAGTTAAAAGCATGATTGATTATTACCTACACTAGAAACGAATTCAACTGTAGAAGTCATGTTTGAGCTATATGTTTCACTACAAAATAATTTATTTCAACCAAAGAATATTAGTGTATATTGAACGGTCATTCCATTACTTCGCCCGCAATTCTTTGCGGTGAATAGACAAATGCTACTAAGGGGATGTGATCCATCTAAATTCAGTAGAGCTCCCCTACCGAAATCGTATACTGTTTACCATATTTTGATTCACCGGATCAATACTTGAAGCAAAAAGTTTTGACAAGTTCAAAAAAAATATGGAAACATTACTTTGCAATTTACATTATAATTACATATCATCAGATAAGCTACAAAGAATTTACATTCTCAAAACTCCATTAGACAGTCATTCAATCATAAGATTGTTTTCTTAATTTTATGTTATTTTTGATACCGTGATAGCCGTGATTAGTTGAACAACAATCTTGTTTTTATTTCTCCCCCAACCTGTAAACAACTTGAAACCCTTGTATGTAACTAAACAGAGTTAACCTCCTTCACAAAGGTTAAGTCGACCCTTAATTAAATGGCAGTGACAGCCTTGAAAAAGGGCAACTTTTCGCTCCGTTAACGCCGCCGCGCCATAAAAATATTGTCTCAAGTTCAACTCGTTTTCTCACAAGAAACAGCAGACACGAGCATGTGTTCTTGGGAGATAACAGCAGATGACGCCTGAAGGGGTGAAAGACACAGGTGGGTAATTATGATAAATCTGTGATTCTGTGATCGTTGAGTCTGATTTGAAATCATTAATTAACTGGAGGAAGCGGTCCAGAACGGATAAATCAAATTTAATTGCGTTAGAACCAGGTGAGTGCAGCTGGGGCGAGAAAGGGAGTTTTTTTCTTGCAATTAGTGGTCGGAAACAATGAGAGTGTCGAGTTTTATTATTTCTGGAAGTGATAGATGCGATTCCGATGGAGAAGAGTGGGTTGTTTTTAGACATCGTTTTTTTTTGAAGTGGATGATCACAATAATTGAAACAAAGTGGGTAATTGGAAGTCATTAAATAGATAAAAATGATTAATTGAATTAGGTTTTGTTGGTGTTCGGAAGGCGTCGTTTCTTTAACCACAAGTGATTCTAAATCGAATCTTAAAAATGACTTAATTAGATCAGTTCGGTATTCGGCTCTTGACATCTTCCGCATCTAATTATAATTCGAACTCTTGCTATCGCATCAATTGACATGTCGGAAATAATTGGTCAATAACCCACAGACGTGTATTCCGAAGGGCAGTTCGGATGAGTTAGTAGACCTGTGTCGTTCCGGTGCCCATTATGGTTGGTTCTTCGCATTGCAATTTAAGCCGGATTTTCCCTCGAGCTCCGGTAGTGATTTCCGGCCAGTTTTTTCCAAGTTCGACTCCGTTAAATTACGATATTTAATCTTGGCGACTTTGAGGTTAAAAAAAGAGAAGGAAAACTGGGAGTGTTGAATGAACGATGCATTGAAATGTTCCTTCCCCAAAGGTGCATTGTTCGGATGATGATAATGGTTGAACGTCTCTTGTGTTTAATAATTCGCATCAACAACTGACGTGGCGCTTATACCGAGGAATTTCATTCCAGACATGGCTCTTATATCGCGCAAAAATTGCGTTATCTGCTGAGACGAACATTCCGAGAAGCAGCAAAAGAGAGCAATGATGGGAAGATTTTCTAAGGAAGATGTTTAGAGTTTTATGCGCGGAATTAAGCGTAAAAAATAAACAAAGGTCCGGGTTTAATATGATTGCAACTATAACCGGATAATTATATTAGGGACGCCCAGTGTTTGCCGACATTATTTATTGTTGTTATAGAATTGATTATAAATCTGGCATTGGCGAGTATTAGTTTACTGGACATTATTGTACCGGGTATTCGGGGACAATTGATTTTACACTTTAAGAAATTTTTATCTTTACTGATTTATTAGCCGATGCTCGCGATTTCGTTCTCTTAGAGACACGCTATTAATATGAGCCTTTTAACCTTTTCCTGGTTTTAGGAATACTATAATATTAAATTTTTAGGACTTCTTTGTATATCATTCTTATGTTTTTTGACTGCTGGATGACCAAGTTAAATTATTTATCTATTTATATCTTAAAGTTTGAATGCGAATTATTAATGTATAAACACACTTTAGATAATTTCTTCTCAAAAACGCTAAAGCTTTTTTTATTAGTAACCAAGAACCTTAATATCTTTAACAGTAACCAAACATATCTCTTACTTGAAATCTTCATTATTAATTATTTAATCCCTTTAATATAGAGTTTAAACACATTTCTAAGTCTCATTTTCAAGTCCCAACTTAAAGGGAATCGAATTTTTAACAATTTTCCACGTCTTTACACTTCCAGTGGGCTATTTTTTGAAAACGCTCAGAGTTTTTTTTTGTTATCCAAAAGCCTTAATAACAATTTTTATCTTTCTAACTTTGAAACTAGTGTGGGTCCGTAATAAATTATTATACAATATTTCATCTCCTTTAAGATATATTTTAGAACTGTTGAAACATGTTTTTATCTATTTTTAACAAATTAAGGGAGCGCCATCTATTGACAAAGTTTAAAGTATTCAAATAAAAGAATTATTCCACGAAAACGCATTACTGGAAAAAAATATTCCGGACATGGTCTCTCTTTGTGGTAAACATCCAAACTTGTTCAGAGGTTTATGAGTAATTCAGTAACAAATATTTCAACATCTTCACATACTTTTACAAAAATTATGTATATTAGTAGGATTGTTGTTAGAAGAGGAAGCACTTCTTTTAGGACAAAGAACGATGTTGGTTCCAAAATAAGTATAAAAAATACTTATTTAGCGGAAAACAATCGGGAACATTTTTTAAATATGCTATTGGGTAGCATAAAGGTATCATTATTATAAAAATGCGTTTATAAATAATATTTATTTAAGATTTCTATTTCTAGTTCTATTACATTTTAGGCAAACGAAAATGATTTTTGAACATTTAAACTCATTTTTATATGCAAAAGAGTTTTTTCTAATTATAATAATCATTTTTTTTATTATTAAATTCTATATTCAATAGAATTGTTTTTATTACAGTCTTATTGGATATCAGTCAATGGTTTTTGTTACTTTTTTATTTTGTTGTATTATTCTATGTATAGTTCCTCAGTACAGCCGTCCGGAATAGGCAACGTTAAACAGCCCCAATACAGTTTAAGTACCTCATAATGATCTGTAAACTGACAATGGATGACCGATTAGTAGGTTTTTGCTATCTTTACTATAAAATAACAGATGTTGGGCGAAATATACATTTTGCCAAGTCCGGATTTAACGCACCAATTTTATATATAATTATTTTATATTTTTAAGTGTTCACATTAAGATTATTTTTAATAAAGTAATAAAGCGGAAGCTTCAATATTGTACGCCCATTTTTCTTTTCCTAATAATCTCCGATTCTGTATACAATTGGAAAGTTGTTGTTTTGTCTGAAATTTCAATATTTGTGATTTTAAATATGCAACAGCTATTTTTGTAGCATGGGTAGGCCGATTAATCAATTGCTTGGAATGATATTCATTAAATTTGTTGTCACTGTTGTCACTACACGAATCGACACTCACAATAATAATGTTCTAAAGTAAGAATACAAACTGTCCAGGTAAACTTAATTGCAAATTAACTAGGGTTGGTAAACCCAATTTCTTATTGAATACATCCCATGTATATTCATACATGAATATGGCAGTCCACCAAATCTATAATCCGACCAAGATATTTATTGCGATGAATATTTTGTCATTTTATTGTATTAAATTATGACCGTCATAATGAGGGTAAAGCAATATAACCTTATTTTTTTCAGATGATTTATTACTTATAATCGCTTAAACTGTAAATAAATTGTATCAATCTTGTGACATTTGAATTACCGATTTATTTGATTTTTAAAATGTAAATCAACGAATTTTTCGATTTTTACTATAATTAGAATTTAACTCTTTTCGAACAATATAGAATCGATGTATCAAAAATGTTTACCATAAAAAGCTGTTAAAATGTTCAAAAATCATCTATTTTCATTTGTTTAAAATGAAGTAGAATGAAAATTAAATACCTACACATAACTTATAAATTATAAAGATACCCTAAATGAATATTTTTTTACAGTTATTTTGAGATCAAAATACCTATTTTATACTGTTAAAAACTTTTATCAGAGGAGCAAAAATTCGATAATTTTTATCATTGTTCTTTGTCACAAAGTTCTGAAACTGATATTCTTGACCTTTTGCAGTTTATAAACTTTATATATGTATATTTATTACAATGATAACGAAAGGGAAATTTAACGTAAGCATGAACATGAATTTAACCCAGCTTTCGCTTTGTGCGCTCTACTTTTGTATATGAAATCTGTTTTTTCAGCTTTTAATTTTTGCCGTAGCAATTTTCCGATAAGCAGCTTGTGTAAACTCCATTCACCCTGTTTTGCTTTGATCTATCATCAATACTTTGATAAATCCGGCAAAGGTATGAAACAGCCACTTTGAAACCATTACACTACCATTTTCAGAGAATTGTAAAATTGTAACGATATCACGGCGATCGAAACCAGACGCGTCAATAATCCAAACATCCCTTCATATTTTATATCCCCGTTATGATATTAATGCACAGGAAACATTTACTATTAAACACACAAATATTCCCACGCCGTGATCACGTGTCTTCAACCCCCGTAAAAGAGCCAGGGTTATAATGTGTCTTGTCGCAACAAAAGCTTTCCGAAGAGCGCTCGCCAACTGCCAGGTATTTAATTACTGTGTAAAGGGCGGTGATTGATGGGGTGGGGGTGCTTTGAGAGCGAGATTCACACTTTCAAGAAGCGGAAAATTACTTAATGTTATGTGTTGTTTCGGGGGTAGAAAGAATGGATGATTTGATACGATGGCAGGTATAAATGGAACGAATCAACAGATTTTCCTTCGGTGGTGTGGATTTTGACACATGCATTTATCCGGGGAGGATATATGAAATGACGGCTTTGATTTATGAGAAGGGGTGGATGGGGTTGGAGCGACAACATAAGACATATAGATGGTTTTATGTAGCGTTTTTACAGTAAAACCTTAGTAAGGGACGTCTTTTTTATTTTCAATTCAATTTTGGCAAGTTTTTTTATTCGCTACTTTGGAGCACAGTGTTAATGTAGCTTTGACTCCTGGGCTTTTCTTCAGACTGTGATGGCTTCATTCCAAGTCCAATCGATAAAAGAAATTCAATATTTCTTCTGTAATTCCATTTCCGACTACTTCCTGTCTATTCTCGTCATATCTATTCAGGATGACCACATCATATTTTATTTCTAAAGCTCAATATTGCTTCGAGATTACATTTGAGGCCAGATGTAAGATGGTCTTGCACTGCAAAGACTGACTTAAATTGCAATCTCATTTTTAATTCTAGTGTGAAAGGAACGGGCATAAATAAATAACATCCCCCTCTTTTTTATTCTATCAGTCACCTCGACATCGTCCAATAAAACGCCCCCGCTAAGAAATTAATAGAAACACTCCAAACAAATCACGTAGATTGCTTAGGGGATGTCCCGCTGTTCTTCCCTCGTAAAGTGAGTCGAAAGCTGGTAATGGGATCTGTAAGTTAGTCCTTCGGTCGTGAGACCTTCTCCTGTCAATATAATTAATTCTTGCTCCCTGCGATTTTCTTGGGGCGTGTTCGACCAATTTCCCATAAGTATAGAATATCTCGGTCGATCAATTATAGGAAATGCGATCTAATGTCGACACACCGAAAACCGCAGGAAACTTGTCCAGATTGCCCCGTTATGATACGATCGCTGCTTGAATGAAAATTATAATTTTCAGGAAACGGATCTGTCATCGGTATTGTAATAAATCTAACAGGAAAAAATATAAAAGCGTAAAATGTTTCCGATTCTCAATTCTAAAAGAAAAAAACGATTGGGCTACCTGTTTTTATGTTTAATTATTTTTTTTTTCGTATGCAAAACAAGATAGTTGTAGAATTTAATCAGGAAAGAGTAATATTTTTGCACAGTAAAACACACCCAGAAAATTACAGGAAACGTACGTTTCGTGACGATAAGATCTCCGTGTTTACGTTACATAATTGCTTGAGTTTGCGACCGGCTGTAGATGAAACACTAGTCGTAAATGGACGTTGAAATGGGATAGGGACGAGTTAATATATCGGAAGATGAAGTATACGGCGATGTATACTTTGTATGTAAACCAACAAACGTGCTTTACCCGGGGGGCGTTGTTATAATAGAAATTCATGTTTTACGTGTTTAATATCCGGCCCGACGGCAACAAAGGCCGCAAGACTAATTGACGGCTTTGAAATACACGTCATTTCCTCTGCTAAGGATCATCGGCGCTAGAGACATCGAAGAAACAGGTGTGGAACGAAGTCAGACTCGTAAATGGACGGTTAATGATTAACTTTCTTTGCAGGGAATAGTAATCTTGCTGTGTTTATGGGCAGCAGGAAAAGTTGTTTTCACAGGAAGGGAGCCGTATTTAGCAGGAATGAAGTAAAATATGGATTTATGTTGTCCGTGTTTTACAAACGTAATGAAATCCCCCTTTGTGTGTTTTGGTACTGTAGCAGTGGTACGAAAAGAATTTAAGACAATTTTGTTGCAGCAAAAAGCAAAATTTAAAATGAGTAAAACGAATTGTGATTTTATGTCAAATGCAGCTGGGAAGAATTATGCCAATAAATGCTCGTACTTTGTACATTGATGTATGTTTTCTTTGAACTTAGCAAGTAGAGCTTTCATATATTTATTTTATGGAAAATGTAAAGATGAATTTTACGCGTTTTATAAAATTTTAATACTAGCTTATAAACCTGTGCTTTTATTAAGATTCAGTCAGAAATAATGTCTTTCTAGAATTGTGAAAACAACATTTGCTTTGATGTTGACTGCACAATGTCTACATTTATATGAATTACAGTTGAAGAAATAAGTTGCTGCTGTGACATTGTTGACTCGCCTGTTTTTAATATAGTAATCATTAAATGTAAAAGGAGAACAATATCTAGAGTCGGGTTTTTACTACGTATAATAAACAAACAGTACACAGTAGTTTTTGTTATTCGATGGAAACTGGAATTAGAAATTTTCCGGCATTAAAAAAACAATATTTAAGTAGTATCACATTTAATTTCTATTCTACAGTTTTTTTTGTTATTAACAATTGTTATTAACCCATATCTAAAACGCCTTTTCCAAATGGTGGCATGGATTAGATCTAAGCAGAAGTCGCTAATTCATTTTGGAGCACTTCTATTCATTGTAATGACAGAAACGTTCCAGAAACGCAGAATATAATTGTTCTCTAAACAGACAAAGCCATTTAGAAATGTTTCGTAAGTTTCTAAGTTGCAGTTTTCTTATCTTAAAGCCACATTAAGGTAATACTGCAGCGAGAAACAAAAGGGTTGTAAAGCTTTACGAGATGCACTTTTATATAATAAAATTACAGACTACATTCTATTGATTTGTCGGGAGTGGCACAGTGAGAATTTTGAAAGCAGTTGCATAAAAATCGGAAATCTTTATTTGACGGCGTCACTCATATGCATCAACGCTAGACGTAAACAAATATTTTTTAAAAATTTCCTTTAATCCTCAACATCTTGTTTCAGATTTTTCTTGTCAGCTTCTGACATCAGGTCTCTAGAAAAGTAAGTACAACATGTGTTAAAGCAATTTTTTAATTTTTAATTTAGAGTAACTTTTTCTCTAAAAGTGCATACACAATGTTTACGAAATGCGCCAAGTGCTACTTCATGAAAAATAAACCTTGTTCGTTTTTTCTCGTGTAAAAGCTCCGCATCTGCACTAGATTTTTTAAATATTTACATGTACGACACGAAAAAACAATTGTTTGGATTCGGTGTTTATTGTTTTAGTCTGTTGTGCACTTATCGAATTATCTGTTTTCAATTTATTAGCGGTGAGCACAAGATGGAAAAATGTCGTCATTTATAACGGTCTTAAGGTTTTAATTCGTTGTCGCCGTTGTGAAAAGGCGACAGCTGAATCGCGGTTTTCTTTGGTGATGGATGCACATAAGAGTGAGATTAGCAGGTTTCAAATGGAGTAAGATTCAATTGTGGGAGAAACGGCATGACCAGGAGCTTAATGGAATCTGCAGAGTTTTGTTTATAAGAATAGGGAAAATGAAGAGTTTGGACGTAAAAATCGAATAAAAACAATACAGATCGTTGATCAAGAAAGAAACAAAAACAAAGAAATTGTCATGAAATTATGAATTTTTTTCATGTTTCCATATTTGTCGTGAGTTGTTCACATTCAGAATTTTTCATTTGCAGCAAATCTCTTTTGCTGCAAAAAAACAGTACACAACCTTTTTCTTGTAATTATTGTAATTGCTGTTTTTATATTATGTGATAATGAAGTTCAAATATATCGTCACTACTTTATTTTCAGATTTCCCACGCTGAATTTTATAATTTTATGTATACAAACAAAATTTTGTATGCAGAAAGTAAATAATGGTTACGCAGAGAAAAAGCACAAAGCAATAAATGGCGAAGTTTTATTGCCACGTTTAAGATTCTGCTTTGTTTGGAATAATTTATAAACCTTTATCACTTATATAAATGTGACGTTAAAGAGGGTCTACGTGTAATTTGTAAAAAATCTGTAAAACGTATGGAATTGTGAAGAAGGTTTTTGTTGTAATAAATGTTAAAGTTACAGAACTTGCATAAGGATAAAATTCGTGTTATTACAAGAATTTATGACACAAAAAGTGCTTCTTTCTTAACTAATAAAATTCTTGTCCGTCGAGCTCATCAAAACTTTATGAGTCATTTTACAAGCAGAAACTTTTTTGAATTCTTTACAAGTAGAATTACTGATGAAGTTATCTATTACATATTTTTTACAATTATTTATTTTATGCATATCTATTTGTTTTTACTTGGGACTGATAGCTGGTTCATATTTCACAGCAAGTTAGCAGCAGTGCTTAATTAAATTATCCATCGATGCAAATCGGACATAAATCGTCAAGATTATCTTAAACGCAGCAATAACAGACAAATTAACACCATCAAACTGACACCTTTGATTGGCTGTTCATGCAAGGCTGTCGTGTAAATTTTATGGCAATTTAACATTAAACATTACCAGTCACGCGAATGAACCCTTCTGACAATAATTGTACTCTCCCATGACGATTTCCTTTATAATTAACATTATAACAGCCAATCAGACCGACAATAATGTAAAAATATTCTATCGGGAATTAGAAAACGGAGTAAAAATACGTTAATTACTCCGAGTAATTTGTATCATGGACCACGTTCATTCCCAAGCCCAACTTTATTATCGTCCAATTATGTTAATTTTATTAGGGTTTTAAATGAATCCTGGTGAATATTTAAATACTGAATTCACCGAAAAAACTACCCTCATGTTGTAGGACGATTTATCGTTTCCTTTTTGCCGCTCGGTTGGTCAAACGGCCTAATCGATTAATTACGGAATAATGTTAGACGTAAATTCGACGTAATTGGGGCTCGGTGATAACTTCGGCACAAAAAATAAGGGCGAGGTCTTGTAAACTTAAACATTGTGTGCGCCACATGGGAGTGTGATACCATGAGGATGATATTTTCTGGAGACTACCTACTGAAAAATCGATATTCGGGAGAATTAGCAAAAAGGGCGCTAATTGTGACGACTAATAAATTATTACGGATGAAATAAACTGAAACCGTCCGAAAAGGATGCGAATAATCCGGGGAGGTTTAAACAAGCCGCAATTCACTAAAAGTGATTACGTACAGCTAAATTATGGATTAAAAGAAAATGATCATAAAGGAGATGGAATTATTTACAATCCACTGATTATAGCTTATTTGCACGGGTTTTATTGTGAAAGAGTAGACAAAGTTTTAATAAACGTAATGCACGCCTTTGCAAGCATCTGTCGCGATCACGGAATTGTTTGTGACAAGTTTTTCACACTGAAACTTCTTTAGACGATTAGTTAGTTTCGTTTCAATTAGAGAGATGTAAATCTATGAGAAGTAAACATTAGCGGAAAAGGTCTTCTGTTTTTCAATGATAAAAGTTTTCTTCTAACAAGACTCAGAAAAATCTTTAAATTTATGTAAACTGAAGGATTACTTTTTCATGTCATTCGGGGGTTTAAGTTTTTTTTTAGTTATGTGAAAGGTCAATTTGCAGATCCTGGAAAAGTTTGACTTCAAAGTGATACTTTTGCTTCCGATATAATTATATTGAAGTAGTGATCTTTGTGTTCTTGGAACATTGTCCTTTTTCCTAGAGTTTTGATCCATTCAGAATTCGAGCCACGCTCTGGCTCTATTAATAGCTTGAATAAGTTTCCATTACAGTAATAGACTTAGCAAAGTCTCAAACTATTAATCCACCTAACTGTCTCCATAAATTTCCAGCAAATTGAGCAAGCGGATTAATTTTTCCACATCCATTTCAAAGGGCTGACTTGTAATGTACCATCCTAAATGTTCCTGCTTTCGTTTAGCGAAATAACAAATCGACGAAGCAAAGAACCGAGCTGCTGTCCTCAGCACCGTTCACAACTCGAATTATCAATCACTTCTGCGTGCTCATAAATTTTCACGTCTTGAGATGTGAAGAGGAACTAGCTACGTCGACACTGCCTTTTAATTGTATCAACATTCCTTCAAGATGAAACTAGGTTAGAAAAGTCCTTGGATCTTTTCAAATTTTATTAAAATTGGGTAAATCGAATCCGATCCTTGTTGATTTTTAATCCAGGGTTCCTCTTATCCTGGAAAATCTTGGTCCGAGCTCATAAAAAAGATCGAATTTCCGCATTATTCTTTTTGTTCTTTTTCTTGGAGTTGTACGAGCGTGCTTTTTCTGATCACAGACTTAATTTGCCGTGGGTTGTTGGAACGGAACTGGGAAAACCGCTTATGGAAATGCGATTAAATTAATACTTGCCGCATTCGGATCTCTGCAACATCTCTCTTCAGCTCGACAAATATTGTCCGAGCAAACAGCCTCCCTTCGGGGGTTTATTTCAGTGGCAACACGCGCGGGATTTATACCAGGTACGAGTTTGTTTTGACGAAATCCAATTCGAGAAAAATGAATGCAGTGCGATACGATTAATAGAGGGATTTATGATAATTTGGCGGTGAATTTGACGCTGCAAAAGCAGATAAAGAGATTCGTTTGCGCGATTTTTACAGTATGCATCTGCTGGAAATATTCCTGTTTTGCGTACATAAATTCCGGGCTATCAGAAGCTAAAACAGATTTTCTATCGGTTGAGAATCTATTAACCATTTATCATGTTTCATCTTTTTGGCTTTTTTCTTGAGGTTAACCTTATAAAATTTCGTAATGGCTGCAGCAAAGATGGTAATAAATTTGTTGCTATCTATTACAATCGGTGTACCGTTTTCTTAACAATTATGAAGTATTTCTAGCTTGTCTAGACATTTTGCAGTTAATGGAAGTGTTGAAACTATGTTTCATTCACGACACTGCAGAACTAATAAATCGGAATGGAATTTTTTATCTTTTATCTACCTGAAATTTAGATTGTGCATTTATTTTTAAACTGTTTTTCTGAATTTAGTTATTCATAGAATATGGCACATTTCAGGTCAGTGGACAATAGTACGTATCCCCAATATCATAACGGAAACTCCTAAAATTGAATATTATCTAAAGGAAATACCAAAGTGAAGTAATGGATGCACTATTTTCCAAATTCAAATTGCTTGTAATATTTTTGTTGTACCTAAAACAAAACGTTATTATAAATTCGTTTCACAGGTTAAACGTTTAACCGATCTTTAATAGTATTTCTTACGAAATTCCAATTAAATTTCAACTAAATTTTAATAGACTCCTTGTTGGTTATTTAATTCCCTTCTTGTCATTTACAGCAGCTGCAACATCAAATATTTTCTCATTCGTCGGTCAATTTCACGTAATAATCTTATAAGTATCAATAATGGTCGGTTGCCGCGCTCCCGGAACAATTAACCTACGTTTGCACACTTCACCGGAAGTCCCGGAATATTCCGGAAAACTCACCTTCGTTCCTCGTTTCATTAACTAAATGGTTTTTAATTAATCATCGGAGTTCTCCCGGTATTACGGTCATCAATCCAAATTACTGCGATCATACCAACGGAGTCTCGCGTTTCATAGCGATTAGAATAATCACCCTTCTCTTCGACAGTTAATTAATAAATCGATTGAGAGAGGGTATGTTCCCTGGTGTGATGGGAACTAATCCGTTTTTACCAACATGAACAAAACAGCTCGAATTATCAATTCTCTCGAACTTTAGTAGCGATGACAGCGCTGTCAGTGTCAAAATTCTAGTACTCATGTCTCACTTTTGTACAGATAAGAATGTTACTCTTCTTACGGTTGTGCCATTTGAAAAAGAGGCAGAAGAAGAATCGGAAGAAGATAACTGTTTTATCGAAGTTCTCGAGAAGTCGAAAGTTCTCGTGCAAGAAATGAAGCAATTAGCGGAATCTTTAAATATGGTTTTAGAGAAGAAATACGGAAGTCCTGAAACTGAAGCCACTAACAAATGTGCGTGTTGTAAATCAAGAGATAAATGTGTTCCTTACCGAAAAGAAAAACCAAAAATTGAAGAAAGGAAAAAACTCGAATGTTCGTGCATTAGACGGGAGGATAAAGGTGTTTCCGACCATACAGAAGATCCAAAAATTATGGAGCAGAAAGCACTAGAATGTCTTGTTTCTAAATTGGAAGTCCAACCAATGCAAATACCCGTAAGTCCAAAAGTTTCTGGAGTGACTCGAAAGAAGTCTATGTCTTGCAGCTGTGTGCCAGCGGTAAAAAAAATCTCATCAGCAAAATTTACGAGAAATTAAAGGGCCGATGGTACCACCGTCATCACAGAAACAATACAAGTAAAAATAATACCTCTATAATTGTTGAAATAAAATATAGTAACTTGTTTTGTTCTGTCACTTTTAAGTCAAAATTCCAGTAATGCTTTTTAACAATGTAACAGTGTTGAATGTAACACCTTACCCACCGTTAAAGTCACATCAAGAAAGTTTCACAGAGTTGTTAGAAAAATCAGCGAAATTGTTTTCGACCGTTGGTAGTGTAGCACAATGTGTAAAACAGTTAATTGAGCAAAAGATTTCAATTACAAAGAAAGATGCTTTTAAAAGTTCTTGTACCAATACTGTAATAGCTGCTTCTTTGGTTGATAGCAACACAGATGGGGAAATTGGACAAACGTCAGCTGCTTCCGAGAAAGTATCATCACAAGAAGATAATAATTTAGTGGGAAATACAGAGTCACTTCAGATACGGTACCTACGAAATGATCAGTCTCAGGAACTTTTTATTAAGACAGAATCGGAAATAGATAAACATGCCATGGTTCAAAAAGATAAAAATGAAGATGAAGAAAGTTTTGGGTCTGAAGACACTTTTGTGACGTCTCAGACTTCTTTTTCTGTTAAATCTGGACAGGTGGAACCTTCGGCAGCTGTAGCTGAACATGGTCCTTATAGTGAAAATGAAGCTCCAAAAGAAAAAGTTGAACCAACTAAGCTTGAACAAAAAGATAAGATGTCGCTTGTAGAAAAGTTGAAGAAAGATAAATTGAAGAAACATATCTTGCCGTGTATTAGTGTGACGATTCGTCACAGGTCTGCTCCTCAACTTCACACAGATTGCAAATAAAAATAGAGCTTTATGATTTATGGTTTTCTAATGATATTTATAGTATTTCGAAATGAGACGGTAACAACCGCTGAATTTTTTCGTACCAATTTCGTCGCCCCAACAGCCGGCGTCTACTCTTCCACTTTATTCAATAAGATATGTGATTCGCGCCCCCGCCTTGTTTACACAACACAAATCAGACAAAATAATAAATAATGCATGAACTTTCCATCAAGAATTCGTTGAACAGATCGCAATAAACCGCACTCCTATTTTCTTCTGTAAAAATTTTCCGTACATAATCTGTGACTTATCCCTTTAATTACGTTGATTTATTTGTGTAGTTTCCGCAAATTGCGCCCATATGTTTAACCCTGTAACTTCGATACAAACCAAGCACGTACTTCTGTAATTGCTCCTTAAATAATTTGTAGTGTTGTTGGCGCAATATTTATTGATGCAGTAAAAAATTCGTTAAGAATAATAAGAAGGATGCAGCTTCGTGGGTACTTCCCTTTTCCTTCAGACAAATTGCGGTCGTAATGTGTTATATCTGCAAGCGCAGACAAAAATCGCCGAGGAATTGGATTAGGCGCCCATGGCAGCACTGATGTGGCCATATTCAATTTTCCTTTGACGATGGTCTCAAAGGAATATGTGGAAAAGTGGAAGAGTCGAGGTCCTATGATTACATTTTAATGGTTACGGTTACCTGAAGGGAAAAGTCCGTCTGAAACGGATACCCAGCTCGATTTATTTCACGATTACGACATTCCTTTTGAAAAAAAATATAACAGGGTTTTGACGAATCGTCTGGAACGGTCAAATGGCCGAAGAAAACTACCTCTGTTTTTTGTTTAGTGTTACTGCGAAGGAAATTTGAGATTTTTTCATAGTGCAGCTGCAGGTGAAAGCGCGTTTCAGGTTTGATGTGTTTATGGGAGCTTTTTAATAGTTTCCGCTAGCGCTGTAATAGAAGATGAAAGCTTTCACGGATTTTGTAGAACGAGTAATATCGAAAGTAGACACCGGTGTTATTTTCTGTGTTTTGAACTTGGTAAATCGACGCACGAATTTCAAACTCTTTGATCTGATTTGTTTTTTATGCTGATGACAGCTGATGCTGGCTAATTAAATTAAACGAATCTCGATGAAACAAAGGTGTTATATATCAGGTTGTAGATTGCTAACCTCATCACACGAAATGTGTGTTGCGCTGTTCACTTCAATATAATTTATCTTGAGAATGATGACTTGCCAACAGACATAGCAACAATGAAATATTGTTGTGATAGTGATATATCACTATCCAGACATTTCGGATTGTCTCCGCGTTTTGTTTATTTATAATAACGGGCTTCAATAAATACAGAAGTGTATTTGACCATGATTCAATGTTATGATCAATTTACTAATCATAACAATACGAATATTTTATAGAATAGTTACTTAAGAAAGTCATCACAATGCAGATGAGATGGTAGTCCCTTTTGCTTTTGTTTTACTCTATTAGTGATTCTAGTCTCATGACGTTATCATGAAAGAACTCTTTTGTGGAAACGAGGTTTTAAAGTTCTCGGTGGATTTTGAGCATATACCTAGGATGCATATAAAATTGGCTGGGGGGCGGAATTTTCAGACATATTGAATTCTGTTAGCAAACATTAAAGTCACTTCATTTATTATTAACCATAGTTTGAGCTAAATCTGTTTGTGAAAACAAAATTTCAGAAAATACTGACCTTTAGCTAGCTTTCCAATGCTGGGGCATTCATCCGCATGAAGCTAATGCTTTTTCTCATCCATTCCGATAATTTCAGCTCTGACACTGAAGAATCTAACGACTTTAAATATGTAGCCTGAAAGCTTCATGAACTGCGACTGGGTCAATTTTTCTTACTTCAATCCACTGCAGGATTTTTACAGGCAGTGCAATTTTTCTTCGCTAAATTATGTATGTACGGTGCATCTCTCTATAAAACTCGATTGTAATAGAATTTGTCCATGCTGCAACAATAAACTGAAGGACACAATGCTGTAAATTTAACATTTCTATTTCTTCTCATAGCCCTTTTTCACACACGTAACCGCAGTTTATTTCATCGGGCGGCTAAATTAAAAATAGCAAATAGAATCGAGCACTTCCGTTGCATACTGTGCGCGTACAATGCAAAATAATCGGATCAGCAACTGTTTGTTCAAAATTGAAAAGAATTGAGGAGTTTGTAGATTGTTTGGAATTGATGCTGTCTGACGTTGTAATCCCGATGGGTAATTATTTGAATTAGACCCTTCCCAAATTATTTGTAATTCATGGCATACGCTGCTTAATTTAGAAATGAAGCCAGATAATTCTTAATGAAGAAGTTTGATGCCGTTTTAATTAAAAGCTTATGAAACATCGTATGTTTATCTGTTCAATCACAATGTATTATTAAAATAGAGGTGAATAATTATCAACAATACTACGTTTTGATTAAATTAATTATGTTTGCATTTGTTTTCAATTCCAAATTTTCGATCAATAAGTTCTCATTATTATTAACAAACACGCGGAAGCACAAACGTCTATTGTATTCACAGCTTATTGAAAATGTTCCTGCTTTTAATTAAAGAAATTTTACCAGTTGGTTGAAAGTTCGGTAAATCGACTTTTTCCCCGTACACTTTTTCCTCTCACATTTCATCATTCTAATTCGTTTAATCGTCGTTCGGAACTCTTGCAATCATGCAACCAGTGCGTTTTTCCTGCAAGTTCCGGACTGCTAAACCCATCATTAAAATCGTGTTATTCTCATCAGCAGCGCTTAATATCATCGACGCGCAGCGCATTTCAAACAGACGGATTCAATAATTCATGGGACATGTTATCCGGAAACTGTAGCTTTCCGGAAGTCAGGTAAAAGCGCACGTCACATGCGTTCGCAGGATGTGTGATCGAGGACGCGCAATTTAGGTAAAAGTACCACAATTTAATTTTAATTATACGTTACAGTTGTTAAAAAAAACGGTTGATGTGAGGGATAGTTTGAATGGTTTAAATTTATAGCATGTGGTAAAAAACACAGGTTATTTGAAAATTGGTTTCATATTAACGAATTTTAATTAAATTGCATCCATAGGTAATTCTAATTCAGTTAATTTGAGGAATGTGATCATCAAAAAGCTTTTTACTAATGTGCACAACGTAAATCAAATTCAAACACACGTTATGGATCTCTTTCACTATTTTATAATAATTTCAAACTTTTTAATTTAATTTTGTCTTTACATTTTCAATTACTACAACTTTATGTTCAATACGTAGTCGAATTTAAAACTGCGCGATACCTTTATATAAATTTGATTTTTGATAATTACTGAAAGCTTTCAGCGCATCCTAAATTAGTTGATTAAAATTTATTAAATGAACGTTAATGCTTGAGTTTAACATGATATATGAACGTTAATTAAACTTTGTAAAAGAGTTGTTTACATTTACTTCGACTTTTTATATATTTTATATTTTACAACACAATTTAAGTTTTTAACAAAAAAATTAGCGCATTTGCTTATTTGAAATAATTTAATCATTATAATTTGATAGGTGGTAAACTTTTCTTAACTAAAATAAAATAACTAAATGGTAAATAACTGCTATAAAAAACAACTGTCACATTATTCTGCGTTTTCTTTTTATAAAAAATATTTATTCTGATAAATGGATTTGTATGCACACGACGTATTTTCCCTATCACAGTAGACGGAGGTACTCAATTTCATTAATTAATTTCCATTTAATAACGTTGTTGGATGACTGCTGGATTAGGCAAAAGGACCAGACCGAGTCCTTGTAGCACTCTGTTAATACAGAATTCCCAGCATTAGCTCAGAGTATTGAATTAAACGGACGTTCCGAAGCTTAGGGATCTAGTGAAGCCGTTAATCGGGATTTTCGAGACACTTTCAGGTCGATTTTGGTGTTAAAATTAATCCTGGTTTATTTTACACAAATCACAAACTTTAAATGATTTCAATCGCAAGATCAAACCGGTGTTGAAACAATAAACGAAATAAAAAATATAAACAACACCACAATCCGGCGCTCTATATCAATACAAGCTGAACAAAGCATGTTTTAGTCAGTGATGATATGAAGCCCTCTCTGAAAAATTGTATGGATGCAGAACAATATTTGTATCCATTTCAGCGTGGCATGTTTCAAATTATAATACAACAAAAATGATTTACGACAAGCTGCAACAACATTTGCCTTTTTATTCATTACTTATTCCATATTTGAAGTGGCAGTTTTCACGATGATCCATTTGCATCCACAGAGGTCAGGTAAACTGAAAAATATGACTGAAACAAACGCAAATAAACTGTCAGCCGTCATTTTCAAACACGTGTAAACATTTTATACACTCGGTATAGCGGCAAATGTTTGACTATGGTCGAATTAAACTTGATGCAATGCGGAAACATGCTTAAATAACCTTTGGAAAACATGTCGGTAACGAAAACAAATATTTTTTTATTATTTTTTTATTTTTCGTCTTCAAAAAAAAAGTAAATTTACAAAAATTTTCTACAGCTGTAGTTCATTTTTGGTATATCACTTGTGTTTCATTTTTTTTCTTTTTTCAGATTTTCCTCTTTATGTTGTATTCCCTTTGGAGCTATTCCGGTTACCACCGAACCACGGTGTGACCGAGTTTACATTGTACTTTCTTATAGCATCCTCATTTATTTGCATCTCGCTATACAAAGCGCTTAATATAATGAAGCACTAAAGTTTAAATTACCTCCTGATGAAAACAAGATGGCGCATATTTTATAACTTCAGACTTCATCTAATTACCATTTATGGTCAGGTTAAACGGGTGTCTGGTTATAAATTCTGTGGTTTTGAGTCTGCAAAATTACGAAAAACAAAGAGGAGCGATTATGTCGACGCAGCTTTCTGTGACGAATGTCCAGAAACTAAAGCAGATTATTGCGGGATTAACTTTGGATTTAGTTTGATTAAAAAGTGTTTGATCTTTTTATTGCGGATTCTGGAATATCCTCAAAAAAAAGATAATCGCATATTCATCGTGTCAAACTGAGATCCGTTATGGTAGCAGACATTTATTAACGCAAGCATTGTTTATATTGTACGTTTCATTCATACAACGGGACTATGTTGTGAATAAATTGTGAATGCATGACAGAACATCTACCTGTGCTCATGAATATTATTCCTGCGATGTAGTGGAGCACAGGAATGTATTGTGGTTACATCGCAGGAACTAAGAGGGTAAAAGAGAATGCGCAACAAATTTGTAGCATGCAGATCTAACACAAATTAGGGCAAATTTTGATATAAATTTTCTTAATTATGCCATTTTTTTTTATCTATTTATGCTTTTACACAGGTAAAATCAAATTGTTTGATTTCAAACTGATATTAAATTAGTTCAGCTTAAGCGCAATAGGACAAACAGCTTTATCTATTTTAGCAAATAAATTTGGTCTGCACCTTTTTTTATCAATATTTTAGTTTTCTGTCTAGTTCAAACTGGTGGAATTAACTTTACATTTATTTAATAATTGTTTACTTTTCATAAATTTTTTTACTTTGTTAAGATTCGTTTTAGTTCAGTTTGGATGTAATTATTAATGTAGTAAATGTAACAAAGTTAACAAGCTAATTTTAACTTTCTCATTGTTATAATCTACTTATCTTTTGTCACATTTATAGATCGCTATAAATGGACTGTGAGAGCATAAGTCCAAGTTCTGTTAAGTGTTTGTATTTTTCTTCGCCATTTCTCATGATCCTTCTTGATGTATGGTCTTACGAAATCCACAATTACGCATCCCTAAACTTCAAAGCCTTCCTCTAAGTGTTCCAGCAAAGTTAATCGAAAATTAACGAGTGCATAATTAATAATATCTCGCGAGCGGAAACTTGAAGTGTGTATTGCTTTATTCCGAGACTCTGTAAAGACCGCAACATTGTGGCAAGTTGTAATCATATTATCGCGCCTCTTTTCGGTGTATTCTTGCTAATGGTAACACGCTCTCAGAAGAAGCGCTTCTTTGCTAATCGCTTTAGCAGCAAAAGCTCTGGAAATTCAGACTTTGAATCAACGATTAGGCAAAGAATAACGGCTCATTAAGTTGGAGGAAAAGGGATTGACAGGATTTGTGCTTAAAAGAAACAAAAGAATATATACTTACGTTTGTTGACTCTTACTTTTCGCTGCTTTTATGGTGTCAGCCTCAAGAGTCAGATTAGACAACTATGCAAATAGAGTGCGTGGCGCCGTTTTAAGTCTTTGTTCAAACATTTGCAAAGTTGGCTCAGATACCCATTTAACTTTTGTTCAAATTCAGCAATTCGTGTTTGGACTGATTTGAATTATGATAAAGTGGGATTGAGGAAATTCCATTAGCGACTTAAAATTCATCTTGATTAAGTCTTTTAAGATTAGTAGTGCTTTCAAGTTGATGCTCTTCGTTTTCAATTTGCACTTGTGTTGCTTTTATGTTCTGACAGAAAACTTGTGGGAGATTACTGTGCTCCATTTATCAAGGATTGAAAACTCAAAAAGAAGACTTTTAGGACCTTTTAGATCGTATCGTTGTTATTCACAGTGCCAGAGTTAAGCGTGGCAGTATTGTTACAAAAGAAAGAGCCTTGAAAGGTGTCTTCTAGCTATTTATTATTAACAAGTCAAGTAGAGGTTTCTTGTTATTTTTGTTTTTTTTTACTCACTTTTAGGGCAAAATGATTGGACCACTCGACGTTGTTATTTACTCGTTTTCCTTTTTTTCTGTTCCGACAAGCTCAGCAATCTGTCGAATTTCCGAAATACGCCATCTTCATGTTTCCCTGGCGACATTATTTTTAACAATAGGTGAAATTTACGATATTCCGAGATATTCAACGGTGCACCGAGTCGTTTTGTAAGGAAGTCTTCCAATGTAAATAGTCTTGTTGCAAGCGAGGCACGAACACAATGGCATAATACGAGAGCATCTTGTTACAGCCATAACCCGGTCCGACGGCTTAATAATAATATTAGATTTTTTGAGCACTCGACGCGTTTTACGACGCTAATGAAATCAAGACTTGAGCACCTGACGATAATTTATGGAAATGGATTCCCCACTGTTTGCTCCCGCGCAATAAATTACCAGATTAAACGTTTATCTCAAGAATTCGGGACAAGGATAACAGGACTACCATTGCCGTGCTAAGCTAGCTACCAGTAACTCCATTTTTAACATTTCTGAGCAATATTTAACGCATTTTGTTATGTGGACAATTTATCAGTACATTAAAATTTAATAAATTAAATCGTCTTTTTTAGACAGGAAAATAAAAAGTTAAGTTGGCTTGAAGACAAAACACAGAATATTTAAATGAATCAGTGAGTGGAACAACTAGTCCAAAATATTCAATTCGAGATATTCAAGATTTAAATTTCAAACTTCTGAGGTTACTATCTGTTGAATTTGCAAGCATTTACGGCTATTTCCATTCAGTTTCAAAAGGTCCGATAATGCAGTCAAAGCTCATAAAAAATAGTTTGTGCTAAAACAATTTAATTAAGGTACTGGACAAATACTGTTCTTCCAGACAAATAAAATGTAATTGCGTAAAGAAAAAAAGAAATAAAATGTTAATTTAGTTATTTTCTTCCATGTTGGTGGAGGTCTTCCACAAATAGATATTTTGATAAAAATCAGTTGCTTTATAGGCTTTTTAATTGGGTAGCACCTGGTTAACCCGATTCTTGACATAAATAATAGGCGATAGTGATAAAGTTTAGTAACAAATGGACGAAACAATATTCTGAAGAACAGAACTAGCGTTGGTCAGGTGTTCTTCGAAAAATTAAATTCGAATCTTAAACCACTAAACAGAAGCTAGTATAGTAGTGCTCTTACACTAATTGTTTATATCTACATTTATAGAACCGTTTCATACAATAAAACAAAAAAGACACATTTTCAACAAATATGTATAAATAGACAGCAAGCGTACAGTAAGGAAATATGAAACCTGAAATATTGTACAATTTCATTCGAAATTGGTAATTTGTCTAAGTTTATTCTAAGACGATTTTCTCCAGTTGCAAGGAAAACAAGTCTGTTTGAAAACAACCCACCCATTATCTGCTAAATGTGGATCAGCGTTATCTCCCCTACAAAACAGAAGGTCACGTAAATCGCTTCCTCAGTCTCCAAAAACTGTTTTATTACCTCTTGATTTGAGCAGTGCATACAACTACGAATCGATCCTGGAAACCTGCAAATGACTTCCTACAATAATAATCGTGTTATATTGAACATAAATAAGTGTCTCTGACAGCATTCCTGACAAATTTCATCGATTTCGCCGCTGCAAGCACAGAAAAATCGTCAATTAATCGGAGTCAATGAGTGGCTAAATTTCCATTCTTTCTCGAGCTTTATTAAGCGCCTCCAACGTAATTGTCTCGCTCTTTTTCAAACTCTTACTCGATACCCGCACCCAAAAAACCTTGTTTAAACTTAGTAGCAAAGCACGAGCTTTCAAGTCTATTAAGCTAAACGCCGCCGACTAATAGATCTGGTTGCGTTAATTAACCACCCTCAAGCTCTATTAGAAAATTAATAAAGTCTTTTAATTAAGTGGATTTTTCTTCTCTGGTGTTGGAGGTCCAGAAAAGTCGGTTTGCTGTTGCTGACACGTTTAACATAACGGGTGAAAAAAAAACTTCGGTGTTTACACCGGCGGTATTCTAATGCCCGGAGCAAAGTCAGATTCTAACAACTTTGCTATAATAATAGACTTGAGGGTTCGTAGGGTGTGCTGGATGAAACTTGGTTCATAATAAACGTGTGTTGATACAAAGACGGTTGTTGTAGCAATTGATTTTCTCACTCTTATTGGAGTTCCTTGCAAGTTTTCTGTAAAAAGTTTTATTCGAACGAAAATGTTGAAGTGCATCAAGAATCTCTACGTAGAACTAGATTTGCCACGTTCAAAGTACGTCTTACTCGAGGCGATGAAGACGCTAGTAGACCTGTCTAAACATTATATATTTGAACAAGATTTCAGTCTTTTTTTAGTGAGATTTAGTGGTTTTTGCGGTGTCGTAACTAAATTATTTATAGAATATTTAAGGTATCGAAAAAATTATAAAACGCAACCTGATGCATTTTTAGGCAGATATCGAAGGTTTATTAAATTTTGTCGAAAGGTATTCCTGGAAACATTTCCGGAGAGTCCGGAACAAAATTGATTGTAATACAATTTGACAACTTTGTCTAGAGCTATATACTTCGATTTCTGTTTATTTTACCGGCTTCACAAATGTCTCCCAGTCTTTTTCTAGAAATCTAAAAATAATAACTTTTTATTGTACTTATTTTCTAAAATCATGTTCCAGCAATGTGAATTAGTTATGTGTAGTAAAAGTTGTTACATTAGTCTTACGAAATCTTTTCTTCTAGTTTTAATTCTATAGCAGAATCTCTAATTCACCTCTTTCTTTGTTCCAGGATGGCGCTACTCTACCTATTGTTCTTGGCATCTTTGTGCTCCTCCTTGTCCGCTTTGTGTCCTTCCCAGTGCACTTGCTACCTCGACAACAAAGGTCGCAACGCGGTCTCGTGCACTGAAGGTGGCATCATAGGTCCGCTCGACCTTTTCAACATGAGCCTAAATACGGAAGTGTTGCGAGTCACGGCTCCGGAAGACAACATGAACCAGCTCACCATGAGTCCGCTCTTCCACAACTATAAAAAATTAGAAGAGATCCGAATAACCCGTTCCAACATCCCGCAGTTAGGACAACACTTCTTTTGGGGTTTAACCAAGTTAGACATTTTAGATTTGTCACAAAACAATATCACGCAACCTTTAGACCATAATTTTCGAGGGTTGTTACACTTGAAAGAGCTTTATTTGGATGATAACAGGATCGTGTCGTTGCCCAGCGGAACCTTTAGATATTTACAAGAGCTGAAAGTTTTGTCAATACAACGAAATCGGATCAACGAGTTGATGCCAAGAATTTTTTTGGAAATTGGAAAATTGAAGGTGTTGAAATTGGGAGGAAATGACTTGAAGGAACTCAGTCCTGTGGTATTCGAAGACATAAAGGTAAAAACTATAAAAAGAATAAAAGTGTTTTACTGAATTTTTTCCACATTTTGCAGGAACTCGAATCTCTAGAGTGTCGTTCTTGCGGTTTAACACAAGTCGACAAACATGTCTACGAATTACTGCCCTTTTTGACCGACCTGGACTTGGGTGACAACGAACTAACATCAATAAGTTCCGACGACTTTTCCCCACTTTTCAACTTGCGCCGTTTAAAACTCGACGGTAACGCCATCACTGCCATTGAAAGCTCAGTATTTTCCAATCAACGTGAATTAGAAAGATTGAACCTTGCACGCAACCGCATCACGAAAATTTCCCATGACGCTTTCGTCAATTTACATAATCTTACGGAATTGGACTTGAGCTATAATAAGTTGGAAAATCTCGAAATTGACTTGTTGGAACCTGTTGCGGGTACTTTAGAGGTTTTGTTGTTGAACGGGAATCACTTGAGTGTTCGCACCTTGAAAAGATTGCTAAATAACGTGGAGATAAGAGAGCTTCATTTGGCGGAGTGTGGAATTGTGGAAGTTTCAGAGAGGATCTTTCCGGACACGATTCAAGTGTTGGATCTCGCTGATAATTACATCTCGGCATTGGAGGTGGGGGTTCTCCCCGAATCTCTCATTGAACTAAATATAAGGGGAAATAGATTTGCGGGGTTGAGCAGAGACATGGCTGAGAGATTTGATCATTTGAAAGTGGTGACTTTGGAGAAGAATCCGTGGTCCTGCGATTTGTGCTATATTGTGCCGCTGCTGGAGAGGGTCAATAGGAGCGCTAGTTTTAGGAATTTGCAGTGTGCTCAACCGTATACTCTCAAAGGTAGGTACTTGATATTATTTTTAAAAAAAGATTTTAGATGCATTTATGATTTTGGTCTCCGTCTTAAGCTGCGTACAAAATTTGTAGAAACATTTATGCAAATAATGGTAACAAAAGAAATATTTTTAGAATATTTTAATTATTTTTTTTTAATTAATTTGAGAAGAACTTGAACAATCATCATTTAGCGTGTTTTAACGTTTTATCAAGTGAGCGGTAAATCAATGGACAAGTTTAAAAAAATACCAGTAGTACCGAATTGATGTTGAATTTTCTGTAACTTTTAAATTCTTATTTATTTTTCCAATAATCTGTCCTCAAGAAATTTTATTTTATCTTCTAAAGTATATTTTAATAAAATTTACTTTGCGCTTTTTTTTATCTTAAATAAATACTGTTATGTTACAAAAGAGATTGAAATCGTTTTCAGGCAAAAAACTCGGCGTGCTGCGCCTCTCAGAGCTCACCTGGTGCACTGTCCCCAGCACCACCTCCAGCGACGCGAACTTCTTCCTCTTAGGCGACGACGGTCGTATCGGTCTTATCGCCGCTGGGACGTCTGTTTCGCTCCTCTTCTGCACCGTCGTGGGCGTTCTCGGCGTCCTCCTCTACTCTCGCCGCCACGCCGCCAAATACTACACCCATGAAGACAAGCTCGCCATGGACGGTGATTCCATCTTCGAGAACCACAGTCCTCTCTTCTGCGACGAGCGCGAATTAAGCTTTAAGTTTGCTCTTGACTCCGACCGAAAGCTCTCCGTGTCGACCATCGACGAGATAAAAAAAGAGCACGCAATTACAAACGGCACTTGAAAATAAAATCGGTACCGACGCCATTTAAAGAGTAACTTTTTTCAGTGCATCGTCGTGATGAATAAAGGGAAACAAGAAATGATTTCGTCTGTAGTGTTTGTGAGGTGATTCTGTGAAGGAGCGCCTTGGTAACTCGATTTGCCGTTTTGTAAATATTATTTTTGATTTGACGCCGGGATTGCGTCTGGACCGTAAACGCCTTTATTTAAGTGGAGTTTATTGTGATTACGTCTGGCCTTAGCCGAATTAAAGGGCGGTGCCAACATCTTTTAGTTCTGTCTTCCTCTGTGTCATGTGTTTTGCGAAAACGAGCTGTGAATTGAACGTGCTAAATTCAAGAAGATGGAATATTTTTTAAGACTTTTCAGAACAACGACTCTAATTTTTATAAGGCCTAGTTCATACTTTGATTACATTCGATGTTTTCTTAGTGTGCGCTTTAAGAGACGCGACGAAGCGCCTCAAACGCCAATTTAAAAAAAAAAAAAAAATACGCCAGAGCGAAATATTCCTAAACTTTTTTCGCTGTGGGCGCTTCACCGTCTCATTCCTATGCTCTATTTGATTATCAAATTGACGCGATGCGTCTTGTACTTAAACTAAGTTCTGTGTGATTTTTGTATCAAGTCTTACAATGATATTTTTTACTACTATAAGCTTTTACATTTTATATAATTTTAGATGGTATATTATATTTATAACTGCACTGTACAAACTACAAGAGATTGTTGATCAAATAAAAATTAATGTTTCATAAAAACGTTTTTTATTGCACTTGTCACGCTCGCTGTTGTGGTCTAATAACTTTTTTACGTGTAATTAAGATTCGTTAAGCAGGAGAATGATGAAAGGGCGCAAGAATCTTATAAAACTTTTGATTGCATAATTTATTAGCTGACTTTCATTATTACACTTCATCTCGCGAGTTTACCACAGTTGGAATGCGTGAGTCTGTAAAGGGACGGAAAAACATGAATTCTTTATGGGAATTTTAATAGGAAAAATGGGTAATTGATTTTGCTAACTTGTAATTTATTTATAAGAAAGTGAAACTGAGATGTTTAAGACTAAAGATTTTACTAAATTGATTCTAAGAAAGCTAATAAAACTTTAAGAGATGGCTCCAAGTTGATGGCTTCAACAGTTGACAGCTTTGTGGTAAGTAGAAAGATAATGGTTTTGTGTACAATTTTCACAAAATGTGTTACTAAACACAAAAGTATCAGATCAAATTAATCCGTTCTTATTTTTCATGATAAGGAAAACTGTCATATACACGGTGTTCCAAAAAGCTCGCACTTAATATTAATGGTAAATTCTTTTTAAAAATTTAAATTAATGTTGATTTGCGCAGATTTAAGGATTTTAGTAATTAAAGTTGATCAATTATTATTAAGTACCTATCTTAATACAACAGATGTCAATCCACCTGCAAAAATATTTTATAAATAAATTTATAAATTTATTGTTTTATAAAAAACAACTTTAGGTTTTTTTCTCAAAATTTGTAAGTATAATTTCAAAAGTCGCCATTTGACTACATTTGAAAAAAAAAGATTTTTTTTTAATTAAGCACTAAATAAATTATTAAACTAATAGTTTTTTTATGTTTCACTGATTTTAGATAAATTACTGAAAGGTACTGTTGGTCACAGTAAGTCAAGAGTCGACAACGAAGCTGATAGGTATATTTTATTGAACTTCTATAAAAATTACTTGAAATATAGTTTTAAAATTTCGTCTAGTTAATTAAATAATAAACATTATAGAACTTTTTAAAATTTTAAAATATAAATGTAATATAATATAAATATAATATATAATAAATAATATAATATAAAAAGTGTTAAACTGTAAGTGTTCTGGGTGCAATCACGGATGTAAGTTATAAACTAGCTCAATTTTCAATGTTTTTTTTTCAGTACATATTTAAAACTCTTTTGTGATAAGTTATCTTATTTTCATTGTTATCATCTTCATAAATAAAATCTGTTATTTTGTACTTCCCACTAAAATGGTCTTCCAGTTATGAGCTGAACTGGTCAGTTATATTAGACAAAATTAAAGAAATTTAAACTTTATACAAATTTTAAAATCTGGCTTCAGCAGTCCTTTTTTTGCCAAAAATTTTGTTGACACTTTGTTGATGCTTATTAAACTGTCACCTCATAATTTTCGTTCATGCATCTCTTGTCGGTCTACATTTAATTCCTTGCAAAATTCACAATTTAGTTAGTTTTGGTCTTTATTGTCACGCAAAACCTCAGAATCTCATAAGCTACCTTACGTCTAAGAAACTCCAGATGTTAACCGTTGAACACCTCCTTAAGCCGTAAGGGCACAACACTGTCACGACTCTTGCTCCTCTGATTAATTAATTTGGAAAAGGCGTCTGAAACCTAATTTACACACACGCTGCATTTTTTAGGGTTAACAAAATGAGAGATAAATGGACGGAATAATTATCGGAATTTAGTAACTTGATAATGTGAAAACACAGACTAATCAATAAATTAAACACAGATTAATAAATATATCAAGGCAAATAGTGGTCACTGAAAATAGCCAGGGCTTTGGGCTCTTAATTGGTTGAATTCTTGAACGTGATGGGAATTTAACGGACAAAGAGACCCGAAAATCGTAAATCTTCGTGTTTTATTATTAATTGACGTTATTAACATTATGACTAGAGCAATAATACGCTGTTAATTAAAACTGTAAATTAATGATCGAGTCAGTGCGTAGGGCGTAAAAGTTAAGTTAAAATAAATACTGCGATGGAATTAAACTGTAATTACTTATAAATGTTAATAGGGCGTATCGATCTTGCTGCATCGTTTCCTTTAAAAGGCAGTGCATGGTTTAGGAGAGCTTAGGTCAAACGAATTTGCTGATTTTAGCTTCAACTAAGTTATTTCTGATCTCGAATAGTATTCCTCTTTACAATACGAATTAAAGTGCTTGTTTTCTTTAAAACATTTTTTTTATTTTAGGCAATAAAGAACATAGAAACTTCACTCTAACCAAACAGTAAATAAATCTTCACTCAGTTGTTGGAATTCATTACAAGTCTTCTATACGGAAGCTTTTTAATTGTCAGCTACAGAAACAGAAACTCTGTTACGTTTATTTTCTTTATTATCAGCAAACCTATTGTAAGGTTATACTAGAAAACCCTAAAGTGCGTTCTAACATAATCGAGAAAATATCAAAACAAACCTTCGTCACTTTTCCTTTTTCCTGTTTTTTTTTTTGTCAGAAACATTTCATATCCATAAACTGTATCATTTTATACACAATCATTTTGTTTACACAGTTGTGAAGTAGACAGAAAAGATGTTAATCTACAAACTAAATTTTTTTTCGTTTTTCAAAATAAGCTGAACTTTCCATTTGTTTTACACATTCAGAAGTTGATAATTGTTCTCCATACGCTGTAAAAACTTCTCCTTCCTCGCTGCGAGCGCTTTTTGATAGCTCCCTTTTCCCGAACAAAATTCTTCAAGTGGCTTTACAGATTGCGATACAACACCAGCCACTTGTGCTAGTTGCAAAGTTGAAGTAGATAATTAGCTTGCAACTTCTGGCCGTCGAAAATTAGATTACTTTATTATGTGGCTGCAACTCCCTTCTAATTAATAGTTCACGTAAAAACTCGCCTCAAGTTGGGTCAAACTTGAAACTCTTGTAACAAGCACATAGAATGGATAGCAATAAATCATTTAAATATGCACAACTTCGGACGTTAGTTCCAGTCGAACGATTTCGCTCACAACAAAAATGTCGCGATGAATAAAGATAAGCAGTAAGCACTGACAAAATTCAAAATGGTTTGGAGAGTTTTAAGGTCGAAAGCTTTCTTCTTTTGAGATTACGAGAAAGTTTATACGGGTAGCGTTTTAGACAGAAAATGCAACACGGGATGTGCACATACGTGGGTTTCAAAGTTGTGCAAAAGAGCATTTTTTTGATTTTGCTTAAATGACGCTTTTTATCCTAATGTTAATTTTTTTTGTGGAGTACAGAGTTGCGAATATGATAAATAATAAATCACGTATAGAGGGTTTAATGCAGACACACTTCATCTATGAGGGAATCTTTTAGTTTTGCAATAAAAATCGTGTAATTTAACTTTTCATGTAGATACGAAGAAACGTCTATCTCCAATAAACGTTTTATATAACCAAGTTTATGAGCCTCACATAACTATTTTATTCCACAAGGAAATGTTATACCTGTCGTTATTCTGTCATGCACTCGAATATATCAAAGATAGAATTGACAGTAAAGTAGCTGTTAAAAACTGTAATTTTCAACGATGGTTTAAATTATATTGAAATTTGTCTTCGGATATAGAACTAAAATAATGTAGTGCAATATAAAACTAAAATTGACCCGGCGCATCCACCATTTTAATAAAAGCAAAAAATTAGTATTTTTGAAATTTTTATGCGTATTTTAAAAAAAACTACTGTTTTATTTATGTTCTGAATTTTACTTAAACTTTAGAAGAAGTCAGTGTATCAAATTGATTGATGCTACACCTGCGCTTCTTTTCTTGTCAAAAACTATATAAACCGTCGATTTTCGTCGATTGATCGTAGGTCAACATAACTAAAAAACGCTCGCATCCATCCAAACGTCAGCCCATTTCGTAAATTTGTTTTCGGTTCGACGTTTCCGCCGCAACATCCGTCTCCCTTTTTATGAACTGTAAAATAAGCGCGCTGAACAGCTACCGCGACCACTTTCATTCAAATTTCTATGATAGGATGAAATTTAATCATATACTTGGAAAGCACAGAAAAAAAAACCTTCATCCAATTACGATTTCGTTTCGATATTCACCGCCCACAGGGGCAGAAGCTCGTCTCATATTTTCGCATCGGACAGTTTGATACCGAGATTTATGGATATTAAGGGATTCGGTTAGAAAATGAGGCGGAGTTTAATTTTTTTACTAGGGGCATAAGTCTTCGCGTGGGGGTAACATCTGGAAAGGTCTGTTTTAATTAACATGAATTCGGGTGATATTTATACTGATTAGGAAAATAAAACGGTTGCGAGTCATCTGTGCTAGAGAAAACTTAATTAAGGAATTAGAAACAGATGGAGGCACTGGAGATAATAATTATTATAGAGGGAAATTTGAATTTTGACAGGAAGAAATTAGAAAGAATACAGAGGTTTGTATTAAATATAATTTAAGGAATCAAAGCAAGTAAAATTAAGCATGCAGCAAATTCGAGAAGAAAGATAAGATCGGCCTTTGATGCCTGAAACAGAAACAAATTGAGTCCTTGATCAAATTTGCTAATTAGCTGGGACTAATTAGACGATTAAATTAGTGTAAAGTCAAGTGTTTATTTTTGGTTTTAATTGGATGTTTAAGCGCGTAATATTTTCTTAGGTGACAACAATAAATTAACTAAAAAAAAGCTAATTGTTTAATGTTATAGTAACAAAACACCAATAAACTATTTAAATAATGCATAATAAAAAATTAAATGTTTTGTGAAAATAATTTTCTTCTTTATAAACATCGTGCGCTTGATCTTAAGATCTCCTAAGATTAGTTGCTATTTTTATTTTCTTGCAGACTAATTTTTTTTCTAAATCACAAATTAAACGTTAGGTTGCTTACCTAAATCTCAGATGGGTGAAAACCTATCAAACTGGCATTGACAAAATTATTTAGAAAGTTTCAATTTCTTCGTGTCATCTCTCCTTTCAGAAAAGTTGAAAAGAGGGAAGACGTTATATTTCAATTAGTTTAATCCTTCTTCGATCCAGACAGTTTTAATATTTAATTAAAAATTAATTTAATAAACCATTACCCGGCTGTACTTACTTTATAGTGAGGATTATCTTGAATCAATAACTTGAAGTGTTGAAAAGAATTAAAAACCTTATTTTCAGAGGTAATCTTTTAGGATTTTGAACAAACTTTGAGAAGTCCGTAATGGAAAAGATTAAGTTTGTTTTTAACCTGCAAGAATTATTTAAATGCTTTAGTCTTAAGCATTATTTCTAGAAATATGTGTATATGAACAAAACATTTTTTTTAATTTTAATTTATAATTAGTGATTTAAGAATCAAAATTTGTTTAAACACTTTTGCACACATTTATAATTTTTGAAATGCTAATTAAAGAAATGTTTGCAGTTTGTTATGAGAGAAACATTGTTTAATTATACCGTTAAATGTGATAACGTAAATTACGATAAATTTTCAGACCAACTTCTTTTTATTTCATGCAAATCTCTGGTTTTCTAAATGTGAAAAAAATAGTTTTTAAATTTAAACTGAAACAAAAACTTGAATAAAGATTTTTTCTAGCAATATAGCAAAGCAAACAAGATTTAAAATGTCTTGCTTTTCCAAGTTTCTTATCCGGTCAGTTGGAAGTAAAATTTGTTTAAAGTCCTATCTTCAAAAGGAAACAACTCCAGCAAACGATGACAGATTCAAGTTCTAACAAAGCATGTTTCCTCTCTCCGCTTTAAGCCCTCATGTAACATTCTTAACTTAATCTAAAAAAGCGATCTTTATTTTCCCAGCAAGTCCGCGTACGCGCCATAAATTATGGATGCTTGTGGCAAAACCTTCTCTTCTAGATTATCAAGTAAATATCACCATATTGCAGCATTCTAATTACTTCATCAATTAATCGGCAAAACTCTACTAATCTGTAAATGTACAGATTTCGGTCTATCCGGATTTTCCTTCTCTCTTGTTCCGGGAATTAATCACGCAATAGTTTTCTTCTCCCGCCGACAAAATACGACATAATAGCTTTAAACGTGTTTACTTCTTCAGTGTAAACAAAACGTTTAAAGGTACCACGACCGGAAGATTTATCTGGAGGATGGTTCAGTCAAGAGAATAATAGCAGTCACGTTCAGACTAGTGCCATGTTTAAGAAGTGATCAACATTTTGCTAATGCGCTCTTAAAGTACGTCGAAGCTTAATGACTCGTTTTAGGAGAGAAATCGGAGTCACAGAAGAAATAAAATAATCCGGTTGATAGAGCTGAAAAACGACACACATTACCGGAATTTTTTCGCGAGTTATGGGACGTCAGGGAAAAGTTATGGCGGGGTTTTAAGGTTTTATTTAAACGGGACGATAGAATGACAAAAACGAAAAATGTACAGTCAAACTTTTCTACAACGAACACTAAATTTGAGATATCTTAAAAAAGTAATTGTGGCAATAGAAGTTAAATTTCATTTTTTAGCCTATTCTGTTTTGTGGTTAGACTGCACGTATAATCTGTCCTATATTTAGAAAATTGGTGGGCAAGTCGAGTACTCTAGCCTCTTCACTTATTTTAAGTCGTGCTTTAGACTCGAATCACGTTCTTTAATTAAAACGAAATTCAATGTTTGTATACTCGAAACTCTTGCTTTTCTCTGAAGAAAATTCGATCCACTAATGCAAGAATAGTGGCGTCGTCCGTTAAACGAAAACGCTTAACTATGCAGCATTCTCCTCGTTCGAGTGTTCTTATAGCTCTTTCATGCTAATTCGAAAATAGCTCCCAATACTTTAGAGCAGATCAAGTCGGAAGTTGGTAATTAAAGATAAGGACGCAATTTAGCAGATGTTTTCATTACGCGTCGGTAAATTCGGAAAATACTTGAATTCTATTATCACACGCACAGGAAGTGGTTGGTTTTAATGTTTGAACACATTAGCCTACGCACAATTGGGAACTGGTTGGGCGAGGAATGTGTAAATTTTTTGTTGATATTGTAGACACTCATTATTAGCTACCGAAGTTGATACATCAGAGGCAGCTTGTACACATCACGAAGCACACACCCCTTAATAAATTTCCACCCTCTGCGAAACTAACATAATACACACCGAGTGCATGTCGCAGAGAGTATACAGCGACGGAAACCATAAATCTGGGAGGAAAGCTTCGTTGTTGTCACCGTTGATTTTCAACAGAAGAAAGCGCACACATGTCGTTTTAATAGGTAGATTTGTTGAAATTACGACTTGAAGCTTAAAGTAGTTTCCATAGAAATCTAAAATAAATTACCCGAACATTTAAAAATTTTACTGCAAAGAGCCAAACTTGGAACTCTTGAGAATGAGTTTTAAGTTAAGAAGTGCACGTTTAATGTCATAGTTTCAGAGCTTAAAGCTGAAAATCAAAAATTTCAATTTTTATTGAATTTCAGACTAAAATTTCGAAAAGATAGCAGCTAACTCCTTACGCCGCAAAAATCTTGACAGTGAAAATTGAATGTCAAGACATACAACATTCATAATGGGATAGTTTCTGTCGGGTTTGGGGATGAAGTTCAAACTCGATCTGGATATTGTAACGGAAGTTCATCTATGTTTGATTTTGGGACTACAAATAACCTATCAGTTGGCAAGACTGGAATGTCTCTATAACCAGAGTTTGTGTACAAGGGCGTAATTGAGGCGGGTCATCGATTTTCGGAAAGTGAACAGTTACAAGATGCGGGCGAGAAACATTCCGAGAAACGACGGCAAAAGACTTCTCCCAATCCTTGTAGTACAAAAAATTCGAAGTGAAATTCCGATTATTAAGTTAGATTAAATTCACTCGCTAAAATTGATAGAAACAATATTACAACAAATTTACTTAAGCATTAATAATTTATTCTTTCACTGTTTAACACAAGAAGGAAATTCTTCGTAGGGTACCAGCAAGGTCCTATTTTTTTGAATTCGTCTTTGTGTTTAATTATTTGAATTACTAATTTAATTTAAAATGTTGTAGTGTCAACAAAACCCACAATTGACGTCATTAAATTATTTAATAAATTAATAATTTGTTCGCAATTATAATTTCAAATATAACATAACTTTACTATCAAGGATATTACAGAGGACATGCTACAATATTAAAGCGTCGGTTTGACTCAAATAGGTAGGTAGGAATTTGAAATAGGTTAAATTGGACTCTGTGCTCTTTGTTTTTTGATTATGCACTTAAAATTCTAAAGTGTACAATACAATGTGATTTAATATGGGTATATTCATGCTTTGTAGTTTTAAGTTGAGTTTTGCTTTTAAGTTGGAGCATTTAATCTCTCCTCTAGATTACCAAACAACTTTTGTACACGTATCAGGAGGACTTTGTGTTTAGTTTTAAGAACGTTGAGTTTTAAGTTATAGTAAAAATACCATCTAAAAATAAACCGTTAAAGGTAGATTGCTTTCAGGAAAGACATTTATCTAAAGTAAGCAATTTTAATTGTAATTTAAAACCTTTCAAAAGCTTGCGTTTTAATTGTGGTTCTGAAAATTAATCAATCTTTTAGGCATGTGATAAATAACAGATTGAAAATGGTGTGAATTATTTGAAAACATTGTACTGACGTAAATAATCTATAAAATCCAGTGCTTTTTAACTCACTTCAGCGTATAATGTATCTGTTTTAGACTATTTGATGTCTACACCGCAAAACTAAAGCAAAATGTTTAGGTAGGTCTTAAGTGGAAATCGGTAACATGGGTTTATTTTCTTTGTTAGTTTAATTTATCTCTGCTATTTAAACTGTGGTAAAGCTATTTTGCCTAACGTTTTTGTAGTAGTATTTAACTAAAAAATTTTGAGTAAATCATAAAACCCGCCATGCGCCTAATTGCTGCCGTTTTTCTTGCGTTTGGTTATTGCAGTAAGCTGAAAAAGGAAAATGAAGTATACAATTTCCTTCGTCGAAAATAAGAAAATTAGGATGTCCGCTACCACCGCCTTCGAAGTGTCGTGGAAACCGCCTCTTCCTGTCGCGGAAATTAAAAAATAAACGAGCAACGAGCGTGAAATTTTAATTAAGCAGAATTTCCAATGAAACTAGAGAAAACCCAGTCTGATAAACAAAACAATCAAACAGAGAATTAATAAATCTCTCTCGCAGGATCGGCGCGCGCTTAATTTAATTAACAAGAAATTCAATTAAATTTAAACAATTACAGCGACGTGGTGACGGCCCAAAAAATAATGATGCATTGTTAGCTTCAACTCCTGTAACGTTTTAAAAAAGTCCGGAGACCTATCTTCTGACGTCGAACCGCAGCAATAGAACCCGGTGTTTATGATTTTTATCCATGATGGAGTCATCCAGGGCGGCACCTCCATTATTCACTTCAAGTTATAACCTTTTTTTGCACTATTCCAGCACGTATCGAATTCGATTCAGTAGCGCACGTGATCCTATTATTGCTTTTAATTTCGCAAAGTCGCACACCCAAAGTCGCATTAATCAAAAAGTCGAAACTTGTGCTTACGACTTAAGTTTATCGCAGCGCCATCTCACGATATATCCAATGATATATAGTTCTTTTATGAATGATGACTGTTTAGAATGTGAGGCTTCAGATAATATATTTTAATCAAGCAAAATGTGATTTAGAATGTGTCATTTATGGCGTTCCTCGTCGTAAGTCACAAGAAAGAACCTTGCACGGATGCAATTTTATTCGAAATGGGAAAAGACGTTCTGCATTTATAATGGAATCCGAGCTTTGAAGTGCGCAATTAAAAAATAAAAATAGAGTGCTTGAGCTGGAAGTTCGTTATGGAGAAAATCTTCAAATTTATGATAATGAACTCTGACTCGGAATAATAAGCTTAAAAAACACAACGAAATAGTTTCAGCGAAATAAAAGAACTTAATTGCTGGCGGAGATTCTTGCACTGGTTTTCAAAAATGGCTTAAACGATCAACGCTGCATTAATAATTCTGGGGATTTGGTTAGAGTATGCACACTTCTGAATTGGATGCTTTTTTAATCTTTTCGTAAAAGCAGGAGTTTGCAGGAAAGCTCGAACATTTTTTAATTGCACAAACAAGGCTTGGGACTGATATCCCACAAATTAGATTATTTTCAAATAACTTTTATGGGTTTTCCAAAATGCAACTACATAAAGCTTTTAAAACGTAATTACTTTTTATACAACAGCGTTATTACATTTTAAAACTATAATTTTGTGACAAGTATTGATAAGTGATTAAAATTATATATGGGGCGTATCAAAAATGTCATACATAAAATGCATACAAATTAAATTAAAAAAAAACTATTTTTAAAACATAAATTTTAAATATTTACAAACTTTACAAACTATATAATATAACAGAATAAATAATTCAATCATACTCCCAGTATTTATATTTTTAGAACAAAATCGTAAATATGCAAAATATTAATTTATCGATAGAGGTATACAAGAATAGATTATTATGGTTTATTGTTATGTAAAATAACGTGTTTAGAAAATGATGCACATAGCGAAAATAATTTACTGGTTCATAATTTATTTTAATATTTACATTTTGTTTTGATATGACTAAATAAAAGAACGCGTAAAATATGTACACGACAAATGACTTTTCAGTTTTAAACTTATTTTTTGTTTTTAAGAATATTATATTTATAAGTGGAGACAAAAATTGTTGTTGTGGCCCGGCGCATCCACCATTTGTACTCTTAAAAAAAAGCGAAATGTTGACTAAACAAAATTTAAAATAAATGTAATAAACTCTTTGCTCATAACGACAATAAACTCGTTTTAAAATAGTTGATAATCGAGCGTACCCAAATAACGACTTTCGTGCTTCGGTTAGCCGTAAATTCCACTTTCCAAGGTCATAAAAGCGCGGTACTAAACCGCGTTTCAAGACAAGGTAGGTGATAAAAACCGGAAATATATGTACGTAGGACATGAAGACTCTAAAGTCCGACGAAATGTCCTCGAATTCGCAAACATTAACGAACATTTGATGGAATTTCAGAAAATTACAAGAGAAAAATGACTCCGAAACTGCGTCTGCGAAATTTTAATGTCTACACTATAAGCTTAAAAGTCTTGTTCTTTATACTCTCCTGAGGAAATCGATGGAATGGAAACCACTTTTGATGTTTGTTATCTTAAGCGACCGGAAAAGAAAAGAAAAAGTATTTTTTTAACATGGGTTTTAGTGCCCTTGTAATGAAGTCAGCATCGTTCCATTGATTGTTTAACATTTTAATAGTTAAATTGATATTTGCGAAATCAATTTTAGACGCAAGGCTTACAACCGTGAGCGGATTTGTTAGGCAAATTTTATATTTCTAATTATACTAGAAACTACAATGAAAAACATTGTTTGGATCATCCATCATTACGCTCTTCGATCATCTTCGGGTGGCAGAAATGCAACAAAAATTACAACAAAAAGGTTTTGATCATGAGGATTATTTTTGAAATTCGATGTCGAAACTAGTTTGAACTGCGATCTTTGAGAGAAGTGTTACGAGAGAACGAAATAGCAACGCAATAAGATGATGGATTAGAAGGAGGAGACTGACGTTTGTTGCGGCTTGTTTGTTACATGAAACTTAGAGGCCCGTTAATGTGTAACTATTATCTGCCACAAATTAATGTCATGTGAAAATAAACATCGAAAAAGAAAAAGATCAAACGAAATGTATCCAAATATAGTATAACAAAATAAGTAAACATTTATTAAATGAACAACATAAAGATTTTGAATAGTAAAGAAATGAAGAGTGTTTTGAAAAATAGAAAAAATATTTAATTAAATAGTTATGAAAATATTGTCCTACTGCGTACGACTACATTCTTACAGACATAAGATCCAAAATAAAATACAGAATAAAATATGTCCATTGTGCACATTTCATGGCTTGGAAACAAAACATTTCCCTCTTATTTGACCGTATCTATACATAAAAGCTCAACTCCATTTCCGTTTTGCAACATTATTTATTCGCATCTACAATGTTTGTACCAATCTAAACCTCCACGATCTGATCGATTTTAACTTGAAAACTGTTTGAAAATCGTCCACTTTATCCGTCTATTCCCGTCGAAAACTGCACTTTTTATTGAAACCAGACACACCATCGGTTGATTTGCATTTAAATACCTACAAGCGACGAAAAAAAAAACAAAATAAGGCAATGCCAACAGTCTGATTGGGAAAACAAGCAGTGAAATGACAGACAAAAAATAGTAACACTGTAATAAACCACCAAAGAAATAAATCATCCAGCAGCTGTCCTAATCTCAGACAAACTGTAGAGGATCGATTAGAGAAGAGTTATGTTAGAGAATTACATATCTGGACGTAACGAGAAGCGAACAGAGCGTGGCTGCGGCCATAAAATCGCAGATTTAAAACGAAAAGTTCAGAAACGTATGAAATAAAGGAAAGTTTCTTAGCGGGGACGGAAAAGTTTGATGTGCGTGTTGACAACGATCTGAGCTCCAAAAGAAAAATATTGGGAAAATTAAAAGACATTAGCTGTGATTTATTTTGGGAGAAATGAAGAGATTTCAGAATAGAATAGGGAGCGGAGTTGAAGTATCTCACAATTGATCACAATTAAAAGTTTTGTTGCAAAATTTTAGATGAAAAAAAAAATCTTTATTGCTACTTGAAAAATCGTTCAGTTCGTCACTTTGAGTTTGAGTTAGAAAAAGGCGAACTTTTTAAGCGATTGAAAAGAGTAAGAAACGTAGTTATTGAATGAAAAAAATTACGTTTTTTTTTAATATCAACATCAACTTTTAATTAATGTTCAAATACGTTCATAGCGCAGAGCGTTTTACAGTTTGCAGCTTATTTTAAGAACTTTGACGTTTATATATGCTACGATTTTTCAGAGTAGATAAATTTTATGTTTGAATTATTAATTTACATATTCTGAAAGTGTCAAATTTAATGTAACATATTGAAATTTGAATTTCCTATTTTTGTCCAACTTCTGTGACCTCATGCCTGGAAACCGCCCTTTATCCCCTTGCTCCAGTTAATTACTAAAAAAATGACAGCTGAGATTAACACACGTACAATACCCTGCGGTATTGTGAAAGTTCGGTCTTGTGCTGCTCTTGATTATTGCGAAATTCTCGCTATAAATGGATTTAGCCGTTGGCTGGCAATGGTGCGTTTCGGTAACGTTTTCAAAAATGAGTGCATGTCTGAAAGAAACAACTAATATAAATGAAATACGCGAACGAGCTGCATAATTAAAAACGAATTTAACTGTGCTCGGATTGTTTTTGCATTAAAACCGAGTCGCCGTATTTAAAGTTAAATTGGAAATTTTTAAATTATTATTCGAGTTGGAATTGTAAAAGTTTGTCAGAACTGCGATTAAGAACACCTGGATTTTAGAGGTCTGACATGGAATCGCTAAAGAAATGTAAAATGGACAGTTTTTTTGGAATAAGTAAAAATTAAACAATAGCTGTTTGTACAATAAGTTGGAAAAATTATATTTTTCCGTTTTACACGTGAGATTTTTTTCGAGGTGTTAGCCGACGCATTGTTCACAAATCCGGCAAAAAAATAGTCATTACTTAATTATTATTAATATTTGGATGTTTTAATGAATCTGTCATTGCTATGGAATTGAGAAGAAACAAAAAAAATACATTTTTTCAAGTTTGTGCAAATGTGGAATCAATTACTTTAAAAGTATCTGAAAATATCGAAGAATCTGCAACATTGGCCTTTAATTCGTTGTTACCAGAAAGGTCAACAGAAAAATACAAAAAAGCGTTTAAAGAATTCGAAAATTGGTGTTTGGAAAAGATTGTTAAATATGTTAATGAAGAGGTATTATTAGCATATTTTGAACAGAAGTCAAGAATATTTTGGCACCCTTTTTTTCGATGATAACACGATAGAATCCTGGAACTTTTTGCGTCACCAAGTAGCTCCCGTGGAGTTCTACAAACGTGCATCCCGATCTATCTAATGGTTCAAAGTTATGAGAGAATTTTTAAAGATCAACAAATTTCCATCGATTGAGTCAGAAATTTTTTCGAAAAATTGTACCATTTTGGAGGTCAAGTTAACACCGGATTCTCAACATTTAGGACCCCAGAAACACGATGGCGTTGACCGCATCTCGATGACGGTCTAAATAAAAAAGTTAAAAAATCGCTTAAATCACCAAAATTTTGCCCTTTCGACGCAAAATGCAACATTTCTGCGCGTTGGGTGCCTCGTTTTTTGGGGCCAGATCAAAAATTGTTCAGAATCGAAACGTGTCGCGAACTTTTAAATATTCAAGAAACTTATGGGAAAAGTATCATACTTTAACCCTGAAACCAAAAATCAATCGAAAGAATGGAGAAGACCTGAAGACGGACCCCTAATAAAGACACGCGCTGTTGTTTCAGAGGGCAAAGTGATGATGACAGTTTTTTGGATTTGTGAGGGCATTATACACATAGATTATTTACCGAAAGGCACTACAATTAATGCTGTGTATTATTCAAATTTGTTAAAAGGTTCTTTGCGACAAGCTCTTTTCTAATACCGTCCTGGAAAATTGCACTTGCGACCCTTGTTGCAACACGATAATGCACGGCCACATATGGCTCGTCTAACGAAGGATGTTTTGGCTAATTTACGTTGGAATTGCTTCTTCATCCACCTCACTCACCAGACCTAGCTCCTAGTGATTTTCATTTATTTGGACAAATAAAGAAACCACTTCGAGGAATCCATTTTCAGTCGCTTAATGAGGTGAAAACTGCTATAAATCAGTGGATTAAAAACACTTTAAAAGAGTTTTTTGAAAATAGTCTAAAAAAGCTTATTTCGCGTTGTGAAGAATGTGTTGCTATTAGTGGAAGCTACGTTGAAAAACTGCATTGTGATATTGAAGAAATATAACGTAATAAAGCCTATATAAATAAATTCCCACAATTAAGTAAGCACCCCTCGTATATTCAATGTTACGAGCTACAATTAAGGTAAACAAGAAGATAGAAATTAAGAATTATCCTAGCTTGATAGCCTTCATTAAAAGGAAGTCGACCGGTCTTACTCCAAAGAAGTCTAGTGTTTTTACAAAGTTGGAGGTAGAGAAATTTTTGAGCGAAGCGGATGGTAACAAATATTTGTTGATAAAGGTAAAATTTATCACAAAATTTGGTGCCACATGCTAACACCTCCATCCATTTTTAGGTGGTTTTGCTTGTAGGAATTAACGGAGAGTTGCGCCAAGAAGAGATAACATTTCTCGATATAAAATATGTGAAAGATATGAAATTATTTTTTCTGATTAGAATTCCACACAAAGCCAAATTTCAGAAAAAAATTGGTATAACACATGGAAATACTAAAGTACTATTTCCAGCAACCTTCACGAATTGAAAATACAAGATTTTTTATTGGCTACCGTAATGGCAGATGTACAATAGAAGCTGTGGGGATTAACATCATTGGTGCAATACCACAGAAAATTGCAGAGTTTTTAAAACTACGAAATTCTTCGATGTATGCAGGAGGCCTTCAGCAACACTACTTGCAGACGCAGGGGACGACATTACTCTTTTAAAGCGTCATGGAAATTGGAAATGTAGTGGCGTCGCTGAATCGTACATCGAAAACTTCTTTGAAAATAAATTAGAAATAGCCTCCAAAATAGTTGGAGAGCCGCAGTCACAACGTTGTGGCAAACTACTGTGTTGTGATGACTTCGGGCCTTCTGCCGGATTAGAATTGGAACAGAAAACACACGAATAGAATAACATACTAAGTGAAAAATCTGATAATAATTCATCTGATTTGGTTTTAGGAAATTGTTTTAATAAACATGTATAAAAAATAAATTTTGCATTGATTCTTTTTTGTTTCATTTTTCCATTCTAGTTTGGAAAAAATCAGTTTTTCCGCATCCAATTGAGTATTGAAAAATCGAAGAATTTCTAACCAGATTTAACAAAATTTATTGTCACCCTTTCGATATTAACCAATTTGGAAATTTATTTTATTTTATATAAGTAACTGTTAAACCAAAATCAAAATATAAAAACAACAATTTGATCATCAAAACTTTTGTACGTTTGTAGTTACTAGATGTTCTACACCAGATTTTGAACAAACTGAGTTATTTTTAAACTTTTTATCCTCATTTCGGCGTTATTACATCAAACCTCCCTTTGCTTTTGATTATCGAAAAAACCAACCCCAAACTCAGGATTCAATCAGAATATTTTCAATTAGTGAAAAATTTCGACGTTTGACGGACGCTTGAAACAAGTTCAGGGTGGACAAAACGAGATTAAAAATTGATCAGTTTAGTCGTTTCATCCCCTTCGAATTTTTTTCAAGTCACTTGCCAATTAAAAACACAATCGCTTTTGAACGAACCATAAAAAGAATAATTAAAAGAAACGATAAATTGGATGATTAAAAAACGAAACAGCTCGTAAACGTCAATTCTGCTTTTTTGTCAGTTTACTGACGTCTTCTTCTCGTGTCTCGTTACTTCCAATTTAGCCGTTGAAACTCAAAGAAAGCGTTCGATCATTTGAAAAAACCGCTTTTTATTACCGGAAATGATGGATATGACAAATCGTGTAAGTTAATTGAAGCAAAAAACTCCATGCAAATCGAAGAGTTGTAAGCTTTTAATCCCCGACATGCCCTACTTTAAACCAGGCCATAAATCACTCTCTAATTGTGTTCTTCCAAAACTAAGTTTCCCTCCAGAAAAAATTTAAAAAACAAACTCTGTCGCTACAGGGGATGATTGATCCCGCGGCTTGCGATTTTTAACCGGGACAATAAACAAAACTACCCTTCCGAAAAAGAGTTGTTGCCTTGGTTACGTCCTTTATTAGGGCTGTTTTTGTTACGAGTGAAATAAAGCCAAATGAAGAAGTCGCCTTCGTAACAATTTGTCGCTTTAACGTCATTGCCGTTTTTTCTCATATTCATAATATTACCGCAACTGTTGCTTTTAACGCAAGAAAGGATTACGCCCCGATTTGAATAACGAAATTACAAAGTTAAAAGATTTAAAGTTCAGGTTTGAGCTTTGAGGCTACTCAGCTGAGCCCGGATTGCAAAGTTGAAATCATCGAATTTAACTTCGGGAATGGCGTTAAATTAATTTCGGTCACGACAGTTATTTACGTTTAGGAGGTTGTTCATCAAAAAATTTAAATATGGAGGGGGTTTCACAGTTTTTAATGGAGTTAGTCGATATTAAAAATTGAAAGGGTCGAAAGTTTTAAGCCGGAATGAACATAATTTATTAAGTGTGAAAGTTTCGGGGCTGGGGCCGAAAGAGATGATATAAAGCAGCTGGAAGTAGCATTAATCTATTCTGCAAAAATAATTAAATCTTAAATTTTTTCTCTTTTTCACGGTTTTTTATTGTAGCGCGGCAAAACACATTACACTTTACGATACATTGAATAAAATACTCTTAAAAAAAAATTACATGTAAAAAGAAATGATTTATTTTAGTATAAAGCATAATATTTTTATATTACGTCGTAAGTTGCTTTTGATGTGAAACATTCTAATTCAAATGGTATTATCATGTTATGACTCCTACATTTTTTATAAGGTCATCTAGATTAATGCTTATAAATTTTTTTATTTCATTTTACTCTCTCGACTTTGGCGTTTTTTATCGATGACAAATCTGCTTGAGCAATCACAACTTTTAATGCAAATATCAAACGCATACATTTCCTGTAAAAACCTAACATGATGCATCGGGAAACCATTTTTTGTCGCATCGCTAAAATCGAAACGTCAATAAATCAGCAAAACCCTGTCGATTTTAATTTTGGCACCGTTCAAAGCATACCATTCGCGATTTATTCATGACATTGTCGCAAAATATGTGTCAACATTGTGCTTGTAATGAAGTTAAAACGTCGCACACGACAGCTGTTCATACAAACTACGATTTACCACAATTCCCGTTTAAACACCCGATTAAAATTTACCAACAGGTTTTTTGAAATGGACGCTCAAGAAATTCAGATTTCTATTTTCACGAAATTTATTCCATTTAGTAATGAAGCTGAATATTAACCACTCTGAAATAAGCTTTCTACAGTCGTTATTTAAATATTGTTGTGCGAACTGATGAAGACAAAAACGAGAACAAAACATGTAGCGAACGCGACCGCAGGAATATGGTTTATGCAACAGATGTGTTGAAGCTGCTGCAGGAATTATTCCTACGATGCAACGAGAACTGCTATTGTCGTGATTTTAAGCCAAAATCACTCTAGCTCGTACACGTCTTTAACCAAACACTGGCACTGCTGGAAAAATATGAAAATTTGATCAAGCAAGTGGGCACGTCTGGATAAGTGATTCTTAAAAACTCAAAATATTTTTCTTACTTATTTTTTAAAAGCAGAAGAAATTCGGTTACGACAAGAATTTATTAAATTTGAAAAAGTAAGTCAAAAATTCGTTTATTTTTTGGGAACTACTTAAGCTTGGATTAACGCAAACATATGGTAATGCTGCGATCTCGAGGCAATGTCATACGAAAGGGGTTGAAATTATTCCCTTAATCCCTCTTGTCCAGCATAACCCGATGTGTCATCTCTCAGAATTCAATCTAAATCATTGCGTATGACCGCTTCTGACGTTATTACATTTCATTCTCATTCAAATTAGATTTGAATCGCCATCATGCTCGGAAATGTAGAAAAAAAAAGTATGGAGGAATTTAACCTTTCGTAAATCATAAACTGAAGTTTATCGTTTAAATTTAAAAATTTAGTTTGAATATTTACATAGCTATTAAATTATTCAACAAATTTAATAAGTTAATGCGACTTTAATTATGCTTAGAGTTATAATTGAACAAGCCGCTTTAGATCATTGGAAGCAAAAAGGTTAGCGAACCTTTAATAATTATTTTTCTATTTTGCGTCGTTACTAGAGTCAGTAAAGCACCCGTTTGGGTTCGTTACTAATAATCGTAAAACGTCGACGTCAAATGTCAAAATGTGAATGTGAGCAATGTGTTTAATAACTTAACCTCAATTGTTATGAAACAAATAATATTAAATCATTGTACCCAACCTTGATAAAATCCCCCAACTTTCAAAATTGTATTTCTTTTATATAAAAAGAAATTAATTGCTACAAATTAGAAAAAATAGGATTAAACACGCATTCAGAAATCTCTTCCAGCACCTGTTTGTTCCTTCACTCGCAGCAACGCGTGCTGGAATCAATGCTTTCTCAAACTTGTATTTTAATATACTATTATACTTAGTGTAAAAAAATTACCAAACAAATTAGCATATAAAAATATTTGAACAAAGAAACTGATATCAATGTAAAAATTCTCCCTTTATAACAGTTAAAGATGGATAAAGTGGCATTTTATCTGCTTCAGGTTTAGATTGCGGTTTCTGTGGAAATTGCGCTACCACCCCAGTATAAAACTATTTTATTATTTTTAAATTATTTTGCCTATTTTGCGTCGTTACTAGAGCCAGTAAAGCACCCGTTTGGGTTCGTTACTGAGAATTTGGATGCTTTACTACGACTGGTGTATTTTAGTTTTGTCGCGTTGGCGGCATGGTCGTAAAACGTCAACGTCAAATGTCAAAATGTGAATGTGAGCAATGTGTTTAATAACTTAACCTCAAATGTTATGAAATAAATAATATTAAATCATTGTACCCAACCGTGATACAATTCCCTAAATTTTAAAATTTTATTTCTTTTATATAGAAAGAAATTAAGTGGTGTAAAATAGAAAAAATGGTATAAAACACGTTCTTCCATCACTTGTTTGTTTGGCATTGGAATGAATGCTTTCTCAAACTTGTACTTTATATTACTATTTGTTGTTTAGACGTATACAGAGTGATATACAGAAAGAACGCAAATCGAAGAAAGCGTTGTGAGTTTCCTTGAACAAACGCTTCAAATTCACAAGGTCGGCAACTCGTGGTCCAAAGATATTATATTATGTGAATTTTAAAATTATAGCTGTTTGCATCATTATTATTGTTTGACGATAGCACACATTTATGAAATAAATGAAATCTACATTTTCTATTGTCAAGAGAGGACTTATTATCTAGTTTATATCCAAGTGCGAAGCTACTGTCACGCATTTGGGACACAACGCTAACCTCAAAAACAGATTAAAAACTAATTTGACAATTTCAACATTTCTTTTTATTTTCTGGTATTAATGATTATTGTTACAAACTAGGAAAAAGGGAGAAGTGATGGGGAAGTCTTTTTCAAGATAATTTATTAATATTAATAAAACATCTGTGTGTGAAATGTCACAAATGTAAATGCAACAATAAAACACATGCGTTGTCATAAAACAAATTCTTTCAAAGCACTCTCGATTTGTTTTCTTTCCTCTGATACACTGCTATATAAAATTAAACTTCACACAAAGTCATCATCACAAACATCAAACATCACAAAGTGAAGTTTTAACAGAACATGAATAATCCACTCACAACAAGATACTTTTATTATTTGCTGGTCATATTTTGCCAACTTCGGTCACAAATCTTCTTTCTATACAACAATCCATTCTAAAGAAATGCTGAGAACAAAAGAATATAAATGGGACACAAAATTTGCGCATTAAAAATATTATTCATTTTCCGTTGAGGCAGCTGTCATTGCAGCTTATCTAAATGATACTCAAATTTTCTTTAAAAATTAATCTTAAACTTTTATAAGTCAATCGATTATTGTGAGATAATTTATCAAAAATTTAAATTTTAAATTATGCATTGATTTCAACCAAAACTGTTAAAAACTAGTGCTTTTGTTGAAATTTAAATTTTTTTCGTAAAATATTATGCAACTTAAACTAATTCATTAGCATTTGATAAAAAAAATTATTTGAAATTTTATGCTTTTGTTTACTTACAATGTGGGACAACAACAAAAAAATAGGCTTATGTAAACCCACACATCGTCCAACTTTAGATGAGTGTTATTTTAGGTCTTAAATTTGCTTATGTAATGAAAACACTGTGTTTAAAGCGTAATATGCATATGTTCGATTTACATTTTGGTAGATATTATAATATTATTTGTAACATAATACCCACTTTTTAATAAAAAAATTATAAAGTCGATTACCGTCACAAGGTAGCCGTAAACAATAATAAAACCGAGTCATTTTCATATTTCTGGCGGCACTTTCCCAAAGTCCAAAGTTGATATCACCGTGGGAGGAATTGTGCTCGATAGAGAATCCCGAACATATGCAAATCGTCAAAATATTCTTTCTGCGACATTATTCGAAACAATATCCCTCAGTATAAAAAGAGATATAACAACCATCCCGGAAAAAATCCAGCTGTTAAGAAATCCCCGCAGGATACTTTAAAACACTGGTGCGTGGCTGCTGTGTATGCAGTGTTCCTCCGAAGGACTCTTACTTCCTTTAAGACTCCGCACGCACCCTGTCAGCGCGGATATTGCGCCCAAATGGAAGCTAATAAAAGAAAAATTATCATATAAGAAGTGAGCTGGAGTCTCTTCAGGCAAATAAAGCGACTCGTGAAAAGAAACGACGTCATCTTTAAAAAAGAGGATGATAAACTTTAAGTCGAATTTTAATGGAGAATGAGTCAGACAACTTATGCATTTTCTTGGAAGTTGAATCGAATTCTGGTCACGCGCTGGCCCTGATGGGCCAGTTTGCCGACTTGAGATGACACCACGCTCGCCGCCGCCCATATTGCAGGTAAACTTGCTCCAAATCACCCGTAAAAAGAACAATTCGAAGTCGGAATATTGCAGTCGAAGGTTAAATGTTGGAGCAAGTGATGAATATTTATAGAAGCACCGTCCGGTGATAATAAAACTGACCGAAATGTGGATGTACAAGTCTAATTTAGTGTTTTTTTATTTATTCATGGAAAAGAAAAGGAAAAATTACAAGCTCCCAGTTGAAATCGCGATAATTGTAATAATTCGCAGAGTCGAGGAGGATTTTTTTTGGATATTAAGGCTCGACGCCGTCGTTAAAAACAACTTTTAATTAGAAGCTTTCCAGTCAATTATATTAGTCGAGTCTCATGTCGCGATTTGTTTAATTACTGAAAACATGAAAATCTCGAGAGGGTAATTGAAAGCTCAGCACTCTTGCTGGCGCCAGAAGAGGCATAAGCGGATGTTTTTAATTAGCTCAAAAACTACAAATAATGAACAAAGATTTCTAGCCGGAAACTAAAAATAAACATAAGAGAACTTCTTTTCTTCTTAAAGTTATTAACCATAACAACGATGCTTGAATGCATTTCAAAATAAAGCTTTTATAATTAAATACAAATTAGACTCGAGAGAAACACTAAGTCCCTTTAAGAATTTTAGTCATAATAAAAAGTGTTAAATGTTGTGGTAAAAAATTATGCAAGTATGTCGATAATATTCAAATTGTTCTAGATAACATCTAAATGTTCCGTAAAGCTATGTCTACATCATTGTACAATTTTCTGTAGCATTAACAATTTTTTTTTTGCTACTAAATCAACTCTAAACACTATACACGTCACTTCGACAAATGTACACGTCGAAATATTTCACTTCGCTTCCGAATACGGTATCAATTGTGCATTTCGAGAATTCTCAGCACGTCCCACACGCAGAGCAGCGGTCAAATAAGCGCCGACTGCTCAATGCATTCGAAGCGAGAGCTTAATATCAGCAAAAACGAACTCTGCAGAATAAAATGATTGCAGTAATTTGAGGTAATTGCTAATTGGCTTTAATTAAATGAGATTAAGAACAATCACAGAAATGGTGGAGGTTTATAATGATTGTGAACCACTTGAAAATTGCATTCAACGTTAAAGCAAAATGAGTAAGCTTCTGCAGTGTTTACGACGTACAGTGTGAAGACTTTATCGGGCTTAGAGCTTAGGAGTGTGCTTAAGATGGATTACATGTTTTATTGTCTTTAGGGTGACGGAAATGGGGGATTTAAATTAAAAGAATTGAAATTAGTACAAGTTGAGTAGATATATATTTAATGTTTCCATTCATTTTGTTTAATTTAAAGTTGTATTAACCTTTCAAACTTTAGGAAAGTGAAAAAAACAAGAAACGGACTTTATTCTAAAGCACCTGTAAATGGCGTTGATTTGAGCAGACGAATTCCATGTTTGTAATGTAATTAAATTTTCTATGCAAAATAACCTACAGCCACATTTTATGCATTGTTTTAATTCTGTTGACACGAGCATTCGTAAGCTTAATAAACATACTTCGAATTTCCTGGAATCAAATCCGCAGTTGTATAGGAATAGCTGTCTAAATGTCAAAGGCAAACACTAAAATTGCAGTCAATGCTATAATAGTATATTATTATAAAATACAAGTTTGAGAAAGCATTGATTCCAGCACGCGTTTGCAATTCCGATACGAGCCGCGTAGCGGCGAGTGGAGGAACACACAACTGCTGGAAGAGCTTTCTGAACGAGTGTTTTATACTATTTTTTCTATTTTGCACCACTTAATTTCTTTTTATTATATATAAAAGAAATAAAATTTTCAAATTTAGCGAATTTTATCAAGGTTGGGTACACTGATTTAGTATCATTTATTTCATAACATTAGAGGTTAAGTTATTAAACACATTGCTCGCATTCACATTTTGACATTTGACGTTGACGTTTTATGACCATGCCGCCAACGCGACAAAACTAAAATACACCAGCCGTAGTAAAGTATCCAAATTCTCAGTAACGAACCCAAACGGGTGCTTTACTGGCTCTAGTAACGACACAGAATAGAAAAAAAATATTAAAGTTATCTAATACCAGTATCTAATATTATCTAATACTTACCACAGATACTATAAGTATCTGTGGCGTTTTTTTTTGACCCGGCGCATCCACCATTTCATAGCATTGTTTATTTAGCGATTTTATTAAAACTTTTACAAAAGATAAAGACAAAATATTAGAATATAAAGGATTACTTCAACCTTCAAGTGAAAATTTTTAATTTCGCGAGGTGGTTAAAGATCCTTTAAAGTCGTGTATAATACACTATTTTTTATAGCTTTTTTAAAGAAAAACCTTGATCTTAATTTAATAATTTAAAAAATAAACGCTTATCCATTGTGATACCCAAAATTGGTAGTCATTAAATTTTTGTTATAAACAAAATTTTTATTTTCAAAAGTGCCAAAAACAGAAGGTGCTTAAACAAATTAGAACTACCTGTCGAGGTAGAAGAAGAGGCTGCAGACGCGGTGAATAAGTTATTACGTCAAAAATTACGCTTAATATACGAGAAAGAGTACCATGAATTTCAAAAATGGTGGTGGGAAAAATATCAATGGAGTTGCTGAAAAGATGCGTCTCGCATATTTTTCTAAAAAATCTACGAAAGTCAAGCCTTTGAGTTTGTGGTTCTGTTACTGAAAAAACCACATTACTGGTAAATGAAAACTGCGACATTTTAAAGTAAAATTTTTTCAAAAAACTGTTGCAGCAAATATCATGTTTATTTTGAGATACAGAAAACTAATTACACTGTTCAAGAGACTAAGTGAAGGCTATAAGCTATAGAAAATCGAAGATATCTGACAATGAGCAGAATAAAATCATGAAATTTTCACTGACGCTTCAAGTGATGATTACCTTTTTGTGAAGGAAAATAGGATTTTAAACTTACAGGTTGTTGTTGTTATGGCTTTTCGCGAGGTTTGCAGAACAATAGAATTCTACAAAATAAATGTTTCCAATACTGACGTGGGACAATCGGTAATGGTTTATTTACTAATTGTTTCTAAGACCAATAAAAATCGGTCGTTTGGAAAAATTATACAAAAATATCCAAGCTTGCATCATAAAATCATTTCTCGGAGCAAATTCTTCATCGACTACAGACAATAAACGCGTATCATTTGGCCTGTAGGAATAAATGCATTGTATAAAGTTCCAAAAATGATTGCCAATTTTTTTAACTTATCACAGTCTGAAACGTATACTGGGCTCCGCAGCTACGATGTTTGCAAACTCAGATGCTGATTTTGTAACCGTTAAACGAATATCCAGATGGAACTTATATTCTGGTACTGATGGAAAAATGCTGTTTTAGATCACAATGTTTGCAAAAATCTGGCTACAACAAGTTCAGCTGAGTACAGTGCAGTTAACCCACGAAACTGCAATGTAAGTTCTGTTCATAAAATAACGTCAATGTAAACGTCAGTTGTACCATTAACATCACAACTACTCCAAAGTAATAATGTACTAAAGTTAAATATTAAGTATATTATCTACTCTTGAGGTAGATAGATGGTGATAAGGCTAATTTAGCATTACATTTTTAGACGAATAAAGTACACTTTAATATCGGCTATATAAATCCAATTTTTTAGGGTTAAAATCAAATTTGATATTTCTAAATTATATTTGATAAGAAATTATAATTTATTATTAAATAATATATGTAATTTTCTTCTTTTTGTACCTTCGCAATACTGAATGTAAAAAACAGCCTTAATACAAACCTATCTACCATTATTGTGACAATTTCACTCTTACTCGTTTCCTCGGCATATTTTTCCATTTTCCATCCACAAATTGTCTTCTTTGAGTTATAAAATATAGAATTGTCTTCCCCATAATATAGACTGAACAAGCGGAGCTTACGAGCTATTTCTTAATCGAGATGGAAACTTCCGAGCTATCCATAACTGCATATTGTGCATAACTTGGATTCAAGAACAAATCTATGAAATTGGACGCATTTCCTGGAAAATAGCTTAGCGCACTTCCATAAACTTATATCTGTAGACATTACCTCACATAAAGTCTCATGAGTGTCTTTTGAGGTTATGTTTATGTCATCCGCTAGGATCATCAAGCGAAATATTACTTGTACTTACATTTTTTGCGGCAAGGGTGATAAACGGGCCAAGCCGCGAAATTGGATTAAAGGAACTGAATCCAACAAAAGAAAAATGGAGTGAAAATGATAGCGCCATATGACGCAGAAATATTAATAAAACAGAATACCAATTTAAAGACAATTGAGAAGAAATTCATAACTGTAATAAGTGCTATAGTTTTATTAAATATTTGTAACTTTTGAAGTTCCATTTTTACTTGTTCGTTTCTACGTCTGAAAGCTAAGCAGTGTTTACCTCAGCCTTCGTCAGCCCCAAGTTGTTGAGTTAAAGAAGTACCTCCGCCTTAATGAGACACGTCTCTGCCCAAGTAAATTTCGTCCGTTTCGCTACTCAAAGTGCAACATTAAAATCAACCCGTCTACAGCCCTCCAATTATCGTCGATTTCACCGCAACAGAGCGCCGGCAACCTCTTTACGTCCATTGTTTCGGCGAAATTGAATTTATACGTTGCCACTTTAAAGCAGCGTAGTGAGTTTTCAAAATAAAACGGTCATCCTGAATAGATATGAAAAAGAACAGACGGGAAATAGTCGGAAATGGAATTATTGAAGCAATATTGAGATTTTCGCCCTCGAGTGACCTACGCTAGCTTGCTGAATAAAGCTGTCACAATTTTTATAGAGCTCCGTCGCATTTTTATTTTCCTAGACAATGTCAGCTGGAAAACATGAGACGACATTGTTTGATGTTGTTCAAATTGTTGCCAGGCTAACTATAAAGCTAGTTTTGACCTTCCACTTGCTTTTATGAAGAGGATGCGCAATAAAACGATGCATGGAAAAGTGCCTGTTTGTTATTCCGACGAGAGTTTAAAAAAGAGTGCACAAAATGTAATTGTCATATTGAGATTTTTTTTCAAAAACAGAACGAGTAGCTTTAATTACACAAAGACTTGGTTAATTCGAGAAAACAATATCAAAAATGCTTAAAAATTTGAAGGACACTTTTAAAATAATAAACGAAAGTAGATTACGATTGAACAGAGATGTGTTAAACGTAGTCCAGAATTTGCATTAAATTTTCAAAAAGCTAAATTGTCATGTAAATTCAAAATAAACTAAAATTCGGAAGACTTCAAACAATCAGCGGCAGATACTCAAAAGTTTAATCAAGATATTTTTATAATCCGTATATAATTAGCACTTCCACTTTTACGGAACAGGTTTTAAATTTCTCTTTTAAAATAATCATTTCAAGATTCAGTAAAGCGAATCTGAGACTACGATACAAAATTTCACACACATTTCAAAGTCCTGTCACTTGTTTGACAGATTAGGCAAAAAAAAGTTAAAAGAGCTCTTAAATTGTCAGAGAAACTTTTATGAAATAGCAAGTAGCTAATTTTTATGTTAAAACGTGAAGTTTTCATTATGCTATACATTTTTTTCAATATTATCTTTGTTTTTAATCATTTTATTATTAATATTTTTAATAATTTTTGAGTTAAAACTTTATCAAAGCTTATTCTAGCATCAGATATATCATTTATCATATCATGAAATTTTTTATTGACGCTAGAAAATAAATCTTGTAAATCACTGCACAATTCTGATTAAATTCAATCCCTTGAATTAAATAGCCCTGTTGACTCGAATCCGAAAGCTTGAGTATTTGCAACTTTGTTTCGAGTTGGAACTCTTCCTTTAGAGGGGTTCCTTGTTTTAGACTCTATTTTCTTTTGAAAGTTGAGTCTCTCCATTTTTGAATGTTTATCATTTTTATTGCCAATACCATCATTTCTTCTTAATTCGTTTTCGAGTCTTTTGTCACTTTTTGTAAGCCATTTCTCTATGTCCTCCAACTTCATTTGCTGCCCACCAGGTATTAACTGTAAATCATATAAAATTGCTTGATGTTCGATTTCTTCATTCTCTGAATCGTAGCTATTCTCCACCAAATTTCTACATCAGGTCAAACTTTCCTTCACGATTTCACAAAGATAGAAGAATGCATTTCTTCAAAAACACTGGCCAACATAAAAATTACATTCTTGATATTTATTTTCCTTACGTTTTCTAGAAGGAGCAAGTTGTCATCCGCACACTTAAGTAAAATTTCAGAAAGAAACTCACGTCGGTACCGTCTTATTAAACTCTTTATCACTTCTTGGTCTATAAGCTGGCAAAATTCGAAAGCAAAAACAAATTTTTTATGCCGTCTACGTCACTCAAGTGGAGGTGAGTTAGAGCGAGAAGAACTGCTTTCTTTGGTAAATTTATGCTCTTTATGTTTACTTTCACTTTTGGAGCAAACACAGAGTTCACACAAATTGGAGTTTGTCCATGCTAATTTTTGTGACCTGTAGTACACTGGAAGAGACAAGATATTCAAATTCTTAAACGCTCGTGGCTTAGTCTATTTCCCTATCAAAAAAAGGGGGATTTTATGAAGCCCAGCCGCATTGGAGTAAACACCAATAGTGATCCGTTTTGTATTTTTTTTTTGAAACCTGGTGCTAATGAAGTTTAGTGACTTGATACAAAAGTTTTGTCCGGCAACATCTTAAAATTAAGTCCAGTTTCTTCCATGTTGTACACCGGTCAGAGACTAGGTCATCTACATCGATCACATCGATCGACATCCCTGACTAGCAAAAAATGTTGATGCATTGTCGATTTTACCATCTTTTACCAGCTTTTTCAATCAAATAAACCACATCCACAGAGGCGCGTCCACGATGTCACAAGCTGGTTTTTTATTAGTGAAGCGTACTGCAAGAACTTTTTCTGACTCAATTTTCAAATACTTTTCTTCAATGGATTGTCTGTTTCGTCGCCAATCGTTGATCGTACTTTTCCCCACGTTTATTTATTACAAAGCCTTTTTACAGATTCTCCGGCGTCTAGTCTATTCAGAACTTTCAATCGTGTCTCGAAAGACACCATCACACATCTCCGGGTCCCTAATTCACTCATTTTTATTGACAAGGTATTAGACTCCCACGAAATTAAGAGATAGGTTCCGATAAAAACAACGAAGCCCGATGTTAATCGATTTATAGAAAGATAGAATCGCATGCAAGAGAGAATGTAAAGTGTAAACACTTTCCATCTCCCTCGTTCTGCATTTGTAAACACATTGCACAACTAAACGTCTCCACACTCGGTTTTATTTAGGAGGATTTTTTTTTTTTTTTTGATTCAAGGAATATATTCTTTTTTTCACCAGCCAGCTAACACAAGATCAAAGAACAGAAAAGTTCCATAGAATAGGCTGGTTAATCCGAGGACCGGTTGATCTGAGACCGGTTAAGACGAGTTCTACTGTCGCGACTAACTAACTGTTCACAGTTTTAAAAGGAATAACCTCAAGTTTTACTACTTGTCAAATTTTCAACAATGGCAGCGACAATTGTTTTTCCATTGGCCACAGTGTGTCTTGTACGTAGTCTTCCTGGCAGAATCTTTCTTTGATCTGGCAATAAGACATTATTTTCTCTCAACCTCTAGTCAAGGCGTCTTATCATGTTAACACTGGGATGTCATCTATTCGAATTGCGCACTACATAATTTCGTGCAGCTAATGTTGCATTATTTTCTGTTTCTACAAGAGCTAAATACATATATTTCAATTCCCATTTGTCGTAAAATATTTTTGTTGTTATGACAACATTTACAATAATTCTCATGTTGCCATATCTTGTTTCCTTTAAAAACTCTCCTTGTCAATTAAAATTTAACACTGACGGGGAACAAAATTTTGAATCTACTCGTAGAAAAAAAAAGGTGTATATCTGTTAATAACCTCTTTTAGAGTTGCTTTTGAAATTATTTCCCACTTAGGTTAATAAGAAGATTTAGTTTTTAAGCTACATTGGGGTTAACATCCAGAAGCTCCTCAAAGATAATGAAGGACTCTAAACCAAAAAAAAATGTTTCTCATGTTATTTAAATGTTCTACTATATGCACGTTCTTGCCCGTCCGTTCTTTTTTGATTCACCTGATATACTAATGCAAAAACTGTGTATATTTAAAGTCTAATAAAAATTGAAATGCTTTTTTACATCGTTATTGCTAAAAAATACAAAGAAATAAACGTATACAAAATAATTAATTGACAAATTTAAGTTAGTCAAAGAATTTTTAAAACGATACTTATATATATTTTTCTACTCAAAAGGTAAATCATGCGTTTTCAAAAATTAATAAAATTGTTAACTCACTTCAAAATGTTTGCTTAACTTTTTTAGACAAATTCTGTAAACACGTTGATTGATAGCTGCCGCTTTAACGGCAAGACTTAATTTAACTTTTCAACAGCTTTTTAAGATATCTTTACACAGTCATTTGCAGTAACTATCATAGTCATAATTCAACGTCGTCATAGTTTTGGATTAAAATAACTTCAAAATTACTAAATTCTTGGAAAGTATTTACAAGATAATTTACCTTTTTGAGTACTTTACACGACCTAAACTAAATTAAATCTACGCAACTTTATGTTTGGCCCAGATTACCTAACTTTGGACTAAAATAAAAGTAGAGCCCGCGAACTTTCAGCTGTAAGTTTATGCTACTGATTTAGTAGTTGTCATTGGGCTCCTAATAGCTTGTATTTCGCATTTCCAATTGCAGTGTTGTATGTAACCCGACACCCTTATACCAACGATGTAATTAAGTTATGCAAATTTCGGATTTTGGTACCGTATTCTATGTTGCTCCGGCGACGAAACATTCTATTGGTAGTTTTATTGGCAGATTTCTGCCAATTTCGCATTGGCTGATTCAATACACTAATCAGATAAGTTAATTGATACAACGAATTTAACTAATAGCAGAGAACAACTTTTTACATGATCCTGTGGTTTTCATAACGCACGTTTTTTTTTTTCTTTATATTCTTACAAAACCGTTTTTAATTAAACAATTTTTTAACGCGTTCGTATCAAAACCCGCGTTTTAATTACCGTCAAATTTCCAAATTAAAAATTACACTACCCCGTTCCGAGGCGTAATAAGGTGTGTAAAGAATTAAAACGAAACAGACCGAGCAATAATACACCCTCACTGACTGGAATTAATTCAAAAGAAGCAGACAAACACTCCGCTCGGCATATTTTAACAACTCTCAAGAAAAATTGCGGGATTTAGAGGAAATTGGCGAGATTTGTGCACGTTTTCAGTTTTATATATTTGGACGTTGCGACTTGTAAAAGATTTACAAAAGGCTGAAAAGATTTGTTAAATATTTAAAGATTTGAGGGACACGTGTGTAATATGGCTTCCGGACACAATCCGATTTAGGAATGTCCACTCAGCGCTGACGCAGGGAGCCCCCATGCGTTGGAGCGAAGGGGTGGCGAAAGTTCGTAGCTGGGACAAATCTAGATTTGTGCAAAAAGGGTGTTGATTGTGTTTTATACTAATTATATTTGCAAAGTAAATTGGGGAATTGCTTGCCCACTGGATTTTGAATACAGGATTTGTTGTAAGTCTGTGATAAACTTAAATTTCTTAATTCTATTAACAAAGAAATGTAATTATTATAGTTTCTCCTAATAGTCCATAACCTAAAAAGTTCTGTACTTACCCTCAAATATTATCTTTCATAAAATAATTTAATACATATTCAAAATTTTCGCTAGTTTTGTACACTGTATATATAACAGTGTTGTTTATTGATTACTAATAAACAACTTGGATTATGAAATATTCGTACCTATAAAACACATACAGAATTGTTCATAAAATACAGCAAATTTAGTTTTGTTGGTACCCTTCCACCTAAAATACAAAATTAAATGTTTTCATTCATTTGATATTTTATGTTGATGAATAATTTGATGCTTTGTAATATTAGTAGCTGCATGTAAAATGCAATTTTGGATATAATATATTTTTTTTAATATTATGTCATACTATCCAGTAACATGGATGTTTTATATTGTATTAATATTTTATGTTGTTTCATTAAATAATTGTATTTTATTAAGAATACACAATTTCTCTAGCAAAATTATTTCGTAAATAAACCCGGCGCCTCCACCAATTTTGCTCACAAAAACTGTGTTTATTAGAATTACTGAAAATCAGTTTACAATAATTTTACAGCACTATCATTAGCAAGAGGTATTAATAAGTGATATTAATCAAAAGTAGGTAGATTATAGATTTGATAGCAACTTTAAAATTAAATTATAAAATATATGTATTTTATATGCAGGTTAAGTCAATAGTGCGATATCGGTCGATTCTGCCTATTGCATTCATGATATGAGACTTTTCAATATGTCATGATACATGAAGCAAAAAAAGCTATATTTTGAAAATATTTTGCTTTAAACAGAGTATTGCTATAGTCCAAGACCGTAGTCAACTCAATTATTTTAAATGAAACACTATTATTTTTTTTTGCATATTTTGATTTGTAGGAATAAATGCTTAAAATTTTGAATGCAAGATGCCGAGTTAGATATGTTTTTTACAAAATGTGATTAATTATGATACATTTTTAGCATTATTATTAGCAATTGATTACTACAATTTGGTATAAAGCTAAAAAAAAGATTTTCGTATGGCACTAATGTTAGTTGTTGCTATTATACAGAGTGTTCACTAGAAATACTTATTTTGTACAACATTTAAACAGCTACAATTTTGTTCGTTTTTTAACCTACATGTTTTTTTTTATGATCGAATTATGCTTTGCATAAAATTTTGTTTTTGTTAAATATGAGGTATAACAAAAAATTATACTTATAAATTTTTTAAAACTTGTAACATAAATGTAATAATTATTCGAAGAAAGGAAACCCTGATTAGTTTTTAAGAACAATAAAGTTTATGTATGCAAAAAACAATGCCAGGCGAAGTATTCCTAAATAATTTAAAACCTTCAATAATACATATATATGTATAGTGAATGACATTAGAAACGCAACACCTTGAAATAACATTATTTTTAAATTAGTTTTATTGTCATTTATTGGCCTTAAGTTGCTAAACAAACATCTGATCAAAATTTCAACCCCAAGAACTAGCAAACAAGGAAGAAAAACTTATGTTTGGCGACCCCCGTTCCTAATGCACTCATTGACACGTCTAGGCATCGATTCAATTAGGCGATCGATTTCCTCCTGAGGTAGTTCATCCCAAACAAGTTGAATTTCGAACTGTAATTTACCTAACTTCTGTAGAGGGTTCTGTAAAGTCGTCAGTCTTTTTCCCATCATATCTCAAACGCGCTCAATTGGATTGAAGTCGGGAGATCTGGGAGGACAAAGCAAGACATTCAGTCCTACGCCTTCAAAGAAGTCTCTGCTTTGTTGTGCTATGTGAGGATGTGCGTTGTCTTGCTGGAATAACATGTTTTTGAGTTAATCTAAGTATGGAAGAAGATAAGGTTGGATGATGTCCTAAACATAACAAGCTGCTGTCATGTTGCCTCTGATAAACACCAAAAGTGACCAACTACCATGGGCAATCGCTCTGCAAACCATTATTCCTACAGTACGGTGTACAACAAACTCAACATTGGACCTTTCTCCACGACGCCTTCTCACTCGTCTACGCCATCATGCATCTTTAAGCAGAAGCGCGATTCCTCACTAAAAACAACTCTTTCCCATTCGTCTCTCCACTCTTGTCATTCTCAGCACCAATCCAACCTTTGATGTCGATGTGTAGAAGTTAAAGGCAAGACCAACTGGTGACTATATGAATACAGCCCAAAAGACCTGATGCGCCTATATAAAATTAGACCAACCCGTCTACCTTCTTCAGAAAACCATTGGTCTCTCAGCTGCGGATTTGTGGCAAATCGGTCTCTTAAAGCTATGAGTCTTAGCCGATGACCCTGGTGTTCTATACTTCGTCTAGGTTGCCCATTGGGTCAAATTCTTATTTTTCTACCATCTTCATTCCATGTCTGCAAGACTCAAATCACAATGCCCACGTCTCGATTTAAACGCCGAGTAATTTCAGGGAACGAAAAACCACCTTCTTGAAACCCAACAATTCTAACCCTGTCAAAGTTGGTGAATTTGTCTAAGGCTTTGTGCTCTAGGCATTGTGTTATGACAGGGTAACATTACAGACTACAGATTACAACCGTTCAACTAAGAATTCGTTTTAATTTGTGAGAGTCAGAAAATAAGAGGTAAAGGATTTTTTGCATAAAAACCGTTGAAGATAGTAAGCTGTAGTTTTTATTACGACCTTATTTTTAAACTTGAAACTTATACACGAAATATTATCAAGAAAGAATTGTTATTTGCATTTCTAATGTAATTCAGTATATATATAGAACAGAATAAGTTGTTTTAAAGATACAAAAAGTACAAAGAACATAGAGCATTTTAAAAAACTAGACTCAAAAAAATTCCAGAAATTCCAAACAAAAATCGAGAAGTTCAAAAATTACACTCATATTTTGAAATGTTAAAAAAATTATAGTCATAATAAAATAAACATTAAAAAAATTAAATCTTTTTAACTTCTTAACTTCGCAATTTTTTTTTATAGAATCTAAAGCATCTAAAGCATCTAAAGCATCTAAAGCATCTAAAGCATCTAAAGCATCTAAAGCATCTAAAGCATCTAAAGCATCTAAAGCATCTAAAGCATCTAAAGCATCTAAAGCATCTAAAGCATCTAAAGCATCTAAAGCATTTAAAGCATCTAAAGCATCTAAAGCATCTAAAGCATCTAAAGCATCTAAAGCATCTAAAGCATCTAAAGCATCTAAAGCATCTAAAGCATCTAAAGCATCTAAAGCATCTAAAGCATCTAAAGCAGCGAAAGCATCTAAAGCATCTAAAGCAGCGAAAGCATCTAAAGCATCTAAAGCATCTAAAGCATCTAAAGCATCTAAAGCATCTAAAGCATCTAAAGCATCTAAAGCATCTAAAGCATCTAAAGCATCTAAAGCATCTAAAGCATCTAAAGCAGCAAAAGCTTCTAAAGCATCTAAAGCATCTAAAGTATCTAAAGCATCTATGACCTCTAAAACATCTAAAAATTCCCAAGAATCTGAATCATTGCAATCATCCGAAGCATCCAAAGAATTTTTTTTTCGTTTCATATCAAATTGCTGATAATAATGCTAGAAATGTACCTTAATTGAACACATTTTGTAATTCAAAATTTTAAAAAAGATATGCATTTAAAATAAAACATTTAATCTAACAAATTAGAATATGAAAAAAATAGCCCTTCATTTTAAATAATTAAGTTGAGTGGGGTCCTGAACTATTGAAATTTTTTACTTCATGTATTACGAAGCATTGAGAAGTCTCATATCATAAACGCGAAAGACAAGATTGGCCGATATCGCACTATTGACTCACCTGTACATACATATACGTATAATGTATACTAAAAAAATAGAAGTATATACTATTTTTTCTACCGGTTCTAAATATGAATTGTGTTGTTAATAGCATTGCTAGTACAATGTGAGTCACTTTTTGTTCGTCATTTTGTCTCCGACGTTAAAAAATTGACACAGCGCGTCGGAAAAATTCGCCCCCCTTCCCTCGAGGAAGCGGCATTTTCTGCCACTAAATCAAAAACAGGTCTCTTATTTATGACAGGCCGGTGGGGTTACATTATTTAGCATAATGGAATATACAGGCGGCTATAGCTTTCAGCTCGTAGCACGGAGACAATAACTCATTTTTAACCTCTTTATACGGCAATACCGAAAGAAATTAAAATGTGCGAGCGATTCTAAAAACTTGCCCGAAAAATTACAAGTTTATGCCGCCTCACTTATTTAGGTGGCACTCGAATGTTCTTTCTCAAGCTATTAAAACGCTTAATGTTGGCTTTGCCCGCTCGGTTCCTTAATTCGAAGGAGTAATTAAAAATTTTGATTTATTACATAAAGTCTTGAACGAGGCGGTTTTAGAAAGTTAGATCGTCATATGGTAGAAACAAATTTAATTTTAAGTGTACTTAATGGCGATGGTGGAGACAATTTTTTTGAGAATTTTATAATTTTGCCGAGTGGAATGTCTGAAATTCGGGTGTCACAAAGAGAAAGAAGGTAAAATCGTTTGTTGTGGATTTTCAAGGGTTCTTCCCCAACGAAGGTCAGCTAAAGGAACTTCATATCAAAGACGTTAGAAGTTGAAAGGTTAAGGGCCCGAGGTATATTAATTATATTATTTCTCTTAGCCTCATAGTTGCTAAAACCACGAAATATGCCAATTGCGCGCATTTTTCTTAGCAAGAATGTCGCTCTCGCCTAAACATTGCAAAAACACAAACACTGCAAAGCGTGACTTTACCGAAAAAATTCAAGCAAATCTAGAGAGTGTAGGCATCCGGAAGAATTCTCCCGGAGAAATGGAAAAATAATGTTTGCTCTCGCAGATAAGTTAAAAAATGCGGAGAGTTTCGGATGACTGCAGGGAAGAGCTTTGAAAAAATCGTCCGCGATATTTATAAGAGTTTTAACTTTAACAAGATTATCTGAGGTTTAGTCAGAAACGGAACTGTCAATACGGCGAAAGAAATGCTATCAATCATGTTTTTAGTGGGGGACGGAGATAAAAAGTCGCATGAGGAAGAAAATAAAGAATATCGGGGTTGGGTCGAAAAAGTGACGGACCAGATTTCGATAAGAGAAACCGGGTTTTTGTGATGGGACGGTCGGCAGAATTTCTCCATTGAATTGGCAGGACCAAATATTGGTTATCTTTTAAGAAAATAATATAAAGGACGTAAAAATTAGAGAAAAGATTTAAATTAATTGCAATTTTATTACCGATAGACAAAAACATAAAAAAACATTTTTGCAAAATTAAAAAGGCGTTTTTAAATAAATTGTTGTATTATTATAGCATTATACTTAAATTCTGTAAACTTTCACTTGTAATATGAAAAAAAATTGTCTTGTTCAAATACAAAAACACAAATACCAAATTACAAATACGGTAGCCACAAATCTGCATTTTTTTAATGAAAAAAAAAATAAATTAATGCTAATTTAATTTATTTGAAATTATTACAGTTGATAATTATTGATGCCGAATAAAACTACATAAAACATGTAAATGAAAACAGGATTTAATTACAGCTGGATGGTTGCACATTACCGTTTTACGTATACGCTAAACATTTATTTCGTTTAATTAATTTGTTTAAATTATGTTGTGTGTGTATAATAATTAAGTGTGTACGTATGTATGTATGTAGAACACACAATAATACCTAAAAATAAAATTACACAGGTGTTTTAAAACCAGCAAAACTTTAATTTTCTATTTTGAATTAAATTATTATTTATTTTTGACGTAAAGTCGCACAAACACTTTAGTACTTTTTGATCAAAGTTATAGATCTTTGCTAAGCTCCATGCAGACATTGCCAGGTAGAGAATTTCTTTGCAATTAGATTACACGTTCAAACAGAAAAAAATAATCTAAGAAATTATTTATTTTAATTATTTCCAAAATTTTGTAAAAAAATATTTGAAGACATTTCACTATAATAATCACTCGTATCGTCTCTGTCGTTGACACTGATTATAATTGATTATATTATAATTATTTTCACAATAGATAAGTCCACAACGGCAACGCTTAGGTTTTGCTTTCTTATAACACATTTAAACTGACTTCACCTCAATTCGAGCGAGTTGAAAATATAATAATATGGAGGCAATCTAAAGAGTGTATGACCGTTTTGGTTCTGTCCATATGGCTCTCATCAATTTTTTTCAAAAGTTCAACTTCTAAAAATTTTATATTTTTTTCTTTCCATGAAGTTTAAATTCTCTTATTTTTTTAAAGATTTTTTGAAATTTTAATTTTTAAACGAGAATGGTATGGCGCGTGACCGAATTAGCTTCTATATTTGGTAAAAGTGTGTTCTCAAACCAGTTTTTGAAAAGTTCGTATCTCCGTAGTAATCAGACGATGAATAGCTTAAGTTTTTCGCTGACAAAAGTAAACAATTCAGCAATTCAGCACCCATTCATTTTGTTGTCCCGCATATTAAATTATAACTCCTTTTCCGCGGTTTGGTGGATTGTCTAGTACACATTTATTCGTATTATCAGCTTCAACTCAATTCAACTTGATAACATCGTGGATACCGTACCATGTTTCATCCAGTAATATAATATTTTTAATTTAAGTACTTTTAGCCGTGCGGTTTCCATTATCAGCAAGTTGATTAATTTTTTTGAAAGTAAATCCTATTTTCTGAAGAATTACGCAAAGAGAGTCAACTGAATAATCAAATAAAAAAACTCGTTCATTTAATTTAATCTTAAGTGCTTCAACGGTGGGTTTTTTTTTGTACATTTGATAGATGACATATTTAATTTCTTTTAGCCTGTTGTCACTTAAAGAATTGACGATTGTTAACTTTTTATTCAATTTTAAAGATTCTTTCTTCTGAGTTGCAATCTTTTGAATAGTGTTATATGGTCTCTTCAATAATCCAGAAGCTAGTTTGATTAGTGCCTTAACTCCTCGTTCCAATAACGAAGTATACAGCGTCCTAATTAAAACTTTAGCTTTCTTAAGTAGGTGATTTTTTTTTCTGTTTTGACTAAAAAAATGCGAAATTGATGATCTAATTTTAAAGTAGCGGTGTGTAGTAATTGTGAAAAAAAAACATTTTAAAACTTAAATAATGTGTAAAAATTTATTACTTATAACGTACCATTACGTTTTCATTTCCTTCTAATGAATTTAGTGAAAAAACGACTTTATCTTCTTTATCTTTGTTACTTTCAGCAACCATGTGTTCAGTTTCATCGTTGATGTTTTTCAAAGAAACAACATCAATTTTTCATCCTCGTTATCTTCGATAATCACCACACTGTCGGTTTCGTGGTTTATATTTTTCATACTACTCCACAAAGACATTGTTTATGGAAAATTAAGACAAAAAGTTAAAATTTTGTAGCAGTTTATAACAGTTGTATAGCGCACTCTAAATGAATCTGTCAGACTAACCGGAGTAAGGAATGCAGGTGGGCTGGCGGCATTTTATTGCAACCAGAGATAATTGACATTTATTCTGCGAAAGATGTATAATAAGTTAAAAACCACTAAAGAGTTTGTGCGACATTACTGTTTCGCTTAACTCGTATTTTTCAGTTGGGAAAAGTTATGTAATGTCACTGAAAATTTGAAAGCAAAATTATTGACCGCTGTTTAGTCTTTACTACAAATAAAGAAATTTTTGGTAACGTTGACGTAATTATATCAACTGAAGCGTTTTTGTTACATCGATAATCTCCGTCTAAAATTGCTCATTAAGCTACCCTCATGGGAAAGAGCAAATTGCGCCCAAATCACGTTATACGAGCCATACCCGGAACGATGTGTAAAGTCGCGTAAAAAACGAGGCACCAGTTATAATAATGTTTATCTTAGCAGATGTTTTCTGTAAAATGACAGATAAAATACCAAAATTGCTCCAGGAAGCATCGTCATCAGTCAGATTACGTCGTCTCAACAGCACAGTGTAAATTTCGAAAAAATTGCAACTTGGTAAGTAAATCTCTACAAGTTCCGATAAGCACTTAAGCTCTGCAAAACGAGCTTTTACGCGCCATCATCGCCCCTGTCCTCTTCATATTCACTTTATACGCCTCTGCGTGTAAAACGTTCTTCGTTTATCGTCCAAGAAGCAGTCTTTCGGCCGATAAATCCACCTTATTATCCATTTTTCGGAGATTTCTGTGAATAAATCCGAATTTACGTTCTACTTTGTTTCTATGCAGTCGAGGCTATCCGAATCCGGTTCTACTTCCGTACCGACGGCTATTTATTCCCTTTGTATCGTTGGATGGCGCCATCCAGTCTCTTTCATCAGTCCCTGAAAAATTTATTTACAATTTATTCTTGCAGACAAATTTTTTTTGTTTGGAATTCCGCTGCTAGAAGAGATGGTATTAAGAAAGCACCGCGTTGGAATTTTAAGTTGTGTTTTACCAGCTACGCCGGTAATTAGTTAATTTGGGAGCTTTGAAAACGGCCCTTGTTTCGACTTGAATATACACTTTGTGATACGGATTCTTCGGTGAAAACGTGCAAAATTGCTTGATTGTCTTTAAACAGGCGAACGAAGGAGAGGAGTGCATGGAAAGTCTTTAAAGTTTTTGTTTGATCATGTAAGAGAAGTGTTAAGGAGATAAGAACGCGCCAGGAATTTTCCGGGAAATGGGCGTTTTAAATGAATTGTAGCAACGGCAGAAACGTCAAACGTAGTATTAAATTTTCCTGATGTAGGTAATCTAAAATCTCCGTTTCGCCATCTTTAGGTAGAGCCGAGTTATATTCCGTTACAAAAATTTGTACTTTTCAGTATCTTTAAATAAAACAAGCTATTATTGCTAACGAAAACATATTTGTGTACCAATACCAGAATTTTTTTTGTAATGCACGAGAATGTCACTGAACGGAAAAATGCAGTCGTGAAAAACAGTTGAATTTTTTTTTGGAGGGTATCCTCTTTTGTGTCTCTCTCCAGGCACAATTATAAGGGTTACTGCCCGTATTCGCTCGTATTTATTTTGAGATCCAAAATACCCTGTCAAAGTATGATCTGAACCGATGTTGGTTTTAGTCTGTAACAAGAGATATTATTCCCAGGTCAGTTTCGTAAGTTATTGTCTTTCTGGCAAATTCGATATGAATGTAATCAATAGTTCTCTCTAAGGACCCTATCCTAAGTGATCCTGTGGTCAGCGTCCCGTCCGTCTTTAATGATTCCCGAGTGAATGTGATACCCAACTAACTCACCTTAATTGACCCGATTGCAATATAGCGAAACGTCCTAAGCTCCAAGACACATCCAAGAACGTGTCTTCAATTCACTTCTTCGGTTAATCCCCACCATCAATTATCCTTCGTCCTTTGATCCTTGAATATTCATCACACTCCGACCGATCCACAGAACAAATAAACGCCGATAAAAACCAATAGACAAGAAACTGAAAATTCGTATTCAACGGGCATTATGGAGTTTTTCATAAGTTTTGGAGCAAGCTTCGCCTTCTGACTGTTTAGTATTCAGAAGCTGTCATGCGGCAACAAATAAAATTCTTCTTAACTTGCCTGTTCCCGAAAAATCTTAGTCTTAGAGGCGCGTGTGAATTTTTACAATAGCTCTTTTGTATTTTCATTTGGAAAAAGCAAAAATTAATTCGTTACTGTAACGTATGTGAAACTTCCGTGCGGTGATGTGTGGGAAAAGGGAGCGCTGTGGGGATGTGCAGATTAACATTTGCCAGGATATTAGCATAGTTTGTTTCGGAGATAACAAGATGTGCGGGCGGCGTGTTTACGGCGACGTTTTCAGAAACAAACTTAACATAATTCGCGAGTTTGCTTGTTTGGGAATTAAATCAAACAGTTTAAACGTGTGGATTTCAATTTTGGAACATGTTTTGGTTACAAAAAACGATTCCAACAAGTTTTAAACGTATTTTGTACGTATGTATGTTGAGAGGTTACATATAAAAACGAAAAGTTAATGTAATTGCTGACATTTAAGCGTTAATTCGAAGTCAAGTTGTTAATTGAGTAAAAGCTGACTAATTACTAACCCTGTTTATATTACAGGCGATATGGGATATAGCCACAACATTGGATGACTAACAATGGTGCTAAATCTATTTAGGTTGTGCTCTCGAATAAACTTTAGTAACATTAAAACTGCTGTTCAACAATAATTATTTTTTTTTTAATCATACTTTTTCTTTTGACTTTAAACGTAGAAGTGTAAAATTTAAAAAAAATAATTAACAAATGAAAATGAAAACGACAATTTTTTTCTTTATTTATTGAAGCTAAGAAAATTTCTTCTGAATTTTCTCAACGCCAAGTTGCTGCATTTACTTATCAACTATGTATTTCTCCCCTTTCCCAGTGTAAATTGGCGCAAGCTTTCCAAAGTTCGCAGCAACGCCAAATGCCCAATCTTAGATAATCTCGGAGCTTTCTTTGTCACAAAAGAATTAATAAACGGGAAGAGAGCTCAAATATTGATTCAACCTCTTGCTCTAACAAGAAAATTCAATTTCTTTTGATTACATAATAAATGGATGATTTTCAGCGTCGCGCATAATATTTTGATTATTAGCATAAGCTTTTTCGAACATTAAATTCACAAAGCATCGATCTCCATCGATCGTCCCTTTGAAGAAAGCTTCCGCCAAAAGGAATAGTAAATGTCCCGGAGGAGAACACGCAAGGACAAGCTTTGTTGAAATTCATTTTCGCCAAGAATTAACCATGAAATTATTAATTAATTAACGGCGTGGGAAAGCTTCACACGTTTTAAAATAACAGAGAGATGGAAATTTCGAATGTTTGCAAATATTCAGAATTGAAGGAAAGCAGATGGTTATTTTTTTCAAAAATCTGTAAAAATTTTAGACACAAAAATTATTATAAATCTAAAACAAAGCGGTTGTTTGATGTTAATATTTGTCAGTTTTAGTCTCTCAAATACTCGGAATTGGAGCGCTTTTGTCATGCCAACAACAAATATCTACTTTCAAATTTAACTCTCCGTAATTCGTGTGAGAGTGTGGGAAACGGCTGTGAGGAAATCTTTAGAAACAATTTACGCTTCCAAGAAGTAATCGACTTTTATTAGCTTGAAAAGATTTGGTGTATTGCAATTTTCTTTGAAGAAATGCGGTTTTGATTGAAATTGTCACAAAAGAACGAGATTGGGGTTATTGGGGAAAAACAGCGGTTTTAATGTGTCAAATGCAAGCTTTGGAACAGCTAAATATTTTTCTGTTTGCTTGACGCTCACATTTGAACATCTAGAAAAAATCTCTTATTTATCTGTAAACAATTTTGTATAAATATTGAGATTTTACAAAGTAGCATCCGACATACATATGTAGGGACTCCCAGGTGAAACTTTTATAAAGAATACTTTTAACGTTTTCATAAGGAAGTTAGATAATCAGCAGTAAAGTAAAGAAATTTACGTTAATTAAAGAAACATGCTTACAACGGTAAATCTGCGAGAATAAGCTTCATTTATTTTTTTGTTTTTGTGTAATACAAACTAGTTTAGTTTTCTATTAAAAACGTGAGATAATATAAACACAATTTTTTTAATTAAGCCGAGGGACAAAACTGGCAAAAGTATCATTTAAATTTGTTTAATATTATAAAAATATAGCTGGCCCTATTGTTTTACTAATCGAAAAAATACCCTGGATAGTAACTAGTTTTAAATTTGTAAAGTAATTTTGCGGTTTTTCAGTAATTTTCACTCGAAATACGTGCGGTTGTATCCATGAATATTTATTTATTTACATTTAGGTGAATGTAAAAAAGGTCATGTTCAGCGTTTAATAATTCGTTCCATGCATCGAGCGGGAACATTTTTCTCTTTGTGCTGCAAAGCAAACAATCCATTTAATTCGGAATCGACGGGGGCAACTGTGCCCTATTATTGCGGCCTCGGATGCAAGTTCCGTCTCGAAATCCCGAATAGATCCGAATTCGCTCATACATCATTCCCACACCGGTGAAAAGCATAAGGAAAGAGCGCGTATTTGAAAATTTGATTTAAGGCCCGCAATCCCGTGCAGGCTGCAAATGTATAAAACAAGATGCTCGCCAAAAGCCAATAGAAAATTGAAAAAGTCGCCGTCGTCGTTGTGTTCGAATAATAAATTCCACACTACAAATCACGCTCGAGATGCAATATGAAGAATAAAAGGCGTAATGGAAAACAACGAGCATTCTTTTATATGTAATAGAAGAGGCCGAAGACGAGGTTTATTTTCAGGACACTAATCGAACCGAAAGAGTTTCTTAAATGGGACGCGCGTTTATTTACTCGGGAGGGAAAAATTGCACGCTTTTATCGGGTTTTGCCACCCCAAATGTCGACGTGGCCCTGAATTTTATCAGTATCGATTGTCGAAGACGTGGCTGACAACGCGACAAATGCAAGACCTTTTATCGGAGCCGAACGCCGCACCAGATGATACACAACTACAAAATAAATAAGCCGTCTCCGAAGTTTTACCAATTTTCAAAAAAAGGAAACACAGGACGTCTCAGCTATCTTTTATTTTCACAAGAAATAAAAAAAATATGTTTTATTAGCCTCCATAACAAGAGTATTCTTATTTTTTGTACTTATATATTTTTATGACTGCCAACCAGTAATATTTAAGTACAGAAACAAACCTAAAGAGGAAAGTTTTAGATCTGTAGCCAAAATAAAGCAGTTTATCTGTAGCTAGATTAGAATAATTCATTTAAATGTCAGAATTTTATGTCGCTAACAGCGGTAACAAAAAGAACAGCTAAAAGCTTCTAAGTAATTTTATATTCTAGAATACTCCCTCAAGTAATTATAAGACAATAATAAGCTGCTGCTATTTTGTATACCTGGCTCACGTTTTCTTAGCTTTGACTCAAATTTTCTTGAACTGTTGCGCATATAAGACCTTCTCGTTCGCTTCTTTTTCTTCTGCCTGAGCTTGCCAACATCATATTCGTTTCTACCATATATTTCACCGTATTCTAAGAACGTGCTCAAGTGATTTCAGACTTATTTTTAGTTTTTGTAATCTACATTCCGTCTGACACTATAGTGATTCTTTATTTTAATAAGTTCTAAACGCAGAAATTTTAATGTTTTAGCGCAGTGATCTAAGAAGTGTGATTTTTTTGACGTGTACTGTACATTTCAGTGTTTTATTTCAAATAAAATCCAGTCTTTCAACTTTAAAAGTAAAATAATTAGTGAAATTTCTTGAAGCTTTCGGTTTTTATGCTTTCCGACAATACAAGATCGTGGATTGAGAGAGATCAAGATAAATATTGTATCTAAAATTGTTGTGAAGCTTAAGAAAAGCTAACAAAAGTTGTAGACACAAGATAAATAATTGTCTTATAAACCAATAGACTAAAAACTGGAAAAAAATAGTCAAAGAAACTGAACGAGTCGGAAGTTAACGTTAGATTTACTACATGGTAAAACGTTCAATCGATCCGTTGTTACTCCGAATTGTAATGTATGAGAGAAACTTAAATATCTTCCTATTGAAAGCTGTTCTGCAATTCTTATAAAACACAAGAAATTTATTAGCTGGTTGATTTAAAATCTAAAGTGAGATAGATAAATATTTGCCGTGTAAGTAAATTAATAAGATACTGATACAGTAATATTTTACGACCAAATTAATTTAAAGTGAAGTTGGAATAAAACACAAGATAAAGTAAAAAAAAAATTATTAAAAATAATATAATTTTATTAAGTGTATCAATTTATAGTTTTGTTCCTGACGCATCCACAAAATTTATTTGTAAGAAAAATTTACGATTTAAAAGAATATTTAGAAAATTTTAGTTAAAATTGTTTTGATTTTAGAATTACTGTTGTAAATTTGACCTGTATTTATTTATTTATTTATTTATTTATATTATAATAACTTCGCATCAAACTTTACTAGATAGTGAGCTTGACAAATTATTATTATCTTCCATGTTCAAACTCTCTTATAATTATATCACGATTTATTACATATTAAAACCGCTTGAAACAGAATGTTTGGGAATTACAAGAAACAGAAGCGGAGACTTGTTTTGTGGGATTCTCGAGTTGGGCGCAAGAGATAACGACCCACAAACCTCCACCGTACCATGCATGAGAACTTAATAACATCGAAAGAAAATTGAATCTTGATTTATGACCCTATTGATTCCGATTCCGTAACTACATTAAACTAATGCAAAACACGAAACGACCAACGCAGATCCATTTTCGATCACATGTTATTTATGAGCGAAAAAAGCCTAAAACTTATTTCATAACAAAATCGAAATTTTTACTACCGGTTTTCACGTAGTTCTCTCCCAATTTCGCTCCATTCCTCTCCATTTGTCGAATGTCCCCTTTTAAAAGCTGCAATTAATCGAATTAAGTGAGCATTCGTCGGATATCCCAAGATGGAATCGGTCCGTGGCATTGGCTTAAAGCTAATTCCGAACATGCACTGTGCAAATAGATAAAATTGACAGATCCCCTCGGGGGATTCGACCCCGCTGCCGTTTCCATAACTCACTGGGATAAATCCCGATCCGATCGGGGCTGGTATGGCCGCTGGTACCACCGCCTACCGACTTGAAGATGATTTACACCAGACCATAAGCCGGCCTCGAGGGCCCAAAAGCGATAATACTTTAAAAAGAAAAGAAAATTGAGCAAAATATTAAAGCAAAAGAATATTCCAGCAATCAAACTCCATATGATTTAAAATTTCAAAATTGATGAAAATATCGATGCTTGAATATATCCTGAGGACTTTAGTTTTGTTTACTTAAATTACAACGTCTGTTCCTTTCAAAATACACTTATTATTGTTGTTGAAAAAATAGTGTACGATAATAATAGATTATCCCATATAACATAAAAGAATAATAAATTTCCAAGACTGTCTTATAATTGTGTAAGAATTGTCAAATCGCTGAATAAATCAACCGGAACAAAGCCCCTGTTTCCGCAAAAATAACAGTTCTTCGGATATGATAACACTCCACGATCGAAGAAGATTATTTCCGACCAAGAATGAAAAACAGCCGTCGTCTTTTTAAAAGCGCCTACACGCAATTTCGAAATGAAATTAATGCAGCAAAACAGCGAGAGATTTCTTTCCGGCGCAATTATGCAGTTACCATTGTTATTATGGTGAATAATTCTCGTTTTTATTTCATAAACTGCCGTGGACTTTCTCCTCAATTTATGTTTCCTTTTGTTGTAATTGATATCACGTGATTTTCGTCTGTTATTCAAGCATAATTCAAATATTTGCTTTAACCACTCCCGAACCTTTCGGATACCTGAGGCTGACTTGATAAACATGTCACTAGCTGCCAGCCCACATAAGCTACAATTTCCTCCCGAAAAATCCCATTTCCCATTGACCTAAATGTTGGTGTGCACGTATTATAATAGATGTTTAATAAAGTGCCGAAGCAATAACAACGAGGACAATACGGCTTTTCTCATTTGTGAAGGTGCAAAATTAGTCTTGGCTCTGATTCATAAACCTCTATGAAAATTCCATGAAGTGTGATTACTTCCCAAGTTATTATCAAGCAGTTTCCAATTTAATTCGACTCTCAACACATGCAAACGGAAATGTCTCCATCTGATGACTTCTGGAATTATGCGTGCCTATCAGACAAATAATCGTCCTATAAATATTCATGAGGAGGTGGTATCGGTTGATTCCAAATTCGTGTACAAAGATGTCGGGTGGAACAACAGCGATAATATGCGTTAGCAATAATATTTTTATAACGAACAGAGTTTGAATAGTTTATTATTATTACTTTTTACCCTACGATTTTTTACACACTCGTAAAATCAGTTTAATAATCCTGATATCTATAACAAAACTATGATTCCATAACCCAATTTTTTATTTCTTCTAGAGAAAGATAGTTTCAGATTCGCGAACATCTATTTTTTTTTTAATTGAACACAACAGTAAGTAGAAGTAACATGCTTCCACTAACAGTGTATACAAATTCTGCGTTTGAAAGGCGACCCAAAAATTGAAAAATAAATTCGCTCTTAACTTTGTGTTTTTAACCGATTTTATGCTTCTGGCAAACAAAAAATTCTACAAAAAAAGAGAAAAAGTTGTAAAAAAAATTAAGACGCGATTGTACTCTACTTGGACTTTCGTTATAAATTTTTACAAACATTTTTTTTTAATTTGCAGTTTTAGTAGCCAAAAGTATTCTACACGTAAAGGAATTAGCACACTTTTATGATTCAACGATGGAGGAGACAACAGTTGAAAAATTATCACAAGATGGTTCATGAAATTATGTATATATTCAAGGTTATTTATTATTTATTTATTCATCTAAACCCTATAAGTTGTTTCAAATGACCTTTAAGTGCTCTTTCAAAAATATCTATTTAAAAAAAATCGATTCTTCTCACATTTACAGCCTAAAGGGCATAGGGAGATAAAAATGCTAAAATTGCCCCCAGAGCGTATCTTAACGATACTTTCAGGATATGTTCGTACTATAGAAGTACTTTGATTATGAAGTTTTTAGATCTCAAAGTTAACTAGATTTTGAATAATGATAAAAAAGGAAAAATTAGAATTTTTTTTTCTCTTCATAGACTAAACCGATTTAAATAAAAAAATTATGGTAATTTAATATCTATAGAGATACTCTTTTGATAAAAATTTCAACTATATAGCTCTACATTTTTATAAAAAAAAAAAATTTTTCAAGAAAAATTGTTTTTTCATTATAAAACTTAAACTTTAAATTTTGAAAATATTTTTTTTTGAATTCCTTTGCAAAAAATACGTACTATATTTTTTTCAATTTTTTTCTAATGGCACGCCATATTGAAAAAAAAAATGTTTCCGAAAAAGTGTTTTTTTTCGATTTATACTCTCTTTCTTTCTCTCTCTCTCTCTCTCTCTCTTTCTCTCTCTCTCTCTTTCTCTCTCTCTCTCTCTTTCTCTCTCTCTCTTTCTCTCTCTCTCTCTCTCTTTCTCTCTCTCTCTATATATATATATACATCTAAAAAATAAAATTCTGAGAACGCATTAACTGTTTATTGCTCTCTTAACCTCCCACCCACCCCCGAGCACAAATAACAAAAATAGCATGACGTGTAGTTACGCTTGAACATTTCCAACGTGAATATTAATATTAATTTTCGAAAAATAATGTAAACTTGATTTAAACATTATATAATAAAAAATCAGAATCAAAGTACTTTTATAGTACGAACATACCCTGAAAGTATGCTCTGGGGGCAATTTTAGCATTCTTATCTCCCTCTGCCCTTTGAAGTTGTTCTTATTAAACAACAATAATTTTGCAATTTCATATAAACAGTTTTTGCAAAAACAATTACATCATAACATGTGTTTCTTATAATAGGAATTATAAGTTATAATAAGTGCTTCAAATCAAAAGCCACAAAACTGACTGGGCCTTTTTGGTAGTAGAATTTTTTCTATAATTGGGACTATAGCATGTTAACTAATTGCACAACATTGTATATTATTCTACAGGGGTTTTTACAATGTATGTCTAAATTAATACCACACATTCAGAAAGTGCTGTGAAGTCAAGTAGTACCATTTTTAATCATAAAACTTTATTTCAGACACTTTCTGCGGCACTAACAAAAAATTGGTAGCCTTAATTAATTTTTATGTAATCTTAGCAACTGTAAATTGACAAAAGGTATTTGCACTGATCGATAAATGTTGACAAATGTTGCTATACTTTCGAGTAAATATAATTTTGAAAATGTGAGGCATCTTCGTTGCCTAAAGATTTCTTGTAACTAGCTGGCTCGAAGTGCCCAAAGAGTATTTAAAGTTGTCTGGCAACTGCAAATTTAATTCATTAATCTTCAAGAGCAGAAAGGTCACTATCCAACGCACTATGAGCCTTAGAAAAGCCTAGCAAACGTGGATTTTCATAAAAAAAATGCGAAAAGTGAAGAGCTAAGACGTTGGTAGACTTTTTTACGCAATGGTCAAAAAATGATGAAAAAAGTTTTACTTCTACAATATTTAAAATTTCATCTAAAATTATTTAGTTCTCGTCGTCGCAATTGTAACCAATAATTAACTAACTTCCCAATTTTTAAAATTTTAAATATATTTGTAATGGACGTTGCTTAACATCACATAATTTTTTTCAGTTTATAATTAAGTTTAATTATCTCAGTAGCGCACGGACAATTTTAACAACTTTTTTCTTGAATTTATTTTAAAAACGAAAAAAAGTTTATTAACTCTAGTTAGTATGGATTTTTACCACCTTCATTTAGTACATGTATTTAAAAAAAAAAGTGGTGAAATAGTCCTAAATTTGTCAGAGAAGTTTTTTTATAAATATGAGCAAAGTTTAAATGACATATTTATTGCCATTTCCACTCAAAAAAGCATTGCAAGAAATACAAATTTACTTAAGAGATTTTTTTGACTGTTGCGTCATATTCAATCCCTTGGCTTATAAAAATACTGCCAATTTTTTAGCCTACAATATATTTTAAATTCTAATAGATAAACTAAGGACTGAAAAAAATCACGTTATAATAATTGTGCACAGTGCCCTATAGTTAGTAATATTTTATGTAAATATATTTAACAGACTAAAAAAAGTGTTGAATTTTGTCTTAGTAATTTGTACAAAATTCATGTGCAGAAAATTGTGAATTATCTCTCATTAAAAATTTGAAAACTCGAGAACGTTACCAACTTATTTTAAAAGCCCCAGCTTTCTTACGTACCTTTACATATTGCAATTTATTTAAAACACTAAAATTATTTTAGTCTATTCAAGCAGTTTTCTTTGACCAAAACTGCTACAAGCGCAGATCTTTTATACATATTCGAGAACTCCCAGAAAATTTTAGAATGGTAGGAAAATTGATGTTGTGGTAGTTTGCAATATCCTGTCATGATTTTATTGCTTGTTAACAACGAACTGCTGCTCAGTTTGATATACAATATATGCTGACATAACCTTTTGACCTGTTCAGAATCCCCTTTACAAAAAGAAATTCGCATCAATAGATCATTATGCTTGTGTTACAAAATGTCAAAATAATTGGTTTTAGATGCTGTAAAAATCAAATTCCTTTGCGATAAATTGAGATGAGCTCTTATTTGTCTTTCATAATAATTATTCGTCTGCATAAAAATTTGATTTTCCAATTTCAATTATTTTTTGAAGAATAGACTTTTTTTTGTATATACCAATAATTGCAAATTTTGGGTCATGTTGCATCACGTAAACCTCACCTTATTGCACATAAAACCCCAATTTCTCTGCAAACAAGACACCCCGCATCCCAAACTAGGCCGCATCTTAGAAAATTCACCTTTGCTACATTTTTATTTGTTCACTTTACGATCCATAAAATTCACTTCGCTTTTTATAGACCTGATATATTTATTTTCTTGTGAAAATTAAATAGCCTGTAATGGCTTTATTTTTGAATTATTGAATTTCTGAATAAGGCAAGTTGATGCGATCAGAAACTTCGACTTACATAAGGGTTGATTTTCGGATTTCCCCACAGACCAATAAATGCTGCGGATGTCATAACACCTGCACTGCACTGGGACAGGGTGTAATTGGAATGAAACTAATTAAAATTCAAAGGGGTAATTTTTAATGCATGCTGCAGTGTGCACCCACACGCAAAGCGTTGAGCGCAAAAATGTAGAAAAAACGTCTAAATGAAAATGTATGTTTATTTTAGATAATTAGACTGAACGCAAAACAAATCGAAAAAAAGCGATATATGTAAGGTTTCGTTCAAATGCTGGTAAATAAAGTACTAACTGCGTTTTTTTTGTTGTTGTTTATTAATTGAAATTTAGTACGAATTGCAAACAGTGCAAACTGTAGGAAAATACTCTAACAACCCGAAATGAGATCCTAACTTGTACACATTTTCGTCGTCGTGTCTCGACTAAATTAAATTTAATTAAATATTGTAAACTTCTCTAATTAAACTAACGGTTAAAGCCGTCAGTTCCGGATATTTCTTTATGATTTCTGCCTCCTTTGGATGTTATTGTTTTCCTGTCAGCTACAATTACGAAATAAAGCTAATCAACAAGCCGTAAAAAAATTTTTGCTTCCGGCAAGGTCTTGAGTAAATTTCGAATTTATACTGAAATAACAAAATGATTTGCCATTCGAAAATTTAAGATCCAATAAGGTTTATTTTTGAATTTTGTTGAAGTTTACTTCAAAAGTGCGAGTTTCAACATTTTGATAAATTTCCTTGAGCGCAGTAATTAATTAGTCTTTGTTGTGCGATACACGCGGGTCACCTGGTAATTCTGCAATTGCATTTACGTGTACCGGTTCAAGAGCTTTAATTTACTTTAGTGTTACATCCAATTTTGCCTCGCGCAAACAGACCGATAATTCCAATCTTTCAGAGTTCCTGTTTATCATAACGAAGTCTAATTTACAAATTGACTTTCGAAAATAAATAAGTAAATAATGAACTTGATGGAGATCTTCCAAAGGGTTTATTTACGCTCCCGTAACGTCTGAAGTGGAACTCAGATCCGAGATAAAAGCTCCGTGTTTGTTTCTCCAGAGTATGATATTAAACGAAATAATTCCGAACCTCTGAATTCCGCTAAAAAATTTTTCCACATCTGTCCCACATTTCTATTTTTGGATCAAATTTCAGTCTCAATGTTCGTGTTTAGGCGTTAACGTAAAAATTACCACTCTTCCGACAAAAAGCTGCCGAGAATTTAAATGGTCCGGAAGAAATTTACACGATCTTTATTGTCCAACTTTGCATTCCCTCCAGGATTAATGTGATGGCCTTGTCGACCGCACTTCAATTTTTATAAGCCCAATTTGACTAAAGGATGGATTTATAGGAAAAGCTCCATTCACGCAATTAATTCTGAGAAAGGTTTCGGGCTTTTTTGGTAAATGCAGCTTTCTTCGACGCGAGTATTTCATTAAATGTCGAGCGTGTTGTGTAAAGGAAGTCTGTTTTAAATCTGGAAATGTTGGCAAAGTTTTATTGCGGAAGTTTGCACTAGTGCAAAAATGCGATGAATATAAAAGAGACGGGCAGTGCGGAATTTCGGAATTTGTAGCGTCCAAATAAAAGCCGCTGAAGAGAGCTGTGCAGCGAAATAATAATTTCTGGAACAATAACAGTGTCTCTATCTAATATTCAATAATCAATTTAAAATAAAGCAGAGCTTTTGCAAACGATATAGGTGGAGGTAAGATAATTAAATTTTTATTTTTGTTGATTTTCAGGAAGGCAGCTATTGTAAGCTCTATATATGTTATGATATGTTATGTTGTTTACCTAACTTGAAAGTTGTAAAAACAAAAGAGATGCACAAAGAGTTAATCACAAAGAACATCTTCTTTTTAAATGTTTTTTTTTTATGTTTTGTGGGTATTAAATGGAAATATATCGTAAAAATAAGTACAAACCACAGAAAGATTTACGACCTTTGTCCTCTTTGAGCTAAAAAAGATTGATTAAACCCGCCTCTCCAAACCGAGATTTATTTTTTACAATTTAAGCGAGCATTTAATCAAAATCTTTTTCTCCTCTCTCCCACCCGCACGCCACTGGTACGTGCGCTTGGCAATAATCGCCATCTAGCTTTATTATCCCTTAATAAAAATCTCAAACAGACGTCGTTAAGCCGCGATTTATTAATTGAAATATCAAAGCTTGTGCCAAGAATTTGAGAATAAATGTCTGCTGATCTATTTTGAAAACGCGGCGATAATTTGTATTCTGACGATTCGGGATTATCAATTTGCCATCACACAATAGCAGAAGAATAATTCCGACTCCACCGATTTTTATTTTATTAGAATTTCGAATATTCGGCGATTTGTCAACGTCCAAACGGCTATTTTAAATTTTTTCCCTTTGTTTTATTTCATTTCATGGTTTTGTATTCACGTCAGAATTCAGCGTAAGTAATTAATCCGCTGAAACTGCTCAATGTTTTGTTTTATAAAGGAAATTTCGCGTTGTGGAAGCTTTATTTCGTGTCTAATTGAGGCGCTTAAAAATTGTGCTGGGAACTTCTTAAACTCAAATGACCATTTCCTCTCTACCATATTAAATTTGTTTTTCTTCAGTACGTGCCGCCTCTGCGCCCGGTTCTTTTTTTTCAAAGCATAGGCAAATAAAAGCTTCGTCAAAGCTCATTCAGTCCGGCAGAAAATACATTTAGAGATGGCAGTTTATCTTTGCGCATTCAGTTCGTCGGGTGTTACTTGTACCGTAAAGCTCTGGATAATTTTTCGAAGGCTTACATTTTACAAGCGAAAATCCGGCAATTTACAGCCCCTCATCTGGTTTTGTGTGCAAGCGCCGACTTTCGAAACGATCATCGCATTTTTTCGTTCTTACAAGCAAAAATAAGATTACAGACTTTGAATTTTTATTATTGAAGATTCGCGCTTGCACAGCAAGATTTATTAGGGGGAGAAATTGCAGGAAAAATGTCACAATCCAGAGCTGAAAGAATGAAAAGAGAAAAGTTTGGTGTTTGAAAATGCACATGAAAATTTTTATTTACTGTTAGTGCAGTTTCTCAGACTTACTATTTGTTGGTGGATCGTTCAAGCTTTTATTCCGGATGTGGTTCTTTGAAAGGAGTTAAATACAATGTTGGTGGCAAATAGCTAACTTTAAAGAATACAGCAAAGTATCTCAAAGCTGCCGTGACAATAACAGGAAAATAAATCTCACTGGTGTAGCTTATAACGCGAGTAACACATTAAATTTTAAATTCTCCATAAGTGAAGAATCGGTCAATTAAACTGAAGAACAATATACTTTAAAAGTTTGAAAATTACAACTGTTACTTTCTAACCGGTCATGAAAACGGCCAACAAATACAACTCACATTTTAGTTTTTACTTTGAAATGATATTGATATTAAGACATGTTGCAAATAAAAAACTGTTACTTCAGAGAAAGCTTTATTTTAGAAAAAACTTTTTATCTCGACACGTAAAACACTCCATTTCTAATTTTGACATATTTTTACATTACTTTTTCGATCAAATAAATTTAATTTTTAAAATTCTTTAGCTATAATTACATTAACAACCCAACAAATTCAAACATTTAATAAAAAAACAGTCCAAAGCAATACAAAGAATTGTTAGAAACTGAAAAACGTAGAGAATCTAGATCTGCAAAAAATTTTAAAAATATAAAAAGCATGCTGATATTAAAAATAAAACAAAAATCGGATTAATTCAAAGAATATAAAATGACAAACGATTCAAATCATTCTAACGACAGCTAGAATCCCAGCGATAAAAAAATATATAGAAAACCTAAACAATGTAAGAAAATCAAGAAAACTGACAAAAAATCAGAATTCTAAAAAAAAAATAGGTAGAATCCAGAATACTAAAAATCTAGTAAATCTAAAATATCTTAAAAAATTAATAAATAATAAAATTGCTATAAATAAAAGCATATAATCTAAAAGTTCAAAGTTTGTAAAGAATCCAAAAAGGTTTACAACCTAAGAAAATTAAAACTGGAAGATTAAAGAAATTAAAAATGCGAAACATGTAAGAGACTTAAAGAATTGAATTTCAGTTGAACACAAAAATATTAACAATTATAAAAAAACAACAAAATATTTAAACAGTTGTGGAGATCCAGACTAGAGACAAAATCCAAATATTATAAAAGATAATAGTGTAAAATCCAAAGTATCAAATCAACTTTTTGTGCAAGTTATTTTTGCAATGATTTAATGCATATGTTATAATCACTTTGTCGTAAATTTTGTTAATCATTTTCCTTTTTTTTTCATTTAGACGTCTAGAATTGTTAAAACTTCTGTACAATTCTTTGAAAAGACATTTATTCCGACAATGTTCGAGAGTCTAGTAAAAATCTTATTACAGTTTAGAAATTCTATTGTTAAGAACTTTGTAATACAACGTTTTCCCTTTGCCACAAACAAAAGGACTTTCAAGTAGAGTATTTGTGAAAGCACAAAGAATAAATTAACTAATTAATTGCTAGAAGTTGCTTCAAGTTAAATTGATAAACAAAACGTTTTATTGGATGAACTCAAATAATATAAAACACGAGGTGAAAAACAAACACCAAGTTTACAAAAAAATTGTAAAAAAATTACAAACCATTTATTTAATACAGTTGATGATTTCATTAAATTATAAACAGCAATAAAAAAGTATGCGAACCAAAAAACTCTGAAATGCTTCAGCACACTGGCGTCAAAACGAATCAAATAAAATGTAAATAAAAAAGCTGATTTAATTAAGTATAAATTTATGAGCAAGATTTTTTTTGTTATGAAATGTTTTTTTTTACCATGTTCGCACATGGTTTTGCTTTTAGGCTTATTTTTCACAATTACTCTCAAGAAATAACGGTTACAATATATCAAAATTTATTTGTATGCTTTTTTATTGAAATTTTGAAATAACAAAAATTATTCTTTTAATATATGTAATGTAGTAGAAAAAGTTTTATCTACAAATACGCTATATTATTTATTTCGTTAACATAATGAAATTGGTAGATTAAATTAATCAGAAACAATTTCATTCAGATAAATCAATAATACGTGTTTTGTGCAAACAACTAGAATAAACAGCTGTTTCGATATTGGTTTAATTAAAGTCCAACTACGAATGGTGTTTGTTACACATTTTGCGTTGTATGAACAAAAAACTACTGTTTATTGGGTATTTTCCACCTAATTTCAAATATGGTGAATTAGGTGCGGTTCCTGTAAATTAAGAATTAACTGTAGAAAAAGTTGATAAAAATGCAATTTAGCACCCTGAAAACTGCGCATGTGCAAATTGGCAGCGATCTGGCTCGAATAGCTTATATTGTTGTTAAGTTGTTAAAATATCAAATTCGATTCCTCATAATGGGTTATAATTAATAGAGATATATAATTTATAATTATAATCTTCATTAATTTTTATTGTAATCATTAAGTTTATTATTTATTTAATGTATCCCGTTCACACCATTTTGATCTACAATAAAAAACATATACACAACATAAGAATATTAACCACTTTAGTTATGTAGATTTTCAATTATTTTATAAAAATCTATTCATAAGTGATAAAAATATTAGGCATAAAAGACTTAGGCAAGCCATCTTGTATAACCAGCGTTACAAAAAAATAGGTTATCTACAATTTTTATGACAACGTACGTCGTTGAATTCAACTTAAAATTTCACTTAAGCATAATTAATTGTGTTCTTAACTTCACTTCATCTACAGACTTAAAAAATAAATCAAACTCTCTTTTAGACGCGCTTCCATTTCATCTTCTAAATTTTCTTAGTGACAGTAACTTTGTTATGGTTAAGAAAATTAAGTTTAGAGTAAACAAATCAATTTTGACAGCTTCTTTACTTTCTAAATTTATTACCTACGTCCGCTAAAAACACTAAAAATATACCTACACTGAACTCTCCTATACACCTTTTGCCATTATAAATGGCAGCTGTTGTAAGCTCTAAACAGAGAGTAAGATGTCATTTAGAATAAATTTAAAATATACTTCTACGATAACAAAAGTTTGGCTAAGACAAAAAGCTTGATAGGATATAAATGAAATCTTTTTTTGGGCTAGAACCTCGCTTTCAAATTTACCTCCTATTTTAGCACACTGTTTTATAGAAGCAGAAACTCGCAAGATAATTTTTTGTTTGCTTGTTATCCAGTTACAAAGTTACTCGAATAAAAAAAAGTTAAGTTGATTTTGGGAAAACCATTGTGCACATGTATTTAAATCAAAACAAAACAAAAGCCACCAAAGTGAGATTGTTGGAATTTGTTGCTTGATTATTGTTTGACTTTGGCATCAAACAAATTTTAAATTCAGGCAACAAATTATCAGTATGTCCTGTTGTTTTTAAATTTAAACTATTTGGAAACAATGTGGGCACGAACGTCTAGCAAAAATGTAAACTGTTATTTTTATTGCGCTAAACTGCATTTTTACCAAAAAAAATTATCAATATTTTTAAAAACCACAATGGCAATTAATGCAACATTTTTTACTTACCTGCAAATAATAAAGAAAGACTTTCTTTCTCTGTTTACCTATCTTTGTGCAGGCATTCAAAATCAAGTAATTTGTACTAAGACAAAGTGTACATCATCTAAGTAACTTAAAACTTGTTAGAAAGTTAGTTGTCTAAAACTTAGTAGACAATTGCTGTTTAAAATCAGACATCTTTCTTATCTGTGAATACTTGAAATTTCCCGCTAAAAAAAAACACCAACTTTTACAACAATATTTTTCCTTTAAACCGGCGTCTGTAGCAATAATAATTATAAGTTCTAATAAAGCTGGTCCCGACTCGAGCCCCGATTAGTATGCATAGTACGCGGTCTTCTGGCTTGAACGCCCCTAATGAAATTGTCACCAATGTTTAACGGCTGCGAACCCTTTTCCAGACACAGAACTTTCCGCTCCGGTCATATCTAAGAGGTTCCGGGTGTAGTAACATTCATTAATATTCCCTTGACAAAAATCTGGATTGTTTCAATTAAAGGAAGTTTCTGAGTGGTCGTATCTTTAGAAATAATGCGAGCATCTGGTTTTTGAATAAATTCCAGAAAAAAAGGAATTAAGAAATAATTGGAAAAAAGTAGTAACAGTTTATTCGGACCGCTGTATAATACAACTTATTTTACAAATCGCTATGAAACAATAACGTTACAATAAACAATTAACATTTAATAAACAAACAATGGTCCCATTGAAACGAAGTGATTTTATTTCATATGTTCAAACGTATTTAAAAAATGGCTTTGGGTAAACAAGATTTCGATTGAAGCTTTATGAAATTCGAAATGAAAACAGTTACGAGAGTGATTTACGCCCCATCCAATATAATTAGAAAAGTTTGCTTTTTTTTGTATTCAGAGCCGAATCCTTTTATTACTGACAATTTGTTTTAATTATTCATACTCGAAACGCTATCACGGGGAGATAAAACAATAGGAATTTCCTGTTTATGGACAATAAAAAATAAATAAAATGTAATCCATCTGCAGTTCGGTCAGTAATAATGTATTCTTCGCATTCGAATCCATATTGTTGGTTTTATTGCCCATAAATAAGCAAAAGCCGTTTTGAACAATAAATACCGCATGGTATTTAGCGGAAGAAAATTCTAATTAACCGACAGAACCTCTTTTAATCAAATAGACTTTTCTATGCTTTTCTTTATTTTCATACTTTATCTCGTTGCTTTTAGACAAATACCGGCTACGCCGTGCGGTTTCTTTGAGGATCGAATCTTACGCAAGGATAAAAATTCGCGAAAGCGGAAAATTCGAGATGTGAACAAAAATACGCCCTGAAGTACTGGTTTTATAACGAAAGGAGCTAAAAACAGAATATTATCTTGATTAGATCTCCAAAAAAATTGATAGAGAAGGAATCTTTTCAACTTAAAAAATTGATTCATTGATTAATCATTTCGGCGTTTAAAAAACAAAATGCGAAATATAGACTCACCAAGAAACAGCTTATCAAACTCTCTTTGTTTAACACTAGTGACGTAAATCCACTCGTCAAAAAAATAAACGTGTGTGCGTAGATGCAATGCCAGGGTTCAAACTTCGATTTCTCGAAAAGCGACGCACATTTTGTATAGTAACACAGTTGGAGAACATTGATATTTTTTATTTACAGATATTTTGCTTATGCAAAAATATAATCAGAGAGGAGCGTCTAACTTGAGCCAATAAAAACAACTTTTGAGAAGGTTGTAAAACAGTCCTATGGTTCGTAAAATGCAAATTAACGTGGGATTTTCAGCGAAATTGTATTTCAAATACGTGCCAAAATTTTAGTAGTTTTTTTTACTATGGTGAATTTAATAAGTTTATTATGCGTGTATTTTATGACGACGGTTTATTATAATTTTTTGCGTTCATATACAGAGTGATTCATAGCTCGTTATTTTACGGAGCGAGTCTAGTACTTAAACGAAACAGACAACCCACGAAAAATATTCACTTCTACTTCTACTTCTTTTGTATTGCTCATTACGCCTGCTTGATAAACTGTTGTGTTATTTTTTGTTAACTGTTTTATTAAACATCTAAGTAGAAGCTAATTTATGAGTGTATATTTTAGATGCATTGTTAAAGTAAGACTATGGATATCTGTACATTTGAAACTTGCTTGAACTACATTTTACAAGTAGTAAGAGAACAACTCGCGTGTAAAGTTTGCTGCTAAACTGTAAGAGAGCTTTCAATCACTTTAAAAATTATCATTTAAGGGTTGTTTCTTTTCCCAGCAAATTAAAATTGTGGTTTCATTGGTTAAGTTAGCGCTCCTCCCTTCTCAGGCACTATAATTCACGATATCATCCAATAAAAAATCCTTTTGATATGCTTTTCTCGCCTCCTCTCGATATGTTTCGCCCCAATTTTGAGTCAAATTCCCGTTCCATTGGGCAAAATCTGTGTATCTCTCTTGATCTCATCTATAGTGGAGACTTCCACCTTCCTCTCAGTTAAATCCAAAGGAAATTTAAAACTGATTTCGCCCTTGGCGAAGATAGCTACAGGACGCTCCAGACTATTTTCTTGCTGCATCTCCGCCATTCTCTTCCTCTCTTGGACCAGACTTCCCGCACGTCGTCTTATACACGAAACCACAAAGATTATGCAAACTATGACAAACGCGAGCAAACTCGTTATTCCAACCGCTAGAGTCATGCGATTATCGGTGGCGGCGTCTTCATCTCCCGGTTTTTCACACGTCGTTAAATCCTCTAAACGGAGAGTGGATAACAAGCGTCCTTTCAACTTCTTCGGAGAGGCACACGTGATCTGTTTGAACACTTCCGAACGGTTCATGTGGAGAAGTGCCGCTCCTAGATGACACCACCGACAACTCCACAAGTTTCCTTTTAATCCCACAGCCCTTAAATTCGCTAACTTTGCCGCCGCTGGATCGTCCAGCCTCTGGAGCTCATTGTCGTTGAAATTCACTTCGAGTAACTGTCGTGGAAGCGCGGCCGCTTCCACTTCCGTCAAGTTATTTCCCGACACATCTAATTTTTTTACTCTATCTGGAACCAACCCCTTCAAAGTTTTCAAGTTCATGTTTGCCAACCCCACTTCGCGGACATTGTATAGAGTGGTTAAAATGTTTCGTATCACATTGTTACCAAACGCGTTACCGCTTATCACAATTCTTTGAAGAGTGTCAGCAACGTGCTGCAACGCCATCATCTCGATGCGATCCAGCTTGTTGTAACCCATGTCTAAGTCTACCAAACTAGATAGGTTAACAAATGCGGTGTTTGTGACTTTAGCAAGACGATTACGTGCCAGACACAAGAATTTTAGTTCGTGTTGGTGAACGAATGTGTGTTCCAAGACCACTGGAAGTTGGTTTCCGTCGAGTTTCAAACTGTGGAGGTGGCGCAAATCCTGGAATTCGTCTGAGGAGATGAACTGCATCTGGTTATTGCCCAAATCGAGATGAGCAAGGTAAGGCAGCAAGTGGTAGATTTGGGTGTTGATACGGCGAAGACCGCAGTCACGACATTCCAGGACACGTAATTCCTGAAAAAGTAAAATTTAAAAAAAGTGTACATGTGTCACGTAATTCATTTCGCTATTACATGAAACGTGATTATGAACTTAACTCTAAATTTCAAGTGAAATAACACCATTACAAACGCAAAAACAAAAAAGTAAAAAAAATCATCTACACATTATATTTATATACTTCTGTCAGTACGTGAATTTATAAAAGTATCTGTAAATTAGAGATGAAAGCTTTGCTTTTTAGGAGATTTTAAGTAATTTTGTTAAACTGATGTTTCGTAGTCATTACAAGAAAAATCATACAAAGAGTAAGAAAAAAAAGAAGAAAAAAATCAACGACACACATTTTTATAATTTTTTCGTAACGAAAGGTTTAGTCTACTTAGCAAAAATTTTGACAATTTGTTTGCTAGTTTATGACAAAAAAAACTGTAAATTAGGTAGATCAAAGCTTTGTTTGTTAGCGGAATTGAATTAATTTGTGTTAAATTGATGATTCGCGTTTGAAAACTGGAAACGTTTGAACAGAAAATCGATCACCCTTAATAATACTGTCCACCGAAAAGCGTACAAATATATTTTATTTAAAAAATGTTCTCATTTCGCGCTAATTTCAATTTGAATAAAATAGTGTTTAATTTTTTATCTACTGGCAAAAATGACAAAAAATGTGAGGTTCTAAAATTCGTTTACCTTGGGCCTAACTTTACATCTAGATGAATGTGAAGAAACATTTTATTTTGTGTGAAATTTATTGAACTGACGTAATTGAAATATGTCATTTTTCAAATTAAACAAATTTTCAGTGAAATATTAAACATGGTGATTTACTGTTTGTGTGAATTGAGATTCAAAATTGAATTTTCATCAAAAAACAGGAAGGAAAATTATTTAAAGTTCAAAAGTATATAAATAATACTCTGAAAGTTTGAAAATCGGATCTACACTAGTTTAGTAGATAGATGTAATAAAGTACATAGGTGTCGCACTGAGCGTGGAGCCTGGCGCTTGCTTAAGTTTACCAGAAAACAGATCATACTTAGTAAGACTGCTGCATTCTCACCTAAGTAGACGTACATACTTCAAATTTAAAAACCCATAACTTGACGAATAAAATTTGTACAAAAAAAAAAATGTCTATCCAAATTCATACCTTCTAAAATGTCACATTTTTTCGCTGTCCGCTTCACATGATATGCCCCAAAAACCAAATTAACAAAAAATTAAATAAAAGATGGAAGAATAAAGATAGAATTTAAGATTAATTTATTCCTAATAAATTAATTTTCTTTTCTTTTCCAATAATAGAGGCTTATTATGTGTAAGTAACTCGTAAAACATTCAATAAACTTTTGTATTGATTCAATAAACATTCAGTATAACCATTTACATACTAACTACATAATTTAAAATTCATAAACAAGCCGAGTTAATAAACTCTCCTTGTTTATTAGCCAGCTAAAACAAGTCGGGTCTATAGAGTTTGTTAATGTACGAATTGCATACAAAACTTTATGTTTGCTTGCCCCCAAGATACTTATAACTAACAAGTACTAAAATTATTGTTATCTGACGTTGACCACTAAACTACTTGAATTAATATTGGCACTTACAAGCGACCGTTTTACATTATCACTAGAGTCTAGGACATAAAATATTACGTAATAACCACAAAATTATGTCATGAAGAGTACTTTATAATGTAATCGACCATAAACATCTAGATTGATCTTGTCTATTGAAATCCAAATTAAATTAAATGGAACTTTGGTGTCAATTTTATAGAGGTTTTGTTAGCTGCATTATTCGAGAAGGCGTAGTTTTTCTTCGACATTTTTTGAACTATAATTAGTTAAAAAATACCAAATTAGTGAAGTATTCTTAATTTTGTGATATTAGAAACCATCTTACAAAACTTAAATTTCATACATTGTTTATTTTTTTCATTTAATACTATTAAATTTTAGGTATTTTGGTTTTCGTTATTCAAGGTGATTCACAAAGTTATGCAAATAGATTTAACTCGAAAATTTTATGCATGGGAGAAAACTGAAATAACAACAAAAAAACTAAGTAGGGTTTATTACCTCAATTAAACTATAGTTTTTCTCAAAAAGTTTCCTTCATTGTGTTGAAGGGTCGCACAATGCTGTGGACTTTTCAAGAGATATTTATTTGGAGAGTCATTTCTCCCTGCATTTGCGGTCTAAATTTAAAGTTGTTCTAATATGCAGAGTATTTAAAAATAATTATTAATGAAGAACAACAGAAATACAAAATCACTGAAATTTAACCTCAAATTCAGTACAATTCAAAGTTAAATTCAAAATTATCTAACAGAATTTTTTATTACAGCCCTTGAAATTTAAAAATCCGTGGAAAAACATTTACTAGTGTATTAATGTTTAATTTCAATGTTTTTTAATTTAAAAAGGATATTGAGGCATTAAATAATAAGTAGAATAAACACCGGAGTTCTGTTTAACCAGAATTTATTTTTTTGGTTTTAACATTTGAAGGTTTAGGTAAGTGTAATGTTATGGAACTATCAAAATTCAAGCTTCGTTTACCTTAAATCATATTCATTAGCTTCTTTACAAAACAGCAAAATGTTACAGTCGGGAACGGCCTGGCAGACCTTGGCAGACCCCACCTCAAAAGTATCAGCAGGAATTACTCAAAACAAACTGTTCTATATTTTGCATATTTGTAAACACAAAGCTGTTATCTCTATCAAAGCCCCAAAGATAAATATTGCTCCTTTCTGCGTCCTGAATTTAGAAAAATTCCGTTTCAGCGAGCACCTACGTAACGCAAAGGCGTTCTAGGCGTTTGAACCTTGTAACGATATGTCAGAACAAAATGTTTTGTGTACAATATATAAATATAAAACTCTCCAAGATCAAAATGTGAAACACCGAAATTGTCAAAAAATTCAAATATATTAGATTAAATTTTAATAAAAGCTTGTATACTGAAACTCCACACATTGTCAGAAATAAAATAATTACTTTATATATTATAGCAGGTATGAAAACTATTTGCTAATATAAAGTTCCATTTCTGTAATTTACAGTTTCTGACCCACATATCCACTTTAAAATGTTGAAGAGATAACACCTATGCAAGTTACATGGCTAACCTGGCACATCCGCGATTAAAAAAAATATGTTGCTTTTTTTGTGTAATTTTTAAGTTAAACAGACGACAAAAAAGACATGTCAATCGCTTTGCTGTGGTTATTTAAATTGCTTTTAACTAGCTTTAATGTCCGTAATAACTAAGTACATAACATCAAACAATGGAATATGCAGCATAATGCGTTTTCAATCTGTAACACCTCATTAGCTATTTCTAGTGAGTAACGCTGTGCAATTCTAGGGCTTAATCAAGTTTAGAGCAAAGCGAAGATCAGTTGAAATCTCAAATGATTACATTCTAAAGCTCTAGGATTTAAACACAGATGATAACGTAGTGTGAAATGCATTCAGCAAATAATGCACTCAAAATTTAAAAATAAAGCAAAAATAATAATAATAAATTAAAATTAATTATAAGTACATTAAACGATATTTTATAAATAATTCTTGAATATTCTTGTTTTGTTGCGAATAACATTCTCTTGTCTGACCTCATTTGCCCTGGTTGGCAGTTTATTTAATCATTTTAGGATAAACTTTGACGAAGGATCTCCTTTATGACCTCACTGTGTGTAGAGGTAAAGACGTACTTGTGTTTATACTGTCACTCAAATTATAATATTAAACGTTTTCTAGAATTGCCAAATGTTTAGTTACGTTTATACTAGATAAATAACAGATACAGCCGTCGGCGTCGGTTCACGAGTCTATTCATAATCAGCATAATTTGCTGAAATATGAACATTTAAAAAATGCCTATGATTAGTTCAAAAGGTTTTTTTAATTACTGGCTTATGACATATTTGAATAATGTAATATTTAATTTAGCCAAACCTATAAATGACTCTGACAGAAATTATTTCATAAATGTGTAAATAAACGTTTCAAACAGTGCACACTAATATTAAATGAAACTACAAAAACAACCTAAAATTCTATCTAACAAATAAATGGTGTGCAATGAACGTAAATTTATATGATGAATACCAAATATCTGTAAATTGAAAATCGTTTAAATTCCAAAAATTAATTATAAAATTGAAACCATTTATCAATAATTGTTGCGAAAATAAACATTTGCACTTGGTTTGCTGGTTACATTATAATAATTTAATAAATAAAAGTTGATGTAATTGAAGTAATTGCACTTGTTTAGAATTAAAAATGTATTATGTAGTCTACGCAATCAAATAAATCGTTACTGATATATGTAAATATTCAACTTTAATGTCAACGTCCATTTTACATTTTAAATTTCCAATTAAAACATGTAAGCGGCATAATTAATGAAGAACTGTATAAACAAAATTTAATAAAGTTATTATTTTGCCAGGCAATTTGAATTCAGAATAAATTCATCCAAAAAACATTCCTAATTAACATAATCGCTTTTTTATTAACCACCCTACAAAACACAATGAACGACAATTTGCAATCAAAATAAACAGTACAAATCGAGTTCAAGGAAAACGTCATCAATCAAAAGTCAACCGCCAACGTCTAAATTCGTTATTAACAAGTCCAAGTTTATAAATAGGGAAGCGAAGTTAGACACGTTTCGATTGTTGTGAACTTCTTTCAGACCCCGTCAGCTCAATTTACTTTTATCAACAGCTTTGGAAAAGTTGGCAGCTTGTTTAAGCCGCATTTTCCAAATTTCAGGTGATAAATTAGGAGACGAGAGTTTGAACATCGAGCTTTTTCACTACAATCGTTCTGTATTCCGTGCAGACATCCCTTGTTATAATTATTAAATTGTTGTCGGGGAAAATGGATGGCCGCCAGAATTTATAACCTACATTAAGTTAATAACTCCGTGTAACCAAGGTTTTAAGTAATAATTAGAAAGCTTCATTTACGGTGGTTGGAAAAGCTCTCATATGGTACACATAAATTTTTTAACGGATGTTTAATTTAATTTACTTTGAGACTGATTTTATTCTTAACAACTAATTTAGAAGTTCTGAATTGGTGTATGGAGAGGATTTGTGCACGTTGTTCAATATTTGATGAGGAAACAGTTATTAGCAAGTTTTTCTTTAGTAGTTGGGGCAGTTCCAAAGTTTGTAAAGAAATTTGGAGTTTTTTATTATTAGAAGACCGAATCTAATATTTAGAGAGAAAACAAAAATAAAATTAACAGTATGTGAGATTTTAACCCCAAACTGTGATTTATTTTATCACGGAGACGAAATACGAGCTTATGTTATTTTCTTAAACTAAAACACAAATATATCGACTGTAATTGTTAGTTTTTTAATAAATATTATTTCGCTGTTACAGTTTAGTGTAGAAAAACTTAAAGAAAATGTTGAACGAAGTTCACTTTTTTGTATTGAAATATTCGCGTGGGTTGATTTATTGCTAATAAAAAAATTGGAAGTGATGACATTTTTAAATTTTGTCGGCAGATATAAATCAAAATGATGACCTCTCTTTTAAACAATGTTTTGTAACGCTATGTTCTAGGTTAAAATGAAAATATTCAGTTTATACTTTTTGTTTAGATCAAAAGAATGTCCTGAACAAAGCAAAATTGACCGAGTTATAAATATTGTGTCGCGCCCAACAAAATGTGAATAATTTCAACCTGTATTGTTTCCATATGTCTGTTACATCCCTAACAAAATATGCGCGACTCTATATATTCGAGAAAAATAACAAAAACAAAAGCATCAGACAGAAAACAGATTCGTGAAGTTCGCTCGAGTTCTCGTAAAAATTTATAGTAAGAATGGCAGGTGTAAACAAAGTATTCTGGCGCTGCGAGCCACATAACGATACTTTAAGATTTCTTTGTGACGGTGACTTATTTTATAGTTATTGATTGAAAGAAAAATTTTGTGGCTCTAATATATTGATTGAAAATTAAAAATAAATGCTTGGCTTGTCAAACTTCACGTAATGCATATTGTTTTTAAAAAAGAAAGCTGAATTTTACAAGTGAAGAACTTAAGCTCTTCTTGAAACTAAGTTGAGAAAGATGGGAATTCTTCCAGAGCGTCTAAGCTGTCAGATCCCTCGGACTCACCGGAATATCCTTGAACACTTCTGGATTAAGTTCTTCGAATTTATTCCCACTAAGTTTGAGCACATGTAGTTTTCCGAGTTTTAAAAAGAGCCGAGGCACTAATTCTTCAAGCAAATTCCTCTGCAAAGTTAATATCCTTAACTCCGTTAAATATTTAAAAACACCGTTTTGCAAACTTTTTATTTTGTTATCGTCCAAGTTTAATTCCACTAGATTCACTAACCCCCGAAAATTGTGATCGAGAACACCACCGATATTGTTCAGAGTCAGGTCAAGAAGTTTGAGGCTGGGAACTCCCCAAAAAGGATGCAGCCCTATCTGGTGTATGTTTGATTTACGGATGCGAAGCTCTTCGAGTTTCTTAAAGCGCTGGAAGATGGGTGTTATAGTGAGCGTGTTCCAGTCGGTGTCAGGAGCCGAAATTTCTAGGATTTCGATGGTGGATTCCATCTCGGAGGTAGGAATGGGGTCGATCATGCCTCCGCTGATGCACATCACCTTGCGTCGGCCCTTTTCGGTCACTTTACAACTGCAGATGGACGGGCACACAGCGGCGCTGGGACAACACAGCCAGAAAAGAACGAGACACCACAGCTGCAGCCAACAAAAAAGCATCCTGCAAAAAGACACAATAAAAAAGAAACATGTCATTATTATAAAGCTTGTTTATGAAGAATATATTTCAAAAAGTGTAACCTAGAAACTAAACAAAAAAAATTAAACGTGCGACTTTTAAATTCATACGAAATAATAACCATGGTCAAAATTTTATATAAAACATAAATGTGTTAAACCGGTACGAAAAAATCTAAAAAATTCAAGTTTAATTGTTTTTTAGTTCTCAATGTTCTCAACTCTGAGATTCTTAAATTTTCTCAAGGTTTTTCTTTTTTAGTTTTAAAATTCACATATTCTAAATGGGTCAAATTAATAATTTTATAAGTTCATATTTTTTAATAAGAGGCTTTCAATATCTAAAAAAAAATTTCTTGGTTTCAATTTTTCAAATTTTCAAGTTCATTAATTTTTAGATTATAAGTTATCAAATTCTCAACGTTGTAGTTTTTGATGTTTTAAGCCTCTAAGTTTCCGAAATTTTAAGGTTTTTACATTCAAGTTTTATGTATTTAAGTCCTTATTTTACAAATTTTAGTTAAGTATATCTCTGATACATTCTCAAGTTTTCAGTTTCTTACTTCCCAATCTTTCAATCTGCCAGATTTTCAACTTTTTGTAGTCTTTTACACTTTTACATAATTTCGGTTTTAGAATCTCAAGCTTTTAGGTCGTTAGCTTTCAAGTTTCCATTTGTTTAAGTGACTGAGATTGCCATGTTTTTAGGACTCAAATTTTTAGGTTTTTTAGCTTTAAAATGCATAACTTCTTTTTATCATGTTTTGAAGTTCTTAGAAATTAAATTTTATTTTTCCAACCTTACAAATTGCCACTCACTAAGTTAAAAAAGAGAAAAACATTTGATTTGCTAAGATCCCAAGTTTCCAATTTTTCAGATTTTTATGTTCCTCTTCCCGAATTGTTCATTATCTAAAAATTAGACACACTTACGTTTTTAATTCCTCAGTTGCTCAATACTCTCAAGTACTCAAGTTAAAATTTTAGTTTTTCATTTAACCAGATTTTCAGTTTTCAGGTTTTTTGAGAAATTTTCAAGTTCGCCTAATTTACAGATTTTTATTGTCCAGACTTCTAGCCTTTAAATTTCAAGTTTTTAAGTTCTTAGTTTACCAAACATTCTACTTTCACACATTATTATTAGTTCTCCAAATTTTAGTTTCTATTTTTTTTTAACTGAAAGTTAAAGTTTTAAGCTTAAAAATTGCTTGGATCTTAGTTTCTCCATCCCCACTTAATAATTTTCTCAACTTCTTAGTTTACTAGTTTCACAGTTTTTCAGACATTTAAATTAATTTTTTTGTTAAGTTTGGAGTTACACTGAGCTTGAAAACTTTACTTAATGTGTTTAAGATCATAAAAAACTAAAAATTTAGAATATAAGCACAAGGAAATTTATAACGAGCAAAATTAAAAATTTTAAAACTTAAAACTTGAAATCTTAAAACCTTTCAAAATTTTAAAAGGGGATGAAAATCTAAAAACTGCAAAAATTGGGACTTAAAAAAACTTAAAGTAAATAAATTTATTGCTAGAGTTTTTCATATATTTTAGTAAAATTTTTCATTGTTCTCAACAACAATTGATCTTATTTTGATAAGAAATGCATTCCTATTTTATCTAGTAAAAAAGAATCATTTAGTAGTTCACGAAAAAAATAATTGGGGTTTTCAAATGATTTTTTGTTTGTTTGTGCATCCATTAAATTCTCCTTGACTGGAAATATCTACATGCCTTTCGGAGCCAATTTAATGTACATTCTAACAAGACCGTTCTACTTTCGACTGTCATATGGAATGTAATATAATTAAATTCTGGAACGATTCTTCTCATTTCTCAACGGTATGTCTGCGCAATTCCACTCAGAGCCAACATTCACTCTATAAGAAATTAATAACTTTTTTGATAATCTTATCGCAACTCATGTCAAACTTTTCTTTCACAAATTCATGCTAATTCCATGTCACAAAAAAAATGTTTAAAATTCATAACTTGATGCGACCTTGTATTTTTTTTGGTTTTTATTAACTTTTCCAACTTTTATGTGTAAGTTATTTGTACTTGTATTGTGTTCCGATACGCCCTTTTTTAATTTATTGGATCGGGTTAAATGGTTGAAAAAAGTGGTAGAAATGATGTTTGTGCCAAGACCGAGAAGTTATTATAGTTTAAAAGGGTGGTGCTAGCCAAGAAGTCGAGCGCAGAATTCTAAAGTTATTGAATTGGGTCAATCGGTTTAGTTTTAAAGCTTGTCTTTGGTAATAAAAGCAATGCAACTATTTATAGAGGATTTTGTGGAAAAATCTCTGTGTAGAAATATAGAAAAAAAACAAAACACATTTTAAAAGCCATATATTTCTATAAGGATTCTAGGATCATATCGCGGCGCTATCCCTAACAGGATCTGAGCGTCAGCTCCTGCCACGTCAATTCGTCTACAGAATGCTCTTTCTCTCCCAATATTCAAAACTCTCACTGAGGAGATCCTACGGGCATTCAGACTCGAATACCACTGCACTTCCAACTCAGCCGGAGACAATTCATCAATAACGACGAGCTCCCGGAGGAGTAAGACGTCCCCGTTCTCTCTATACCTGTAAATTAAATCCCCGTAGTTTCCGCCGTGATCCTGTGGGAGATACCGGGAGCCTCCCGCTGCGACGGCAGAAGAAAAACCACGTTTGTCCAGGCCAGTTTCCAGTAAATTTTTTGCTTCTTCCGGTGTCAGAATTTTTAACCCACTGTTTGCCGTTAGGAAATTGATAAAACTCGCAATAATTAAAACAGTGAGGGACTTCATGGTACTACCGTGGAAATTTCATGTTCGGGTTTTTATTGGAAGTTTTATCGGAGGTTTCTGGGACACAGCGGGATTATGAATGCCTAATTGGAACGAATAAACATGAGAAAAATACAATAGACCTTATTTTTTACGTCGCGACCTTTTTGGGATTCAGAAAATAATGCACGAGTTTACATTATTTAAATGCTTTGCTTTATATTCGGATTAACTATATAAACATTTGAGGGATTGTGAGATTAAGACGGGAACTTTGCAGATTGAGGGATTTTTATCAGACAACAGCGTTATCACAAGAATAACAATTTTGAATTAAACATTAGTGTGATTGTTTAAATTAAACTTGACCTGAATAAACAAGAAAAAAACAGATAAAGACATTTCATTGTGCAGGGAGCAAAAACCATTGTTTTTCAGAGACGAATTTATCCTAATGAGATCTTCAATTACATTTTTTATCGTGTCCTAAAACGCTTGTTAAAAATTAATTAATATTTCAAGTAATTATGGAATCTGAATAGTCTGCCCAATAAAAAATTCTTATCAATTCCCTACATTATTATCCCGCAATTATTCATAAAAACTAACTACTTTCCATGGTGGCACTTCTTTATTACTTTTTTGTTGCCTGAAATTTTCACAATTCCTGAAATTCTACGTTATTTCATTAATTGTAAGTGAGCTGTAAAAGCTTAATGATGCACGATAGTATAATCTTCTAAATCTATGTTGCCTACCCTTAAATTAAATAACATACTCTATTTTAGGGGTTGAAATATTGACGAATTAATGGATATATTTCAAACACGTAAGCGCCTAAATCAAGCTGTCAAATGTTCCATTACAATATTTGTAGTTGGAATAAAAATACGTTTTTTTTATTATTTATATTCTGTTGGTCATTAGCAGTAAAATACAGTAAAATTTATACAACTTTAAATGAAAAATTTCGCAAATATCGCAAAATTAACATTTTTGGTATTGGAACCTTCCGTAGAGCTTTGAAAACTGTAAAGATTTTTATGTTTCTGGACGATAACAGAGAAGGGTATTTGAGCACATGTGTTTTCAATTTATTTGATACTACGATACGATCGTTCAAACAACACACAAAAACGATCAATCGATGTGACTATGACAATATTATCTGTTTCAAACTATTAAAGAAATGTCTTCGAGTCGTTAACGCATTTCTACAAACGATAAACATAAGAAATATTACTCCGAAATTAGAAACTCCTATAACATCGTACTAAAACGAGATAAGCGCTGCTTCTTCAACATAATTTTAGAATAAAGTGTAAATACAACCCCAAACGACTTTGGGTCAATTTACCAAGTTTGAATATAATAATTGCCTCCAACTTGTGAGATTATACCGTCAGAAATAGAGGAAGAAGTGATTTAGTTCTTTGCGAGTTTATTTGTGAAAAAAATTTCATACTTATTTTTTTAAAACTACGTAAAAGAGAACGTGAAAATGTTTTTGGTAAACAGATTTGAGTTAATTTTAACTTGTTGCTCCTTCTTTTACTTCTGTTTGCGAGTATTGTGGGCAAATCTCCATTTTATCAACCACTCTTTTTAATTCTCATGTGATTTAATCAATTCGCTTATTTCAGTCGTGTTATTAAAACTCGAGAACGCGAAATAAATGTTTTCATGATTAATAAACACATTTTTTATTATACAAGACTTAGAACAATGAAGGAAAAGTTAAGTTTAGAAAAATTGTCTTCGTCAGTAATTTTATGATAATTATTATATGTGTTTGTAATTAATTTTTGTTTGAAATGTTTGCTTTATACAAGTTTATTTATTATCTGACGCGTGACAAGCTAAAAAAACTAGTTAATTTGTTTAGTTTAAACTAAAATAGTTTCTCTCCTAAAAGTTTATGTAACATGAAAACTTTGGAGAGCTTTCTGGCCCTAGCAGTACCCAATAAATATTTCCACACTAATTAGAACCTCTCCAGAGTATAAAACTTCTAGTCACCAATTAAAACAGCACCTCGAAACTTCAAAATGATATTAAAACTCTTCTGTTTTCATATGCAAAGACAAAAATAAATTTGTAAATGCTGAAAAACAGACTAGCACACTAAAGTTGTTATGTTATCAGCAGAGTAAACTCGCTAAGTACGAAACGGAATATAGAAGGAAATTCTGTTGGTCGTCAATATTTATACTCAACTATCTCGCTGCCAGCAATCGAAATCAACTTGTTTACGCCAGCACAAGCAATAAATTTTCGCAAGTAATTATTCCCAACTCTTGAAAATAATCAACGGGAATAAATGCGGAGAGTCTCCTCAAAGCTCGTTTAATTAACTTAGTTTTATGCACGAGATTAAATTTTATAACTTTGTTTTAAACACTTTACTATTATTTTAAATTGTAATCGCTCCATTAGCTTTGAATCTTATGCTCAGTTTCGTCGGGAAAGAGAACTTTAACGTTGCTTGTGATTACTTCAGCAACAAATCCACGTTTTTTCTTCTCTATTGATTGCTATTATTAAATTAGGTCTCTTGCGTTATTTCTGTCATTTTTCGTTGTAATCTCCGCCTCCACAAATCTCCTTCGCCTGTTCCGAACCGATAATCCTCACTCTGGAATTCAGAAGACACTGTGAAACTTTTAGCACTCTCTTTTTGCGGTAGAACAAAATGATAACTCAAAGCATCCCATTAAATCAAACCGTGACCCACTTCATTATTCGCTAAAAGAGTTAGACCGGCACGATTCCGACCAACTTATCGTGCTTAAGCTCAACTAGAGAAAGTTAAGACAACAGCAATTATATTTAATGGTGCGAAGTTCCGTTATCGCAAGAACAAGCAGATACACCTGAAAAAAAAAGCTCTAATCACAAATACTTGCGACCTCGACATCAATTGACTAAAAATAAAAACAAAGTGATATTTTTTATCAATATTTCAGTAGTTTAAGAACGATGAACAGTTACGAATCTTTATAAATTTATACCAAATCTGTTGCAGAAATAGAAGCTTTTAGCCAAAGCTCCAGAACTTTGCTATCTCCGCACTCTGTACGATTTATGAATACTGCTTCGATTTCTAACTTTTCATTTTTCTGTTATTAAATGGACGCAGCCACACCGAAAATGAGGTTTCAATAAATAACTTCTGGAAGTAATCACTGCATGCATAATAAAACGCTAGTCTCTGTTACGGTTTATATGGTGATAAAACAGAATTATATCGAGCTGTCGGCCGCAAATCAGCGAATTCAATTACAATTTTCACGAACAATTAACGCGAAAAAATTTTAACCACTGTCAATAACACACAACCATAAACCATAAAACGGCGATTTAACAAAAATGAGCGTTTTATCGCAACATAAAATGCTCTGTAACTTTCTACAGTAAAAAAAAAAACAAAATGGTTATTACTGAAATACGCTCAGAAAATTAAAAATATGAAAAGAACAATAAAAAATCTCTTTCTGTTAGTTTTAAAGCTCGATAATATGCAGAACTGTTATTAAAAGTTCAACTTCTTTATATGTGTAATTTTCAACAAGTAAATAAAAAAACTTTTATAATATATGATAATATGCACAAAGTACGTGCAAGGAGTGAGTAAGATTCTAAAATATAGAGTGAAATTTTATGTTTATAGTTATATTTATTTTAGTTTAGTTTATAAATATTAAACTGTTTATTAGCAATAAAATTTTAATATATATGTTATTATAACAGTGTTAACAAACATAAAATGTGTTCAATAAAGTTTGTACGGCAGCTATTTATGCATTAAGCTCGTCGATGCATTTGAAGAATATAAACATTTCAAATTCTCCAATATTTACTATTCAAATTTGAACCACGTTGTTGCTTGTATGTAGAATATAATCGGCTAAGAGCAACATTGGAGCTTTGGAATTTAAACTGTGATAGTAACTTTGCCTGTCATCTCAAAACTTGACAGTTTGAGGTAAACATTACTTTATAGTCATATAAAAGTTTTCACAAAAGTCACTGTCAAAGTTTAAATTCTCATGTTCTGGCCATTGCGTTTTTTAGTCAAGATTTCAAGTTTGTTAATTTAAAAATTTAATACTAAATATCAAAATGCCAAAATTTAGAAAAAAATCTCAATCTGCAGAAATATTCTTTGCCAATGTCTTAACGATTTAGAGTAAAGAACTTTTACGGTAATTCTATTTTTCACTTTTTCTCTTCATAATTTTTTTACTGTTTAGCGTTCCATTTGTAAATTTCAATTTCTTGTATTTTTATTTACATTTTTTTTATGAAGCTTCACAATTGTACTAAAATTTTAGCAATTTTCAGCTGCAGAAATTTCAACATTTTTTTAGGTTTTTAAAATCTCCTCTTTCAGATTCTACTTAAAGATTAGTTGTCAGAAGTGAGCTTTGTGCTTTATTACATTTTTAAATCTAATCTTCAAAACCTATCCAAATTTCAATTCATTTTTTTTTATTTTTATAAAAATGGTCAATGTAAAACTTTTGGATATAAAAATTGTAACGTAACTTTTCGTTGTTAAATAATACAAAAATTTTTACAAGCGATAGCAGGAAACCATTATGCTTCAAATTAATTTGATCTTTAATAATTCTAGGCGATAAAAAATGTGCATACATTTAATTTTTTTTATATTGATTGTTATACAGAGTGATCCATTTCAATATTAATCATAGTCGGCTTTGCAAGTTTGCACGTAGGTCTTAGAACATTTTTACTATTTTTCACAGCATAACACATCAGCGTGGCAAAAAGTGGGGTTGAGGGGGTATTTACAATTATTTACGTTCCGTTGAAATAAAACATTATAAAATTGGGATTTATCAATTTTTTACTGTTTTGTGGTGTCAGAATAAGATTGCGAACAGAATATAACGCACATAAAAACAGGCTAAAGCGATTTTTTTGCCGAAATGTTACCACATTCTACGCCATTGGCCGACCCGAGTCGAACGGCGAACTGAGACGAACTGTCAATACTGTCATATGTGAAATTGTTGTGAATCCCGGGGAGTCGGAAAGCTCTCTTAAATAGCATTTTTCCTTGGTGCATTGATGTATTTTGAGAAAAAAGCAATCCAATGGCGTTTGCCGTTCAAGAGAAAGCGTTCTTGTTAGAATGCTACTTCAGAAATGGGGTGAAGCAAGAAAATGGTGAATGGGTGTCCATTCCAACTGTGCGTGGACGAATACCGAATGAAGTATCCACATCGAATGGACGTTGATTATCAAAAAGTTTATCAGTGCGTTCAAAATATGGTGCCTAATTTTAGAGAAACCGGATCAGTCGTTAAGAAAAGGCCAGGTCGGAACATTTCCGTTCGCACTCCAGAGTTCCTCGAAAATGTTAGAATCATAATGCAAGAACAACTATCAACTTCATTGAGACGTTTAAGCCAGAGAATTGATGTCAGCTATACTAGCTGTCAACGAATTGTGAAGAAAAACGTAAACATGTATCCTTACAAAGTTCGAGTGGTCCAGGAAATAAAGCCCCCAGATTTTCCTAAAAGAATCGCTTACTGTCAATGGTTTGAACAACATTTGAACAATGAGATGCTTGATTTGACAATTTTTTAGTGATGAAGCTGAATCCTGGATTTATTTGGATGGTTTTGTTAATTCTCAGAATATGAGACTTTGGTCTGTTGAAAACCCTCACCAGATTACAGTTGGTTTGCATCCCCAGAAGATTGGTATTTGGGTGGCGATGTCTCGTAGACGTATAATAGACCCAATCTTCTTTGACGAGACCATAAATGCAGAACGATACCAACGGCTCATTCTTGAAGAATTTGTGAACCAACTGGACGATGAAGAGTTGCAGAATGGATACTTCCAACAGGACAATGCAACGGCGCATACGGCTAACGCAACAATTAGTTATCCCCGGGAATTCTTCGACGATCGTTTGATATCGTATAATTTGTGGCCTCCAAGATCACCAGACCTTTCACCTTTGGATTATTTTCTTTTTGGTCATATTAAGAACTCTGTTTTTAGGAATCCCATCAATGATGTCAGAGAATTAAAAGAAGCAATAACAGAAGTATGTCGAGAAATTTCTCCTCAATGTTTAACAAACGTTTTGGAGAACATGAAAAAACGAGTCCGACTTTGTCAGGAAAATAACAGAGGTCATTTTGATCAATTTTTGTGAAAAGATAGCGCTAGAATAAGGTAGTTAAACGGGATATGCCAATTATTACTGATTACTGATTTATCAATTTTGGCAAATCTCAAAGATCAATAGGAAAACTACTAATTTAGGATCGGCATAAACACTTTTAGGATTAGTTCTGACAAATTGGAAATTTAATGTCCAATCTTGCAGAAAGATGAGTATTGGTTGTTTAGAATCTCGGATAATAATAATTAGATTTTGTGGGAATTTTTGGAAAGTTCAAAATTATCGGACAGATTCATTTGTTACTGGAGAAAATGAAAATTCAAATTATTATTGATTACTTGGCTTATTGTAAGTGGTTGTTGTAATCTTTTATCTGAAATAAATTACATCATGTCTTTTTTTTAGTTTTATTTCAGTATTTAAATAACCGCGTTGAATGTTGAACTATCCACAAAAAACATTTTTTGTTGCGATTTTACTCATAGGTAATAAAGTTGTGGTAACGATCAATATGGACACTTTTGAAAAGTTTTTTTTTGGTCATATTTTTTCGAAATGCCTTTTTTGCAAATAACATTTCAAAAAATCCCTTGCTGGGTATGCAACTAACAATACAATGATTACTGTAATTAAGATTACTCAAGGTCAAGGTGTCCGAAGTAAGAATAAACATGCCCTAAAGTTTGCAAAGCCGCCTATGATTAATATTGAAATGGATCACCCAGTAATATTAAATATCTTTTCCATTAAAAAATCCTTGTTATATAAATTTTATTAAAAGTTTTTTAATAGTCTATTTGTCTATCTGGTACTAATTTCAGATATCTTTTTTGTTAAATTAGTATTATGTTGTCTAATGATTACGAATTTCACTAGAGACACGTTTAATTCACGTGGTGAAGAGAAAAATCATCAAAGTTGATAAATCTGGTACAAATTGTGCGTGGATAAAATTCAAAAATGAAATGTCACTCCGACATGTGATTACATCTGTGTTATTGCTAGCTCTTTTAAAGAGTGATAAATTTAATTGCAAGGCAATTTAAAATACCCCAAAAAATTTTCGAAACTTGTTTCCATTAAATTAAATTTGCATGCATGATCTGTTCCGCCTTCCCAGGGCACTCACTTACAACTCTTCCTAAATTCGAATTTAAACTTTACATGGAAATTAGTAGAAGCGAGCGTTTCCTTTTTAACATTTATTGCTATTATTACCCTACGCATCGGTATTTATCGAGTTTCAGAAGCCAAAATCAACATTCATACCCTGAGGTTTACCCGGTTTTTTGTACGTCAAGAATGAAACATGGACTTTTCCCACTACCGATTTGCTATAATTTGCTGAAGGATGAAATTGTGGGAGCGTAAGAAAACGTCGCTTCAACGAAAAAGGAAAATTTGCGACAGTTAATATTTTATTTTCTTCATGTTTACTTTTGCCCAATTATCAACGAATAACATTTAAGAGAAGCGTAACTTTTCCTCTTGAAAATTTAATTTCGACCAAGGAATGCTTTCACCCCCAACTACTAAAACATCTGATTAACAGAGATGTAAAGAAATTTTAGACGGATGTATGAGTGTTCTCTCGTAGCCGCAGTAATGTAGCTCTTGAAATGTCTCTTTCAAAACGACAAAAACTTCTTTATGACAAGCTTTAAATTATTCACCTTTGCTAAATTCAAAATGTTATTAAATGTCTCATTTCCAGCTCGTTATAAGGAAAAAATGTACAGCCGAGAATACAAAAATTCCTCGCTGAAGTGGTTGCTAGCTCACATTTGACTGTGGAATCATAAAATATCCGGATGAGCTTAAAATAACTCTATTTTGTGTAATTAAATCCGTCCAATTATTGCATTAATGGACTCATTATTGCGTTTGTCAGGAAACCACTCTACTTTTTTCACTCTATTATTAATAAATATTTCAAACAAAAAAAAAATCAGTTGCTGCCGCTGGGCATCCAAATTCCCGTCGTTTCACTCTAATATAAAATTTCCCCAAGTTTTATAGTTTCCTGATCCAATAGCATAAAAGATTCATACGACGCAAAGTTGATGTCTAAAAATATAACGTCGCAATTTTATTAATATATTTATGTGGAATCTTCGGTTATTTTACATGAGAATAGCGCCAGGTCGTAAAAAACTTATTACCGACCGTAAAACCGATGAAATTTTAGTTATCCGGTATTTACGGGAAACCTTAAAAATTTGAGGGTTCTTGAGAGATCCGGCTTTCCATGCTACGTGACTAATTGAGTGGCAGAATATTAGATCCGAACCAAAAACATTTTTAAGATTTTTCGATCATCAGATGAAGCGTTTTATTACTGAGCAAGTTAAAAAAACTGCGTCACAAATTTTTATTGATCAATTTTTTCAACAAATTTGAAATGTTTCAAAATTCAAACGCAAATAAGATATCAACAAAATAAACAATGTTTTGTAGAAGCGCCTTATATTATTAATACCAATCGTTTTCGACAGAAAAAAGTTTTTTCTGGCGTAATGTTATGAAACATGCTACGGAGAAATTGTTATTGAACACTCTCTTTTTTCTGTTTTTTGAAAATGACAATGCACTGCTGTGCTGCAGGTTATTTTCCGTCAATAAAATTATAATAATATTTTATGAATGTTGCAGTTATCGAAACAATATTTTCCCCAAAGCATGGAATTTTAATGAAATCGATGTACATGATTTATAAAATAATGCAGTAACACAGTAACGTCGTTTCGAGATTGCAACAACAAATACAGTCCTACTGAAATAAAAGTAAGTTTCCAGTCTGGAGTTCATCAAAGAAAATAAACACGGATCCAAGAAACTCCCATCTTCCGTTTAATAACATCGCACTAACTCCGCCAACATTTTCCCCATACTTGTAAAATCTACAGAATCTTTTAATTACAAATGTTCGCCCTTCGGCTCTGACTCGCGTCGTCCGATTCAATAAAAAATTTCATAAAAAGCCGAATTAAAAATAATTTAGCTGAATACAAAGCTTTGTCCTGGAATAAATAAAACCTTATGAAAAAATCGCTTGGAGCGTTTTCTGCAACTGTGCTTACAAGTAAATTATAAACATCGGCGTTTTAAAAATGGCGAATACTCGTAGACTCTCTTCTAAATATAAAGCGTTATCGCGAGAAAACATGATACGAAAATTGGTTAAAAAAATTGGATCGACTTGTTGACACGACGTCTCTTCGCGTCGCTATCGATTGCGTGAGACACGTGTAAATAAAATTCGCTCTTTTGAAAATTATATGAAGGGTGCATTATTGGTGATGAAACGGTGAAAGTTTTACCCGTTTATTGCCCAAGTTTTTTCTGGATTTTGATAATTCTGATAAATATAGAACGGGGGGAGTTGATGAATTGAAGGATGCCAACGTCCTGTTAATGCATTGATAAATTGTTCTCGGACCTGAATTATATAACGCCCACGGAATCAAGAAAACGCTTGATTATTCCGGAGAAAATTAAGTGTAAACAGAGTGTATATTTTCATTCTATTTCCAGCAAAAATGTTATTGTTTATCAACTAACTTAGGACTATTTAATCAACACGCTAAGCTGAATAACAGAGGATACTTTGGTGTTTTTTTAAATTGGTTTGATAAGTTGGGTGTAATTAAATAATTCCAAACTTTAAAAATAGATTCTTCACTATAAAGTAACGTCCATCTATTTTTATACACTTTCTAGTTTGAAATACAAATACTTTAAAACAAACTTTAAAAAATAACGTAAATATGTTTCGCAAAACTTTGGAATATAAGAGTTGTTTTAAAACTGGTACAATATCTTATGAAATTCATAATTGAAATCAGCCATCAACTTCTAAACATCAACTTCAGGTAATTTTGAAACTACAAGTTCTTTCTTTGTTAAGGTATTTGGAAAACATACATTAAGATGTGCCAACGTACTTTCAATTAATCCCCTAACAAATAGTCCTTCCCTAAGCTAAATTACATTAGTTCCTCCTTTCTCTTTCTAGATCAAGGAAACTCTTCGTTACTTCAAACTGAATGGAGTGTAAACAGGTTCTTTAGTCTCTTATTTACAGCATGAGGGTTGTGATCCCTTTTTAAACTCACGCAAACCGGCCAAAAAGTGAAAAATTGACGTGCAACTTAAGTTTTACCTAGAAGCTTCAAGTTCTGGGTCGTTAAGCTTTTGCGGTCATGTAAAGACGCGTGTAAACCCTAATGGAAGATTGATCTTCGAAACGTTGTTATAAATAGTAATTACCCTCCTTACTACACCTAAACTCGATTTCATCCACTTTTATTTAGCTTATTTTCCTTATCAAAAGACCCACTCATGAATAAAAATTATTAAGCAGAATTTCGGTTCTCCATCTAAACATTTCCCTGCTGTTTCGAAACCTGCCTCTTTAATCCACATCTAAAACTCATGTGAAATTTCCATAACCGTCTCCCGCCGCCCCCGAGCCTGGGGGGCACTCTCGCCGTATCGGTATTAAGAAGCTATAACAGCAATTGAATTTTTTTGAGCGATGTAATCGTTATCAAAAATCAATGCTCGGAATCCTGTTTAAAAGACGAGGATAAAAAGAACGTCCTTGTGCGAGCTAGTGATGGATTATACGTCCCGCGAGTACGTAATTCCCTTATCGCAGGACATCTTCCATAGCGATCATATAAAACTCATAGGAATAATGTTGTCGCGGCGAATCGGGTAATAAAAAAAGGGGAGGATCCGGGGGCTCACGCCTCTGGTTCTTGTCATAAAACAGGCGATTTCGTAGGAAGAAACGCCTCTTTTAACGAAACGTCTTCTCGAAGCATTCAGTAATAATAACACAATAATAACAGAATGGATACTACGTTCTTATGGTTTATTCGAATTGTAACGCTTCAACAGATGAACAGTTCGTATCCTACAAGAATTCAAAGCAGGATTTATGTGAAAAAGACCATATCTTAACCGAGATATTAAAAGATATGCTAAATAAAATACTTTTAATAAGGCTGTTCAAATAAAATATGATTATTAAAAAGCAAATAATTATAAGAAGTATTATCGTTTAATCACCCGGTGCTTGGAGCTTTTTACGATTAAAACCTATTGACCAGACCAATGGTCGTGGACTACTTAAGAAATTAAGAAAATATAAATAAACAATTTATTTAATTTATCTTAGTAAACAACAGTTTGATCTTAATTGAATTTACAAGCAAAAATTGTAAATAATCAAATCGTAACAAATCGAGTTTCCTCTGGCTTTCTGTAAACACACACCTTGGAGATTTTTATCAATTACTCTGTATCTGTATTTGTATTTTTATTTTATTTTGGTAAATGTATCGTTACTACCATTTAAAGCAAATTTTTGTTTTTGTTAATACCAAATTCATAATTTCAACAATATATGCGTAGTTAAACTTCCTTCGGCAACAATAAGTCTGCTTTGAGAGATTTAAGATAAGCTTCAAGAGATTGTTAACCTCTTTGAACAGAATTAGCTTTGTCATTAAATCCATTATTGTGGTAACATATTACTATATTTCTGTTTCAGTTCATTATAATTATAGCAATATCTGAGCGAGCTTTGCGAAAATTCTTGAAATATTAGTAGGTACACGTATTGATCTGTGCGCTACTGATGAATTAGAAATTAGTTAAGAAATAATTTCTCCAAAGCTTGTAGAAATTTGTAAACCCATGTGATACAAGTTCCTGTTCTCAAAATTCGCGAAGATTCTTAAAAAAAAATTATTTTGCAGTTTAAAGTAGCTAAAATTTGAAATAATATCGGAAAGTTTATAATACTTACACATGCTTTTTTCTTCAATTATTATCTTAAAACTAATTTTGAATATAAAAATTTTGTTAAGTTAGTATGTTATTATAATAAATGTAATCTCAGTTGTTATCTTTCGCATAATTACGTAATTAAGGTCACTTCTATATACTTTACTGCGTCGTTAAAAGCACACCATTAAGTCTTTACTTTAGCTATATATTAGATAACGTAAACAAGGACAGCATTTTTAGGGTCAGATGTGCAACATATTTTGGTTAAAAATCATATTTAAAAAAATAATAACAATTTTTAATTTCAAAAGCTTTCCGGTTTTAAAACTTGTTATCTGTATCTTTCTAACTTGAAGAAGACACCATTCGAATCTATGAATATATAAAATTGAATATTAAAACAAAACTGGTTTCTTACTTTTATGAAAATTTCAATAATGTAAAATGTGAATAGATTTTTTGTAAATCTTATGTTCTAAAATTTTTTTAATAAAAATTAGACGTTCATTTTATGCAAGTTTAAATTTTTAGTTTGTGGGTAATTAAAGAACTGTAATCATCAATGCTTTAGACTAATTTTTAATTTTGTCTGCTCGCATGTTGTACATGTTGCGTTCCACTGCATTTTTCTTATCAAGTACAATTTAAAAAAAAATGCGGACAAAATGCCAAAAATCGATAATCACGTTGCATATTTAATGCATATTAAAACATCCAAAAGCCATACAACACATTTAAAATAACTAGAAGATCTATAAAATTTGAAAAAAAGAATATAAACAACACAATAAATTTGAGGTATCCGAAAAATCTAAATCAAAGATCAAATTTTTAGTAATAATTTCAAAAAAACACTAGAAAATTAAAGAGGTTTATTGAATTTGACCAAGTTTTAAAACTTTTTTTTGAAAAAAAATGAAAAATTATAATAAAGCATTAAAAATAAAAAAGCATGAAAATATTTGCAGTATATATTGTAGACTAAAATGCAGATACCCGAAAACGCAAAAATAAAAAAAACAGAAATTTCAAAACATTTAAAATCTGACGAATTTATATATCTAAAGATAAAAAAATCTGAATAAGTCAAAATATGAAAAAAATCTGTATAATTTAAAGATTTAAAAAAGAATTTTTTACAAAATCTGATTTAAATTATTAAAAATAAAAATAATTTAACAATTGGAAAAAAATGAGTAAATGTATTGAATATGGAAAATATCGCAAATTAAGAGTACCAAAAAAAAAAATCTAAAAAATTATTAAATTTGACAAAAAAAAAAACAACAAAAAACCAAACCAGTCGAAAGACATGCTATTAAAACATAAAAACATAACATAAAAATATTAAAAATACAATACATTTACAAAAAAAACAAAAGACCTCCAAAATTAAAATTTTGTCTAAACAAAACTAAAAAAATAAAAAATTTAACAAATTAATATAAAAAAATTGTACAATTTGAAAGATGAAAATTACAAAAAATTCAAAAGATTAAAACAATCTTATAACATGCCAAAAAATAAAGAATCTAATAATTTTAAAGTAATTTGAAAAAAATCAAAATCCAAAAAATACAAGAACTATAAATGATAATAAAAACAAAGCATTCAAACTGTAAAATATCCAAAAATTTAATTCAAGAAAATCTTTTGATTCCAAAATATTTATTTTTTTTAATATTTTGAGAAGTAAAATACGATTTGTTATAGTACAAAAAGGGTGGATGCTCCTAATTTATGCTACATGTTACGGTTGTATTATTATAAATAAATCTACTTTACTAAGTATCCACGGAATTAAACCAAACATATATAAATTGCTTCGAACGTTTGAAAAATTTGTTAGGAAGTAATAATAGCTCACACTGACTTTTATTGCTTAACATATATAAACGTCCACTGCAAAAAAAAATACAAACGGCTCATAAAATATGTAAAATATCTAGAAATTTATAAATACAGCAGTTTTCTTCTGTACCTGAAAATAGAAAATATACATAAATCTCTAGTTTGTTCAAGAAAAAATGTATTTTGGTTTCCGCTCTTTGATGATATGAGATATTTATGTGTTAATCAAATGTATGATTAGTGTTCGTTTGACCGTAATCAATTAAAACGATGTATTTGTGTTCATTCCAATTTATTTATCAATTTGAAGCTGTGATTGCACCGGAGGGGATGAGTACTATTTAATGAGTCGATAATCTGCAATTTTAAAAAAGATATTTAAAGTAAGATAAAATCTCCCAAATAATTCGCTACATGATTGAAACTGTTATAGACAATTTTTATGTAAGACCATTAATCGGTAGTTAGTAGCTTTTACGACCAATAAATTCGACCTTTATAGTAAATCTGTATTTTTGTGGTTATTTTTATTATTAATGTAATCTTAATTTGGAAAAAAATAACAATTTCTAATCGATCATTCTCCACCCATCTACTTTTAAAATTTGGCTGTGGCTCTCCTGAATACTAATAAACTATAATAATAAAAGATGCTCAATTTCGTGCGAATGCGATTTGTCAGTTCGTCGATGGTCGGTGCATTTTTTATTACTCGCGGGACGTAGGAAATTCAGATGTGCACTCAAGCAATTGATATTTTAATAGGCGACAGATGGAAACGACGACTATTTTTAGACACCGGAAATGGAAGAGGACGTTTTTCCAAAATCGTGGATAGCGGAAATATGATTTACGTGCTTGATATCGAGTCCCTCATCGCACGCTACAATTATTTAAACAAAATGGTAAAGTTACGAGAGTTATTGCAGCTACTTTTTTCAAATCAGCGCAATGAACGTAAATATAAATAAAACGTGACGCTAATAACCGAGCGTAATTTATCAGCGGTGCACTTGTGCTTTTATCAAAAAAATTACAAAATTGCTGTTATTAATTTCCTTCTCTTGGGGCATCTTTTATTTTAAAAATTAAAATAAATTGCAACCAAAAAGAGAACAGCTTGTGATAGCTGGATTTTCCAGCTTAAAATGATGAATTCTGGAATTCTGAAGAACCTTATCTAAATTTCAAATTTATGGGAATTTACGACGATACAAAGACTAACTTATTATACATAGAAACCATCAATAATGTTAAAAATTGTGACATGTTTGAAAGCACAAAAAATGAGGCAAACTTTGTGTAACTCATTTTTAACGTGAATTTACATTAAAACTTCGTTGTCAAAATCTGGATATTCATAGTAAACATTAAATGACCGTGACGCTAATGACTCCCTGTAATTTATCCGCATTGCACTTGTGCTTTTATCGAAAAAATTACGGTTATTAATTTAGTTTCTCAACGCCGTCTTTCATTTCATAAAATTGAACGATCGACGCATTTGCATTTTAATGGAGTGGCAACGTTGATAAGTTTCAGGAGCGCTTTCAACAAACCAGAATTATTCACATTAACAAACTAAAATTCACCACATGTCGTCATTATCCACAACTAAAAATAGATTTCAGAAATCAATTCAAAAACCAACAGTCGCTGGATTAAAACCGATTTTTTCAAAGTTTTCAAATCGAGGTTAATGATCGTCATAAAACGCAGTAATGTTCTTTTAATTATTGTTTGAAATTGCCGCAAATAAATCACCATTTTTTCAGGAAAGCCCGGTTAATCTTTGACGTCGTGTGCGACACGAAAAATAATTCAGTTTCACCACTTTCCAATGTGAAACTGTGCATTTTTTATTACCCTTGAGACGAAGCTCAAATTCAAACGTTCATTGATATTTTCACAGTGAGACGAGCAAAAATCACTGGATCTAATTTCACTAAAATTGATTTTTTCTATTGAAACAAATAGAAATTTAATTGTATGCAATTTGTAGAATATTCATAGAGTTTATGGTTGAAAAAGCATTCGCGGCTGTTCGATATGCAACCGCAAAAACAAACGTGTTTTTAAAAACAAACAGTGTAAACTCTGTAAAATAATATCTACAATAAAGTGAATATTTTTTTGATAAATTTAATTATAGGAGATGTACAGTTTGGGCTGATGAGATCAAACAAATTGTGAAAATTAATTAGAAAAAAGCTTTATTTGGAAGGTAAGAGATTTTTTTACGTTATTCAATGTACACGGTTTTAATTAAAACTCAATTTTCATACCTTATTTAATTAAGCATAATTATAAATTTTGTGTAAAAAAAACTTACAAAATTACAAAAATATACAAAAAATAAATTTTGTATTGTAGACAAACTGAAATTTTGCGAAGATCCAAGAATTCGTAAAACGTTTGTTTAATTTTTTATTTGCAGTCTACTCGTTTTTCGGTTAAGAAAACAAAATTTTAGAAAAAACAGTCTTTGCAACTTTAGAACATAAATATAAAAAACTTATTCCAGACATATTCATTCAAAGTTTATAAGTCCATTTTCACATCCGATGTTGATTATATCTCATTTTGACTCCGTCTAAGGCAATTATTTATCTTCGCAAATTTTAACAAAGAAAAGCAAAACTTTGCGAACAAAAATAGCTTATCTCTGATCATTATTTCCATCCTGTCCGCCCCAGAAAATCCAATGTTGCTTAAAATGCGTCTCAATAATAAAGCAGCATCACTAGAAAACTTTCAAACCTCTTTACAAACTAAATTCAAATATTCCGTCAAGTTTACAGATACAGCCGAAAAGCATCTTTTCAGAGTCAGCACTAGAATGGTTCAATACTCAATCCCGACAATTTAATTAGATTGAAAATTATTGACGAAAGTTGGGAAAAATCCAAGTCTAAAATTTTAATTAAAGACTTTAGAAACTTGGGAAAATCTCGGCAATCCACTCTGGAACAAAACTAACTTGACCATTTTTGATGATCAATATTTAAAAGCTTGAGAGAGTTTAAATTGATTCCTTAAGATTAACTTGAACGTGTATTAATTACGATGAAGTTTGGTTTCAAAGTTCCGAAAAAAATTGTACACGCCCCGGGCACTTCAGCTAATAAAAACTCATTAAGCGGAACAAAAAAATTCCGAATTTTTTATACAAACCTTATAACAATTTGTTGGGTTCAGTCCCGCCAAACATTCCCCGCCTCCATCAGATCGCACTCGTGCACGCACATTTTTCAGATTGAGAGTCACATCGTTGAGATTTTCAGCACCACCGATCACGAGCGAACAGACGTGGTTTCAAGAATGCATCAGTCATCATTCACGCTTTCAGCAATACTGAAACTCTTGTGCCGTTTCAAACAGGTTCGCTGAAACTAGTGAAGTTACAACGCGCAACCGTTACCTGCGCGTTGTTGGCGATTTGCGGCATGAACATATTTTTTTCGACGGTTTTCGAAAGTAAATTTTGGAAATTTGGCATGTTTGTGTTCGAAGGTGGTGATGAGCGCAATTTAGTGAATTTCGAAATCATATTAGCTGATTAGTTGTGGTGTTTATTTGCAAACGCATTTTGCTAAATGCGCCTAATCAGAGCGTTTACAGAGGATTTGCAAGGATTCGAGATTTCGAGGTACTTTCACTAAGGTAATTAGGAGCTGTTTGGAAGAAGGATTAGGGGCATTACAAATTATTCACTGGGAAATATAAAGCACCTACTTAGAGTTATTGGGCATTTTTTGCCCCCTAAAAGTAGTGGAACGTGATATTACTAGTAAATGAACGTTATTGATTTTTTTCTATTAAATGTTGTGAAATGAAGCAATAAAATTACACCATTTGCACTCCACTACTTGTTTTAATGAATCTGGACGCTCACGGTTGGTTTCACAATAGCTGTAGCTATTAAGTTCAGGTTAAAATAAAGTTGTTATGTTGTTTGTACAAGAAAACACAAACCATATAAAAATTATATGTACCTAAATAAAATTAATTTATACCATTCTCGTACGGTTGAAATATCATTGTAAATCGGGGTATCTCAAAAGTAAGTATATGCACAAATATTAACGAGAATGCCTCATATGAATCAGATTTCACACGTTTCATTGGTTAAAAAGTATATCACGACAGTGATAAAAAATAAAAGCCATTTTTTGATTTGCCATTTTAATATTTTAAATTCAAATTGAAAACAAATATGTTGGAAACGTTGGAGCAACAAAAATAAAAGCGAAACTAAATGAAGTTTTAAACGATTTCTTTAATGTTCAAACTTCGAATTGTTATTACTAATTTGAAAGCGTTTTTTAAAACTTCTGCCTCCCCGTTATTTTTGTACCATATATAACTCGTAATGTAATTTGTCTTCGAAAATATGACTCGTGAAACCGAAACAGAACAGCAGCTCGTCCTTCAGACTCGGTTTCAATATCTTGAATCATAAATCACACCATTTGTATTGTCTGGAAAATATGATCATATATAGGTATGTAGTTATTAAAATATAGAATAGATTAAAATATATGCAAAAATGAGAGTAGAATCAAATTTCTGAATTCGTTTGTTTGGATTCCTCAAAATTTCGGATTTTTTTAACTTTGTAAATTCCACAAACACTTTTTTTTTTTAATTTTTAGATTGCTAAGGTGTTTTAGATTTGAATATTAATATTTCATATTTTTAGACTCTTAGATTTTTCACGTACTTTTTATGTTTACGTTTTTTATGTTTTCTAGATATTTAGATGTTCACTTTTATTATTTCTCTCATTTTTGGATAGGGTTTAATTATTTAGGTTTTTAAAATTTCATAAATTATTTAGATTTTTCATCATATTTTTTTCAGAATTGTTATATCTTGTGCAATTTTTTCTATTTTATTCTATTCAAAATTGTTACTTATTAATTTTTTTTATTTCTTCACATTTCCATAATAACTGCTAGATTATCTTAAAAATCTTTCCTTTCATTGCAAATCTTACATTCTTTAGAAGTTTTGAAGTTTTGGAGATTTCTAATTCATTCTTATATTTTTAAAATGTGACAAAAAATTCTAAAATAACTGGAATAAAAATTTAAATATATGTCGTCAAATTTGACGTATCTAGTTTTTTTTTTAATATTTTGAATACAGTATGTTTTAAATAACATTTTTTACAGTTTTAACATTATAAAAGTAAAAAAGTAAATGTCAACATGTTCTTGATGAACTAAAATAATTGGTCACATCTCTTTATAAATCAACAAAAAAAAATTAAATCCTGTACCAAATCCATAAATAGCATAGACCACCAAAAATTGGACATTTGAACAAAATGATTTAAAAAAGTGCATATACAGCATAAACAGTTCAAAAAATTAAAATTAATGTACACCTGCATTATTTACCTAAATATTTCACATGGAAAACGAATAATTCGTACTTAATTCATAATTTATTTCCGGACAATTTTTTTCACTAACTAGTACAAGATTTTATTACATAAATTCTAACATTAACGAGATAAAATTTGAAGCAATTTTTTCCGTCACATAAATTGAGTCACTGAAATTTAATAATATTTATTGAACTAATAAAATAAAAATAAAATATAAATTGAACTTTTCCTGTGTTGTTTTGACTGACTAAATAAATAATAATAAAACTGTCGCCCATCAATGTAAAAAATTTATTTTAGGAGACTGTAAAAAATTACATTTGCAGAACGAGCATAAATTGAAACAACCTAATAACATAAATTATAACAGTATTTTATTGTTATTGACTGTTATCATAACCCTTGTTCATCAGTATCATTTTCAAATCAGTCCATTTCTGAAAGCAGTGTTGTTTTTTTGATAAAATCTAATTTTTATCTTATAATGTTTTTTAATACTCAATAAATAATAAGAAGCGACGAGGAATATAACATTTAACTACTGGTTTACTGTTTTAAAAAGTTAGAAAAAAATGTATAATCCTAACAATTAATAGAAAATCACACAAAATCATTTTATAAAACTATAAAATTATTTACAAAATACTAACAAGTTTGGCGGATGCGCCGGGTCAAAACTACTGATTAAGAAATAATATAATTATAATAATTCTTATTTTTTACGTTACCACAAATTAAATTAAAAACTTATGCAGATTTGTTTTTAAACCTTATGTTTCTTTGTTTTTTGGGTCCTCAAATCAAAATTATCCGTAGAAATATTTAATAGATTTTACTTGTCGCATCAATTAGTTCTTGCGAGCTTTATCACGAAAATTTATTAATAAAGTTTATTCAAGATATTTGCGTACTATAAATTCTGCGAAACTCGAGTATGTCACGTTCTCGATACATTATAATTATTACAAAACCTATTAATTTGTAATAAATAAGATCCACTTTCTAGTAAACAGCTCCAAACGGTTTTACATCTACCAAGTTTCTACCTTCTGTTATTTCAAATTTCCTACTCTAATAAATTGAGATATACTTTTTCTAGAGATAACGTTAGGTTATTGTGTCCATTTTTAACGAAAATACCGTTTCCCTATCACCAAAAACAATTTTTTTACTCTCATAAATAAACATTGACCTATTTTTGACTCCTGATAAATCCTAACAAATGTGATAGATCGCCTCATTTATTCAAAAAGTGAAATTGTTTTACATAACGTATTCTTAATCCAGCTCTCTTATCTTAATACGTTATGACATCCCCATTTAAAAATTAAAACCAAAACGGTACAACACGATGACGTTGTGTTTCACGTCACACGCAAGAACCGCTTTAAAATCTCCATCAAAGTCCATTAATATTTATGCAAGTTTCACAATGAATCCGAGAAAGTAAAAAAACCCTAAAACGATCTCGAGCTACGTACGCGTGAAGATCGAGACGAGTTAACAGTCTTTAATTAGTCACGTACGTTGACGTTATTTCCTTTAATCCGACAGACAAAAACTAGAATTGGATCAGAACGGTTTTCGCTCTAATTCGTGCTGTATTTTTTCCCACTTCGCTGGCTTGTGATGGCTGCTATGATACCTCATTATAGCAAAGAACGAACGAAAAACAGCCAAATAAAATTAATACACCACTTGAATCGAGTTTTAAATTACTTTTGCTCCAACAAGACAGGTAAGGGTTGAAGAATGCAAAAGAGTAATTATTTTCAAGCGAGCGTAATTACGGTGCAAAAACTTACACAGGATAATAAAAATCCTTCATTTTATATCACGGAATTGAAAAAGTGGTTGAATTCTTTGTGGCTATTGGAAGCTCGCACGCAATTTAAAGTTTTAAACAACAATTTCAACGTTTATCTAGGCGAATGCGGAGTTATCGGGAGCAGGATTTAATGGCGCTATCTACACGCTGTGACAATGATTTTGTAATGATAGTTCGTTGCGAAATATGAAAAGTTATTTGATAGCGGACGACGGAAGAGATAAGAGATAATGACGTCTAATAAACAAAATGTGGAAAATTGCATTAGTAGCGGAAAAGGTTGTGTAAACAAGCGACAGAAATGGAAATCATAAAAGCACACAAATTTTATATTTTCTTGACACGTTTTCAATGATGAAAGCCTAAATGTGCCGAATTTTACCCGTAACATTTTTATGCAACTTTCATCTGGATAAAAATTGATTTTTATTAGTACAAACTCATTACAAAAATTAAAGTGTCCTAATATTGTTTTGTATGTGCATTGCATTTGTATAATTAAATACAATTGATCTCTCATCTCTCTTTTTTTAATATAAACAATTTCATTAAATTTAAATTTGAAACTTTGATTAATAATTACTCAATAAATTTCAGTTCAAACATCACTTTTTCTGTTTGACAAAAATATATAAATATGTCTGATTACATTTTTCGAACGAATATCTCAAATGTGGTTGATTGAAACGCACGACTCACCTGAACGACCTGATATTTATTTTTCGCTGCATTGTGTAACAATTTCATAACTCAAAAATCTAGATCAGAAATGGAAACTGAAGATAGATAAAACATGTTCGTGTATATCCATTTGTAAACAAATGAGTAATAATACTGATAAAAATAAACTGTTCGTATATTGACTTGCGTACACTCTAAACCATTAGAAAATTATTTCAGGATCGATTCCCGAGAAAATTAAATATATCTCTCGCAAAAAATTAATTTCCATTTTCTTCAACAACTTGCGCGAACGTAAGTATATGAAGATTGAAATTATCGATTGTTCTCTTTCCGTCATAAGAAACAACCAAAAAGAGAATAATAAATCCATAACTTCTGTGGCAAATAAATCTCCCTCTGGATATTTCACATTATTCAAAATTCGCGTAACCGACACTTAACGAAATTAAACAACCTCAGACCGCATTAAAACTTTATTGTTTTACAAATTTACGAAAAAAGCAAATCTCGGAGTTCTACGACATCTTCCCCCAACATTTTTCTGAACTCCTCGTTTTTGTTATAAGATTCCAGGACGTATTTATTCCTCTCCTCGAACATGAATTTTTTCAAACTTTCCTCCGACTTCGTAACATCTTCATAAATTTCGTCCGCCATGAAAGTGTAGGAATGATCCACGATCGCGTGAATTTTTCCCGCGAGCTTAAAATTATTACATGAGCTTACAAAGTCTCCACTTGAGGGTAACACTTCACTGCTCAACCCGGCAGATGTTAAGACTTCGGACAACTTCTTGTAGTAATGTTCGATTAAAGCCTCAAAGTATTGGGCGCGAAAAGAACGAGTTGTGTTGGTCATAAAAAACTCTGCGATGTCTTGTTCGAGAGGTCCGTATTTGACGAGTTGGAAGTCGAGGAGTATAGTCTGAACAGGTGCACCATTTTTATAAGAGTGCATAAAGTTGCTAGTCCAAAGATCGCCGTGCAAAATACCGGAAAAAAGACCTTCGGCTGTTGAGTCTGACGAGAAGAGTTCTAAGAGCTTATTCTTGAATTCGTCGTTGGTTTTGTAGTTTTCGAGCACGAGATCGATGAGTTGAAAAAGGCCTTCGATGGCGCATGACATCCACTTTGCCGCCAAAGTTTCACCAGGTGCTGAGAATTTATCTTCTAGTATTTGAGCATGGGTTTCTTTCAGTTTTCGTCCAGACTTCTTTTCATAAATAATCGAAGAAGCGTGGAACCTAGCTATGGCCTCCAACGAGCTTTTGCAGTGTTCAAAATCTAAAACTTGTCTCTTTGGGGTTCCTTTAAAAGCCCAAGAAACATCTTCTAAGACTGTCACAAAGGGCTTAAAGAACAAACCCTTGGGAGCAAAAGAAATATCAATTCCAAGTTTCTCGTACTCTTCCAACAGACCATAAAAAAATTCCTCCTTTTCGTAGACTTGCACTTCCTTCGAAAATTTCAGCATAAGAGGATTGGTACTTAACGTTTTCACGAAGAAGTTTTTCGATTCTGTCTTGTTTTCTTGGCTGTACTCAACGTTGAGTGTAAAATGCTCACCTACTAAACCTTGCAGAGGATTGTGGAAATTCAGAATTTTGAAAGTTTTCAAATTAAAATCCTTTGTCCCCAAAAACTTCTTTAAAACGTTTTGACAGTCTTCTTCTTCAAGAATTTCCAGCGCCATTCTGCAAAAAAATCGCAAGCTATTATTTACTTGTTACGAACAAAACTGAAGCAACAAAATTTGTGTGATAATAATGATAAATGATAATAATGATAAAAATTGTTATCTCTTTTATCGTGAAAGCAAAATTTTGATGAATCATTTCTCGCATTTTCCTCACCTGGTCTACTTACTATGCAATAAAAAATCATAAAGATTTGTGAATTCAACATTCAAATCAAATAAAGATAAGATTAACATGAAATACTAATTCGGGTCACGGTAATTAGTTATGATTAAAAATTTGATCCGTTTAATGTTGGAATATTTGACTGCATTTGTATAAAGCTGTTTACGTATTAACAATACTTCTATTTATTCGTACTAAAATAAACATATTGCTGTGGTACAATTTGATTTAAAACACCAACAAATAAACAAATCAAAGTTTATTTAACAAATCAACAAATAAATTTTATAAATTAAAATAGTTCAATTTATGACTAGAAATAAAGATCTCGCTTTTCAAGTTATCAAAACCAGATACAACTTTGTTGTTTCAGGTGTGCTCCACGCAAATTGAATTTCTTTTTTCCTCCGCTCAAACTTCCCAATTTTGATTCGGGTCTACTATCAACTATAAATCCAGCGTAGATTACGAGATAAATGAGGATATAAACACAAAGCGATCGTGTACATTAACTTATAGCCCTAGGATATTAATTAGCGTTTAACGTGACTTTAATATCTCAGATAAACCTCCGAGAATTCTCTAACCTCGACCACAACAGCCACTTCCGATAATTTTGATAAATCCTCAAAAAGCATCACAAAAAGCTCCCTAGAATAAAAAAATGAATGCACGCCAAAGTGAAAACTTGAATCAGAGCTTTTTACAAATTACGCCTTAATTCTTAAAGATAATGGGAGTATCGCGAATAAAATTCTTTAGGTTTTTCGTGTCCTCTCATATTCGCCACTTTATCTTTCACGCTCCAAAAAGAAACTGAATCCTCGGAACAAATGTTTTATTTAATTTGAAAAGTTTGGCCCGTTAAATCCTCCAGGATTATTATATGGTATTACAGCCGGTTGATAATAAGTGGATGCGTACAATAAACCTAACCGCGAAAGGTTGCGTTAACACAACCAATAAAATTACAAACTTCCTACATTTACACGTTGTAATCTTTACACGACTGAACTAATCTCAGGCGACGTGTACAAAAGACGTGAAATGACAGTTGCGCCAAAATTAAATGTGACGTTCGGATAAAGAAAACTGGAATATTTGACCACGAAAGAAATTTTTTTGACAGGGTTTATGAGCACACAAAAACACAAAGCACTTTGATAATAACAGGAAAGAGTAATTTCTGATTCAGAAGGAAGAAAAACAAAAAAACATATGGGAATTCAGAAAAGTTTAATTGCGTCAGTATCGTGAGTAATGACATATGGCAATAATATCTAAATACCTAAAAATTTGTTTCTTCATACACTTAATGAAAATGGACTACATTTCCTTATAACAAATCGTACAAAAAAGTGCCTCTTTTCTTTATAGCGACAAAATAAACAAGTTACACTTGTACACTGTTAAATTAAATTAAATTATAGCGACAACAAAATGACGACTTCGACAATAATTTTCAATCAGCCATCATCGTCAGACATTTATCATTTATTCCAATAAATATAATTAATAATTGTTTATTGTTTATTGATAGTGTCCGAAAAATAAATTTCAGTAATTTGTTGTTGCAAGTACACACAAAATAACATCAAACCTAACATCCTATTAACCTATTTCATGTATTAAGAAAAAATATGTTTCGTGGTAAAGTCAATAAAACTGCAGAATAATAAACAATAACGAGCAGCAGATTTGAAATTGAAATTCACTTCGTATATTTTAGATTTTTATTTCCATATTTATCACACATACTCATACTCATACAAAAATAGTTTTTATAGCTTAAAAGGGTTTATAGAAACTCCATTAAAATAATTTCAGTTGCCATTTACTTTATATGGCAAAACAGTACATTTTAAATTCAGTTAAAGTTTTTATTAACGAATAATTTAAATTGCAAAATTAGTCTGAAGTTTGAAAACTGATTAAAGCAAGCAAATTCGGAATTGCCTGTTACTCGTATTTATTTGTACCTACTTGAAATATTTACTTAATTATTACTTAATTAGTTAATTAGCAATTGATTTAATTTTTAATGGCTTTGATGTATATTAAATGATGCCATTTCAAATTTAACGTAACAAAATTATAAGAAACTTATATAAATAAGATATAATACGTTGCGTCAGATAAAGAAATGCAAATATTCAACGTGAGACTTGCTGAAAACAAAAACACTATTGTGATGCAGATATAAAAAACAAAAATAGAAGAAAGAGAGGAATATTTCAACAAACTGCAAGAAGAGAAGCTAAGGAACACTTGTATAAAAATAATAAAAAACAAAACAAAATGAAAAAGAAAATTTTAAAAAAATAACAATAAAATCAAAAGAGCAGAGAAGAGCAATCAATTAATTTCTTCATAGCCCATAAACAAATCTGGAAACGTGTAACATGTTGATGTTATTGAAGAGTGAGGCCCCTCAAGCCTGCTCATCCAAAGACTTTAAGCCGCGGAAACGTGTAACAAATGAAAATGCATTAAGACATACCAAAATGATCATTATTTGTTCAAAACAAAGATACAAACGATACAGCAAGAGCAGACACTGAAAAAAGAGCAATCAAGAAATAATAATAGGGAGATAGAAACTAAAAGAAAAAAACTAACAAAAAAGAAACCTTGCTCGCCTCACAGGAAAACAAGGAAGACAAGAACAGAGAAAAAAAAACTGCATGAAATGTAAATAAAAAAAAAACTGGGAAAATCCGATATTGTCAGCAAATGAAAGCAGCTATGAAGCATATACAAATTAGAAAAATTAAACACGAAACACGTTTCTTAACGTGACTCCAAAAAGTACATTTTTTAATAGGAAAAGAAGCAATAAAAATAACCAAATAACAGTGCTGGAACAATTTTTTATAAAAAAAGATACGTTAAGAGAGTTAAGGCAAAAAAACGTAATATGAAACCATACAACAACAAAAAAAGAAGTATAATTGTAGATAATGGAAAGGTGGAAACATTTAAAAAAAACTGACAGAAACGATAAAAGTAAACACTGATAAAAAAATGGAACCAAAATGATAAAAAGAGAACCGAACGAAGTAATTCTGAGATTAAAATTAGAAAGAAATTACACCTAAAATGTCTCAACATTTAGATGAAACGAGAATACTTTACTGATTACCACAGAACACAATGTGTCTGGAAAAAGTGAAGAAAATGGAACACAAAAGAAATTTAACAGGAAACAGAAAAAAATGAAAGATCAAACAAAAAAGGTCACCACAATAACTTTTCCTGTCCATTTTATTCATCAATATAACAATAAAATTTTAAAATCACTAATGACGATCACGAAACCCTCCCCTTATCGAATCCAATTTTTGACAATTCGCAAACAATGAAACTTTAATGTACTGTTTATTACGTTCTCTTGTGCTAGGCGTTTCCGTTAGGGGACAGGAGAAATTATAACAGTTGAGGTGTAATAATTGTTTGGACCCTTCGGCATTCAGAACCGAAACAAGGGACGCTTCAGATAACTCTACGTATAATTGTCGGTGTCCCCGTTATAAAATCATTTGAATTGTACAAATCCGGTTCTTTGTACAAACTTAAATCGTCACGTGATTCAAAGCAGTCCTTTTTAAAATGTTGAGAGAAAACTGCCGTTTCTTCTTTCGTTCGTGACAAGAAAAATGATTAATAGATCACGCCGAGAGGAAATTTCTTGTGTGAGAGCACAGATAAGCAATTTGAAATAAGAGCAAGAAGAATGAGAGAATCATCCCAGTTATATCTCTTATTTTTTAAATAAGAGTACGAGGTGCTTTTGTGAGAATGTTTTGAATGATGGTCGCAAAGAGCTATTTTGGTGAAATAATCATTGTAATCGCTTAGGAGGAATCTTAAAATTTTAACTGATAATAAAACACTTAAGATACAAAGCAAAATAACATTACGCTATCTGATTTTGCAATATATCGCGTATCTATTCAAGCGTTGTACAAAGTTTTTGTTTAAAATCTCAACGCTTTACATTTAAATTTCAGTGTATTACTAAACTGTAGTTAAGAACTAGTGCTAAAGTTTTAAGCGACAAGACCCTAGTCAACCACAAAGTTTTCGAATTTTTTGCTGTATCTAGTCGTATTAGTGACATTCGGCGCTATAATCCTTGCCGTAAACCTCTTTAAAAGTCCATAAATAAAACAAACCTGAAAGTGTTTCGAGTTAAAGTCGAGAGACAGAAAATCCTGCCCCCGAAAAAAAGTACGCCAGCATGAATAATACATCGGCTTTTATAGTAACCGCACCGTTTGTGAAAATCTCATTTATTCAATCACTTCTTTTTCCCGGGACAAAAGTGGCCAGGGAGACGCTTCATTTCGGTAATATGAAGCTCACTTAAAGACGGTAAAGTTGATGGCAACCTATATGACCCTCTCGATTTAAGGCTTCAGGTTACCGAATTGCGATTGATACGGTTATGGAGCGTGTGATTCTCAAAGAGTCGAAGGAATTGTGGTCGAACGGCGAATTTTATTCGACAGGTTAAGACAGTTACGTCTGATTTTACGAGATTTGGTCGACTCTTAGTGAGCCTTTAAACTATTTTCTTTATGAGAATGAAGATAATGGCCGTAAAAATGTTTATTTGACGAAAACTAATATTAGGGGAAAACGACGGTGAGCAGATGTTAAAAGGTAATAAATGAAACAAATTTTACGAACCGAGTGAAAAACAAAAACAAGCACCAAATTCCGTCTTTGAATTGTATGGAGAAACATACATCAAAAAATAAAAAATAACGGCTTCTACTTTCACCTTTTTCTAGTAAACATGGTAACGTAATAGTTATTTACGCGTAGAAGGCCGGAAGTGTAAGATTACGCACGCAGCCAAAATTTGAGGGCCTTTATTTGGCTAAGGGCGTAATGTACTTCCGGCCTGAGGTGCGTACAACGTTTTCCGCACGACTGCATTAAACACAAATTTAGAACAAATTTAGTTTTTTTTTTTTAATAATGTTAAAAAAATGCTACCACAGTTAAGGTGGCGAACTGTTGCTATGTGTTCAGTTGTAAACAAAAAAAATATTGACAACAAAAATGGAACATTGTGTTGAAACGAAAGAAGCCATTTCAGAAGAAATTTAGAAAGCTGCTGAAGAAGCTTTAACAGCTCTACTTCCTTCCAAATCCAAAGATAATTATGAAGCTGAATATGATATTTTTGAAGCATGGATTCGAAAGAAGAAAGCAAACGAGATTAACGAGACTGTTTTGCTAGCGTATTTTGGCGAAACGGTATGGAAGTAGCCGTATTTTAATATGAATTATAATTTGTAATTTACAGTCTAAAAAATATCAGTCCAGTTCGCTTTGGTCGAAATATTCCATGAACAAAAAGACTTTGTTGGTTAGAAAAAATATTGATATCAGCAAGTATCATAAATTGACATCTTTTTTGAAAAATACCAGTGTTGGACATGAGCCAAAAAAAGCCATGGTGTTGTCTAAAGAAAATGTAATACAGTTTCTTACAGAAGCACCAAATGAAATGTATCTAATGACTAAGGTATGACTGTAATTAATGTGCAAATTATGTTTAAAAATATTTTGAAAATAGGTTGCTCTTGTGTTTGGAATTTATGGCGCCTGTCGTAGAGAAGAACTCGCTAATATGTCAATATCTGATGTAGACGATAGAGGATCTGTAATGTGTATTCACAGTTGCTAATGACGATGTCGTTTGTGGATTAAATTTGTACAAAAAATATATTGAATTGCGTCCAGAAAATGTACCCCATGGCCGTTTCTTTTTGCAGTACAGAAAAAGTGCTTTACACCTGTAGGAAAGAACGCATTTGGGGGCATTCCCAAGACTATTGCAACATTTCTTCAACTTCCCGATGCAGAGAAATACACGGGACACGTTTCGTAGAACGTCTGCCACTTTGTTAGCGGATAGTGGGGCTGACATTACATCCATCAAAAGACATGGAGAATGGAAAAGTTCTTCGGTTGCTGAAGGCTATCCTGAAGGCTCTATTCAGCAAAAAAATAAAATTGCCCGGTTGATTCTTGGAACTGAAGAAAGTGTTTCTTCCGATGTTCCTCACAAAATTGCTATACCTCAGACCTTGGAATCGATGCAATAAACTCGACAAGGAGGTACAGAAACACTCTGTACTGGTTCTCAGTCTAATTCTGGTGACATGTCTGCTGGCAAAGTGACGCTTAATAATATGCATAACTGTACATTTTATATTCAAAAATAAACTTATTATTATTATAGTTGGGTGTTTTTTTTACAGCGGGGCTTAACTTTACACTTTACTGCCCGTTTATTGTGTCAAATTTTCGGCAATGGTAACCAAGATATAAAAAGACAATTTTTATACAGTTGTGCGTAAATATATAATTGAGATTCAAACTAGGATCACAATTTAAAGATAACTACAACTACTGTAATTTTATTAGATTTATCCTTATAACTAAGGCATTGTTATTTTCATAGAGGAACTTATTCACCAGCTAAGGCAATGTTTCCAAAATAACGTATTAAAAATCTTTTTTTCCAACACAAACTTGAATAAACCAACGAAATAAACAAATTTAATTTTAAAATGACACTAAAACTAAAAAAAGTAGCAAAGAATTCAAACAGTTTTCAATGATAATTAAAAATGAAATCTGCTAACAAACTTAAGACAAGCCAAAGAGTCCAAAGAAACAATATAGTTACAATGAAAAAAAAAACGTTCGAGAAAGAAAAATAAAGCAAGCCTAAAACTCAAAAAATCAAGCGACAACAATTTTAAAGCGACATCGACCTTCATTGTAGACAAAGACAAAATAAAATAATTTGTCTACAATGAATATTGTTGTCGTTTTAAAATGGACTTAGTTTATTGAAAAAAAAGAAAAAATAAAATAAAAAAATAGCGACGTTGGTAGCATATGGGAGAAACTACCTTAAAGATTTTCAAAAAAATGTCATGTGTTTTTGTTTTTCAAAATAATATCCGAAAATCAAATTTTAATTGAAAGGTACTAAAAAAACAAACTATTTAAAAATAAATGGACAAAATAAGTATAAAGAATACGAAATGTTACGAGAATCAAACAAATTAATCTATCAAAAAAACTGCAAAAATATTTCAATAAAAAACTGACCTACATAACACAAACTAATGTATTATGCAAAAAATAATAATTGTAGAAAATAATAAAACAAAAAAGTAACAAGGATTTTTTTTATATTGTCCATTAAATATTGCAGAATTTGTTTTCTGTGTACAAATTTGTAGTTTTTAAAGTTACAATTAAAAAAAAATGATCAAATTAGCAGTTTAAAATTTATTAAACACAATTATAGCTCAAATAAAAACACAGAAAAAAAAATCAAGATTTGGTCTTTTCACTAAAGGTTCTATAACCTCATAAATAAGTCAATTTTAAACTTATACTCTTTAAATTTTCAGAATTTACTGGTTTCAATTTCTCAAGTAAAAAGACTAATTTTTAAGATGATACCTAATATGAGAAAAAAATAAAAAAAATATAAATTACTTATTTCTTTGAACACAGTTAAAATTTTAATGAATTTGAGTGCTCAAAATTATAAAATGAAAAATTTCAAGAAAGAATCTTTTAAGAAATTTTTTATTATAACACTAAGTACAAATTAAATTTTAAAATTAAAAGTTGTAAAATACAAACTCTGTTTTTGGTTATTTATACAGTTCATAATTTTGAGATTAATACTTTAAATCTGAAGTAACAATCTGGCACCAATAAAAATAAATTTGCTAAGCAAACAGCTCTTTTTAAAATCCATTCCAAAACTAGAAGTATTGTTCTTAAAAACTGTAAGCTTGTAAAACCCAAAATTCGAATCTATATTTAAACAGAAGAAAGGGCTAAAAATTTGCGTAAATCTGCTGATCAGAGACCAAATTACTACAAAGAAACAAAGGTAAAGAAAATATGAAGTTATTAAAAAAGCAGTTTCAAGAGAAAGAAATATGATATAAAATCTTTTGCACATGTAAAAGCATAAGTTCAGTTTAAAACTAGGCAAATTCATACTGGAAATAAAAATAAAAAATACATTACTTTACTCACGACATAAATAAAAAAATTAAAATCTAGAGACGCATTAAAAACATTTGAGACATTTATGAAGAATAAGATATATCTGCGATGCTAAAGTGCACTAAAAAGCATAAAATTGTTCAATGAGAAGCTAGACAGACTAACTAAATTTTTGTTATCCGTAGCTACGTAATAATTTAAGTTTGACAGTTTAATTTGTTTTAAAGCAATTATAGAACCGGTGAACTAGCCCAACTAGTTCCTTTTAAGAAAAAAGTTTTGATATCTTCTGGCAATTAACTGAAAATTACTGCTTTTAAACTATGCAAGTGTAGCGCTCCACTTCGATTAATTTAGCTCTAAAAATTGTTTAAATCATTCCCATTCTTTTGCTTTGGTATAATTGTACGATTTTTGATTGAACTGAAATAGATAAAGAACACAAGTTAATTCTAGAAGATACGGACTATTTCAGCTTTTAAGTTTAGGAACTTGTGGAGACCGCGAACATCTGCTTTATTTTTTCTTAAATAAATATCCTCGCCACCGTGTCTCACGTCTTACTTTCGCTCTCAATAATTGATACTTTTCCATCCCAAGCGTCGAATAAAATACGGGAAAATATTCACCGGCGCTAAACCCGTCTGAATAAGACGTAGCTGAAACATCTATTAAGCTTTATCTCCGTCTTTAAAGCTCGACGGTAGTTTGTTGTAGCGTAAAGTTGTGGTAATTTTTCCGAGGTTTACAGTTACAAACGTAAATCCGACGATCTCGTAGGCGTCTCAGCCAAACAAAATATACGACACTGTCGGCAATTTGAATTTAAAGCTTCAACTGTCGAAACTTGCGATTGTTAAAGTTTTCGCTAGTTTCCAGCGTTGAAGCAAAAAGACAGCCAAACTATCAATCATGAGTGCTGCTAATGCCACGTCTGTAATTGGACGTGAAGAACGGGAAACAGTTTTTTTATGAGAAGGGAGCGAATATGTTTGGTTTTATTAAAAGAAAAAGTGAAAAGTGATGTTGATTTACGGTGGAAATTAGCATAATAATATGCCATTGCGATGGGGTGTGAAGCGTGCGTTTAAATCTGTTAGATATGAGAAAAATGTGGAAATCGAATTGTTCCTGTCAAATTTCGTGTCAAGTACAAGGATTAAAGCTGTAGTAACGATCGGCGGTTTCAACAATTCTACTGGAAATTTTAACACTTCTGACGGTATTGATTTCAGGATAATTACAGCATTCCTAGTGGAATCTAAAACTAAAAGCACCTCGTTTCGACAATATCCAATATGATACCACACTATCGAATTATTAATCGTTGTCATCAGCAAAAGGATAATCCCTTTCAGTTCCAAATCTATTGTTTTTCTTTGAAATAAATTACACAACACCCATTCCGTTTCCTCATTACAGCTCCGTTGATCTCAAGATAATCCTGCAAAAACCAAACCGAAAAGCTGAGTTGATTGGTTGTTTTTGCAAAGTCGTCGACTCCTCTTCCTCTTCTCGTTAGTGTATTTCTAGGGATTAATAGAAAACGGATCATTACAATAATATGCTGATGCGTTTAAACGACACAATAGGCTGCCGAAATTCGACCCTAAACAGAACACGGAAATGCTAATAACGGCGGACCCTTATCGATTTTATCAACGAAATATAGCTTGACCTCGATATAACGTGTTGTCAAATATTGCTGATAACGAGAACAAAACCTTGATTGGAACTATAAGACTTGTTCGTGATTTTATCTGAAAAGAAAAAAATCTTGGCTGGAACTGGAGAGTCGGAGACAAAAGGACTATTGTCTCTGTCCTATCTGTCTGTTATTGTAATGGCAGGTACGGCAGATATGCAATTCTAGTCAAACTGGTTTATTATGTCAACAAAACATTGTGTAGTAAGCTCTAATCCATGGAATATTACCGATATTAAACGGACAAATTCACATGTATAATTGTTGCTGCAAATTCAATCAGACGGCAATTTGCAAGCATTCTTCAAATACCATTGGTGTGAGGCGACCCAAAATTTGCACTTGTACTTGTGATGTTGCATAACGTAATATTATACTCTATACACCAAATTAAACTATTAACAACTTGAAATGAAAGAGCTCATTTTTAATTCTCTTTACTTTGATTATAAACTTGAGTTTAAACAAATTCATTTACATTAAACTGAATTTAACCGAACTAAATTACACTAACCTGAACAAACAAAACTAAGTAAATGAACTAAATTCAATTAAATCAACTAGATCGGGCTAGGTAAAATAAAATCAATCTGTAACAGGCCAAATTGAACTTGATTAGATGAGTAGACCAGGTCAGATTTGGCCATTTAACTAGACATAACGTAATTAGTTTAAACTAAAGTAGAATAACCTCAAGCATACTAACTAAACTAAATGGACAGCACTACACTAAACTTAACAAAATGAAATTAATTTGACTGAATCTAAAATAAGTAAACTATTCCACTCTATTAAAATTTGTTTAAATTGAAAAAATAATCTAAAGAGTACCACAAGCAGAGTAGCTTAAAACTGGTAAATAGGCATAACAAGGCTTGTTCTCTAGTCAACATTTTTCTTAAACTATGTTTTTAATAATAATAATTAATTGAACTGCATTAAAACAAATTTTTTTTAGACCCTTACCCTTATATGCAACGAGATTAGTAAAAATTCAGTAATTTCTAAAAACTATGGAAACCATCGTTGTACACTTGTAGTGAAGAAACTTAAGTATTGCTAAATATTAAAAAAAGGCAGTGCAAGTGCCCATAAAACCCCTAAAATATTCTATCTAAGTTTCTCAGAACTTTGGAACCTTAGCTCCGTAGATTCTCAGATTTAAAAAAAAAATAAACCGCCAGATCCTTGGATCGATTAAGTTATCATAATTGGATACTTGGATAATTCAATTATTTTAATCTTCGGCCTTAAGATTCTTATAATTTGTAGATAAAATCTCTTGCTTTATTTAATTTTAAAAATGTTTGTATACGTAAATTTGTACTTCTAGATTGTTATAACCTTAGAACTTCTTAAAGAAAGTTCTAACAATAGTAGTAAAGAAATATGAGTATTGCTTAACGCTAAAAAATGTTGGTGGAAATATCCATTAGACTCTTAAAACAGATAACTATGCAATTAAATTTTATTAAAACTGGTACAGCTAAATTCTCTCATTAATAAGTATCTTAATCTTTACATCTTTAAAATTTTTGTTAAAAAATAAAATATATATAAAATATCAAAAATCCTTAGACCGTTAAATCTGTAAATTCTTAGGCAATAGATTTTTACATTTTTAATGTCTAAACTGGTAATTCATTAAATATTTATGTTTAATCCTTAAAAATCCTCTCCGAATTGGCTTTCTGAACACCTAAACTCTTAACACTATAGTCACAAACTTTTAAATTCTTAAAAATAAACTAAGACTCAGAGATTCTTACATCGTTGTGCCTTTAGAGATTTTCATTTATTTAGATACTTAAATTTTTAAATCTTTAGATCTTTGAAAATTTAAAACTGATATCATTAAGCTCTTAAAGATTTATATACTCTTAGAATTTTATATTTTTATATCCTAGGATGGTTGAACTTGTAGTTTCAGATAATTATATGATAATTTTATATGATATTATATTTCTACATTTACTATATCCATACAGGCGTTTACACTGCTTACAAATTAACTTGTAGTGGAAATCGCAATGTAACTATTAAATGTTGATGTTCATGGTGAAATATAAAAAACCTTTGGTGTTGTAATGTTTGATCCGATCTTAAAAAATGATACATCAAACAAAATTATTTCAAAAACTCTATATTTTGATCAATTTAATAAGTTTTGGTTCGAACAAATGACACTCAACTTTTTTTTAAATAACCCTTCACATTTTTAAAGGAATTAAAGTTAATTTTTTTAATCAAGTAGTCACAGTAAACAAAAAAAAGTGCATTCTAACTTTGCGAAGTGAATAAGTGAGCTGTGGATATCCGTCAGTCGTTCATTTTATTCAAACCGTTTAAGTTATCGATAATAAATTTCCACATTGTGTAATTAAAATGGATAACGGAAAATGTGTAGATTTGATTAAAGCATATTTTAATGCTGCAGCTGCTTTGCGCCTTTATGAAAATCGTTTTCCTGAAAGAGCCTTTTCAGAATTAATCTTGAATTCCACGAGTGTTGGTTTTAAATAAACTTTTGGAAGATTCAAAATTTCGTAATTTTAAACCATGAAATTTATTAGCACTTGGAATTTATTGGCACACAAGTTATTATCAATATCTTAAATAGTTTAAATAAAATGCTTATTATATGCTTAGTACTTATTCACTTCGCAAAATTAAAATGCACTTTTATTATTATTTACTGTGCCTACTTGATTTTAAAAATCTTTTTTTAATTTCTCGTTTTTTTTTTTCATGTAGGTCTAGTTGTTTACATTTTCATACACAGAAAAAAAAAGTTTTATAAAAGTGAGTAAAAGAAAATCAATGGTGCAATTTAAAAAGATTGAATGTCATCTGTCAAAATCAAAACTCAACAAAAAATATTAAATTGTCCCAAATATAGAGTTTTTGAAATAATTTTATTTGACGTACCATTTATTAAAATCGGATCAAAAATAAGGAAATTTCAATATATTCCACCCGGCATATATCGTTACATGTAAAGATCTTTAAACTCTTAAATATCTAAATTTTTACATTTTATATTCTTTAATTTTAACTTTAACTCTTAGAATTTTAATTCATTAGATACTAACATTGTTAAAAATCCTCATGTAGTTTAGATTTATAATTAGTTAGTTATTTTTTATCTTTATACTTCCGCAAATTCTAAAGTCCTAGATATGTAATTTCTTTGTTAAGTTTGCTTTTTTATGTTATTTACTTACTTTTAAGTTACTTTTTTATAAGCAGAGCCTTACTTATACTTTGAATATTAAAATCGCAGATTTTTATATTCCTCGATTTAAATTGATCCTTGATTCTTCGACGCTTGGACACTTAATTCCTTACCCTAATTTTCAGATTCTTATACAGGGCTAGTCACTTAAGGGGTATTTCTGAATTTATTTTGAACGCAACGAACAATACAAATAACCCTGACCACTTGCTACCATATTAAAAGTGATTTAATTTAGTAATCAAAATAGGTGTTAAACGCGGCTGAGAACGTCAAAATGACAGATAATTAATTTATTTTTAATTTTATCAACCACAACAATATAACAAATAAACTAACGCAACAAATGTTTAAAGTGTGCTCCATTAACTTCAAGACATGCCTTAAGTCTATTTAGAAATGATCGTCGCACATTTCTTAATGTCTTGTGCTTTTTCAAAAAATTTGTATGACAAGACAATTAAATAGACAGAGCAATCGTGGATACAACATTTTAATTTTTTTAATGAGAGAGCTACTCGTTGTCGCAAACTGTATTGCTGGTTGCGGTAATAAAAAATTCGAAAATACCCTTTTCGTGCCTAGACCTGTATATGTAATTAGATTTTTAAATATCTGCATTCTTGAATTTTTAAACTGTTAGAGTCATAATTTTTTTAGTCAAGCTTATGCAGTTAAAATTTTAAAGACCTTTAGATTTTTATGTTTTGAATTCTAAATCCGACATTTATACAAAAAAATTAAAGAAAATTTAGAAAATGTAATATTTAAATTATAAAACATTGAAGGTGATTAAAACTATTGAATTAAATAAAAAACTTGGTAATAATTTTCAACATTTGGGCAATAATCTCCATTGTAGAAATATTATAAGTAGGTAAAAATATTATGATATAACATAAATATAACCAGAATAACGTTCAATTAAAATTGAAATGATTTCTTTCAAATACACTCCCTACATTCCAACATTTGCTACACTGTATTGTTTCTTTTACACAAAGACACTGGATTCTGTATTAAAGAAGTTTGTATTTATTAGGAACCTAATTAGATCCCTTTTTAACAACAATCTGGGAAAAAGTAGAGTTTTCTTTGAAAAATTAGACCTAAATTCAGTAGCATTCGAGAACAAAAATGATTTGCCTTTCCAAAGTTACATTTATTAAATTATGATAAATGTTGAGTATTAAGTAATCTACAATCCGTATAAGCTACAAATTTTTAACCATTAATGTGTCCAATTTCATATCACCAATCTCATTCGTTCTGACCACAAATTCTGTTTAACGAGGTTTTGTTGCTTTCCATTCGATAGGTACGTTTTCATCAACAATATTATAAATTTTCCAATCAGTGAAATGAATTGAATTTTTAGAACGACGTCGAAGATTAATATGACACGACTCTAAAAATTGATGATCAATTAAGGTTTTTCTCCGATCGGCCATTTTTTGTCGATTTTTGTTAAATGAATTTTTCATCTTTTTCACTAGAGATTAGCTCGTCCAGTAAGAATAAAATTCAATTATTTTGACAAAGAGATTTAAAAATATTTATTGTTAAATATAAATTCGCTAATTTGTCATAGTAACAATGAGTGTTGATTTACAGGAAATTAAACTCTCGGAGAATATATTGTTTTATGAAAGCGAATATTTTAGTCAACTGCAATAAATTTGCGCTTTAACTGAAGAATCAATGGGTAACATTTACGACTTTGCATTTTATAACAAACATCTACTTTAATCAAGAACTGTAAATTTTCAAAGCATGAACAAACGACCTTTTTATATCTCGTTTAAACCCGACCTCTGACTTTTCGCCGATCGGGATTTTTATAACCGATTACATCACATTCTGAAAATTTTAAAGCTGAATTTCTAGGCCAGTGGATGTATCAAGATAAAGCAAGTGAAGAACTTTGCGGAAAAAAATCCGAATAACTTGAATAAGAACTAGAGAGAAGAGGTTGAAAACTATTAAAAGCATTTTGGTCTTTTGAGCGGCAAACTCTTTCAAATCGAGCTTTTATCTCAATGAGAAATGACCAAAGAGTCTGTCTTCACATCAAGACGGATAAATAAAGTAAAAAGAAAAAGTCGTCGGTGTAATTAATCTAATGAAAAGCACATCCAGAGGAGGTTGATGATCAAATCGGAAATTATAAGCAGGTCCCCAGCTGGAGTGTTCTTTATGGTGACTCTTTGGAAATAGAATAATCAGTCTTTAAATTAACCTTATCTTTAGCAAAATAAAACGATTTGTTTGCGCACAAAAGCAACAACTCTTATTGGGTGCGGTACACAAAACAGCAGAATATACGCTCATAAACGCAATCGTAAAATAGACAGAGAATGAAAAAGTCAAATCCAGTCGATTTCATTGGAAACAGTAAACGCTCGATTCGAGTGACTCCATCAAACGCACAAACATAAAAAAGCTGCAAGGTAAATATTAAGTCGAGTTATCAGCAGGAAACCCGTAAAAACTCCATCCAGATTTATTTATAAGTTCGGATTTTATTTATTAACTCAGCTTCTCACTGCGAATACAAATCCATGCCAAAATGTTGCAACGGTAATCCCACATAAATGTTCCAACATGTAAAAAGTTCAATCCCTCACCCTCTTCACAATTACATGGCCGCCTTTACAAACCCAACCCCATAAAAACTGAAAAGACGAAACTATGTTTTCCAACACGATCCTGCTAGAGATCTGTGATAAACAGCTTTAAAAAAATAAAAAATTAGACATTCTAGTTCATCTTGTCTAAATCTACCAAATTAGCTTAGTTCCAACTGCAATTAAATGCAATTATCTAATCTCTATTAAACGTGTTGGATTCTAAAGATGCAGTCACGTTGAGGTGCTTCACGGTGCATGGAATTTATCTCATCTTATTTTAATGGAAATTACACAGCGAGGAATACGCCCATTTCGCACCGGTTCTCGAGAAAGTAATTTAAACTAGCATAAATTTGTTTGAAGTGGAGAGATATAATGTGAAAATTAAAGTTTGACGCAATTATTATTAATTTATGGCTATTCAAATTTGCGCGCGACACTGCAGATGGCTAGTACTGGCTTGAGACTTAATAACTGCGTTCGTTTCAGTTTTGCAATAAAAAAGATATAAAGAAACAATTACATTTTATTTATTACATACTTCAGAAATGTCGAACGCTTACAGAATAAAATGTTTAGGTCGGTCATTTCAAATAACATTAAAATATTATGCACTAAATAAAAAAATCATAAAGCTTATAAAAACCCACGGTGACGTAAGTAAACTAAAGAATTGTCAGCATTTAAATAGTATACAATAAAAAACAATATTTATTAGAGTTATTCGTACTACATATATAGAGCGTTCGAAACAAATGTGATTTATTTAGTCTATTAAAATGTATTCCTGACTATAGTATAATATAGTGCAACTATTTAAATATGTTGTCAAAATGCGTAATTTACGACGAATAAAAATGTACAGACAAAATAACGAAAATAATTTTAATCTGTGATGGAACTAGATCATATTTGTATTTTTTTTTGTTTGATACTACCAACCGAAAACTAATTAAATAATTTACTTTTTTTTACTTTAAAGCATTTTTAAATATAGTACTTAAAGATTTATCACAACATATTGAGATTTGATTTATGCAACATTATTTTAATATAAAAAACATTGTTTTTCAACTTACAACTTTTTAAACATATTTTAAGTCGTTAAAATTTTTATTAACACACAATTCTCGCTTAACTTTTAGTAAGTAATGTATGCTAAAATATTTACTTTCGCTTTTATAAACTCCCAGTTACTGAAACTGCGCGCCTACCAAAAATGTCCCATAAAGAACTTTATTTTTGGGATAATCATAATAAAATTACAGAGAACCGATTCATTCAAATTTATTCTCTTTCTTTACTACTAACTAAAGCTTTTTTTTTAAACCAACTAATGCACTTGTTTTATCCACACATCAAAACGTTTAAAATTAACAAAATTAATAATAAATTATCATTATTTATTAAATTTGTTTACAGCTTTAAGTTTGGAGGATCAAAATAGATCCAGAAAATCAATTAAAGTATTTAGTCAAATGCTATAAGTATAAATGCAAAAATATTTTTTATAAAAGTGCGGCACAAAAATGGTGGATGCGCCGGGATGAATTTGCATAACAAAATTTTGTGTTGTAAAATCAATTTTCACTGATTAACGGTACTTTTAACTTAATTTTAAAACGGTTCATTAAAACAGCGAAACCGTAAATTAAACATTTTTCTAAACGTAAATTAAAATAAAAACATGCAGTTGCTAGTAAAAAGACACTATAAAAAGCTACTAATTGATAAAAATTCCAGGAAAAAAATTATAGTAGGTACATTTTATACTATAATATATTACATAGCAACAATAATTTAAGACAATTAATAAATTGTAAAGTCTGTAAATTGCTATTGTGTTCAAATCTAAGTGTATGTCACGCAATAGAGCGCACACTCATATAGCGTATAAAAAGTCCGTTAACTGATAATCTGAGTATTACTATGAATCGTGCGTCTTTTCACAAAATACAAGATAGGCGTGGACCCACTGTACAGTTTTCCTTTAATTAAATAATTTAAAGCAGCCACCTCGTTTTATTAGTTGAGGGACAAGCCTTAATATTTGGTCCTTCGAGCCGGGTTTTGGCCTCAACATTTGGTCCTTCGAACCGGACTTTGACCTCGTTGTATTAGTTGAGCGACGGGCCTCAACAAACACAGTGCATAATTTTAGCATACTTTATTAATAAATTGTATTAATACCATTGATTTACGTTTATTTAAGGCAATTTATGTAAATTAACAATGCACACAGAATTAGTTTAAATAATTTAGAAAATGGTTATATGTAATTTTGATCCAGTTTTCTATTAGAAAAAACTAAATGTCAAATTAATATTGTTAAATATAGTTACAGTTTTTATTTGATTAAACTGAAAAAAAAATTAATCTCATAGCGACGTGTTTCTAAACGTTTTTTTTTTTTCCTAATTGTGATAATGCAAGATTTAAAATAAATAAATAAAGTAAATGATTAACGCAATTGGTAATTTTATTTTTTATCAAGAAGCTTGCCGAGAAGTTAAAAAATAATTCTGACATAGAAATGATAATACATCATAAACTTTAAGCCGGATGTAGCATCAGAAATTGAATAAATGAACCTGATAATATGCTTTCAAATGATTTACGTATCCAAATAAAAATATTTCAATCTAAAACCGTTTATCAATATTATAACGGATGAATTAGGCAAAAATAGACTGTACAATGTTAAAATTAAAATTTATGGCAAAATTTTGATTGTAATACACTTTTTGGATTATATATGCTCGTTTTTGATGAAATAAATTAAGGAATTACAGATATTATATAATACAATTACCAGAAATTATCGCCGTAAACGTTGAAAAGTCACAACTTCATTCAAGTGTCTATAAAACTCCCATTTAAATTTGTACAAATCAGTATATTAACTACCTTGAAAAACCATAGGTTACGTGCTATTAATCACTTCTATGCAGATACCAGTAAGTATAAAACACAAACTAGAACAAGCTGTCCATCACTATTAAAAATATTTGTTAGTTTTTCATATTAAAGGTATTATTGATTTATGAATGTCTAATTTGAAATAACGTTTGAAAAATATTTATTAGAAATGAAATCGATATCATTTGTCGGTATTATTTCTATTAAAATGAATTAAATAACGACTTGTGCTCTACTTCCGTTACGCAGAATTGCGGCAGTCCTATTTCATTATTCATCTTACAGATTTATTTTATCTTATTATTCTCCCTCGAAGTTTAAACTCAGTGATGCAAAGTTAGGAACCGAATAGATTAGCCAAACAAGTTTTAAGAAGTCAGACCGAAATGAAAGGAAATTAATGTAATGGAACACCCTTTCGTTTTCAAAACAGCTTTTAGAAAAACGCCTCAAAAAATTTTACGCGTAATTTGACGTTGTGTCCACTCTTTTTAATATTCGAACAATCAATCTCTCCGGTGTCAACTTTTATTCAAAGCTTCTACTAGCTTTTAATTTACAACTTTTTCTTTGCTGTAATTTCTTCAATTCGTAATCGCCACAAGTCCAAATAAACTGATCAAACAATGCAACACCTCCATCGAAAATTTTGTCAAACAAATCTAAAATCAACGGAATAGAACGAAAAAAAAGTGGACACTAATTACCTCTCAAACACATGTATACAAGTGAAAGAAATAAAAACACTGCGTAACAAAACAAAAATGTTAGCCACTTTTGCAACGAGAAAAAATCGGTGAAAGTCATTTTGAACGAACGACGAATTTCTTGGGATTTAATGCAATAAAGCGCTACTAAGAGACGATCTGACAGTAGTGATGTGACGTTTTATTGGAATTAAACGAGTTAGTTTATTTTCTACGATGAACATCGTTTATTCTGTTTTTCTTTAATTTAGAAGTCTTGGTAGGTCTCCCTTTTTGACAACAGCCGGAAACACAGCCGAAGCACCATCTTCACACCAAACGCAAAAGCAAACAGTCTGCGTTGCAGGATCCTGCTACAAGCTCAAGCCGGTGGCGCCCCCATTTTTTAAGGTTATTTGCTTTTTGGTTAGAGTTTATTTATAATCCCAGAATTAGTTTTATCGTGTCGTGATGCCACTTTAGAATTTTGAATTTTTAATCGCTGCTCCATAAATTTGTATAATCCACAGGCTTGAAGCTCGCAGGATGAATTAAAGTAATTTGAATAGTTTAAGTAAGTAATTCGCAAGTTTAGCACTGCACTAACTTGGGTAATTACGGCATTTGCGGTTGGTGTATGTGTGCTCTAACAATTTAATTTGGAAGTTACGGACTAACGAGGATTTTTTGTCTCTTTCGTAATTAATAATTCTACTTATAAATAGTTTTGCGGGAACTCGGAGCACTTAACCCTTTTCATCCCGTTCCAGATTCCTGCTGCTTCCCAACCATGACTTCCACTAATCGCTCACCTTTGTCGCTTCCTGCGCAACAAATTTCATCGGATAAGTCTTTAGACAGCACTTTCGCAGACGAAGAGAATGCACATATTAACAGACTTTGGGAGATACACCAGAAAATTCACACTTTGCGGGGTAAAACCGTAATTAAGTTGTAAACTTAAACAGTCTTAGTTATCTAGAAAATCACAGATGAACTTTTGATCTTTTTGTGTCATTTTATAAACAAAAATCGGTAATCGCGCCGGAAACCCACTCTTCGTTTTTTCGCGTTTATTTTATTTCTGCAAACCACCGCAAAACGAATATTAATTTGCGTATCTAAATTAAAACCACGTGTACATGAAATGCACTAATTAACTAAATCCTTTAAATGCATGATTCAGCAAATGAATTATAGCTGCTGGGTTTTACGATAAATTGGGTAAATTCAAATGTAATTCAATTTTATTTTTGTTTCAACTATTCGCGACGGAGCTGGCATTTCACATTTTTCGTTTTTTATTGTACTATTTATTATACGGGTTTAACGCTCAATACAGCCGAAAAAAGGACAAATCAATAATTGTTGTTTCGGCAACACAGTCATATCTCCTAACTATTAACAGAGAAGAAATAATTAATTACGTAATTATAGGTATAGAAAGTTCGTTTTGTTAACTCCCTTAAATTAAATGTAATTGTTTTGCTTATCGCTCTATAGTTCCGTTAACAATGTTGATTTTAGTCTGTATTCATGAACGATTAATAACCTGAGTTAAAAAAAAACGCTTTTCAAGTCTGCAGCAAAGTTCAAATGTCAAAAATGGTACCAACGCAGCTTTACTCGGCATTTATTTTATTAGAATCACCCTGCACATGGAATAAATAAGTAAACTGAGAATGAACGGTCCACTAAATTTTTGATTTCTACAAGTAATGTGTGAACATTTAAAAACGTTTTCTAAATAGAACTTTCCTTAGCTAGAGATTCTACTCTATCTAAAAACTTCATCGAAATATGCTTTGTATGTATTAAGTCGCGCCGATCACATCTTCCGCAATCCTGCACGTGCTCATTGCATTCAATATAAACTTTTCCTTATTGCTTCCAGCAGGATCTGCTCCTGCTGCAATCTCTCCTCATCAAAGCTCTAAAACAAACTTCAGGCTTGACGCGGCCCTGTGATTTAACCCACCCAGTTAGTCTACTAACAATTAAAAATGCACCCGAATTTACATACAATATACCGTCTACTTTTTCCGACTATATTAAACGTTCTAAATAGCTCGTTCGTGTGAACTCGTTAACAAACACAGCTGCAATAAATTTTCTCGCGTCCACTTGCATAAACAGCTTTCACAGTTAAAACTAACAGTTTTCTCCTTTTCTTCCCGTCCAAATTTCATCCCATTGTCGTAGATGCGACGCGGTAAATTTCTGCAATGAATGATTTATACACCGACAAGCGCACAAAGTGTCAACGTTCCCAAAACTTGTAGTAATAGTGATGACCCATCCGTCATCCTGAAAAATCACATCGAAATGCTGCGTTATTGGCGCTACGCGCTATGTCATACGATAAATCTCGTTTTAAGTCAAATTTACAACCCCGTCGTTTCGAATTTATTAAACGCTTGCTACATAAATAAAAAGTGTGAACGTGGCTTTAGATCGAAGAAGCGTCGCCGTTGAATGGGATCGCGTCAATAAAGGGACAAAAGATCTAGACCTTGCTGAAAATAGATTGGTTTAATCAGCCAGGTTAAGTTCTAGGTCAGGAATAATGTGTTTCTTGTCGAAGCGTGGGTTTCGGTTAAATTTGCTTTATTTTAACGGTTCTCACATCTGAAGCGTACTTAATTTGAGAAATACAATCCAAGTTTGTAGTTTGAATCAGTCACAGATTTTTGTGTGGTGAGGTGAGACCGATCTTACAAACAGGTAAACACGAGACTTTTTGTATTTCATTTATTTAGTCAGAGCCACGGGATACAAATTTTAATTGGAAAAAGAATTGGGGATTTATTATAAATGGCGCGTGTGAAAAGTACTAGAACCTTTGCCCTGTTTTGTCTGGAATTTTATGTAATAAATCAAATTTCGAAAAAGAAAATTTTATCATTTTTTTTCCTTGGCCAAAACCTATCCTATTATATTTCTTGCTTTAGTGTAGTACTCTTTTTTTATTATCTGCTACCTCCTTAAAGGTTTAGAAGTAAATTTATTAATTTATTGTTTGTATTAATGCGTAAAAATACTTCAGTTTTCTAGCCCTTTTGAAGTATTTCAATTTATTTGAAATTCTTTTATTGAAACAGTTAATAAATTCTGAATATCTCTTGTTTGTTCTTAAAACTTTTATAATATTTATTCTGCATATCAGAAATTATGATGTTGATAGTATTAATACTAAGCAAAACAAAGAGTTTAGGATACAAAATTATATGATGTAGATAACTTTATATAAAAATATATTTATTCAAACAAGTCGCTGCTCATTTAGCTCCGATTTCATAACACTGGTCTGTAAATTGCAGAAATTTCTATGCCAACGTTAAATACCACATGAATATTTATTTTGTACGACCGTTGTCAAAAGTTGACTTTTATGTCCTGTCTTGTCAACGAAAAGTACGAGGATTAAACACTTTTTCATCGATCGTTTTTTATTAAGTTACTTTACTAAAATCGTCTACTAAAGATGGCTATTAATAAACGATTCCATGAGTTTATTGTGAACAATCATTTATACATCTGGTAAATGTCAAACTTTACCAACTGTCAAATTTTCATTTTTACGAATCAAGATGATCAAGATGTCAGTTTCACCCTCCCGGTGATAGCACAAAGTAGTTTTTTAGGCTAGTAGTAATTAAACTATTTATTATCGGTTTTATTTTTGCATTGAAAAATAAAGTATTATTTACCTAGGTCAATAATGATTCTGTCGTTCGACGTATTATTGACCCAGTTTAATGATGTATAAAAATCGCCTCTACATTTTTATTAACCTTCAGATTTCAAAACCCAATTTGACCGCCTAAACAGAAGATAGTAGAATGTAGTAGAAATTAGAAAGATCTCTGTAATGCGCACGCAATTGGGAATTTTGTGTTGCCTAGGTTGAAAAGGTTGATAACTGCTTCATCCCAGTGCTTTCTCCATTGTAGGTTAGCAGCTCTACTCGGCTGTTTTAAGTTAAATTTAGTATTTAACAAACATAAAAAAATGATAACCTTATTCTATGCGTTAAGGTGACATAACAGATTATTTCCCAAACTGCGTAAAGACAAACGTAATTTTAAAAAAAATACACCAGAAAGTGGACGGATAGAAATGAATTTTAGTATAGTTTTAATATCTTGTAATGACATTACTCGACTTTTTCTGGTAAATTTGGTTTCATAGCGTATTTTGTACTAGTTAATATAGTTATTATATATAATAAATAGTAATATGTCTTTTTTTTAAATGGGCGTTAATGATCATAACTGTTAACGCATGAACGAAATGATTAATATTATTATTATTATAACTGTGATCGATTATCATTCGCCGTCATTAAGAAACTTGTTCGATAAATACCTATTATTGCGCTTCACTATGGAAGACAATCTATAAAGTGACCATTTTATCCATTTAACTGCCAAACTTTAACACATCTAGAACATTGTCGGATATATAAATAACATGTCATACAAAAAATTATGTAATTAGTTTTTTGCGGGATCACGGCTGGTAAGACGCGTGCGCGTATGCTCTAAATACATACATAAATTATAAATAACTATTTTCTTTTCTTTAACCTCTAAACATCACAAAAACTTGAAAACAATATTATGAATTATTCAAACTATAATTATGATAGTTTTTTTTCTTTTCCAATGAGCTTAATCTGATTGATAATTGCAGGTGTTTGGGAAACCTAAATCACCTGTCAAAAAAAAATCTTTTTTTTATAATACTTTTTTATATACAGGCTGCGCCAACACTTATGTCTCGACCTATAAATCCATTTAATTATCAAGTTATAAATACGTTTTTTTTTTGCACACAGAAACAATGTAGCGGTACAAACTGGCCCAATCACATTTTCTCTATTGTTAAATAATATGTGAAAAATATCTTTTTTCAAAAATCAAAAACAATATAATGGATGCAAACCCAACTAGGTAGAATTGGTTTGCCTCCATTATATTGCTTTTGATTTTTGAAAACGGAGATTTTTGGCATATATCTCACATATAATTAACAATAGAGGAAATGTGATTGGGCCAGTTTGAAAAGCTACATTGTTTGTGTGTGTAAAAAAAAATCGTATTTACCACTTTATATTTAAATGGATTTATAAGTATTGGCGCACCCATGAATTGATATATTATTATTAACATGGAATAATTGTTATATATATTATATTAATATTGCTTAGGTATTTTTTATTTATTTCATTCATATGTCTTTAGCACCTAGAACAAAGTGCTTTTTCAGAAAAAACGTGTTTTTTAATCTTTGCTTAATCTCACGAATTCAATTCTAATTAAAATGAATTCAAATGTTTACACAGTAATAGTTTTTCGATTTGTTCAAATAGCGACTTAATGGACTCTCGCCACCGTAGCGAGCTATTTTAATTTGCTAGGACGAGCTTCGGTTCGAAATCAACTAACGATGAGTATTATAGCTTGTTAGAAAGAAAATTTAATTATTTTTCTATCTAAGGGTTCAGCAGTGATGAAATTTTACAATAAAGAAAATAAATATTTGTTTGCAACCCTATGAGAAACCTAGTTTTTTTCTTTTTTTGAAGTCTGAGCTGAAAAAGTAAAACGGGTGTCAAAATCAAAGATCAATTTCACATTAGTAACAGCTGACTACTTGAAAAACCTTGTTGGCTTTTGTAGTCAGTAACTTATTCCAAAATTTTCAATAAATTACATAATTTGTTATCATTCTTGACTAATGCTTAGCTAAGAATGTTAAAATTACCCTCGGAGCTTATCTAAACGATACTTTCAGGGTATGATTCTACCGTAACCATACTTCGATTTTTTTACATTTCAGAACAACGGAATTTTGAATCACAATGGAAAAGGGCAAAAAGAGAAAAAAAATCTTAATTGGCTTTAACGATTTTATTAAAAATTATATGGCTTTTTTATATATGCAAAGGCGCTCTTTTAATATATTTTTTAAATGTATACTTCATTTTCATAGAAAAAAATTGTGTTTTTTTTTAATATGGCAAACTATTAGAAAAATAGTTATTTATGTATTAAATGTATAAACACATTTTCATAATTTTTTAGTGATACAATGGGAAAAATATTCTTATAAATAAAAATTGTTTTTATGAAAATGCAGATCTGCAAAAAACTTTTTCTTTCACTTTTTTTAAATTTTTATCCAAAATTCTGTTGACCTTGAGATATAAAAACTTCTTCGAGGTACTTTTATACCACAAACACACTCTCAAATTATCCTCGTATGCCCTTTGCAACATTTTTTAGATTATTCATTTTCTTCTCTAAATTTCAAATATAGTTATTAGTTATTAGCTCATTACATCTATGAATTCTATGAAATAATGATAGTCTTTATTGAGACCCATGTAATAATGAGCTGTGATTGGCTCCAACTCGTTGAATGATAGTCATTATTCGATAGTAGCAAATGATGTGCTTTATGAAGACAAATGTCACATTTATTTTGATAACTACAAAAAACAGGTTATGTAAAATGGTATATTAAAATACAAGTTTGAGAATAGTATATTAAAATACAAGTTTGAGAAAGTATTGATTCCAGCACGCGTTTGCAATTCCGCTACGAGCCGCGTAGCGGCGAGTGGAGGAACATACGTGCTGGAAGAGCTTTCTGAATGCGTGTTTTATACTATTTTTTCTATTTTGCAGCACTTAATTTCTTTTTATATAAAAGAAACAAAATTTTGAAATTTAGGGAATTTTATCAAGGTTGGGTACAATGATTTAATATTATTAATTTCATAACAATTGAGGTTAAGTTATTAAACACATTGCTCACATTGACCTTTTGACATTTGACGTTGACGTTTTACGACCATGCCGCCAACGGGAGAAAACTAAAATTCACCAGTCCATTCTAGTACTTGACCTAAGTATTCTAACACTCGAATGACGTCATTTGGGTGCTAGAATACCCTTATTCGAAACGCAAAATAGAAAAAACATATTACAGCACGCGTTTGCAATTCCGATACGAGCCGCGTAGCGGCGAGTGAAGGAACAAACAAGTGCTGGAACAGCTTTCTGAACGCGTGTTTTATACTGTTTTTTTCTATTTTGCACCAATTAATTGCTTTTTATATAAAAGAAATAAAATTTTAAAATTTAGGAAATTTTATCAAGGTTGGGTACAATGATTTAATATTATTTACTTCATAACAATTAAGCTGTGAAGTTGTTAAGTTATTAAACACATAGCTTACATTCACATTTTGACATTTGACGTTGACGTTATACGATCATGCCGGCAACGCGACAAAACTAAAATACACCAGCCGTAGTAAAGCATCCAAATTCTCAGTAACGAACCCAAACGGGTGCTTTACTGGCTCTAGTAACGACGCAAAATACAAAAACAAAATTTATGAAATGGGCCACAGACTCGTAGTCGTAAATGAAGCAAAACTGATTCACACCACTAACATGCTTGTATAATAATATACTATTAAATATCATTTTATGTCGTAAAGCAGAAAATCAAGCCTATAGATTTTCGAGATTTTTATGACAGATAAAACGTTGTTGTTAAAGCAATGGTGAATTATCTATATTTATATTTTACAAATTTAAAATATCACGATTTTCCAAATTTTAAAAATTTAAGTTTAACGTAGATCTATTCTTGATCACTTGGTGTTTTTAATATTAAAATATATTAAAAAAAAACCTGTAGGGGTTTTTTTAATATATTTTTTTAATTATTTTTTTTTGAATATATTTTAAGTTTAACGTGTTCAAAACAAATAAATTCTAGAAAATATATCTTAAACTACACTTCAATAGAAAATGGAAACTTACTTTTTTGCAAAAAAGAACAATGAACACCCAAACAACAAGTGAAAATAGTTAGAAAACAAAAATTGAAATTAACCCACCTCTTTTTCGATTTCTAAGCACTCAAAAACCAGATAAAACTCCAGTTAACTTTAAAACAGTGTAGCTAAGCTATTCGTTCTTCAAACACTGATTTTTATCGCCAACGCATCTCGTGAAAGAATGTAGGGATCATCAGTACGCGGCCAAATTCATTTAATATCTAATTATTCTATTTGTTTCATTGTCGCTTTTCTTAAGATTTTTTAAGTGTAGTCCTTGACATCAAAGAGTATGGTATCTTGGGGAGTCAACCTTTTCTTTCCAGAATTTAGTGTCTCAAAATTACTGATAAACTAATTTTAAGATGCAGTGATCAATGATTTGATTGTGCACAAAGCGTAAGTTAGCGCCTCTGACTGTTTTCTTATTTTGGGTACTAATTGATTTGCAACAGTCTTAGAATGCTATTTTTCTCATTCTTATTGTAAATGTAGTAAAAATGTTTGGCATTCTAGTTTTATCGTAGCAGCCAGAAAATAAACTTTTGGAAACTGACGGTAAAACAACTGTAAAATTGGTTGCCTATCACAAAGTTTTATTTTCTCGACATTATCTACTCCTTATCACAGTTTGTTATGCTTTTTTTAAGCAACAAATTCCTAGAATTGGTTTTATTTGAAAGTAAAACTTATGATATGAAAGGATTAAATGGAACGTAAGTTAATCCAATTGAAAACAGGCATATTCATCAAAGTAACTGTATAAACTTTACAGTTTTATCTTAAAGCAACTACCTTTTAAACGTTTTTATCTCTATAATACCCACTCTAATTTAGTTTAGCCATAAACTCTGTTAAAGCACAGACTCAAATGCATTATTAATTACCTTTTAACTTTAAATTCAATTTTGCCCATTTGTTCTGTCTATCACCGAATCTCACCCATCTTTTTTCCAAGGTAAGATGAGCAAACAACAATTGGAAAATTACGACGTAAATTCAGACGAATTCGATGAAGGCGCTTCTCTCCCACCCACGTATCTTGTGCTCAAAGTGGCCTCTGATATCAAAGAAAACACCTTAACATGGCTCATTGACAAAATCAGAGGAAAGCGCCGCGACGGAGGCGCCGAACTCATCGTTATGCGACAACCTTGTGATCCCGAAGACGTAAGTTGATCTTTGTTTTTTTACAGTGTAATCATGTCATTTCCAGGGATGGATTCTTCATCTATCCGCATCAAAAATCAAATTTTTGGAGACAGCTGAAGAGATGGAATTGATGAAAGAGGACAAATCGGGGTTGATGAGAGAGTTTATCGTGGGACAACTGGAGGATTTTATGCCGGAAGGGATGCATGTGGATGATTTGTTAACTCTGGCAGAGAAAGAGACAATAGTGAGACATGAACTGGAGAATGTTAGAGCACTGACGGAGGACGAGCATATTCCTGGATATCCAACATACACTTTGTACGAGGGACAGTCGATATTTCAAGTATGTCTCAAGTGGAACATTATCACGAAGGTGTATCCATTGCATGACCAGGAAGCGCTCAAGAAGTTGGGGAGAAAATGGTACATGACAACGGGGAAGCAGCCTATTGGTAAATTTTTCTTAGACGTTAAGTTCCAACTCTTCTCGCCCATTCTACATGCAAAATTGTAATAAGAAAGTCCCACTCTTTTTTTTCCTTTTTGTCCTCGAGGATGGTCGTTAAGGTCGCTCGTTGGCGATTAAACGAAGATAACAAGTCCCATCAACTCAGACATAATGACGTGTTAACACGCGTGAGCTATCGCTATATGGGGCGCATAACGCTCATTAAAATGGCAATTAGAGGGCGAGAAGGAGTCGAGCGTGTCGCGGTTGTAAATGGCGATCTTAGTGCGGGAATTAGCGCCGCGCCACCGCCACCACCACCACTACCGCATCAACCCTTCCGTCCCGATAATGCTAATGAAAGTGTCCGTCGGGGACGCAATTATACGCCCGCCACCGCTGTTTGAGCTGTATCAATTTGGAGACGGCTTTGTGGAAAGGAAAAAAGGCTTGTTGGAGGAAAGGGTGATGGTTACTTAAAGACGAAAATATCAGTTCTTGAAGAAGTCAAGTCGAAATTTCCTTAAGGGGTGACTTTCTTTAAAGCTGTAAGATTTTGACTTCGTCTTAAGGGCTCTTCAAAAATTCAAGTTTTACTGTTTTATAATTTTTTCAGAGCCCAAGCCACATTTTAGAGCGTTTTTTTGAATTCTTAAAATTTAAAAAAATGCTTATGTTCTTGAAAACCCATCAACGCAGAAAAGGGTAAAGTATAATAAATGCAAATCTATCAAGTGCCGTAATTAATTAACTTTCAGACACTGTTGTAAACTGTTTTTTAATTTCTTACAAATATGTGAACGTGAATGAGGACTTTGTTAAATCAGAAAAATGTAGCCATAAGTTTGCCATGTTAAAAATGTTGGACGACGAAAGTAATTTTTCTTACCAATCTCGTACAGTTATTGTTTTTATTAAACTGTCATTATCTTCCAAAGCAGGAAGTGATTAAATTCCGGGACTAATTTCACTTAGCCCATCTCCATTAGGATGATCATCCCTTTTTTGTTTCAGAGGAGATCCGTCTCTACTTCGGGGAAGCAATCGCTTTGTACTTCACATTTCTGGGTTACTACACCGCCACCCTAACAGTCCCCGTGGTGCTAAGCCTTCTGCAACTTATGATTTCCTCGGAAATGATGTCGTTTTTCTGCGTCTTCAACGTGGTGTGGGTGATACTAGTCTTGGAGGTGAGAAACTCGATGTTATCGAGCTTTTAATTTTGTCGCTTTTCACGCTTCAATTTATGCGGAAGTGTATCTCGGGCCTTATCTCTGAAAACTTTAATATCCTCGAGCTAATTTCGTTGCGGAGTTTGCCTTACAGGAAGTGTATAGGGCAAAAGTGCATTCTGATGGGTTATGACGTGTTGATGAGTCTGAATAGCAGACGGTAGCTTTAGTTTGTCTTGCAGAGATTTTCTCTTAAAGCAAGTAGCGTCTCGCGAATTTCCATGCAAATCACGGCAGCTTTCCGATCAGTGCACCTTGAGCAGTCCGCCGTCCCCGACCCTACCTACGCCCTAAATGGATATGTCGTGTTTAGAATCGTATTGGTAGGGTTGAAATAAGGTGTCACCGCCCCCACTCGAAATAAAACGGAAAGTGATCCATTATGGAAAGTTTCGAAATGTGACGTTCCGCCGAAACGAATCCCATTTATCTCCCCAACACGCTCATCCATCCATTGTGTTCGAGTCGGTGGGTCTTTTTTGTATTTGGCCTCTCGGTTTAGACACTCTTATTAACCGTCGACAAAGACGCCCTTCCAGTGCAGCCGCCGTCGAATTATTTTCGCAGATTAACTCTCTCGTCGGATTATAAAGGAAAGATCACGCTCTTCACAGAAGCTTAATTAATCCGTGGATTTTTTTCTAGATCTGGAAGAGGAAGAGTAACGAGTTGGCGTTCAAATGGGGCACCATTGGAATGACAAGTATGGACGAACCACGATCTAATTTCAGGGGTTCTATGGGCTACGATGCTATCACTGGAAAGCTACAGCCGCAGAGTCCCAGATATTTCACTTACATGAAGGTAAGTTGCGGAGGGAGACTCTCTTGTTGTATGTTTCTTTCTAATATTATCTCTTTTATGTGTGTTATCCGCGCCGCTATTTGAGGCTTCTCGAGTTGAATGGGGCCGTATTTACATGTGTAATCCACTTTCGCGTTCAATCTGGTTTCCATTTTCAACATGCCTTTTATTCCACGCTCGAGAAAATATCTTTTTCTGCTAGAGTTGCATCCTATGCGTCATTATAGAGGTTCTTTTGATAGGGATGATAGAATCGTTAGAGGCTTTCAGGGTGGAAATTTAGATTTTATTTGTATAGGGTGAAACAGATCAAGAGCTCAAAAAGGGATTATAAAGACGAACTAGGGTTAGAAATACATGACGTTTAGATTTTAGTTTCTTGAGCTTGCATTAAAATGTGACAAGACGTAAATATGAACAAAAGCTCCGTTCGCTGATTTACAACAGAGAAATTTAACAATAAGAAGTAAGAGGTATTTTCATGAATAGGGAGTTAAAAAATATATTAACACTTTTAATGGCATTATTTAATTTTATTTCTATGAAAATCTCCGCAGATGTACTGTGTTTCCATCCCCATAGTGTTTTTTTGCCTCGTCGCCGCATTCGCCATGATGTTATTCTCCTTCTGGGCCGAAGAATACCTCAAACAAACTCACGCTTCTACTGATTACATAATTCTCCTTCCAAGCATAATCTACTCAATTCTAGTCTATGTTGTTAACTGCTACTATAGAAGACTGGCTACTTTTCTAACAGAATGGGGTGAGAAATATTTTCTCAATCATCGAAAAAATTCATTAAATAATTTCAGAAAATCACCGAACTCAATCTCAGTACGACAGACATAGAGTGACCAAATTAGTCCTTTTCGAGTTCGTCAATAATTTTATGGCTCTATTTTACATTGCGTTTATTTACAAAGATATCGAAATGTTGAGAAGTCAACTGCAGACGATGCTGATCATTTTTCAGTTGATCAGCCATGTGCAAGAAGCATTTCTACCGTTCGTCGTCAAATACTACGGATCTAAAGTAAGTAGAATTGTAGTTCTTATAGAAAATAATTTTTTGGTAGTTGGCAGCATGGAAAAAAAGCTGGTTTTCTTCAAAGAAACAAAAATCGAAATTTAAAGTCATCGCAGAAGAGGAACTCTTGCCCGTCTTGCGAACTCTCCCTCAAATTCCCATTGACGATTCTCGTTTAGAAGAGGCAAACAAAGAAGGAGAGTTGGAGGACTACGAAGGCACCTACGACGACTACTTGGAGTTATTCATCCAGTTTGGCTACGTCTTCTTATTTTCTCCAGTTTACCCCGTTGCAGCTTTCTGGGCGCTCTTCAACAATATCGTGGAAATCCGAGCTGACGCCTTCAAATTATGCAAGATCTTCCAAAGACCTATGAGCCGAAGAGTGAAAGACATCGGAGCGTGGCAACGCTGGTTTGAAATCATAGGCGCCATGTCTATCATGACCAACTGTGGATTGCTATGTTTGAGTCCAGAGCTAAAGACATCTTACCCGGACGTGGATCCCGTCGAATGGGTGTTGTTCTTTGTGCTCCTAGAGCATATCCTTTTGGGGATACGATACGTGCTCCACATCTCCATTTCAGACAAGCCAGAGTGGGTAAGGGTCGCTCTCGCAAGGAAGAACTACGAGTCAAAACAGGCGCTGAAGTTCGAGGTGAGTGTGTGTGGAACGTTTTGTTCCGCTTCAAAGGTTTCTTGGAGGCGGCTCAATGTCAAAAATGTTCATGTTCCGCCCCTAAGCTGCCGTTCTCATTAGTGATATTTGACATGGCCCGTGTTGTGGTTGTTTATCCAGAGGGTTGACCGGTCGAGGGTCGAACGAAGATTGTTTACCCACGAAACAAATAGGGGTTGATATTGATTTCGTCTGCGTTATTTTGATTTCGCCGATACTTGTTGCGTCGATTTCGTATTCTGAATTGTCATTGTTACTTCATCGAGGAAAGATAGAAATGTTGCCCCTAGCAATTCCAATTTTTTCTCTCAACGTCGAAGAATACTTAGAGAAAATCGTCACCTGTTCGCGAGCTCATGAAAAGTTTAGAGGTTCGCCGAGAGTTCCGTTGCAATATTGAAGCAGTGGAATGTTCGATGTTTTCATATGGACTTTTTAAGGGGTGGATGGCAGTGGCGTAGCTAGAATTATGATGAGGATAATAATTTGTGGTTTGGCACTGGAATAATTTACCTAATAATGGGGAAGGAGTTGAGAGATGGAGCAGGAATTTAGTGCTCTCTCACTAATTGCGCAGGAATTTCGTGTTCCTGCAGCGACAATATATTCAAGTGGAAACTTGAGGGTGAAAAACGGACGAGAGACACTTTTAAGAAGTGCCAGTTTGTTCAGGAGATGACTTAGATTTTGCTAGTTGTTTGCTGTTTTGTTGTTCGTGTCTTCTACGCCACTGAGGCTCGAATCCAACGCTTCTGCATTATTGCTCTTAGGAAGCGGTGCTATTTTACAAACCGAAAGTCGCATAAACCATATTTAGAAGCATTTCAAGCTATAGTAATATCTAAGAAGTAGATGTCAATAAATATTTTAATATAAAAAATAAAATATTTATTGGAGCAGAATTATTTGCACACTTTCTACTCTGTTTTGTTTTTTGAACCATCAATGATGTTTTGTTTTTTATTTTCATATTCACCTATTAAACAAAAAGGTTTGAATTTCTTAATACAAACTTATGTAAACTTGATAAATAGGCCCTAATAACGAAATACATCTAGCATATTTTAAATATTAGTTGTAAAAAATTAAAATAAGAGAACAAACAAAAACGAACCCAAAAATCGCAAACTTGTATAATCTGAAAAATTTGGCTTCAATCACGTTTGCTTTTTCCATCATTCTTCTGTTCTGCTTTATAACATTTCCCATTGTAACAAACTTATTGTCATTTATTGGGCCCCCGATGTATACATTTTAGACAAATTGAAAACAAACAAGAACAAAGTTAGTTTGAAGTTGGTGATTTGATTACCTCTTCTTTTCTTTTTCAGAGGTCTCAGAAAAATCGTCGACTGCTAACAAGAAAGTTCAAAACAATCCACGGGACCCACAGCCACTAATAATGTAATTTTTTCGTATTGATCGTTATGTGCGTGTCGTGTTATCCTGACAGAACGAATTATCTTTGTGATATTGACGCACCTGTGGAGTCCTGGGTGGGACACATCGCGTGTTACATTTTTGTACAGTTTTATAATGTGCATAGAAGAAATAAATCATTCGAAATGTTCCTGTGGATTTATTGCGGGATCCTATAAATCATACAAGGGAATTTTTACGTTATTTGTTTGTTCATTAAAAGAATGACCAGAGCAAGTCGTAAATGCCCAAAGGTAGATATAAAACGAAACTGATGCGGTGAAAAATGGGAAAGGAAATAATCCTTGGTTTTAATTAAAACTGCGTGGAAAAAACATTACACTCGGGCTTTCATGATGAAACGAGCCCAAAAACAATACTTCTACCTGTATGATAATTAAAAACGGTAGCCATAAATTTTGGGTTTATGGAGAGAAAGGATAAAGCTATAAAACACCCGGTGTAGGACAGGGGTGTCTTCTAAGACCTAATCTCTTTTCATCGAACGAGATAAACGATGACAATATGAAAGAAATTTGTTTTGGGCGAAATGCCGCACCTTACTACGACATCCGTTAGTCCCAGGAATTGTTAACCGAAGACCTTGATGAGTCAATCTTCAATGTCACGTGATTTAAATTTATAATGGCTTTGACGGTCCCAGGTAATCGCTGAAATGCATTCACATTTATCGAAGTTGTTGATATTCAATTTCATAAAATTTGATTGCTTTCAGAGCTGACATTTTCAAATTTATCTAAAAGAATTAGCATAAGCGTATTTGTCGGTTCATTTCGCTAATGAGAATTGACGCAGCTTTATTAATAATTCCATTATGATAGTGCGATATGTATTAGAGGGAAATTTGACCACGAGAATGGAAAACACGTTACGGAAGTATCCAGTTTTTCCTGAAACTTCGGGCGGATGTGCTGAAGACTTCGACGAAATTGTGATGATTTATCTGATAACAATTTTAATAAAAATACATCAGAAATTAATATCCAATGTGTTTTCAATCAATTTATCCAACAAACTTTCCCGTTTGTTTTCCTAAAGTGATTTTAAAGGAAAAATGTCTTAATTACACCCCGAAGCTCCCCTAAGCTATAAAATTAGCAGAATCGTGCTTATTGAATCACGTTTTTATTATAATCTCTTTATCCTCTCGCTTTTATCTTCCCAGTTCCATCATTCGCCGTCCCTTAGCCCACCGATAATTAACTAAAACAAATTCGCCGACCTCGATCGAAAATCGAAAGAAGCCATTTCCTGATCATTTCCTGCAAATCCTGCCATGTTCCTGTCGCGCTCCCGATTCACCACCGTCGCCACCATTCACATTCTCGCCGGGTCCGACAGATATATATTTCTAAGAAGTTGATAAGTCGTCACCCTGCACTCGATCCTCTAGATCCCGCCGCCACCGCCCGACGTTCCCAGCGACAAACTTTCTATATACATGTACAGAATTTCCAACTTTCTTTAAATTTGTATCGGTTTTCGAAAACAAATGGACAACTTTGCCCTTATTGATGTCGAACAGTGGCTTTTGCAGACATCTGTCAGAGGACATGAAGGAGAAATTTAATATAAAAAAACTTGCAACAGCCACGATTGGTTGCATAAGTATTAAGTTTGGAGAAATCTCGTCATTTTTTATGTTAGCGAAAATAATCTGGGATGTTGAAATTTTAACGTTTCATCATAACCCTTGATTTTTTAATAAATTTCTAGCCGTCGGTGGGGGTGGATGTGAGCCAATAACGCGCGGTCGAACCTCATTATTTCATCAAAGTGGACACATCCCAATCCATGGTATGCAAAGCTGCTTTATTTACATATAATCGAGAAAGCCGCCTTTTGGGTCGGATATCCCTTTGTAAAGCAATGTGAAAGGAAAAGTTGGCGGTTTCGGGACGATAACATGCGGTCGGATTATACAGTAAAACCATCGCTAATGGACAGTTCCGCAAACATTTTTCAAACTATAAGCTGGTGGGAAACAAAGTTCATTAAATTAATGGCACTCTACCGTGCTTTTCTTAGTTTTAGCATGTTCCTTCATTTAGTTGAAAATTATTATCGCAGCAAGAAAAAATTATAAAAATGTATACTAAAACTTGTATAATTGTTGTAGTTTCGTAAGACAAAGCCGAATGTTAACTAATATTACCGATAGATTATTACTTAAAATAAAATCAGTGTCATGACTAAAAGTTGGTTGACGTTACGAATTTATGCAATATCAAACCGTCGCGTTCGCTATTGCGAGATCTAACTGTAATATTGTCAATATCCCGTTTCTTCTCCACGTCCGTCCCCTATAATCGCCCCAATATTTCAAAGATAAAAATGTAAAACAATAAGAAAACGGACAGCAAGCCTTTATAAATTTTATGAGATTTTTGGGATGTTTATCTGCATCCCTTTCCGGGAAACGAAAATGTTGCAGGTTATTAAAGATGACAAGAGGGGAAAAAGCTCACAGTAGCTCACTTGACCACACAAGAAAGAAAATATTTTTCGAGGGGATCTTTATGATATTAGAAAGAGACTAGTTATATCGGTCTGAAAGGCAAGATGATCATTTTTTATCAACGAAATTCCGATTATACCGCTCAAAGCTGTAGCTTAAAGCTCTCGATATATGAAATTTTAATTAAAAAAATTCGCTGGCGACTCTGGCCATTGTTGAGCGTGATCGATAGCTCTGAAAAAGCTCTCAAAAGCTTCCAATAGAGCAAACACTAAGTGAGCGTCATTTTCATCCAATTTTTAATTTTTAATATTTCAGTGGAATCGACTCACCTGTTTGTTCTGCGCGGTGAAAGACACGACTGGAGAAAACGCTTACCGAACAAAATCTTTGTTTATTTTGCCGAAACCTTGGTTTAACAATTTTCGACTTTTAAATTATACTGTGAAAATGCTGAAACCGTGCAATTACCAAATCCCCGGCGCTTTGAAGTAATAGCGGTTATAAAAAGGGTGAGTGAGTCAGTGAAAAATGTTCACTCTTTCAAGACCAAAGTGCGACACCGGTGATGATGATTTTCCAATTGGAATGGTTTCGTCGTTGTTTTCCATTAGCCAGAACTGTTTGTACTCATTAAACTGGAAACTTTACTGTGTTAACAGTTTGTCTGCCATTACAGCTAAATTTTTCCTAAATGGATGCGCTTCATGCGATGTGTGTCGTAATGGGCACTTACTATACTTTATGGAGACCATTTTCACACAACTTTTACAGTTTTTGTTCTGGCCAATTGCTACACTTTGATGTTTCGCTACAGATGGAATTTATTGCGCGTTGAAAGATTTTCAACCGATGATCAAAATAAAATAAGTACGACTGGAAAAAACGAAATTTTCGCTCAAGCATCAGAAATAATTAGTTTTCTCTCGGTGTAAAACCGTAAAATTCCTGCAAGTTTGAAAACAAACAGGTGACTAGGCCAAACACGGGAACAGTTTTAAAACTTTGATGATTTTTTCCAGAACGAGTGTATAAAACCATGAAAACTTACCTCTTATATGGAAATATCGAGTCAGGTGCAGCAGTGGCGGTTTTAAAATCTTCCAGCATTCGAATGGAAGAAGTCATTGCGTCGATTTATGGGCTCGTATCGGATCGTAAACTTTGATTACTAAACCTTGAACTTCTGTCCCGCAAAGCAGGTTAGTGGTAGCAGGAAAGCGAGAAGTCCGAGATTTTTTTTATCAAATTGTGTTTCTTCCTATATTTAATATTTCAATAAGAAATTAAAATCAGTTCGTATGACAGTTACTAACATAACTCTAAATCCACTTTTAAATTAATATATTTTTAAATTTTATCTTAATTGGAATATTTATAGTCTTAAAAGTTTTTTGCTGTACATCCGTTGCAAATAGATTTAAAATATGAGTAGAAAATTTTATACATAAGTAACAGACATTACATGGAAATATTGAGGAGAAAATAGGTTACATAATTCTCGGAAGATTCAATTTAAAAACAAATGTCTCTAGTGTAGATACGTGATTTAAAAATTGATCAAAACTAGTTTGTCATGTGTCATATTTCCTTGAAAATAAACCGTACATAGATATATGAATAATTCTAAAACGTACCAGTCTTTGCCGCAGTGAGAGTAATTACTGATTGATATCCATTCGCCTTGTTTCAACAAGGTAGAAATTATTTGGATTTCATTATTTGACTACTTTTAGAAACAAATTTAAAAAACTCAGGTTGTCGATTCTTTATTTTCTGACAGCAATGAATATCTTTAATATAAAAGTTGAATGACCTTGTACACTTATTATTTCTCATTATTTTTCTGTGCGTGCTTGTGAAATTCACTAAAATGATTCATACAAATAATACCAAAATATAGAAAAGACTCATTAAGAAATTACTATGGCTATTGAGAAGAATATTCGGATATATCAAAATATAAATGAATATATAGTACAGTAAAGGTACAGTAAAATATAAGTTTTAATAACTAGAATAATAGTCGTGTCTATTGTTGATTGATGAAATGCAAGGTCTTTACGATCCAAATGACAATTCTAAAATAATATAACAGGGCTAACAACTCTGTAATATTCTAAAAGCTATTTCGTCACTATTTTTATTCAAGTATATGGGACAATGTAATAACAGCAAAGTATAGAAACATTTGATAGGTTCAATCAAAAGTAGCATTGATAACATTTCTTACATTTTTATTTCTATTAAATTTTTAAATAAGCTATATTTCCTAGACTATTAATTTTATTCATCACTAGACAAAAAATTTAGTACACTTAATTTTTTTTAGTCTACGATGCTTTTTAAATTTAGCTGTGAATAGTGATTTAACTCAAAAAATATTTCTTTGTTTTTGTAAAAAAATAGTTTAAAGTAGTAGTCAGCGCCTACCTACGTAGCATAATATGTAAAATTTGATGGCATCAAAGTTTATAGTTTACCAAATTAAGATGACTACTTATTTTATATTCAGGATATAGCGCTTGCCAACGTCATAAAAATTCCACTTTTTCTACATGAGAGTCACCATTGTCGTCAATTGTGGTTAAGCTTGTGAAAAGAAGATATAAAAGATATCCCAAATCGGAAAACCAAAAAAGCCTTATTTTCACATACCCAAAAAAGACGATTTCTGAGTAGTTTCAGAAAAAATCTCATGTTTATGGGAAAAACTAAAACTTAGCTTTGTTATAATTTTTGTGACATGAAATTATCAACATTAAAAAAATTATTCACACGGCGTTATAAACTGTTCTAAGATTGAATTTTGGAAGAAACAAGTGACGTAAATATAATCTGCACCGATTGTAACAAATTCCATTGGCATGGTCTACGAAAAGAAAACCGTTATTTCATGAAACAGAATTTTGGGGGTGGTACACTAATGGTTTTGGTAATTTTTGATTAATATCATTTTGCAGAGAGCATCAACGAAATACTGTTTTTTTAACAAGAAAATGTCTTAGTTCAAAAAAGTGCGGTATCAGAAAGACCTGTACGCATAATCGACAATATAATTAAAGGTCTAAAAGACGTTTAGAAAGATTTACCAATTAATTATAAAAATTGGACATTAAACTATAGAAATATCGTTGTGTTCTCAGTGCTTATCATTTTGCAACGACCGAAAGTCAAGTTTTGACTCTTTTTCGTTGTGAAGTGCGCTTTATAATATATAATTTATTACAAAAAAATTCTTTCTACTTTCGACTACTAGTCAGGTAAGGGGTATCTCTGAATTTTTTTATTACCGCAACCAACAATACAATTTGCGAGTTTTTTGAAAAAGCACAAGACATTAAGAAATGTGCGACGATCATTTCTAAATAAACTTAAGGCATGTCTTAAAGTTAATGGAGAACACTTTGAACATTTGTTGCGTTAGTTTATTTGTTATATTGTTGTGGTTGATAAAATTAAAAATTAATTAATTATCTGTCATTTTGACGTTCTCAGCCACGTTTAATAGCTACTTTGATTACTAAATTCAATCACTTTTAATATGGTAGCAAGTGGTTAGGGTTATTTGTATTGTTTGTTTGCTTACAAAATAAATTCAGAACTACTTTTTACGTGACTAGCCCTGTATATAAGATACTAATAATACTAATAAACGAAATTGTTGTCAGATTTTCCAAGACTTCGGAGACTTTTATAATTGATTGAATTTTATCATAACATCAAATTTTGGGGTTGATACACTTTAATCATCACAATTTTATTGGGATTCACTGTTTTGGACACAGCTGAAGGTATTTTGTAAACTTTATTCATAGTTTTGAGATTTCTTAGGTTAGTAGGTTCACTTTACATATTTATTCCAGACTTGTTAACTAATGCTGTAGCTTTTGCGACAGTGCTTACTGAAAGCAGCTCAAAAATTCACCCCTTTGGGGAAAATAATTCTTGGATCTACAATGCAAGTACTGTGATGGTGATGTGTTTTCCTTTCCATTTAAGGTCCAGCGAGTATTTAAGTGACAGCATGTCTTTAAGAACAAAATATATTTTCCTGCACGACATAAAATGGTGATAGACCAACATGTTATTCTGGTAATTGTAATCATTTTTTATACGTCTAACTTTCATGAAAATTTCAAGTAGATAAATTGCTTCCGGAATTCTGGTGTTGTTTTATTCAAATCAGGGTATTTTCAGTCACCTAAGGCTCTAAAATTATGCCTTGGCCAATTCCCAGATGAAATGAGCCAGAGCAACTAGGCTGGTAGCTACCTTAAATAGAACTCTTATGTCATCAGTAGCATAGGTAAGTATTAAATTAAGTGTAAGTATATGTGCAATAATGTGCATATCTCTGTGAAATCAAGCTTGGTATTAGCCTCGTGTAATCTTCTTGGCCGAGATTTCCACATTATCTTTACAAAACTTAGATGCTACCGTCGTCAATTTTTTAGTTCCTGGTATCCTGCAGACAAGCAATATTTCCTACAGGCCGTAAATTTATCTCATGCGCCATTCTCATCCATGCAAATGCCGTTTGTGTCGACATTCCCTGCATTCGGATGCACGCGTGATTACCCAATAACCGTCCATTAAATGGCGCGAATAAACAAAAAAAGAGATGGTCGTCTCCGTGGCCTGCGTGTGACTGCATGTACACATCCACAGCGAAGGTGTTCCACCGCCTCTGCTTTGGATCGATTGTTGCGCGTTGGGTCCTCCGTCGTCTCTCGACTCCCCATCGCAGTGTGTTATGGTGCGCCGTCACCGTAACATCGCGTTTTACACTACGTCAAACTCGCGCCAGTTGTGATGCCGACCGGCTTCCTGCTGTTCCTGCTGGCCGCGTTCGCCGCCGCCTGCGACGCTCTTCTTCAACTCCCGGACACCTCCGGCATTGATGGACAACTCACCGCCAATTTGGGGGTGGACCACTTCTTCTCCTTATGGTTGGTGTTCAACAACGAGGATGTCAAGACGTCAGGTCGGTAATTGGCGCGTTGATTGATAAAATTGGACCTTTTTTGGGGAAATTGTTTACTTCCGGTGCGAATATTTAAATAATTGATTACGTATTATATTCAAATGCGGTTTCTTGACGAGATATGAGCGGATGACCTTGGAGGCGAAATTTCATTCACGGCGACGGAAGGCTTTATTGCGGAATTAGCGCCCTAACCTAACTCTTATTATATTGTCCGAAGACACAGATTGAAAAAAAAAAATTAATTTAAATTAAAAATACTGAAAAATAATAGAACTGATGTACTGTAAAATAACTACTTACTTGAAGCTGGGAATTTTTTTCAATCACCACTGTTTAAAAAAAAACATTTTTTAAGTATCAAAAATATGGGAATCATTAAAAAAAATCGCCAAAGTTGAAAAATAATTAAACAAAATTTTTTTGAAATTGTGAAAAAACAAAAAAAATCGCACGGTTAAATATAAACAATATGTATAAAAAATTGAAATTTAGATTTTTTACTTTCAAAAATTTTTTTTAAGATCATTAAAGTTTCTTATTAGTTTGTTATTTGAAAAAAGGTACTCCTATTTTCAAATCAATAAATCGATCAAATCTATGGAGTTTCAATACTTTTCCTTTTTTTTTGTTTCTCAAAAAGAAAACACTTAAATGGTCACATTTTTTGTCATGATAACGTTTCACAGGCGATTTCCTTTAGCAAGTCAAAGGTTTTGACACCTAATGTGAGTGAGAGTGAAAGGTGAAGGTTTCTTCGTGACTTTTTGAGAAACGTTCATTAAATTTCCCGTTCTAAATATACTTACATTCGCTCGAACGGAAACATATAACAAACATAAAATAAATCAACTTACCACATCTTTGTGTGTATAACAACTAGTTTATGTTATGTTTGATTTGCAGAAAATTTAGCAGAATTTATAACATTCGTTGAATACGCATTCAAAGCATAAAGATGGATGTAAAATATTCCAAAAAGCAAAAAGCATAAAAAACTACAAATCTTGAAATAATTAGTAGAACGAAACATTTTTTCTTCAAGAAAATAGGACGCTAAAATTAGAATAGAGCCTTTCATAGGAACCTAAATTGTTTTTTTAATCAAAGTCATGCAAATTTTCCTCGTGGCCCACTTCTGCGCCAAATTTTATGTTGATTAACTGGAATGAAACAAGTTATATGTACACAGAAATTAGTACACTAAATTACTAAAACGAGAAATTTTTGTTATAACTAAGTTTCGTAATTAAGTGATAAAGAAAGAAATATGTTTATGTTTATTAATTAATTTTTTAATAACTTACGTGTCATTTGTTTTTTTCAAGGTTTTTGAGACTTATTTTTAAGAGTTTCTGAACCGTTTTCCCATACAATTTTTCTCTATTTCTAACTTTCTTTAATTTTCCCCTTTCCAACTTTTACCCCATCTTTCTGGTGCATTAACCTGTCAGTATTTATTTCCGCACCCCTTAAATTCGAAATTCCGAAGAGCAAATCTTTCCCGCTCCAGAAGCTACAACGAATAAATCATTTCCATGTGCATGTTTAATATATTGTCGCTACTCAAGGGTTTCGGCCCGCAAATTTTATTTAAAATGCATACAAAAGTCAACAACCCCTCAACTTAGGATGGATGAGGTGAATTTAAAATTTAATTTCGCGTGTCAACACTTTACTCTGTACAAGTATTATGAAAAAAGCAATTTTAAAAGTAATTCTGCCGCGTTCAGAACATGTAACACTTTAGTTTTTTCAAAATAATAAAGCTCTTTAAGGAATTTAAATGTTCGCGTTTAAATTATCGAACTCCATAAAGCAGCGTGCTACTACTACTACTACTATTATTACTTCGAAGTTTAATCCTCTTAATGTCTTACCTGGCTCAAGGTTCATGATGTTACCAGTAAATAACTTCCATTTTCAAATCACCACGGAATGAAAACACAAATGATTGGTATGGCGAGGAAAATTTGATAACGCGTTGGTTTCCCTTTAATCAGTGATCACCCTCGATACAGATGAAAGGAAAACTTTCAGTCGCAATGCGTCTTATCTCCAAGAAGTGCATTTCTGTGTAAAGAAGTTAAGACCCATCTTCGCACCTCTTAAACTTTGAATACTCTGCGAATAATAATTATCACGAGGAAGTGAAGATTTTGGAAGCACGATCTCATAAACTTTTGTTGTTGGTTTTATTCGAAAGTGAACCTAAAGTTACGAGTAGAGGCGCTCTAATATGATTTTCTAATCCGATTATGAGTTGCATAATTGTAAAAGGAATGCGTCAACTTTGTTTTTAACAATAACAAGAACTGTTGTAATTGCTACTTGTCGTGTTAAAAGCACGTAAACAATGTATCTTAGAACAATAATATTGTTGTGGCACATTATATAAACTGAACAAGAATTCCGTGTTTTATATCCAATAAAAATTCATTAATTAAAATGCTATTGTATTTCCACGGAATTACGAGCGGTTTTCCGCTCATCTTTGAATTTTCAGTATTTTCTTGATTTAAGTATGTAGGAGTGGATACTTTTCATTGGAAAAAAGTTGCTTTGTCACTGTTCCGCATAATTATTCCAGATTTTCTGCCAGTTGCTTTTTCGTGCATGTTTTTGAGTATTTTTATTCATCATTATATTCGACTTATTTTTTTTATAATTATCTTCACGGAGGATGCACAATATCTTGATTCATTCAAATTTGTATATGTTGACATGTGTTAACCTTTCAGCATTTTTTATACAAACATTTATATTTAGCCTCCTCCAGTGTTAATGACTTAAAATTATGCACTCGAGCCACCCACGCACTCACTGTGAATTAATTACGTATAATAAAATAAAAAGTTCGATACATGTTAGTTTCTATTTTAGCAACTAAGAATTATTATTGCTAGGTAATACAAAATCAATACAAAATCAACCGTTCATATTTACCAAGTTTTGATCGTCGGCCTGGGTAATAAGCGCCATAAACAAATATTTTACTTCAATTTTGCACCAAGTCATTAATGTCAGAGTTCACAAACATGACAAAATGATAAACTGTTTTGTTGTAGATTCATATGATTTGTTTTATTATTGTTTACACAATGACAAATAGTTCTGTTCATTAATTTTTGGATAGAAAAAATTGCACTTTCATGATGCATTAAATACCTCCGAAATAAAAACTTTTCCTACTGGAGAATAATTACTTTTGGCCGAACTGGTATCCTCTATTTAAATTAGAAGCAAAATAGGGGCGATAACTTAGTGGCTTAACGACGCTACACAGACAAATCTGTATTGATTCTCAAACCTGAGAATCAAGAATTAGTTTCAGCCACACCCACAAAAAAAATTAATTTGTTTTTTCAGCACTTAGTAAAACATGCGTAGAATTAAAGCTTCAATAAAACGGAGTGAAATTGGCTCGTACATGTAATTTAATAATTCTACAAATATCTAGTTTCTAAAGCACGACAGTTTTATTTGCGCTCCCATCACAAAGATTTTGAGGATATTAGTGTCTTCTGAGCTAAAAAATGCTTACAAATCGTGTATTTCATTTAGGCAATTTAATTTTAAGCTCATACACAGTAGGAATTTTTAGTCGCTGGCGGGATAGAGCCCAATATTGATTGTATAAGGAATTCAAATATATTGTCTACCCAACAATTTCAAATTAAAATGAAGTTTCTTCGACCTTTTAACTTCTGACATAAATTTATTTTTCCTAACTTACTTTCATCAGAATTACAAAACCAGAAATGTACACAAAAACTTAAGGTTTTCCCAATTTTCTTTTGTTTCATTTGGTTCTACCTCCCATAAAGACAAAAGATGGCTACTTAACTCTAATAAATTCGTATCGACATTCTCAGCCAACGCTTAGCTACACTGTACTGTCAATAATTCACAGTCGAACGACTTTAATACGAAATTTATCTCCTGTTATACTTCGCGAGGACCAAACTTACAATTGTTTCCGTACAATTCTACAACTCCCTGAACGCTTGTTACATTTTCCGTCTCGCCGATAGCAACAATTCGCTTTTATTAAACGATGAGAATTAATCTAAGCCTTTCAATCTAAGACACTCCTAGTTTTCATGTACCTTCAAACATTTTAAATGCAAATTCCGGCACAAAGATCAAAGAGAGTTTGCAAAGTTGAAATTGCATCTTTAATTGCACGAAAAAAAATATCTACGAACTACAATGTTGTTATCTAGGAGCAGCAGAGATTCGAACAAATCTTTTAGGAGTGTTCTTTTTCAATGAATTAATTAACAACTCTAACAAGAAACTAGAGTTTGAACGCTTCCACGAGCACAATCAATCATCTCATCTTAGTTCAGTCAGCCCAAAGAGTACCAGGAAGTTTTAATTTAATCCGTTAAGAGATCAGCTGTAAGTCATTACTGTACATATCCTATCAAAGCCAGACTGTCCTTTTTCACAATATTTATTAGATTACGTAAGCACAACAAATATTGCACTGCGTTCAAACCGCGGCGGATAAACTGCTCCACTGTTAGAACAAGAACGGATTAATTTAATTAAAAGGAGTCGTTGCGCAAGCTTTAACTTATAGCTACTCTGTGCCATGTTAATTAGTTGCGTTAATACCTGCTTTATCTACGTAATGAGGTAATATGCCTTAGGGCGACGTAAAAGGGCGGAAATTTTTGCTATTACGTCTAGGAGGAATTCGGTTGCAACAAGTGGAAATGTTTTCAATTAAGCGATGATTTTTACGAGGATCTTGATGCGCGCCGACAAGAGTCAACGCACTGATCGAAATTCTTGGCTTTCTAGTTATTGAACAGTAATTACTATTATTGTTACGTCTATGTTGTACGCGGATTAACGGTTGTGTGGTCAACGGAGGTCGTGCAATTACCATACGGACATTCTAATAACTAAAAGAAACTTTTGCTCGGACACCGAAATAATGCGGTTTCATTCAAGCAAATACTTATTATATCCAACTATCATAAACTTTGTGGGCATTTGTTGCAAATAACGCTGACAGAGCTTCATTTATCTATACGACAGTGGAAAAAAGAAATTTGATTTTGGTGAGCAACGTTTTTAAGTCATCGCAATATGACTCGATATTCACTTTCTTATGCGAAAAACTTTTTTACAAAAAAAACATTTTATTTACTCGTGACTACACATCAAAGAACGACGATCTTCCAAGTAGAATTGGATATCTCATAAATTAAAAATTCAAAACTCTGAAGATTTATCATTAATCAGAAAACTTCTCAAAAGCTCATTAACTCAGTAGGCGTAATAAACCAAGTTATTCAGGTTGAATAAAATGTACAGAGTTGAGTAATAAATTCTGAAATTTTTAAAACTACATATTAACTCTGCACTAAAACGGAGGGTTCAAAAACCAACAACTTCGTTTCAGCAGAAACAAAATATTATTTGTTGATTGTACAAATTTTTAGCAAAATTTTTGTTAACTCAAAGGGAAATACTTGATTTGATCCAATTTACGATCAAGTTAAAATTAAAAAATTGATCTAATTACAACTGTAAATTTAAGTCAACCGAGGAAGAAACGTTAACATTAACTTTTTTCTTCTATATTTTTTGATAGAATTTTAAGTGGAAATTTTGTCATGAAAAATGTGTCAAATTTTGGCAATGACTTACTTTCTGTTGTGGTTTTGACTTTTTAATGAATGCAATGTCAATGATGGTGTTACAAACAAAAACAACGAACTTTAAGAGATGTGGAATTGAAGTTGTAAAAAAAATGATTTAAATTGTACATTTTCTCAAACGTAAATATATAATTTTCGATGAATTCATAAGAAAATTGCTTAGAAAAAGAAAAACAGTACTACAATGACGTACTTTATGATTCATTAATACCGATTTTTATCGGTATAATGGAAGGCGACATGACATTAAGTTTATTTATATAAATAAATAAAAATGTGTGCGAATAAATATTTCATACCGGACACATTCTCTGTTTAGAAACTTGAAAAGGTGCCATTTTTAATGACAAACGGTGTATATGAGAAGTTGGTAATAAGTTTACAAAGTGAAGAAGCTGTCAAAATTGATTTGTGTACTTTAAACTTGACCTTCATAATCATAACAAAGTTATTGTCATTTAGAAAATTTAGCAGATGAAATGGAAACGCGTCTAAAAGAGAATATAATCACTAAACTTTATTGCAATTATCTGCATCCTTAAACAATTATAAATAAATGTAAATCGTAAAACATTATTGACACTGCTTCTGTTATTTGGCTGTCGTTTGTCAACAATTTGAATGCCAATACACAAGTCGTAAAAAAATCCCTGGATGGCACAATCCAATACAAAAATTCAGTCCCAAAACTTGAACGAGAAACGAAACTTAGGACTCAGGTTCAAAATAAATGGAGTGTAATTGACTATAAAAAAAAGTTGCACGGTGACAAAAAATAACATAAAAAATAGATAATTTGAGCGGAAATTAATTTACTTCAACAGCAAAGAGTATCTTCAGCTTCAAATATTTAACCAGATATACATTCAACTCATTTCATTTTTTTATTATTCGGCCTTTTGTAGCAGCACGAATTTTCTTTTTGATATTGATAACTCAAAAACCAAAGTTACCCTATTGTAACATCTGATTTTTTTCATCCGGTAAACTGTCCGCATTTGTTAACAGATTTAAAAATTTCGGTTACAGCCATTTCATCAACCATGAAAATGTTTAACAGTCAAAGAGATGGTCTTCAAGTTTTTTGCCTCCTTAAAAGAGTTAAAGATTCTTAAAACATGGCCGATCAACGATTTTCTCAAGAAGTCGAAGCAACAAGGGTTTCTTGAAGCACCAAATGTTGAAAAGCAACAACCAACAGTACCCGTTTTGTCGTCATACTTATTAAATCCGTTCTAAATTCAAATTTGTCGATAAAGAATCATATTTTATATTTTTTGCTTACCAAATCTTGCTTGTAGACGAATTGTAATAAAAACAAGAGCACGGCAAAGAAAGCTGTCCGGAATAAATTTCGCAGTACAGTCTAAATATGAATAAGCTTAGTATCATAAACAAACTTAAATATTGAAAGTACGTGGTTTCTACAAAAAAGTCGTGAAGCAAGAATTGTGTTTCTAAGGCAGAATAGACAGCATGGCCCTGTTAGAATTGTAAAAAAAACTCTTTGTATAAGATGCAGTACAAAAAAAAAGCATTTGATTGTCTCATCCATGTAACGTCGAATTCTCGAAACTCTGATATATCGGAAAAATTACTGTACGGAGATTCTCCCTCTCGATTGTAAAATAAATTTCTACAATAGACATTTGTCTCTGAGAAGCATAATAATATCACTATATATCTTTAGAAAACAAATCCAATAATGGCAAAACCTGAATATGTACAACTACAATTTTGTAAGGAACTATGTAATGCATGCTTGAATTTTGGAGGTAAACGGGCGCTGGCAAAACGTTAAAGTAATGTTTACAAAATAAAAAGTAAAAATTTTTAATTTGGCATAAGTAAATAACACTGTTCGATTATATTATTTGGGACAAAGTTATTTGTTTTTGTTACCAGTAAAAATGTATATTTAATAGTCGTATTTTGTTTTCTTTTCGTTTCGATCGAGATCTAACCTTTTATTTCTCTGACCACTAAATAAGTCGTCTTTACAGCTCAATAAATTAATAATTCTGTACTTTGAGGGATTACTGTTGGATAATTAACGCTGCGTTTCAAGGATTCTTTGTAAACAACCCCAAAGCAAACCAAGATTTCGTCCTCGATTTACAAATTAAAACCGTCAAAATAAAATATTCATATTTTTGCCTAGAAAGGGACGATTCCCCTACCAGATCGATATTTATTAAATATTCAACCCCATCCCCTCCGGAAAATGTTTAAGCCTTGCCATTCGAAAATTAAGTTTTATGTTTTTTATTTCCATTTTTCCCTAAACAAGATTCCGTATTTACTTATTCAAGTATTAGATAGCACGAAAGTTTTAACTGTTCCTTTTCGGAACAAAAACTAATTCAAATGTTGGTGGGAAAGCTTGTTTCGGGAAAGTTTGTTGATGTTTTTCTTAAAATAAGCTGCTAATGCTTGACGTCTTAACGAAGCCGACTTTCGTACATGCTGCATTCTAATGTGAGTAAGACAAAAATTAGGGTGGATTCACACAAGCGGAAAATTGATTGGTTCTTTAGGTCAGTGGTCGACGAGAAATAGTTGGGTTTTTAGTGCATCTCAGACTATAAAAGTCGGACTTTAAGTCTAGACATGTAATTGCCCGGAATTGGGGTGTTCTATTCGTGGATTTTTTTTAAACTTAACTAATGGGATTTTCTGCAAGGAAATTTCGTATTTCCATCGGTAGCCATGAATCACATAAAAATTTATGAAACGTAGCGATATGAAACGTAAATAGTGGATCCGTGAGGAATTTCTGGAGTTATATGTAGTACACGTTGTTCATTTTTAAATTCTATGTCCTCCCGAGAATGAAAATCCTTCAAGATCGTTTTTCCGGCTTAATGGAACTTTAATTCTTCGCTTGACTTTAGTAAAATCTATTAATTTGTGTTCATGTGTCGCGTTTTATAATTCGTCTTTCTATATGGGCATAAAGTGTAAGTGAAGTATGTAGGTTCAGATGTTTGAAGAAGTAACTGGCTTCGTGCTCCAACAGTAGAAAAAGAAGCGCCTGAACATTTCAACGCTCATATTCATAACGTCACGTCGTAAAACTGCCATTATGAACAACAGCATCCTCTGTTCGCAACCTCAAGTTTCAATTTAACACACATTATGTTTAAAAGTATTGAATGTTTTAAAAAAAATAGTTAAATTTTGCTTTCCAGTAAGATTTTTTTCAAGTCAATCATAACTACTAAGAATAACTGGAAACGAATTATTGTTCAAAGACATTATTTGCCTTTGAAATGTTTCTCTATTACCATAAGTGCGTTAATGATAGAGCTTACGGCAAAACATAAAAAACAGAAGCTGCTACTAATTAGTTGGTAGTTACGTCATTTGCTGTCATAGAGAAAGGACACATTTTTAAACTATTTTAAAATTTTCACATACTTAATACAACACAAGAAAGCTTTTAAAAAATAAATTGCTGAAGCCTAAGTCAATTTTCGAAAATGTGAAAATTGGGTCTCTAACATCCGTTGTTTATGATGGTTGTTGTTTCATAAAGAAGTCTGAGAATCCCAAGAGCACAAGGTTTAATTATTCCAACGTAACCCTCCTCTGAAATTAATAATTAATGATGAATTATCTCTCGAGCGTAATCAGAAAACGATTCCTTCGAGAGAGGTAAATTTTTTTAGTGTTTACATAAGATAAAATTTATGATTGCTATCAAGAAGAAATCTGAACGAGGAGGACACATACTCTAGGGAGTCCAAAGAAATTAAGACGTGGCGTTGGCACGTCGAGGAAACAAGACAAAAAGAAAAAGGGTGCCGAGTCCATGAGCATTTAGGACGACAGTACCGGTCAATACGGACTTTACGTTATCATTAAAAATGTCCGAACGGTAATTACTGCTATGAAAGCGGGTCATTACGAACTGACAATTTCGACTTTCCCGTTCCATGAAGGACATTTGCGATGCATCATCTTTATTTACGTTTCGAGTTCACATGATGCGATCTTGCATGAATTTTAAAAGAACTGGTAGTACGGGAAGTTCCGAGGAATTTTTGCGTAATTAGTGGTGAGTCATATATCGATGGTACTTTAGATATGGGAAGTGTCACGGATTGAGTCATGGAGCAAAAACTTGGCTTTGATTTGTGGTCGAAAAGCGAATCAATTCCGTTTTTAGCAAAAATGTGGAAAACGGAATTCCGATGACATCATCGATGGTAGAAATGTTAATAGAACCCTTCACTTCTTGTCGTATAAACATAAATAGGAAAAAACCGAGATAAACAAGTCCGTTTAAAAAATTATTTTTGGCTTTCCCAGCGCTTTCGCCTAAATGTAGGTAAAGATTTTTAATAATTGCTGATTATTTTTTCTCAATAAAAATCAAAAAGTGGACAAACTCTTACACTTTCTTTTAATTCAAACTTCTAGGTCCATGGTCCCTCAATTTTTATGCTAAAGGCATAAATAGAACACATTTCACCCTTCGCGGCTGATACTTTTCTAACAGCAGCAAACCGCATGATTTAATCCCTTAGCGCCGCCCCCACCCATTATTAAGTGGCGGCATTTTTTCCGCTGCAACACGACGAGATTACCCGCAATCCGCTATGATAAATTCTCGCAATTTTTTCCAAGATTGTAATTACAAAACGTGGAGTTGTTCGCCGTCTGATCATCAATCACTCGAACACTTTTCAATTATGAGTCCCGTCTTCGTCTGCATTCCTCCAGTCCATTATAACAGGACCGGTCAGCAATTTTTTGCCTTGGCGTCCGACAGAATTAGGGAAGAACAAAAAGGGCCAAAGTGCTCGTCATGTTGGATCAATTATGTAGTTAAAAAAATGACAAGCTTTGCTCGAATATTGTGGGATTTTGCTCGTGGGTCGTGATTCTCTCTAGTCACGTCTCGGTCCGGGAATCCGTTTAATATGTGGCAAAAATTCCCGGAAAATTACAAGGATACGCGAAAATTCCACTCGGCTGCGAAGAATTTCGCACAAATTTAAAATAACGACGATGAACGACTGAAACACGGAACAATGCGTCGCGAATATACGAGAACAAGGCACGCGAGAAGAAAAAATAAAACACCTTGACAATAGGCAGATGTTGGATGAAAAATGAGAAATATAGATTTGATCTCTTTATAACAAGAGATGTCAAATGTTCCAGTTACAGTGGATTTTGCGCCAAGTCCGGGCAATAAACCCGCTTTATTCAAACGATATAAAAAAAAGGTCACGAAAAAAAATTGTATTTTGGTATTCATGACATCAAAAATATTGGAAGCTTTGCTATTCGGTGCGAAAAGTTAAAATTTGTAATGAAGTTGAATCATTATTTTTATACTGTCTTTTAAATACCCGCCAAATATATCTTATTAAAAAAAGGTGATCACGTCTTCGTTTGCAGAGAAAGGTCTAGACCCTTGTGTTGAATGTACATTGTCTGTCATATATTGTACATTAAAACGTGTGATTAATCTTGGCTGACTGCCTGTATTACGCACAAAATAAAATTGTGACATTCATAACTTCTCATCAATCATTTGCAAAGTCAGCTTCTGAAAATGTCCTTTGTCCCCTTTCGTTTCGTGCATTTTTATAGACACGTCCCGAAAAATAATTGCTCTCGAAACATGATTAAACCGGAGACCGGAGTGGTCCCTAAAAATATTCGTCATTTTACGAGCGATCCAGGCGATATTGTTTCTCAATTTCCAAGGGACGAAAAAGAATTATCAGTTCAATGCGTCTTTTAAAATGGCGTTTTTCATGGTCGTTTCAGAAATGTTAACATCGTTTCAAAGAACGGAAAATTAAACTCGAGGACCTCCCCTTCGCAATTTGATCGACCTCAAAGCCGGGATATTATTTCCACTTGTTGTCCGAGCCTTGTCAAATATATCTTGTCCCCGTTTATCACGTCGTCACAACAGAGAACATCGGCAATTTTTCGCTACTGTATTTCCAAACGAAATTAACTTTAGTACATTTACGCCCAGGAAAATGGAAAATCTGACAATAAACGGTGTCAGTTAGGATCAGCACGTTAGCCATCTTTTGTTAAATCGTGGAATGGATCTCTGGAATGTTTTAATTACGTCAGTTGGTTTCAGGAGCGAGGGCGAATTTGTTTTCTAGAATGACGCGTATTTATATGAAGTTCTGTACGGTTTTCGATTGCTTTTCCACATGTCGGTGTAATTAATTTTATTAACGCATTAAGTGAGCAAATGGGATTACTTATTCACGCGGGAATAATTCGGGAATATTACATTTGCTGACAATGGGCTGGAAACTTGCGGGACATCAATCTAAGGGTAAAAATTTACAGCCGGCTGTATTGTAATAAAATCACAAGGAAGACATACTATCGTAACTTACGACCTTAAATTTGGGAAGGCAGGCCCGGCTTACAATAAAAAACAAATAGGCCAGATCTTTTACAATTTTATTACAAAATTCATAAAATAAAATAATTATTTTACTTTTACAATATCTCAAACGCTACACTTCAAGTTCTGGACTTGAGACTGTTGAAGCATTGTTTTTGATGCCCTAAAAGTTTTTGCTTCCGTTCGGATAATGTTTTTTTTTTTTAATTTGTTTATGTGGCCTAATTTAGCTTGAAATCATCCAACAACTTGTCCACTTTCTTTGCATACTTTGTCGTCCTAAATCATAATCATAACTCCGACAAAACTAGAGTAACAAATAATTATGCAAAGCACTGTAACTTTGAAATGTTGCAAAATTATTCTTCTGTACATTTTGTGTGGGCACCGTCCAGCACATAAGCACTGAATTCCGTGTTATTTCAACAACCAGTTTTATATTTTCACCTGTTCCAATTACTCGCAATTTGATGTTTCCAAACGTCGAAGCAATGCCCTCTTGTCTCGTTGAAAAATCATCGGAAACTCGTCGAAATCTGCAGCAGAATGCTTCAAGCACCATCGTCTGCGTAATAAAAGCACAAGGGTACCTCCGACCATCCGACTTCCTATTATATCGCAGCTCTTCCAAACGCGAAAGATTCCGCTCAGGTATTAGCCACGTTAGCACGTTCACGATGGACTAGTGCAGAATCTTAATTGCCACTTTTAATTGAAACTACTAAGATGTTCGTACGTGAGGAACGCTTCACTTCCGACGGGGACGCCACTTAATGCAGTTAGCTGATTAAGTTGAAGCTTTCTTCAACTCGATTTCCAGATTCCGACTCTCGATGAAGTCTGGAAGGAAGGAGCTTTCGGTGTCAACGGACACGGCGGCCTTTATCTGGTGACGTCAACAAAGATTCCAGTACAGTTCACTCAATTTCACGACAATCGCTCGGATTTTTATAGACTGGAGGCGGCGGCTGACCGATTTTCCAACTGACCCCGTGGAAAAAACCAAACCGAAGCCGATAAACGTCCCAATACGACGATTTTTCATTTAACTTCCAACATTTACACGTCGCTTTATCATTGTTCGGCTTGTGTTAGTGGGTGTCAAGTTTGTCGGTTTCGGGAAAATCGATGCAAGAGCGGAAAAAAAAACACAGCATTATACATGAGAAGTTGAAAGGGAACTTTGGATTCGCTGTTGTGTTTTAAAGCCCCACAAATATTTCACGACTTGAAAAGTCTTGTTTTAGTTCCGCGACAAGTCTGGACTTCCACAACTAACTAATAGAAAGTAAAGTTTGAGGACAGCGCACGTGCGCTCGGGGCGAGCAGCGCAGTTTCAAGCCAAAAGCTAAAATGCACAATCAAACTTTGGTCACATTACAAACAACTCTAATTTGCTTAAGACTCGAAACATGTTTCTATCTTGAAAATGTGTCGCATCTGTTAAAAAAATTGGAATTGAAGAGATAATGCTATAAACTCTTTTTATTTGCAGGTGAACCATTCACGATACTCGCACCGCGGAACTCCGCAACTAAACGCGCAGAGACGCTTCTGCAGCAGCCCGAGCTCGTAAAGAAGCTACTTTTGGACCATGTGGTGCTCGGTTCCCGCATCGACCTGACAAATGTGACTGACGACACCTCGTTTAAAACTCTCGGAGGGCGAACAATTCACGTCCGACACATAAAAGACCAACTAAAAGCCAACGATGCTAACATCATCGAGCGGAAAGTCACTGTTCCCAACGGTTTGTTGGTGGTCTTAGACAACTATCTCTTCCCCGAGGAACAAGCAAAAAAAAACGCTACTACACAAGGGAAACTCGTTGATATCGCAACGTTCAGTAACACTGACGATGCGAAAAACCAATCCAACACCACCATCGTGGAGAATGTTATGGAAGTGCTCTCTTTCCTCAAGAGTGGCGTCAGAGTTTTCCAACACTTTCTATCGAGATCCAACGTCTCTAAACTACTCGAAGATGGTTCGTGATTTTGTTTGATTTTGACGTGATTGTTAGAATGTTGGTTTCAGGGGAGGAGTACACAGTGTTCGTTCCGACAGATCACGCGTTCCAGAGATGGCATCCGATCGATTGGGGATTTTACCCGTTCAGCGTGCCGGAGTTTACGGAAAGCATCATCATCAACCACTTCGTGAAGGGGCGGCTCAAACAAGACACTATCAAAGACGGGCAGGTCGTCAAGACGCTAGGCGGACGGGACATTGTCTTTAAGAAGACTCGTAGGTATTTCCCGATTGAGGACTTGCATGCAACAACTCCTCCCACGGGGTTAATTACGGAGACCCAATTCTTTTTTGCTCCATTACACTTACAATATTCGCGACATAGTGTATCTAACATTCGAACGGTTCTTGGGTTTTTTATAAAACAGAAGTTCAGAATTTTTCTTTATGATGTAAATTTTTCACATATTGGGTTCGCCCATTTTTTGCAACGAGCTCTTGATTTAAATCTTGAAACCCTTTTTTTACAACAGCCTTTTGAGGCAATTGATTTGATTTGCAACTAGTACCAGTGATTTATCAAGCTAATGCTGCAGTCGCAAGCTTAATTTATGTTTCAAGTGTTCTGTATTTACCGACATAAGTATTTTACTGTTCTGTGTAAGCGCAAAAAATACAGAAATACATGTTTAGCCCTGTGAGTATTTCTTAGACGTTCATTCTTCTTTTACACATTCGCTGTAGTTTCCTCATTTGTTCCTGCTGTTTTCATAAATATCAACTAATGATAATTCTTGCTATTTCATATCAATAACCATCACATTTTTCTTAATATCACGTTTTGATCAGCAATCGTCAACATCTGCCAAACTTATGTACGTTCTTCAGCAAGATTAGGAAAGATATTCCAAGTTTTTATACTCCTATTAAAAATATACTCAAACCTCAATGCATTCTTTTAAAGATATCACACAAAACTTGTGACTATTGTTATTTTTATTGCTATCATACTCTGAACTTTCGCAAAACTCGTCTCCTAGTGTTTAATAAAATGGTAATTCCTTTGAACTTCACGTTTCGAATAAAACGTAAACTCCCTTTAATTAGAGTTCTTCCGTGCGAGTATCATCAGCACGAATTTCAAATTTTCTTAATTCCGCTTCGAGTGCTTGATGAGTTCGAGTTAATTTATGGTTAGCGCCCACAATCACATTGTAAAAATGCATGCAAGTGCCCAATGTCTTTTATTCGTTTTTAACGCCCTTTCTTTTCCAGCTAATCTCTCTGTGAACGGTGCTATGGTGGTCAAAGGTGACACTCCGGTGTCCAGAGGCAACATCATGTTCATCGGGGAAGTTCTCTTCGTCAGCGAATCAGTAGTCTCCAAACTACACCAGCAACATCGTGACAAGGAAACACCACCTCTGCTCGCATTTCCATGGTTCGGAGCGCAGTTCCTCTCGCATGCCTTCTTAGCTTTGGAACGAGACAAACGGTTTACACACATCACCAGATTCTTGAATTTGGCGGATTTAGCACCACATGTCTCGGGAACGGGGTACACGTTCTTCGTACCCACAGATACAGCGTTTGAAGAGCTTGGTTTGGACAAAATGCCCGACAATTATTTATCTACAGGAGATGGACTACAAATACTTCTAAACCATTTCGTTAAGGGACGGCTGTACGATAAGGATTTAAAGAACGAAACCGAGTTGACGACTTTGGGAAATAAAACTATCACCATTAAACGGACCAAAGGTGAGTCTATGTTGAAGTCTTCTTATTCTTATTCCATGTTTCTAGAAAAAGTTAAAGTGAACGATGCTACCATCGTCGAGAGCGAGGTCTTCGTGTACAACCTGGGGACGATGTTTTACATCGATAAAGTCCTCTTCACCAGCGTTAGCAATTTGCCTCCTACAAGTACCGAACCGGTGAAACCTACAACTGTCGCCAGTTTCACGACAGCGTCGGAAATCGAGCCGGTTCCAGATGAAATAGTTGAAGGAGAAGGCTCTTTGCCCGACGTGCTCTTCGCTGATGGTGCAGCGACCACCGACGAGACGTCGCCAACTGTCAAACCGACTACTCAGAACGCAACAATTAAATGAATCCATCACGTTCCTAGATGAATAAATCTTAAGGGAAAAGACAGATAATCGGTGTGCTGCGATTTTTTCAAATGATGTGATTGTTTTATTAGATTTTTTATAGTAGATAGCTCTCTTTTTAACATTACTTTCTTCAAGACTATATAGACATGGAACTTTTCGTTTTTTGGGTTCTAGATAGACGATGTACAATACTGTGTGTATATAGTCAAAATATTTATGTATTTTAGACGGCATACAGGGTGTTTGGAAGATGCTGCCGCGTCCTGAAAAGACACTCTGTATAATCTAGAACAAAAACTGACTGATGAATGTTAGAAGAGACAATTTGCAAATATTTTGCGAGTTGATTTATATTTCTATAAAATTAATATTTAAAAAAGACATCTGTTTACTTAGTAAATAGAGTTATATGTTGTGTATTTAGAAGCTTTATATTTGGGAAAAACTAAAATTAAAATACATGTTTAGTGATAGCAAAAACATTCCATGTAAGTGTAATGTTTATTCATTTGTATAAATAAAAGTCAATTGTTATTTTAATACAGAATAAGTCTGGCTCAGTTAATGGACCAACTCAAACTCCTCAGCAAAACATTTATTTTTTTAAGAGCAATAAGTTGGCAACAATATCATCACAGTTTACCTATTATCGAATCTGACGTCCCTTACTATCCTCTATGTTTTTATGGTCTGAAATATTTGGCCTCGCCTCGTATGTACAAATTGTGACTCCATGATGATGAGCCTCGCTGTATTCCCCTCTAAGTCCTATATAATAAATGCGGGTCTTGTCAGCCCCAAAATTTCCCGGAAAATGTAACGTTAAATGATGAACGCTATTGAAAGCCACAACTCTAAAAACAGTAATTAGTGAATCTAATTATCATAAATAAAAAAAAGCACTTACTTGGTTGCATATTCGAGTGTTCCCTGATTGTCTATATGCAACTGAAATTCTTGATCCGGTGTAGCCCCAATATCATCAAACGTCATCGAAGGCCGATTCTTAAATCTTTAACAACATCAGTAACAAAAACAATAAACATAACCTCACTTACAGTCTCATCATAGCTGGGTGTGTGTCCGAATCCTCCCCAATTATTATAAGCCCTTTTAATTTCACATTTCCAGTGAACGGGATATTAAATAATAGTTCCTCATCGGAATCCGACTCGACGCACTAAAAAAAAGTTTTTTTTATTTTTAATGACAACATAACCACACTTACTGTTTCGAAGTTCAAACGGTCCTCCCATGGTTTGAAGATCGTTTTGCCGGAGCCTTCAACGGATTCATTAAGACACTCTAAATTGTCTTTGTTGATTTTTGCATAAAGACTATATTCAACACCCATTTCGGGGCTGTCGCGATGCTGGTGGTCGCCTTCGCAACACCTTCCATGCGGCGCCATTTTTGTTGAAGACTGACGTTACTCATACAGGGGTGATTTGCAAAGCTCGGTATGTATTATGTGTTGCCTAACTACACAAAATAAATCGAAGCTTTCGTTTATTGTGGTTTAAATGTATTATTTAATTTTGGACAAAGTTTAAAAAAGTTAAACAAAGTTTAAAACATTTTAAAGGTTGTAAACCCACATTAGGGAAAAATTTTAATCCGTTGATAAATTTACTGAGTTGAGGTTCTTTTTTTGATTTTTTCCCCTAATTGGCACAAACAAATTGTTTTTAAGTGATGATATTAACTTATATAATACCATTATCCACATAACAATGACACAAAATTATATAAATTCTACTTAAAATTGTTGTTTTAGCTAGTCACATATATCATTATATCTTATATAAATATGATATATTAATATTTTTTGGATATTTTACTTTGTATATTTTATTATTATTATTATTTTACTTTGTTTTCTAATATAACTTGGGCACGAAAATTTTGGGAAACATTGCCTTTAGGTGCACCAATTTGTTCTAGCCAGTGTAAAGCAAATGCATTTTCTGTCTTTGACAAGTAAACCTCAGGACTATTAACAAAACAAATGTTTTAATCGGATTTTTTCTGTGCATATTCTATTATTTTCTGTTTACTTAATTTTATAATAATACTTGAAGCATGAAAATCGTCAGAAACGTCGCCTTCGTTACACCACCAACTTGTTCTAGCAAGTGTAAAGTAAATTAATTTTCTATCTTTGGTAAGTAAACAGCAGGAATACCACAAATGGCATGTTCTTCTCGTTCTTATTTTGATGTGGTAACTGTATTTTCACATATGCAGTCCGAAATAATTAGCATTCCCCTCATCGGACCGTTCTTAATTGCCGGGTCGTTGAACTAAATAAGTCTTGGGGGTGTTTTTCCACCCCAACCCTTGTATGTCGCAGGCATAGCAATTCGCGCAGATATCATCTGAGTTACGTCACATACATCGGCGCACCCCCGTCTACGCGTCGCGACGTCAGTTTTACTTCGGCGCAGTCCATTCAATCCGCATCGTGTCCTAAATCATTAATTGTTATTAACAAAATAAATATATTAAAATGACCAGTGTACAACCAAAGAAGACGGTAGAAAAAGAATTTAGAATCAGACGGTAAGTATTTAGTTCTTGTTCTCTCAATATTTTTCTGTTTTACGCCGTTTCTGAAAAAGGCACAATTGTCCAGCTTTCCCTTATCATGGAATAATCGATATAGCGAGCTGTTGTTATCAAACGCTGTTTGTCTAAACACAAATAATAGATAATCGTGTTAAAAGTGTTTACGATTTTAGGATTTCAGTTCGGAAGAAAATGGGAAATTTGTTGATTACATGGTAGAAATAATTGTGGGTGGTGTTGTTGTTTTAATTGCTTCTAGTTTATAGTTTTTATGCTTCTTTGTTCAAGAGGATGAAGAAAGTTTAGTTTTTTTGTTTTTTTGGTGCCAGAGCTGATTTATTCTTGCGGGGATGAATTCGCCTTCTTCAGCGCCGTGTTTTCATTTTATCGATTTGGTGTGAGTCATGTAGTTGCCAAGGGGTAAAAATTATATTAGTTATACAAAACCCAAATAATTATTATTACCTTGGAAAACGAACTGAATTTGGAGATTTAATTCAGGACGAGGGTGGAATAATTAAGTTGTCCCCATTTCAACTAATAATAAAAAAAAAACAATATGAATAACTAGATAAAGAATATTTTCAAGTAATCTTTATCAGTAAACAAAAATATTTGTTTAACCCTTTGTACGACATTTTTACTTTCTATTATAGTATAAATTAAACACTGTACTTGTTAATGATGAAAAAAACAGAACATGATAGTACTGAAAGTTTTAACGTCGATAATAACATTAAAAGTCGTAAAATAACTTCTGAAAACATCCCAGGTGTTTCCATTTTATACGACCATTTCGAAGCTATTCAAATAAGTACTCCAACAGCCAAATGCAATAAGTATAAACCCTCTCATATATGGCTTTGATGACTCAAGTGATAAAACACTAACGCGGTGCTTTATCGATTATACATTTTCGTTTTGCTAAGTAAGGTTTATTTTTCCAGCGTGGAGGACGTCCCCCCATCTTGGGAGGAGTCCTCTGCATAGCAATCGAAGCGTTCCGAATCCGAAATGGAAACGGAACCCAACATTCTCCCTCTTCGCCATGGATGCGACGACCTCTGGACTTGGAACCGTCACGAACGCAGCCCCGAAGTACGCCTCTACGGCAACAACTTCCGAATAGCTCACTTCCACCCAAATTGGAGCAGCGGTACTGCTGGAGTCCGTGGTACTCGAATCCTCAATAACGGTCGCTACTTCTGGGAGTTGCACTTATCACGACGTATCTTCGGCACCAGTATGATGTTTGGAATAGGCACCAAAAAGGCGCGGCTACATGCTGACTCCTTCACCAATCTTTTAGGAGAAAACAACCATGGATGGGGCTTGTCGCATAAAGGGCTTTTGTGGCACGGGGGGCGCTGGACTCATTACACCAAACCTTTTCGGGAGAACGTTGCCACGAAGATTGGGATTCTATTCGACGGAATTGCGGGAACTCTGAGTTATTATAAAGATGATAAGTACCTGGGGGTGGCGTTCAGAGGGTTGAATGAGGTGAAGGAACCGCTGTACCCCATTATTTGCTCCACTGCTGCGAAGACTGAAATGTACTTGGACTCCATGAAGAGGGATTTTGTAAATTTGCAGGATCGTTGCAGGGCTGTCATTGTTAAGAGGATCAGGAATAAACAAGATTTAGAAAAGTTGTTTGTCCCGACTAAAATTAGAAGTTATCTGGCTGAAGCGATCGTGGACACTGTAGAACCATTCAAACCTGTCAACCAGAATAATATTTCGAATAATGTTGGTAATATGTAGTCATTTCCATTTTATTCAACCTGCCGTGTATATGTAAATTATATGGTACTGCGAACGTGTCTGTCTTTCAGTACTATTTGTAGATATTTTTTTGAACCCGTGGATTTGTCCATGTGCCATTTTAACAATGTAAATATTCAATGTAAGTGGGACGAAGAAGCCAGTGGTGAATGTTACCTAGAATCTAGTGATAGAATGTAAGATTTCATCTAAGAGAAAGAAACATCTTTTTCGGAAAAATTCAATTTTTTATACTCATGACACGAATTTTCTTAAATATTAGAAATAGAATAAAGAAACGACTTGTGATTTCTAGTCTAGGGATAAGCTCTGACGTGCAGCTTTAACTGTTCATTACTCGTTTCAACAGCAAAAAGTTCTCATTATACGTAAGACGTTGTTCCTTTTTGTCTGCATGAACAGCTAAAGAGTTGCACGCTATTGTTTACTCGTTTTTACTGATTTTTTTGTTGCTGTTTTCGTGTGTTGACATTTGTTATTGTACTTAATTTATCAAGTTGCACAAAAAAGTGTGTACCTACATTTTGGCCAGTTTGTGCAATAGAATTGTAAATAAATAAAATTATGTTTAAATTATTTCTTTAGGAACGTAAGATTGTATCGAACGGAAAAATTGATGTCTAGGGCAATTGAATACATTATTTTTTAAAAGTTGAGTTTTATTTCAGCCTTGGCAAAGCATTATTCTTTTTAATTCCAAAAATTCAAAACAAAAGTGCATCCTTTTCCGCTTATATGTGCAAACAAATATTATTCTTTGAACAAAAAGTGGACTCTTTTTGCTGTAGTAAACATTATTAGGTTTTGTTAGTATGTTGCTATTTTCATAAAAACCGACTCATATAGATAAACTACTCTTTTCGGTTTCAGGAAGAAATATTTATGAAAGATCAAATAAATACACGTTAGAATTTTTGTTTATTATTATATATTTTTTAATAAACATACAACGCTACAGTAAAAATTTACGGATTTGAATTACTTTCCTTCGCGTTTTGTAAAGCTTGCGTGATATACAACTTCGCCAAAGATTGCGAGCACAACTGAGAAATCGCTTGACTGTAAGTATTAATTTGTCCAGCGATAATCATTGGATTTAACCTTGGAGGTACAGGATGAGGTCTAAACAATTTATTAATGTCTTCTTCTGGTAGTGGAGGCTCATCTTTAGCAGCTCTCGCCGCATTCTCCTGCGCCCTTTTCTGCAAGTAGCGGTGCTTATCTTGTTGCTGCCGGCTAACCAACTGCTGGTATCTGTTAAATTTGATAGCTTCCTGATTCAATTCATCTACTCTGTCCATCAAACAACGCAATTGTCCTTCTAATACTGAAGCGGTCCCCAGATCTAAGAATTTAGAGCCTTCTTCTTCAGGCACTAATTCCGCCAATTCTGACATCATAATGTTAGTTAAAGGAGAGTTTCTAATAACAAAAGGGACCTCAGTGAACAAATGCTCATAACCAACTTTCAATTTTAGTAGAGCCTCAGGGGTAAATTCACCCTCTTTGTACATCTCAATTGCTTGAGGTGTCAACCGGTAGGCTTTCAAAGTAAGAAAACCGCGCGACGATTTTTGCGTGTCATAGATAACAACAACTGATTCTTCAATTGATGTCTGGTAATGGAACTGGGACTCCAAGAGTGGCAAGCTCAAGAAGTTACCAACGTCGGCGCTCTGGTACCATCCTACATGGAAATGATCGACGTTCACGCGGCGAAGACGCCGCATCATTGCTAGTTGATATTCATCTTCATCCATTGTCTCATCATTTTGTTTAGGAAATGGGAAACAATTGGTTATTTCGAGACGGTTTTCGACGACTAGACCCAAAAGGGCCCCCTGGGCAATGTCCATGTTGGTTGTTGACTCTTCATGGCAGTGTTTAACAATTTTCATGACGGCCTGAAAGAGGTTATGTTACCGTATGGTTGACATGTTCATCATAAGAAAAAAATAAGAAGGTTTAATGCAAACGGATAAGTTCAAAAGAACTGCGATGGGGGCTTACCAAGCCGTCAGCTTGCACATAGGCGATTGTGGAGTCATTTTCGGGTATCCGCCGCGAAGCACCACCACGAGAAGCCATTTTCAGAAAGAAACTTCAGAAACGTCAAATGTCATATTTATGTCAATTTTAACTTTCTGATTGGTGAGATGTGTCATACCAACCACACCACGTAATATTACCAACAACCATTCGATTTTAATTAAATTAAGTCGTTTATGTAATTACCAATTTAATCCAACTACCTTACGTGTTCACAATATTATACGGTTCTGTTGAGTGATATTTGTTATGGTAACATTGTTTCAACGAAAAAAAAATGTTAAATTTAGTAATCTAGTCGGCTAGCGAAAAGTCCCCAACTCAGCTATCTGTCACTGGAAAACAACCAGCTGGCAAAAATCATTAGCAGGCAAAATAAATGGCTCGTTTAAAGAACTTTCCATGTTTTTGGTATTTATTAGTGTTCGCAGGTTTGTGTGTTTTAGAGTCGCACGTTAGTGTATCGGCTGAAGACATTCTTCCATCGAAACTAAGTCAAAATGTGGGTGCTCCAACATTAAAATTCCTATATTGGTAAGCAGTCAAACCCAAAATAAAATTGATTTCATTAACTTGTTTTTAGTTATTCATGTGGATACCGTAAAACTTTCGATCAATATGTACAAATAATCCAACAGAAGTATCCCTTCATCATTATTGATGGCCAGAATTATGATCCTCCAGGTTTCAACATGTATTTAGCAAGATTAATTGTAAGTGTGTACACATTGCGTCACAAAGTATTAACTTTGCAATTGTAGGGTATTGTGAAAATGCTCGTCATTGTTTGTATTTTGGGGGCTGTGAACATTTTTGAATACATCAATCAGCCTCAGCCATCCTGGTGGATTTGGTGCACAGAGAATAAATTGTATGCTTGTATGATGCTGTTCTTTGTTTGCAACATTATAGAAGGCCAGCTTATTCAGTCTGGTGCATTTGAAATTTCACTTAATGATGTTCCTGTTTGGTCTAAATTAGAAACGGGGCGGATACCGCAGCCCGCTGAACTTTTCCAAATTATTGAAAATCACATGCAATTTACTGATAGTAAAATCGAGTTAAAGAACGGTTTTGCTAAGTAATTTTTTTTGTTGTTTTTTTTTTAACTATTCTGATGGTACATTTCATAGAGTGTTATGTTTCTGAAAGTGTCTTATATATGTTGGAATTTAAAATTTTTGTAAGTACTTCGCATTCATTCGTTTTCATCACACCAAATTCAGGAAGATTTGTATGTATGATTTATAAAGACTAATTATCTTTGTGATAAGTAAAAATTGTAAATATAAGGAATACTGTTTTTTCTGTTACAACCTTAACATTGTCATTGTCCAAATTACAGACCAAAAAAAAAAAAACATACTGGTTATCTTTAACTTTAAAAGAGGAAATGCACCAATATCTTCTTATCAGCCATTTAGAAGATATTTGTTAGTGGTCATTGATAGGGACTTATTTCTACCCAAAAAAAACTTTTCTTTTTTGAGGGTTGGTGAAAAATATTGAAAAAAATAGATTACTAAATGATTGCTTAACAACTTGTATCTTGTACTTTATACTTTTATACAAAATCATTTATAGCATACAAATTATACCCAGTTGTAAAAATAATTTACCATTTCAACAAAAAATTTGACAAGTCTGCTATATTCAATGAAATTAAAAGAGATTGAAGATTTATTTATTTAGTTTATTGTTACGAAATTATTTGGCAGTGTTGAATAACAAGGCACACAATTAATGAATCACATTGTCTGTCATAAGCCTTAAACTAAGTAAAAATTAGCACCGTCGACGTAAGATATAAAAACTTAAAAAGTACTTATAAAAGAAGCTTCTATTTTCCGATTATAAAAATAAAAATCTAGTTCTATTCACATCTTTTACAAATCTCTCCAAACAAAATAGAGAAGTAAGACTAATAGGATCCGTGTGTGAACACAAAATATCCTTTAAAAGGACGAGTTAACAGCGAGCGTTATTACTATACAAAATTAATTTATACACATAATTACAAAAATTAAGTAACTGTTATGGCACATTCAGATCACGTGGTATTGGTGGGTTGTGCTGGATTGTACAAAGGTCTGCGATGCCTCTGTCTTTGCCTTAAGCGTCTTCTACGAGTTTCATCCAAATTTCTAAATTGAACATTTCCTTGTGGGTTCTGGTAAGGATAGGTCGGATATGTTGGTCTCCATGGTTGAACTGTAGGCCTTCTGTTGATTTCGCTTGGAGGAATAACATTAGTTCTGATATTGTAGCGTCTTCTTGCACATACAGCACATCTGCTGATTCTTGTGGTAAGAGACCCAGCTTTCAGAGTTTCCGATCGTGGTTTTTGGAATTGAGCGTAATCTTCAATCGTCGCCAGCCAGTACGATAAAACAGTTGTGAAATAGTTGCAACGACCATGGCCATGACATTCTATAAAAGGTTTAGGGCGAAACTCCTCCAGACAGGATCCTGGGGAAACTAGTGGCTGACCGGAACCTTCGGCACCGGCGTCAACGTGCTAAAATTAGAATATATGAAGTTAAGAGAAAATAAATGTACAGTGGGAATACCATTAGGAAACTATAGCCGATCCAAAGCTCTTCCCATCCATTAGGACACTGTGGAATGGTAGTGGATTGACTGTGGACGGCTATAAGTCGTGTTGGAGCCTCACAAACGGAACATCTGAAATATATTTTTATACCAACTGTAAAACAAGTCGTAGAATGTATCACCTTGATATGTAACGTCCGGCTTCGGGTGCAGGAATAGGCGTCATCATCGCGGGCATAGGCTCTGTAGTTGACAACCAATAACTGTATGCATTATTTTGAGCATAATCGCAAACGTCGTTCAAATTACAGAACAAATAAGGCATGGTGTTAAACTTCCTCAAGCAACTAGCGGGGCTTCCAAGATCTTGGCCCAATGCTTTGCCATTAGATAAAATATGCAAAAAAGAAAAGCCATCCCATAATTTCACAGTGTTCGCAGGACAGACGGGAATAAGTTCAGATTGTGAGTGTCTTGTAAATAAGAATCCTTTACTTTTTGGGGTAGGTGGCGGCGGCGCCGGTTCTCCTCTTAATCCTTGAGCTCCCCTACGTCCTTGTACACCTGGTAGTCCTGATAATCCAGGTGTACCAGCCATACCTTTCGGTCCTTCAAAACCAGGTAAACCGGGTGATCCAGCATCTCCTGGCAAACCTTTACGTCCTGGATAACCTGGTAGTCCTTCTCCTCCTGGTAGTCCTTGTAGACCAGGAAGTCCGTCGTAACCTGGTTCACCAGCATCGCCTAAGGGCCCCGAAATAGCACCGGTGTACCAGTCGCCTCTTTCACCTTTTATTCCTCTCGCTCCGGGGAGCCCATCGATTCCTGGAAATCCTTCATCACCAGGAAAACCGCGTACTCCAGGTTTCCCAGCAATTCCTGGTAAGCCTGGTAGGCCACTTTCTCCACGTTCACCTTTAGTTCCGTTAAAACCTGGTGATCCTCGGTAGCCGGGTTCTCCTATTTCACCCTTGAAACTATACGCGGCAATGCCATAATCTCCTACAACTCCTTTCGGTCCTGGAGCCCCTGGTCTACCAGGGATTCCAGCACGACCTTCAAAACCGGGGGATCCTGGTATACCTGGGAAGCCGACATCTCCTGGTTCACCTTTAGGTCCTCCAAAGCTAAGACCCGGAATACCAGGAATACCGGGGGGTCCATCGTAACCATATTCTCCAGGGGCTCCTTTCTGTCCGGGTCGTCCTGCAATCCCTGGGCCTCCAGGAAAGCCTGCTCTTCCTTCATCTCCACGTTCAGGGTTCTGTCCGGGTAATCCAGGCGCTCCGGGTGCACCAGTATCCCCAGGCATGCCTCTCAAGCCTGGAATACCCGAATCGCCTCTCAATCCAGGAAAACCAGAGTCTCCGGTGGGTCCCTTCAAACCTGGGGGACCATAGTAGCCGTCGTCACCGCGCAAGCCTTTACTACCGAAGAGACCGTGCATTCCTTGTTCACCATACTCTCCTTTTTCCCCGACACCGTAGGGTGCTAACCCTGGTAAGCCTTGATTACCTTTAGGCCCAGGGCTTCCAGGAGGACCAGATATTCCTGGAGCACCAATTTCTCCAGGCATTCCAGGTCGACCCATTCGTCCTGGTTCTCCTTCCATACCACGTTCACCTTTGCGACCAGGAAAACCGGGATTTCCTGTATTTCCTCGTTCACCTTTAGTTCCGTTTATTCCGTTGTATCCTGGGGTTCCAGGCGCACCACGAATTCCCTGATCTCCGGGCTCACCACTCGATCCATCAAGTCCAGATTCCCCAGCTTCACCTTTCAAACCTGGTTCACCATCACGTCCGGGATATCCTGGTTCCCCACTTTCACCCTTTAAACCAGGGAATCCAAACATGTCAAATCCACGATCTCCACGTTCTCCCGGGGGACCAGGCAATCCCGGTGCTCCATCAAATCCTGGTGGTCCCTCATAACCGGGTTCACCACTTTCTCCTTTAGGTCCACTTATAGCAGAGTCACCTTTTTCACCTCTCCGTCCTGGATAGCCGTCGTCTCCTCTTGGACCTGGTAAGCCTGGAGTCCCCGCTTCTCCCGATAATCCTTGACCACCTCTATTTCCTCTCTCACCCTTAAGACCCCTGGGTCCTATCAATCCCGCAGGACCTGGTGGCCCACGCAAACCAGGTAATCCAATATCACCTCTTTCACCTTGCAAGCCTTGAATTCCTGGTAACCCCGCTCTACCGTTATGGCCCGGAAAACCATCAACTCCTTGATCTCCTGGTAACCCACGTCTTCCAAAACCTCCTGGTTCACCTTTAACACCATCATAACCAATTCCACCAGGAAATCCCATTTCTCCTTTTTCTCCAAGATCGCCGAATCTTCCCGGCAATCCAGGCAAACCTGGACTACCAGGTCTTCCTGGATATCCAGGGAGTGTTGCACCTTGCATTCCTTTAATTCCTGGTTGACCTGTGAGGCCTGCAAATCCTGGTGCTCCCTTTGGTCCTCGAACACCTTTTATTCCAGGTATTCCTGGAATTCCAGGGTATCCATCAGGTCCAAAATTTCCGGGTTCGCCTTTCTGTCCCGTAGGTCCTATAGTTCCAATTTCTCCGTTCAAAATTCGCTGCCCCGGCTCACCACGGTCACCTTTAATGCCAGAAAATCCAGGAATTCCGTCTAAACCTGGAATGCCGTGTTCACCAGGTGTTCCACGAGGACCTTGATCACCAGGTATTCCGGGATAGCCTTTTACACCTTGAGGACCTGGTATGCTTAGTCCTTGAGGACCTGGGTATCCTGGGAGCCCAGGCCAACCAATATCTCCTCTTTGACCTTTTGGTCCTCGCAAACCATCTAAACCTACAAATGGAGATTAAATATACTTGTTGTAAAAAATAGTATTTATTTACCTCTATCTCCTGGTTCGCCCTGTATTCCGTCGTCTCCTCTACGGTTTTGTAATTCACCCAAGGCATCACCGGGTATTCCTTTTAATCCAGGTTGACCCTTTTCACCTTTCGCTCCCCTGTAAAATATGAAATAGTTACGTTAGTATAAACGTATTATTTTTTCCAACCCGTTCCATTTCAGTAATGTGACCTATCTTTTTTTAATATTATAATATTATATGTTGAACAACATGCCCAATTTACATTATTTCAAAAATTCTAGGTTTTACTATATTTTTCGACAAAGTTAATTGAACGCTCACTTACGTATATCCAGGCAGTCCAGGATCTCCACGAACCCATTCTTTAGGTATATCGGTTGGTTCACCTTTCTGTCCGGGATTGCCATCCTTTCCTGGTAATCCATCTCTACCGGGATGGCCAGGGGTTCCAGCACTACCCTTTTCTCCTTTCAGTCCTGGCAATCCATTGACTCCTGGTAATCCTCTAGGGCCAGAATCTCCATCAGGTCCCATTAAACCAGGCCATCCTGTATCTCCAATATCGCCTATCTCTGGTTTCGTTTGATTGTCACCAGGCCATATCACTATTCCTTTTCGTCCTTTCGGCCCAGGCACGCCTTGAATTCCTGTGGTTCCTGAGGAACCCTCTAATCCTGGTTCACCTACTTTGCCTTCCTTTCCTGTAGGACCACGTGGACCTCTAGGTCCAGTAAGTCCTATATACCCAATAGGGCCTGGTCGACCGTTTCGAGCAGCGTCACCATGTTCGCCTTTTTGTCCAGGAAAACCTGCAAATAATTTCTTTATTATAAGAAAGTTTAAATTTTGTAGCTTCATCATTACCTGGTCTGCAGACACCACAATCGTCTCCTCTCTTTCCTTTAAAACCAGGAAGACCATCATATCCCCGTAGTCCAGGATCACCAGGTTCTCCTGGCAGACCACGCGGTCCAGCTTCTCCTGGAGGCCCTCTTATAGGGACACCGACACCTGGGTATCCTTTCGGGCCTGGATATCCAGTGTCACCCCGTTCTCCTCGAGATCCTCTAAATCCAGGCACTCCGGGATAGCCAGGTTCACCAGGTGGTCCATATACATCTTCTCCTGTGAACCCTTTTTCACCCATAGGTCCTATAGATCCAGGTAGACCGGGGGGTCCTGTATTTCCAGGTCTACCAGGTAGACCATCTGGGCCCCTTTCTCCTTTTATTGAAATACCCTTAATTCCAGGTAAACCTGGATGCCCATGTGGGCCAGGAGGTCCAGGTGGGCCAATAGGACCCGCTTGACCGGGTCGACCTGGAATACCACTCATTCCTCTTTCTCCAACTGGACCTTCAGGTCCTTGTATTCCCACAGGTCCTTCAATAATTTCACCCAATGAAGGATCGTATAATCCAGGCAATCCTGGGGGACCTTGTAAACCGGGAATTCCGGCATTGCCATCTTCTCCACGTTCGCCTTTTTCACCATCGAATCCAGGAGTTCCTTCATATCCTGGTGCACCTTTATCACCTTTTTCTCCAGCTGGGCCTGCCGGTCCAACTCTTCCTTGTTTGCCTTCAAGACCATCACTTCCTTGCTCTCCTTTGTAACCTCGTTCACCTTTTCTTCCAGGAAGACCCTAAATTTTGTATTAAATTTGTGAGACGTTGTTTTGTTTTACATACCGGATATCCTCTTTCTCCTAAATATCCTTTAGGACCCCTGAGTCCTTGAACTCCTTTCATCCCCTTAAAGCCAGGAAGGCCCTTTAAATCGTACCTTGGAGGCTGCGGTTGTTGGGGTTGTGGATCTGTGTTTTCTCCTGGTGGTCCCATATCTCCGAGATCTCCTTGATCTCCATAAGGTCCAGCATCTCCTCGGGTAGAATCACCCGTGTCACCTATAGGACCCCAAAAACCTTGTTCTCCGACTATACCCTGAATAGTTTACTGTAAAAAGAATGAAAGGGACGTGAAGAAAGACTTACGGTAAATCCAGGAGCTCCTTGAGGTCCAGGTGGTCCTGGTGGACCGCGAAAGCCAGGTAGACCAGGAGCACCATCAAAAGCACTATCTCCACGTTCTCCTTTCGTACCGATAGAATTACCACCTCCAACACCAGGTTCTCCGCGAGGCCCTTGATTTCCTTGAGGTCCAGGTAAACCTCTCGGACCCGGAAGACCAGTTATTCCCTGAGCACCTTGAGTACCATCAGTGCCGTTGCAACCGTCTAAGCCCTGAGGACCTCGTGGTCCAGCTTCTCCAGGATATCCCTAGTTGAAAAAATGCTTAAACTAAAACTAGCATTAGAAAATAAAATACTTACAGGGCGTCCTTCAACTCCTGGGAGACCGCGCTCTCCGTCGTCACCCTAAAAAATTAACAGTAATATTGGGAAAGTCATACATTTAAATCATTACTCTAGAGCCCCTTTCGCCTGGACTTCCATATTCTCCGGATGCTCCTTTTTCACCTTTTGGACCTTCAGGACCTGGAGGACCTATGTCACCATAGTCTCCAGGTTGTGCTGGAAGGCCGGGAAGACCGGTACTACCAGGTCTGCCTTTTATTCCGGTGCAGTTACATTTGTAAGCGTTAAGACAGCCTTTGCATGACTAGAACAAAGAAAATAAGTTAAAAATTTCAATACTTCGATTTTAAGTTTTAATTCAAGTACTTTAATCCGTTTTTTTTTTAACCTGACAGTCAGTTGGCGATTGAGAATGTATCGCTTTCAATATGTCGTGTATATTTCAACTCATTTCATTATTTCCAACATCAATGTGCTTTTATAGGTGCTGTAAATAACCAGCAGGTATACAAATAAGTGCAGATAACTACAGTGCTGTGAGAATGCTGACAGTTTCAGAGAAAAAAAACGATATACACTCGCAATCACAAGCTATGGTCCATCAACAAACCTACGTTGTGGTCAAAACATAAACGGCAATGTACTACATAGTAATAATTGATTAAAAACTTACAATAATTAAATTAAATAATGTAATATTAAAATCAAAATATTTTTCGTTCGTGCCTTAATTATCTAAAAGAAAAGAAATTAGTGCGTCGCGTCATTCTGGCCTCATTGAAGATTCTTTCGAATGTTTGCAACAAAAAAATAACGATTTGTAAAAAAGTAACTCTTTCAAAATATAACGAAATTGTCCAAAAAAATTACAGGAAATATAGAGTTTATTCTTTTTCAAATTTCTAATTCTGTGCTAATCACGAGACCTCTCATTTTTAATCAATGAACGGGTCAACCAAATTTATGTCAGCATTCGTTATCAAAAAGATGGCACAAACTGGGATGTCGTAATCTCCATGGGTCATTTCAATTCCGCGCTCTAATTATTATGAAACAACCAAAATACACTAACGATAATTTGACGCTATTTTTGGCAAAAATACAGTTTGAGACTATTCGCAAATAACGCGTCCTTGACACCGCGTTGAAACTAAATTGTAAATTGTAAACTAAATCCGCGTGGAAAAGGCGTGGGTGAGTATAGATGACCTTCGAACGGAAGCAAAAATAGCACAAAACGATTACGCGAGAATGGTAAAAAAGGAAAATGTTGCAGCTGGTGGAAATTTGAATTTTTGGAAATAGGTGAACGCCCCATTGTGGGTTTTATCGGATCGTAATTACCTAGAGAGTGGGCGAAATCAGTGCGGAATAAGCAAAGTATGCGTAACACTTTATACGTTTACATTTCCGGGACCGTAAAAGTTGTAAATAAATCGTGAGGCATCGATATTTCTAGCACACGGTATGAAGATTGAACAATTGTTCTTAAGCCATTGATAAAACAGCAATAAGGTCAAAGACTCGGATCGATTTCGTCGCGGATGCTCGATGTAAATATTTACAACAGTTGCGACGAAACCGAAAGTGTTAATAGATAGATACAAGATAAGAAAATTCTGCTGATCTTGAAATAGTGCTGTTGGCTGCTTTTCTCATAACAAATATTTCCCGACTTATGAAACGCGTAACCTAAACAATACGCACAGATGTTACAAAAATCAGAAATAGCCGCCATAAAATTCGAGCCGCAAGATTTTTTCCTTGATGCGGTAAACGTCGCTGATGATGATAACCTCCCCCAAAATTACGCGACCTTAGAACTATGACCACGGCTAAAAAGTTTGATAGTGATGGCGTTATCCCGACCTCCAAGAAGTCCGTTACAAAACAATCCCGGTTATGTCATTATATCGTATTTGCAGCGATGACGGCGATAAGTCTGCAGCCTGCAGTATTTCGTATTTTTCTTAAATGTCATATGGTATGATTTCATATGCACTTGCTTGAGCCAGCGCCGTATTTGGTAATGAGGTCACATATTTAATATTGAGATTAAAGCAATTATCAGCTCAACTGCAATATCGATTTGCCGTCTTTTTGCATACAGACGGTGTATATTCTAAAATTATCCTCTCGCCGAGTGAGTAATTCGTAGAATGATTGATTCCTTTTGAAAGTCGCTCCTTTTTTATTTGTCAGATTTAGGTTGAGTTTCTTAATTTGAGAGGTCCTGAAATGGAAACGAGAATCGAAAAGAACCGAAACTCTTTGCAGATGTCACTGAGAATGGAAGTCATTGAGGCCATTTGATCGAAGAGTGGCGATATCTGGTGACACGAAGGAAATGACAAAACGATGTTTGAGATTGCTTAATTGCTTAGAATTTAAATGAAGTTGTGATTTGAATAAATTACTGGGACAAAAGGTCTTTATTTTATTAACCGTGTCTTATTTAAATTTTCTGTTTTTGTTAATTGGTTATTAAAACTTATTTTGAGTATGTAAGTTTGTTTCTAAATTTTATAGATGTGTTAAAACATTTGTTAGATAAGTGTTGCACGAGGTCATTTTTAGATGTATTTCTTTTGCTCATTAGTGGAGTAATGCGTATATCAACATAATGTACATAAATATGTTATCTCAAAATACTAACATTTTGACAAAATGTTTGAAAACATACAAACTGTTTTTCATTTTAATTGCACAATACAAAAAACTTCTTTTATATAAATGGAAGATAGAATTGAAATTTCCATATACATATACGTAATAAAGTATAGGTTAAAAAAAACTAATTGATTTTTTTTTATCAATTCTCTTGCTGCTGAAATACTAGTGAAATTTCAGATTCTTCTAACATGTAAGTGTTTTTCCAAATTTGATTATTCCAAAGGAATCTCTTGCTGAGGGAATACTATGTGAAATTTTAAATTTTTCTAACATGTCTGTTTATAAGAATTAGAAAATTTTATTTAGCTGTCTACAGTACATGAAACGTTCGTATTTAATAAGTTAAAAAGTGTATGATTGAGCAATTAAAAGAATTTTGAGTATTTAGAAAATCTAATTCTTAAAAAAAACAGTCCAGAAGTTGCAATATCTAAACAATCTTCCGACTAAGAGTTGCTGAATTACCAGAATAGCTGTTAGAACCAAAGTATTTGAACAAGATTTTAATAACGTTCAACACTTTGATTTAAGGATCTTTAAAATTTTTCGAATAGTACCCGCAATTATCGGATTTCTTAAACCAACAGATTAAAAGAAAAAAGAAAATCAATCTTTGCCAAGAAAAATTTAAGACTTAAAAATTGCGATGTTGAAAAACTTTATAAATGCTTTCCACAAAAGTCTAATTCTTCATTGAGAATTCGAGCTTATCAGACTTGGGTTATCCAACTTAATCTCACTAATGTGTAACATAAAAAAAAATCATTCGCTCATATAAAATGGAAGTATTGCCAAATGAAACAGAAATGGATAAGAATTGAGACAAGAGGAATGAGAGAAGACAAAAAACTTTTGGTTTTTAGAGCTGAGCAGTTCAAATATGATTTTTTTCATCTCAGAGTCACTTACAAAATTAATAATAATGTAAAAATAGAATAGGAATCAAACTTTATGAGCAAAGAATAATATATTATTATGCTAATGAAGACAACAGTCGTAATACAGCTGTTCTCTGTGACTTTAAAAACAATATAACAATCGCTATCTTTGTAGTATTATTCAGATTTATTACGTTGTCTCTTATCTGCCTTCTGCTTTACTCAACGATTCAACAACAAAACTTGAATGACAATTATCGGCACGCGGATGAATCCTAATCTCATTTCTGGGAACAAAACTGCACAGATAACACTTCCGGTTACAATAACCTCGAAAGATGCAGGAAAATGACACATTTTAAACAGATATGGACCAGACCAATTTCGCACACGCACTACTATTTATAACAATCACTCTTCATATAATCCCTTAAATCAGATCAATCCAATTTCTGTGCTCAATTAAATCTAATGATCCTCCAGACGTTCTCGATGCTCTATTTATAGAAATTACAAGTTGTAATTAATTGCGATCCTTTTGTTGGTGTCGCCGATAACCAAACGTCCTCAAAATTTCTCTTTATCAAGCGTTTATCGCCACAAACCCGAGGCAAGGTTATTTATTCGTTTCCCCCAGAACAAATTTACACAACGCATACCTGAATAAGGTGGAGCGCCACCGGGTTCCGCTCGTGGGCCGCCACTTTTCAAATTAAAGCGCGTGCCGCTCTAATAACACATCCGGGAAGAGTAGGATTTCTTCTAAAGTCATCGCATAGAAAATGTGCGAGATGGGACATTTTCCATGATGCAATCCGAGATGGTGCAGCGCCTGTTAACTTGATGAGTTTGGTGGCACATTTCACTCAATTAAACGTAACCTCTTCAATTGTGTAGAATTAGAACGACAGCCCCCGAAATTAATATTAAGTACCTTGAGCGATCCATCAATTAAAATCTAGATGGATCCATGATAATCTGATGGTCCGTCGGTTTTAGGATTACGTTCTTTTTGCTCATGATGCAACGCATTTCGTGTCGGCGTGGATTTCTTTTTGTTGCAGTCTGGTCCATGGACTATTGTCGTTTTTTTCGGCTCATCCTCGAACTGGTTTCAAGAGGATTCGCCAGATGAACTTTTCCACTTCTCTCATTGACACAGGAATTTTTTAATTTGGGGCTGTAATGGAGAGAGCGCTCATTCACGTGTGACGTAATTAAGCCAATGCTCCAATCAAAAATTATGCATGGTTTGTGTGTCGGAAACTTAGACGAGGATTTTGTCGTGGACGCAAATCGGGGAGGTGTTAAGTAATATCGATTAACAACCAATCAGCGTTATTGTATTTCAGGCATTTCGTTGGTGGTCTGTAATTCGGTGGAGTTTTCTTCTTATTTTGGAAGATGTGAAGTGTGAGGTGACGCTTTCAAACAGTTTTAATTAGGTTTTCGGAAGCTGTTGATGCAGTACATGATGAAGTGTCAAGTAAACAATTATACAAGAAGTAGAGACAAATCATGGAAGCACTGGTTTTTCTCAATCTCTTAACTTGGATAAATATAAATCTTTATCTACCTATTACACGTGTTTTGTCTTTTTTTTTAAATTCAAATCGGGATATATAAGTTAAAATGAAAATACATTTATTGTCAACTACGAAAATCTTGAAGATTCGTTACAAATCCACAGTTAAATTTAACTTCTTGATTATTAGAAAAACATTCATTAAGGAAAACACTTTTGGTTATTGTGGAAATTAATCGACATCATTCCTGTAATAGGTTTGTTGATAGCACAATGCACATTTGTGGTTACAGTTCCATGAAGTTCTGATGAGAAAACCGCATACTTAATATCAAACACAGAAAAGTGAATGTACTTTTGTTTTGTAAATCTTATAAATAGAACATTGTAAATCCAGTTCATAGTATTTGATAACACATTATCATTTGCATTATTTTTTAAAGAAGATTATTCTTTAGAAATATGTTTAGTTTATTTTGCAAGTATTCATTTTTATTTTATTTTCTTCATCCTTTTCCGATCTTAGCAAACTTGCTGATTTTTACAAAAATTTATATTTTATCATAAAGTTCCGGAATGTATTTTTAATAATGCTTATCTAATACTTTTAAATTGCAAAAATAAACATGTTGGCTCTTCATACTTTATTAGATATTATGCCTCCTAGTTGCTAGAAACTTTTAAATTTCATTCTCTGGTCAAAGTAGAAATGTTCATTACGAATTAAAACAAGCCTTAAATTGACAGACTGTTGTCAAAAACAAACATCAAAGTCGAGAAGTATCAGTCGGTTCTTTGAAATAAATTAGTATATGACATAGAAAATTTATCACCACTATAACTATAAATTTCAGCAATGAGCTCTAAGAAATTCTTCAGTTTTCAGATTTTTTGGAATTTCAATCTCCTAAACTTTCTTGTTTAACGATTTTGAATTTTTAGATTATGGGATTTTAGGAAACTTTATCGTGTTCTAAATTCTTCGACTCTTTGGACTTTCAAATTCTCAAGTTCAAAGTTTCCAAGCTCACGGACTCTCAAGTCCACAGTATTTCAGATTTTAAGCTTTCTATTTTTCTAAAATTTTTGAGTATCAACTTTTGTGTTTCAAGTCTCATTTTTGAATTCTCAGTTTCTCACTTTTCAAATTTTTGCTTTTCTAGATCTCAAGTTTTTCACAAGTTAAGTTATTAAGGCTTGAGTTTTACATTTTTGAAATATTTAGTTTGTCAGATTTTCAGATTTTTACATTTTTTACTTCCATAAATTCTCAAATTCTGAGATAGATCCAAAAAAATACATATCTAGATTCTTAGATTCCCAAAGCCCCAAATTCCTAGAATCTCAGGTTTACAACTTATTTAATTCTGAGCGTCTCAGAATAATAAATTCTTAGATTCTTAAATTCAGGTTTCAGATTCTCAAAAAGTCTTAAAAAGAAAGCTGACTTGACCTGAGAAACGAACTGACGAAAATTTAACTTTCAAAAAGTTATTACGAAGTTAAATTGCGAAGGAAACCATTTTACAAACAATTTAGAAGAAATGGATGGTGTTAGAATAATATTGGTGCTTAACTTAATAATATGTTTTTTACTGAGTTTAAAAAAATCATATTATCGTTTAAAATGACCCGTTTTCATTTGATTTGTTTGATTTTCTAAAATATGACAGACATGATGATCTAAACTGGAGTAAGTAAGACATATCAGATCCCATACCCGAACTAAATCTAAACTTTTTAATATTATACGCATATGCATTCTAGAGATTCGAAAATCGTCTAGGTGATAAATTTTTTGGTATAAAATTGATGGTAATTCATGCAGAACTGTGAAAAATTTTTCACACTCCGACAACTGAAGTGTGTTACTTCTCAGGAACGAAATAAAGCAAAAATTTTACTATCTTGATAACGGATTGGTAGTTTATAACTTAATTAACAATATAATTTTGACAATCAAATCTTGACTGGTTAACATGAGAAATGTCTAAATATTATGACTAATAAATTTGTTGAAATCCGCAGTAAAGATTGACGTTACAAAATTCTCTCAATTTTCACGTGTAAGAGAACTCACGCAAATTTCAAATTTATGTATTTCTTCAAAAGTAGATGCTGAGGGTCATTGAATTTGAAATCAAGTTGTAGCCAAATCTTTCAGTGTTAATGTATTATTTCAGCTTTTTAGAACTGCAAATTTGCGAGTTCTCGTAAAAAAACAAAATTGAGTAAACTCTCTAAAAATAGAAAACTAATCTAAACATCAAAAGCTTGAATTTCGTTGGTATTGATTTTTTCTTCGTATATACTAGTTTTAATTAATTTCCTCCTTTACTTCTTTAGATATAAAAATTCCACTCTTAGATAACAACGAAACTTAATTAGATCTCAAGTTATTTGGTTAAACCTAGGAATTTTTACCTATATCACAGTACGACATTAGAATTGATAACCAAGTTTTACTATTCTTCATATTATTAAACATGCACAATTACTGTCTAGCTTTCTTTGCACTTAAGCTTAACACCTTTGAACTCGGATTTGATTTTTACCTTTTTGCGAAACGTTCAATAAAAACCAATTTAGCACCAATCCGCTAACAAACTTTCAAATAGCCCACCTCAAATCTCAAACCTGACTAACACTTGTCCTAAATAAACCTGTCAAGTGGTCTAATCTTCCAGATTAAAAGAACACAGCTTACCTACGCCGATGTCTAAATTAGCGGCATCGAAAGACACTCTCGACATGTCATGGATTCAGATCTGTGGGTGGTACTATAAGAAATCAGATACGATTGTGAAATTATGGGACCATACAGGGAAACAAGAGGATCTATAGTTTACAACGCAAGAAGGTCGTAAAGTCTTGTGCATGACCAGTTTATATTAATAACAGGTACAACACAGTCTCAGCGTGGAGGGTGATTTCACACGGGAATAGATAACTAGTTAGTTATGGAGAGGAAGTGGGTGAGAAGGGGTGATTTATTTTGTGTTTTAGAAACGTAATTATAATTTGAATGAGCTTTGTGAATCAATATAAATAATTTTCGAGGGCGCCAGTGTGATAATGGTAACATATCTAAAGCGAGAATGTTTATTTTCCTGTTGAAATACACAAGTTCTCATTTAGTTGAAGTCATTTTATGACTTCTGGACAATAAATCCCTATTTGCATCATAAATTTCTATGATTTATTTTCAAATATCCTTACGTGTCGCGAATTCAATATGAAGATTAGCAACCCTGCGGTTTCTACCGTTACCTCGCCAATAGAGTCCATTATTCAGGTCATAAAATTTAATACTTGAAGTCTCATCAGCAGACAGTCATAAAATGATGCAAAGAAGCCAGTGACATAATTGCTATATTGTGTTGAATAGCCTTTGTTCATAAACCCTCATTAAAATTAACCGAAAAATGCTGCCAAAATCTAATCTTTGTCACTCTGGTCCCGTCCTCGACATACCGTCAAATCCCGATAAAATTTGCGCATCATTCGCCACTTCCGCACTTGTGCGATAATAAAGGAAACCAGTCCAAATAAAGATGGTAAGTGGTACATCTCTTGCCGCCGCCGCCAGGGAAATTGTGTTAGTCACGTGGCCGCTGAAACAATGTAGAACGAAGATAGCGTGGGCGGTGCCCGTAGGAAGTACGATAGTCCTACACCCACAGGAATCCAGGAGTGCATCACCGGATCAACTTACGTCCGACTTTTGTCTTGCCGAAGATCGGAATCGGAAGATTGACGCTTGGTTTTGATTAGATTCATTATCCGACGCCGCAGGATTTAATAAAAATTATCACACTGATTTACTGCGGAGGCAAGGAACTTTCGGGGGCAGACGATCCGTTATTATGCTGTAATTCGAGCCGACAAGAATTATTAAAATCTAAATGAAAGTAACACGATCAAACTTAAAACATTCGCTCTAATTTTTATGCTTTTTTCCAAACAAACTGCAGAATGTTACACAAAATGATAGTGTTTTTCAAAATTTCAATTTGAAAAGAACTTACAAATCGAATGAAACTTGCTAAACTAAATTTGAACCAATTTTACTTTAAATCAACTAAAAAGTACAAGATATTTTGAAATCAAAAAATACAGAACAAAACTGAAAATAAAAAAATGAATAGGAATATAACACTTTAGGAAATTATAAATTATCTCTAGCGGTGGAAAAATTAGCTACCTGTTGTCTATAAATTATATTTCATACTTGATTCCAAGTATAAATGTCGGAATGTGAGTTCATAAATTGCAGAATTATCTATTAGCTGAAGAAAATTATGTAAAAGTTAACGAGGCACTTCAGAATAACAATTATGGTGATAAGCTAATTTTGTCAGAGCTTTATGCCTGCAAATTGAAATTTATCTAAAAATAGAAGTTAGACCTGGTCTTTTTACGGTAAAGTAAAATCAAATTTACATCGAATCTCTGACTAATGGAGAACTGTATTTTTCCTATCATCCATCAGACCTCAGTTTACTTAAAAATTATGTTAAACCAGATAACGAATTCTGAATAAACGCGATAAATCAAGAAAACTTATTTTTGAAATAAAAAACCTTGCAGCTGCAAAATCATATTTTTCTCTTCTTAAATTAACAACAACACCTAAAATACGACCAATTAAAACCCAACCTACTTCTTCCGCAATAAAGTACGATTTTTGAAACTTATTTCGATTTTTTTTCCCACCTCGACCCCGATCACATCTCCGATAAAAATCCGATTAAACGTTTAGCTGAATTATAAACCGAGCGTTCGCAATGTTGCAATAAAATTAATTATTTTCACTCTTATTTATTCGCCCAAAGCCGGTTCTTTGCGAGGTTGAAAATTGCATGAATCTTTCGCTTCAACAGATGTTGTCTCCACATGCAAATAATTAAATTTTGGCGATTTAAGCGAAACCACAAGATTTGCTCATCATGGTACATAAACTGACTTTATGGGGGGTCGCACGCATTGTAATAATTCAACCGTAACGAAACGTCATGTTGGGATTAAATGGGTTGCAGGAACAAGAATTGCGCTCGGGATTGTTGCAGGATTGCGTCAGAAGATAACAGTACTCTGGTGGAGTAATTGGATTTTTATTTCGAAGAAATGGGACGGTACAATGGTGATGGGACTTTCTCCAGCTGCTTTTGTGTGGAGATAAAGGCAAGGTCAAGACCAAGAGACAAAATATAAAGGAGACATACGGAGGAATAATAAATCACAAGCATCATAATCATTATGATTCAGTTATAATAAATTATGTCAACAAATGATAATGTAGATGGAGATGGCATCAAATGTAACTTTTAAGTAACCTCCAGAGCTGCACAGGCAATCTGTTTTGATAACATAAATGACAGTATTTTAGCACTAAAAACGTGCAATGGCTAAATCAATAATTAATTAGTCGCTGACCACGTGAAATTTACACAATGTCAATATGGTCTTTTTTCTCCATGTTTTTCATTCATGCTTCTAATGTGCAGATTTTACTAGACAAAGAAAAAAGTATTGAACAAATTTCGCGGTTTCAATACTCGAGCTTATTATTAAAACTGTCACACTTCTATTTCCTCTAAAACCCACCTATACAAACACTCTTTACCCAAAGAACATAAAATGAAAATGATGCCAGGTGGTTAGCATTACGCAAGAGCCCAAAACCCGATCGATCTGCATATCGTGCCTTCCAAGAACTTAGTCGCGACGTTATCGCTTCTTAGCGTTTCTTCTTACATATGAAGAAACCACGACGTAGCACTTTCAGTGTCTAAAATGTGCAGAAATAGCTTTTCATGAATGGAGGATTTGAATGGGTTATGGTAATGGGAAGCTACCCGAACCAGATGGTCGTAGAAAAGAACGTCTGCACTTGTCGACCGACTTGACCTGCTAGGTATGCACTACCTGCTTAGAGACTTCGATGGCAGAGCAAGACACGAGTCGAAAAAAACCACGTCTTCTAATGCAAATATTGCAAAATTAGTTAACATGTGTTAGAAAAAAAGCAAACAGTTCCATTATTATCGAGCCTAAAAAAGAAACGTGGGGGCCGTAATGGTGTCATACATCGTAGGCGGTTGGTTAAATACAAGGTGACAATAAATTTTCAAAATTGTACGTAAACAATTCAGTGGTCGCTTCTTTCAGATGCGGGTATAATTTATATTTGTTAATTCAGCAATTAGACTTGACGCCAGTGACATAATCTCAATTGACAGCGGCATAAAAACGAAGAGATATTTTCAAAATCCGGGATAAAGATCGTAATTTCATCCGAGTGAGTATTTGAAATGGCCGTAGCCATAATGGGCAAAGCCGCATTTGCAAGAGATCGTTATAAATGCGCTAGTTCTGTATCCATAATTCATAAAGGTTGTTCACCCTGTGACGATTAACCCAGTTTTGGAAAAATGAACGGATTATGGGGGCGCTAATGAGACAGATTTGGTCTTCTTAGCGTGAAGCTATTTTTGGCTAACAATTGGGTGACATCAAGTTTGAATTTTATTTTGTCTCCTGCTATGAATTGTCTTCATTTCTGAAATGTTTATGGTTTTGAATGTCTAGTTCCTGCATATGGATATGAACGAGTTCGAAAGGAAGTGTAATGTTGATCCTACGACGCGCATTCCCGCTGGAAAAAACTGCAAAGTTTTCATTAAAGACAGTGTCGTTGACTGAGATTCATTATTCTGATGATTCCTGCATTTGTAACGAATAGGAAACTTTTGGTTAAATAGTTCAAATCTTTTTTATAACTTGATATAACGTCAAAAATATTTGGCACGTAGCTTGTAACTATTTTAACAATTTCTAAAAAAGATAAATAACAAATCCGTTATTATAAAGCAATGATACAAAACAATGTGAATTTGATTTTCAAGTGGCGTCTGGACTTCCAATATTATATTTAGATTAGATACTTACGTTATTATCTAACTCATCTAAATCTAAACAAGCTACTTAAGAATCATGTATGCAAATATTTACATAATATTAATAATAATTATAAAAAAGGTCACAGAACAATTTACAAAGTTCCTAAACTAATTTAAAACGAAGTCTTTCACGGCTGGATTGGTCGTGTCAAAGAACGATTCGACGTTTCGACCACTTTTGTAAAAAAATATACAAACAGTTAACCGAAAGGCTGTCTGGAAATTGTAAAACTGAAAACTGGAATTCTTAAGTGCTTTAAGCACATAAACAAGTAAACCTATTAATTAGTAAAAAAATCTAACAATTTGTAAGTAAACTGTTAGATTCACAATTTTAATTTCGAAACTGCTGCGTTAGATTTCCTTTAAACTCCGGAATTTTACTCTTGTTCTTAAATATTTCCAATGACTTATCTCTTTTTAAAGTGCTCGCAAATTTTAACTAAATATCCGCATTCATTCAGCTAATGACAGCTTATTAAATAATTGTCTAAACACACTTGTGTCAACACCAAAAATGTCAAGTAATTAAACCGCAGCAAACAAATTTATTTATATTATTTCGTGTAGTAATTGTATTTTCCGTCCTCGTAAACCAGTTTTGCGCTGCTGCTCTTAAAATTAGATTATTTTGTTTTTACTCTGTTGAACGTGCCGAAGTGGCACTTTTGCAAATAATAAACCTTGTATCTGTAGATATGATGTCATACTTCATTCTATTCCTGGGACTTTCATAACTTTTAATTGTCTTTAATTTATTTGTTAATACCTAAAAATAGTGTCAGATAAAACATTCCAGCGACCAAAATATCGCTTCCGACAGGAACAGTTGGTTAAAAATTTCTGTACGCGTTTCCAGAAATTGCGCAGATAAAGAGGCGAAAGTTCACCGATATGAAAATTAACAACATTAGATTTCCTTGACGAGTGTTGAAACGATCGATAAAAATTATGTCATCGTAATTGATATTCGTTTCAGAACGAAAGCTAAATGCATCGATTAAGTCCACTCACGCGTTTACATTTGTTTCATTTAATTTTATGGCTTTTTCTCAGAATAATGCAGTGACATAATCCGGTGGTGACAATACATAATTAATTTTTTTGAACTACGCCACTGGCGGCTGACAACTCCATCTTATTAGATCTGTGGTAGTAGCGAGTACAATAATGCCCTTGTAACAAGGGTCTTTTCAGATAATAATCTCTCTCCAGGCGTGAAAATCCATGTTCGTGTCGGAGAGTAAATAAAGAAATTTACCTTGAGAGGAATCTCGGCTCTGTAAATCCAAGTGTTGATTGAAAAGAAAAAGACTAGCCCGTACCACCCACTACTAGACGATAGGAAGGAACAAATTTTAATTATCGGATGGGATAATGAACTCGTACTGGAAATAACTCAGGGTACATTTTTATTTAATTAAGTAATCCAAGTTAGGTCAATAAATCTGGAACCTGTTCCATTGAAACCTGCCCACGATGGTGCATTACGATGTACGAATCGCCAATATCAAGGAATTTCACCCATGAATCGTGTGGGAATTAGGCGAAATGGGTGTTGTAGTAGATTTGATTTATTTACGAGCAAATTTTCAGCAACCTCCACGGAAAAAAAAAGGAGAACAGGTTTACAGATGAATTTGTATTTGGAAAATGTAACCTTTTCAAATATTCAAAAAGAGATTCTCTGTGGTGATAGTCATTCGCAAAAAAAACTGCTTCAATATAAATCTTGTTGTTATAATAACATAGAAGGTTTAGGTCAAAAGGGCGTGATTGGAGAAACTATAAATTTGAATTAAAAGTTTTATTAGCTATTAAATTTTATTAATATAATATCGTGACAAGATGGTCTTTAATCTTCAGTGACGTGCCATACACTATGTTACTTTTACAAGAAGACTATAAATTTACATCTTCTGCGAAATATTATTACTTTATGTTGTATTTGAAGAATATTTCTTCATAAAAGAATCAACGACTTAATGCCTGTATACAACGGAACAAACATTGACATAAGAAAGAAATACAGAATACCGTGTGTGTGTTCAAATAGAAAAAAGATGTTTAAAAACTGTTACACATGAGAGATGAAAACACTGTACTTTAAAAAAAAATAGAAACTACAGAGTACATATACAGAAATGTAGAGCAGATAAAATAAAACATAAATTCAAAAGACACAACATGATGTCCTATCCTGAGTGGGCCTATTTAATCAAAATATTAAATTGTAAGACAGTTTATTAAATTCATTTCTTGCCATTTGGCTTATTGTACGTAGGCACAAAAACTCTATAGATTTACTTACAAGAATCTAAAAAAATCTAGAAGTTTATGAAGAAGATAATAAATCCTAAGAATTTAGACGGACAAGATTCAAGGTAAACTAACAATATAAAGAATCTAATAATTCTAAAATGAATTGAATGACTAGAATTTAGAATGTCTAGATAACCTACAAATCCTAATGAAAATTTAAAATATATAAAATCTAAAGAATTTAAAATCTGAGAAATTAGAAAATTCAAACAACCGAAGACGATACAAAAGATTGGCGTGTCAAATATTTTAAATAGAATGTGAAGATTAAAAAACGAACTAAAATTTAGATCTAAAAAATATAAAAATGCAAAAAACCATAAGAGAACATGAAGAATGATAATCCAAGAAAACCTAAAAATCTAAAAATTAGTGTTCCAAGTCCAAAAAGAATTTAAAAAAACTAAAAAATGTATTAAAATCATTCACATGAGCTGGAAGAGAAGAATTTAACGCTTCTAAAAAAATAATGAAAAAATGGAAGTTAAAATGTATTGAAAATTTAAAAGATCTAATCTAGGAAATTTAAAATTGACAGTATACAAAATGAAACCTACAAAGTACCCAAGTCGTTTAGTAATTTGGTGCATGTTTAGCGTAAATTTTGGTACTTACTATCGCGAAACCAAGCATATACCTCAAAAAAATGGCGAAAAATTGAAATAATTTAAAAGGTGAAAATAAATATGGTAATGATTACTTCTAGAAACAACAGAAATGATTATGACAAAAAATTAAAAGCAAAACAATCAAGAAGTATTTAAGGAATGAACAATAACCAAGAATTTCTTGAAATATACACAAAAGAAAAACTTAAACTATGAGGAAAAATAATACATATATCATATCCGAGTCGGAATAAGCGGAAAAATCCACCGAGCGAGGAAACGAGAATACTAGTGAAAATAAAAATAGGTTGTGACTATAAATTAAAAGCAAAACAATAAATAATAAAAAAATTACTTGATCCTAAAGGTGTATAATTTATTTGTTTGAGTAGGAGGTTCCATTAAAACAATGTAAAAAAATAGAATTTGTTCTAATTTTGCACTGCAGTGGACAGATAATTGCATCTAAAATTCTTTACTGGTCACATTTCAGACATAGATTACAGATTTTTTACCGCAGTTGTCAACAATTTAATAAAATAAAATAAATTGTAAGTAGTTTTGACGTTAAATATTTACTGTATAAATTTTAGTGCACTAGTATCTTTCGAATCTTTATTCCTCCAGCCATTTAGTACCAATTATCCGCTACTATTCAAGACACCAGTCCCGTATGGGTTGATTCTTTTCTATTAAAATTATTAGGCCGATATTTTCAACTGGTCCATATTTAACAACAACTTATTTCTCTTTCAATGATGTTTAATTTTATTCTTCCGAACCGTATTAGTGACATTTTTTTGAAACAGATTATGACGCTGCTTTAGTTTAAGATTCTATTAAAGTTCTAATCACCTAATTTGGAAAATGGCCAAAACTATTAAAATTATTCACTACCATTTGCTGAACTTTTCAAAACATCGTCTGTTTAACGAGTTTAATTTTATACTGATTTATATATTTTGAATATACAACAACAAATATAGGTATATTTTTAAAGATGTTCATAAATTCCAATTTTTAGAGTAAAAAAAAGTTCTCTGCATGTACATCCAAAATCTAGAATTTTTTCTAATTTCAGAAAGGGGATTCTTTATTCGGTTTTGACAAAAAATATTAATAGATATTGTACAGTAACAAGTGTGTTTTGTAAATTATAAATATTACTTCGATTCAACTTCAATTGAACCCAACAAAAAGTAGCTAGTTGACACTTTTCGTTGAAATTAATATATAAATCAACAGTTTTTTTGGTATTTTTCCTCTTAGTTTACTGCATTTAAAGCTAATAAACTAAATGTGTGCAAATGAGTAACATGAACAAAAAGTTAAGTATAACTTAAATAATTTAATTGTTTTTTAATCTTTTTGTCGTTTTGGTTAAGACTCGATTTCATGAAATTTTTGAAAGTTTCATATTAGCATTTTTAAATTACCTAAAGCTCTAAACAACTAGATATTGTGTTAATCCAAAATAATAATCAGATAATGTCTCGTACTTTCTGCGGCTTCCCACATATATTTCGTCCACCTTTTCTATAATCTAGTGACTAGACTAAACGTAGCTTTCTAAATGAAAGATGAACTAGAAAGTTTAGGATGCCGCGAGTGATTACACACGTGTTGGAAAGGCTTAAAAAATCCAAGGAATTTCTTAAAAATGTTAGGACATTTTATTTCATTACCGATTTGTCAAATTATAAAATTATGAATGTTTTAGATTTATTTTTAATAGTTATCTGCCACTTTTTGTTAAGTTGTTAAGTTTTACTGACTATTGATAAATTAAAAACGAAAAAAAAACACCTTCAGTTGGAATCCAAATTTAAATCAAGTTTCTTACTTTATTTAAAATATTCAGAAACAAATTACCTAACATTATTGCAAACCAATTATTTTCTACCTCTGTAAATTGGCCTAATATATGTAAAATTCCTTATATCCATTAGACTGTACTTATAAATCGTTGCCGGTAAGTCTGCGTTAAGTCACAATGATCTAAAAATAAAATAACTTTTTATAAGTTTAGATAACAAGCATAATAAAAATAACTTCATGTTTCATTTTGTCGTAATTCGTATAATATAAGTAAACAATTCTGACAGGCCGCAGTCTTAAATTCACGTCATTTTTAGAATTCCAGTTCACCAAATTGTCCTGCTTTTTACATTACAAAAATGACAAATTTGTCTACCAAGACCCGCCCATGCACGGCCCACGCCACTGTTCCCATTCTCCAAAAGTGTCTGTATATAATCTGTCCCAGCCTAAACAACCTAAGAATGTTTAGTCCCATTTGCTTACGAGTGATTACCTCATGCACTTCACATTTCCTGGGACCCCTAATGCCCATCTAATTGTTCGTCTTTGTAAGCCTGCCATCAAACAGTGATTCATTGTACGAAGTCGGGAATAAATCAAAATAAATCATCCGTTTTAATTAAATTAAAGATGTCGTTACAGGGAAATTTAGCTCGACAAGGTTGTACGCCGATAGGAATTTAATATGGCCCATTTGTAAAAAGGAGCCGTCAAAGGCGGCATAACGACTGATTATCGTTGACCGCCGAAGAGTTCTTATCGTTGATGGAGTGCGCTGGAAAATGGAGGGTTTCAAACATGTGCCCATCAATTATGGTACAGATGGAATTAGAAAAAAATGATAGTATCAAAATGACACTCGTCTGACAGAGGATAATTTTCAAGCTACTTGTTTATGTCTTTTTTAATTAACACAACAGTGGTAATAAGTTCTTTGCACTTCTTAATCGACAACTAAACAAACAGAAACTGATGAAAAACGTTCAAATATACAAAAATTACATAACCAAGGATGTTTGAGAGTTAAACTTGTGAAAACATCGATTTGTGGTTTAGTTGCGATTTTTCTACTTTGTCGGATCATTTATTTCCCTTCTGTGGTCCCTCTTAAATCTTTTACGACCACTTTTACCATTCATGGAGATAATAAAAATTGAGCTGAATGAACTCTGCTCTGTGAAAAAGAGATAGAAGGAATTATAGCGCAAGGAATGTTCTTGTATTTTATCACTGCCAAGGCAAATCTGGAATCTGCGTTTCTCGCAATATTGTAAGGTTGGGAGGACGGTAATGAGAGAAAATTAATCATCGGTGAAATATTAGTTAAAGAGTACCTATAACAAGGTTTGAAATTTATAGGTATCTGCGATAGTCTGAGCTTGTTAAATTGGCTACAACCGAATGGTGTACTAAAACATGAACATTTCCTTCTGATTTGTTTCGAAAATTTTGAAAATGTATTTATAAATTAAGGTATGCGTGAACTTTTGCATATTTTGCACCTCAGATGTGTATCTTAATACTCGTAATCAGTTTACAGTTTATTCAAATGTATGCACATGCCTATAAGGAATACGCACAAATATAACACTACAATAAATTTTCTCCAAGCAACTTGTCAATAAAAAGATCGAATAGGTCAATTTACCTTTCTGAGTTGACTTTTTTATATTAGATATCTTAGTTAATTATTAATTGAATTAATTTTTAAATCTTATTTTTTCAAAAGATTCAAGAATGAGTGAAACTATTGTTGGTCAAAAATAATGGTCAATTAATTTGGTAGTGTCTTTTTCAAGCCTTTCACGGCTTCCCACATATATTTCGTTCAGTTTTTTATAATGTAGATTAAATGTACCTTTCTGAATAAAAAATTAACTAAAAATTCCAGCTGCTTTAAATAATTACACAACTATACGTGGCCACAAAAATTCAAAAAAATTTCTGAAAATTCTTAGAACGTCCACAAATCATTAATTTAGGAGCGCCATTTGTTCAGTGTTAGAACCATTTAGAATAAGCACAATTATCGATTATTAATTGTCAAATTATAAAATTATAAATGTGTCATTTTACCGTTGCTATTTCAACAACAAGTCTACTTTATAACTTCAATAAAAGTGTCAGAAAATATTAGTTCAAGAAGACAAAGTATGTATTTACTGGCATTTTGTAAATTTTATTTTAGAAAAAAATATAATTTATTTTTTTGACAATAACAATTACCCAAATATGCGGCTGACCAAATGTAAATTCGAAACTGTTTATCCTAGGATTCAGTAAATAAATTCTTAGTTGATAATTTTGTGGTAGAGCAAATGTGTTTTTGTGGAAACAACAACGAATATTATTAAACACGACCAATTTTCCACAAAATTTGTTTTTAAAGTTCAACAGAATATAAAGAAAGACTAATTATTAAAAAAAAGGTTTTAACTTCGTTTTGGTATTTTAGATAGACAGCGGGCTAATTAAAAAAAAAGTTATTGTTTGCAGATCAAATTTTTTATAGTTAATCAACAACAAAAATTCAGAAAATTTCACCAAGGTCAAAAAAACTGCCTATATTAGAAAAGAACACATGTTCAATAGCCATTTGATTTTTTAAGCTTTTTATTGGTGCTGTTGGATAAATAATTGAATGTTAAAAGTAATTGAAATTAAAGATAAATAAAATGTTGAAATTCAGACCCGACTTCTGAAATAATAAGAAAATAAATATATATTTAAGTATTTTCTTTGCTCCAATTTTTTATGTTCTATAAAACGAAGCATAATGGATACTTTCAAACTAATGGATAGACCGGTCATTGTGATATATCCTTCTCACAAAAAAAGTTGAAATCTTTAAAAGTTGCTGTATCGCGTTAGAAGTTGTGTGAAAAAAAAAATTGTTTGTCAGAGAAAACTTCATTTTTAGTTTTTGTTCATTTATACAAGTTACCTGAAATTTAGAAACCTACTGAACATGTTTTTAGCAAGCTTCGCAGGCTATTTTGATAACTTGACTTACTTGTATTAAAATAATAAACATTTATGCGACACTCCTTTTTTTATTTCTCTCAATCTGTATTCATAGGACAAAATGGGTCTAGCCTTCCAAATCAAAAGTTAATTTTTCTACAAGTGCAAGATGTAGTGATATCACTGGAAGTAAAATACTTGAAATTTAACGTCCTAAAAAACTATGCGTGAAAAGTATTTAATTACATCTCTTCCAAATGCTTTTTCAAAATACTAGTAACGTATTCTAAAACGACTGTCGTTTATATGTCAAAGTGTAATAATAGTTATTTATATTACAAGGAATGTGAAGTACGCCTTAGTAATATTCCGGCAAGGTTTAAAAGACTTGCCAAATCTCAAAATACAATTGTACAAAAGAAACATCTGACGAAATATTTATTAAGTTATGACACATTTCGTTGCCTTCTACTCTTATTGACGAGAAATGACTGGGTTATGATTGAAAATTCTACCATTCCGTGTGTTTCAAAAAACAGGTAATATAAATCTGTCGTTTGTCGATTGCAGTGTCTGCTTCATGCTAAGCCTCAAGAACTTGAGGAGTCTATTTTTTACAATGTTGCTATGAATTCCAGTGACAATGGCAACTGAATGGTAACTAATGATATTTCTACAACTGTTGGTCGTGTTTATAAGACATGTATTACGAAAGGTATAAACGTATTTAAAACTGAAATAAGTTGGTACCTACACGTATTTTCATTTAACACTAAATAAAGTTGTAGATGTGAGAGCAAGAAAGGTTAGAAACTAGAAGTACTAGAAGTTTTAATAAATATACAGTCCAAGTAGGGAATCGTTGTGATCTATATTTAGGAAAATAAAATATCTGAGATCTGTATCTTTTCACGCTAAGAACTTGATTCCCGCGTTGCGATCTTATAAGCGCTTTGTATTGTCAAGTCGGTCTTGACAATATATGAAGATTTAAAAGATCTCTGATGATTTAATTTTCAAGCTGACGTAATAATAATTTCTAGTTAATTGAATAAATATTAACAGAGGATCCAAAACTTTTCATCCTACTAACTTTCCCAAAGGAAATACTTGTTCTGATAAACGGTTAATTTGTGTAGCTATATTTTTAGATCAAAGGAAACAACCAACAATGGGTATAAAAGAAACGTGACTGTTTTGATATCGAAGTTTGACCACTTTGTTTACACAACATTCACGGTTCGTTTAGTTCTTCTGAGTTTATCACTGAACGAATTTCCAATTAAAAACTCACTTACATAAATTTTATTAATAGAATCCTAATTTGTGTCAGAATTCCGATAAAACCCGCTGAACGGAAGCGATTGCAGTTCCCTTTCCCAAAATATCGATTCCAATAACCTTCTTCCACTAAATCAAACTCAAGTATGTTAGCCAAGCTAGTCAAAATAAATTGTTACATGGCTACTTATTTTCAAGTAGAATTGTTTAAGTTTAGGACGTGAGTTCCTCCGCTTTATCGGAAGCTAGAAAAAAAAATTAAGCCTTGGATTATGTCTAGGAATCGAGGATTAAGACTAAAGTCACCAGGAAATTTTACATACCCACTGTGCTCTTCAGTGAAAAAACTAACAAGAAAATATGTTTATCACCCAGAACATGTGGTTATGTCATGTGTAAACAAACAGATGACAAAAAAGAATGTGAAAATTATGTCATCACACGTGACCGATGACGTCAGGTGGTAAAGCCACAAAAAATAATCCAGATTGCAACGTTTAAATCATCGGTGAAAAAAAGGCACAAAGCATTATGTTTCACACTTTATGACCGCCGTTTAAACTGTAATTGGGTCAGTTTGTTCTCACACATGTTCCTCGACGCTAATAAATCTATAAATATGTGTCGCATAAACAAAAGAATCATCACAGGAAATAGGATGGTGCTATTTTTCCGGAGTGTGCGAATCTCTAGTAACAGATTGAAGTGCTTGCAAATCTGGCGGTTTTCGCGGACGGATCACCCACGATGGACTTGGAGTGCGCTGCACCCTAATCCTAACAATTTAGTTTTTCAGTCCTCAGATTACTTAACGTATTTGTTTGGAATTCTCAGTTTCATTCAAAAAGGAAAGTGTAGTGTAAACTCTCGCTAAAACAACAAACATAGCGTGTTATTACACTTGTCCAAAGCAAATATTTCGGACCTATTTCGCCGCCTTGCAATGGAAATGTGGCTTTTGATGAGCCCTGTCAACGATGATTTTGTAGTAATTGAGAAAAACCTGAGTAGTGGCTTCATGGTGAACATTGTAAAGTAAACACTGACTAGCTTTTAGTTTGTTGACTCAAACAAGGTTATTGAGTCGTTGAACGGTTTAGAAATGCAGAGACGACTTCCAAATTAATTGATAGATATAGGGCAATTATGGGGAAGGAGTCAGGGGATGCTCCACCTGCTCCCGTGTTAAACACATCGGAAGCATTTTTAACTAATTATGTCGCAATTTGGTTTAATTTCGATTTATTTTTAAATCAATGGCTCCCACCTTCAACTCTAAATAGATGTTTATGCATTGTAGTGCCCCAGGAAGATTTACAACACCAATTTCCCTTTTTATAGTTTGTCTGTAATTTCGTAACGAAAGAAAACATGTAAAACTTCTCATGTGTCGTTTTTACATTATTAAACTCGTACTCGAACGTTCTTTTTGATCTTTTGCGCAGCGGACACAACTGAGAACCGAAAAGAAATTATTACCAGTTCCATATTTGCTGTGTAATCTCAATGCGGCTTTGTACTTGAAATTTAGATAGTCACGCTTCATTTTCATTCGGTCACAAATTGCAATGCGGGTCACAAAACTTTACCGTTCACACATTTCTTGTAACTTGAGCTTCACAAGAAATTTTGCCAGATCATCCATCAGAAGAAAAATGGAAGCCTGAACACACATTTCCGGTCTTTGGGAGTGGAGTTAACAATCCTTGTGCGGTACAAGAATCCTCTAGTTGGAAATAAAACCCGACTTTACGAGCTTTTAATAACACGATCCGAATAAATTATTTTCACATTAAAGGATTAATGGAAAAAAGAGTCCGTCCGAAAGTGCTTATTTTTTTTCTTTTTATTCTTATTTTTATTGGTACCTTTTAAAATTTTTCGCGTGGGTGAAGGTGTTAATTTGTCGTTTGCGCAACACTTTTACAAATATCTCCCGGAAATAGATCCCATACTTTAGTCTCCGTTCTGTAATTGCAATCCCAGTTTTTCTGGGAGATTTATGTGCGACTCCACCACGAAAACGTGCCGCTGCTGGTGGCTGTGATATAATGCCGCCTGCTCTCTCTGCGTTTATAAACAACAATTTACTTAATAAGTTTTAATTTGGTTTAATGATAGTGCATGTGTGGTCGGAAATCGACCGAGAAACAGTTTTGCGAAAAGCCGCAATGAAGTAATTATTTTTTCGGGAGATTGAATATAGCCAAGTTCGGAATAATTGACGATGGACGACCTGGTTGTGGTCAGTTTTTATGTAAAGTGCATCATGGGAAAAAGTACTTAACATATGCACAATTAAAATATATGATGATAAATTTATTTATTTTTTTACAACTTTCATTAAGAACCACTTTGCAAAACTTTGAAGTTAATTAATTACATCTTGATTTGGTGTGAACGTGTGAATCACAGTTCAATCGTGAGCAATTTAATTTGCGAATAAATCTTTTAATTTGTGATGTTAAAATTGTTCCTTAGCGAAACGATTTAACTACAGGTGTCCTAAAATACTCAAGCCGCTCAATGAATAGCGCAAGTTTGCGATCTGTTTGTGTCATATATGATTTTTCTTATTTGAGAATAAGATATTGATTTGCAAACACGAAACAGCAAAATAACAGAAGCTGCAAACAAAATTAAAAAAAAACCTGAGCGTTTGTACATTAAAACGTCCAAAGTTTTTACATACTTTTATGTAGATTCTAGTTTGTTACAATAATTTGCTCAAAATCATTAAAAAGTAAATAAAATTGATTCAACTTTAATCATATTTTTTAAAATTGTATGGTATTATTAAAACTAAAAGAATCTAATTATATTTTATTAAAACATTTCCACATCTTCTGGATCTAATCGTTTTAGATGTAAGCATGTGTATACACGTAGAATTTTAATGATAGTATTGTAATTCCAATTGAGTTGAAAATAAGGTAACTATACCTGGTTAAAAATCAATAATAAAGTAGGCGAAGAATGCTAATATGAACAGATTCGCTTGTGTGGAAAATTCCGTTGTACCCATGTTACTGGAAAATGAAAATCAAAATTCTTAAGTTTTAGTAACAGGTAGATATTTAAACAAATTTATAATATTTCATGAAGGTGTGAAAACAGTTGATTTGATTTGATTGCCAACATTTTTTTGGTAAAAATAGAAGAGAAATTTTAATTTCCGTTCTTAGTTTGTACTGTTGCAATTATTGATCTATTATTTCTAAACAGCTGATGTTGACAGCTAGATCTCTTATCAATCTAAGACATCCGGTCAAAAAAAATCCATGATACTCTTGACCATTCTCATTTTCTTTTTAAAAATGTTACAATATTCCATTGATATGTATTTTTATTTTGTTCATAAAATGAAGTTATATTTAATACTATTAAAGTGTTTTTCTTGATTCAAAAAAAAAACGGCAACTCTACTGGAAAATTCCGCGAATCCGATTGTACTTATTCTAGCACAAATTTTATCACTGCGATAAGCAAAAAGAACGCATTGTCCGATTATTTAAAATTAAACTTTCCGACAAAAATTGAAACTATGCGAATCAGAATATAGATGGCGCTCCTCTAACAGAGATGGAACGATTTCGCATCTGAGTCACCTGCGAAAGCTCAGAATTTCAGGCGAGCTTTCGCCGCATTCGCCGGTTCTGAAACCGTTAGCTCTCATTCCTGCATGTTAAAATTACATGTTAACCAAAAAGCTAAATGACAGATGTTGACTCATCAATTAAAGCTTGGTCTACCGGTAGTAAATAAATTTTGAAAAAAAAAATCAAAAAAGACTCACCGAAGACTGGACGCTGTGCACTACGACGCAGACGACGAGAAAACCGAGGGCTAACGCCCGGCAACAGCCCGAGCGCAGCGTCATCGCCTACTGCTCCATGTTCTGTACCATCTGAAGCTGCTTGACTTACCCCCACCATACTGACTTAAGGCATTCCGACAACGATTGCGGAGGAAAGACTTATTTGAATTTTGCGGGGTTGAGGACCCTCCAAAGAGCTTCAGATTTAGGTGGAGTGTGGCTAGGGCTTTGATTTATTAGGGTGGTGAGATTCGAGTCAAAAGGTGGTCGTGGAGGGTAGTTATAGGGATTTAAAGAGGTGTTAGTTTGTACCGCGGAGGAAGCTGGAACCGAGATTGTGGACCCATTCCGGCTCGCTGAAGCAAGTTCTTGTAGGGGTTTTCAGTGACGCGCGGACACGCGTGTGTGCTTCACATTAAGAGTGTTAGTATACTTCCCCAAGCGGGGAAGAGGCCGCGATGACCGACCGCGCGGTTGGGTAAGTACTTTTCCGGGGAAATTTCTCCGGGTCAAAATTTGCTCCACTTCTTTTCTCGAGCTTTTACTAATTCTGTCCTTTGTAGTCCGAGATATTTTTTTTTTACCTAATAAAATTTTTTCTTCGTTACTTTTTTTCTAAGGTGTTGTGAATTGCAGATTTCACACTCTAAAGTTCCACCTTTCCCTCTATATATTTTTTTGCATAGCACTGGTCCCGCCGAAGGCCCTAGCGGCCCGCGCCGGAACCCGCGCTATCAAAGGAAACTAAGCTTTTTGCACTTTCACTGCGATAAGAAAGTTCAAGAATCTCGTATTATTTTTCGTTTCGTCAGCTAAAAGTTCGTTTTTTTCCAGGTTCGTCGTCGCGTTTCTGGGTGTGTGGACATGTGTCCGAGGGGTAAGTCGTCAAATTTCTTCCCTTCTGAAACGTCCGAGCGAAATTGACTCGGTTGCGGTCGCTGTTATTTTAACTGGTGATGTGTTATGCAAGCGTGTTATGTGTGCAGACATGATTCATCTGAGCGGAGCTTCAGAAGCTTTCGTTGACGATTAATTACTGAGTTCGATGAATGAGAAAAAACATTAAGTTGAGAACATCTGGCGAGAGGTCATTTTAACCTTCTTTTCCGCTTTTCCGGCAACTATGGCTTTATGTCTGCGCTGGAAATTGATAATGCGTGATAAAAATTATTTATGGACGGTTTCGGGTTATGGAATCGGCATTTGTTTATTTGGTGAATCTGGAACGCAGACGCTGACAATGGACTCGTTAAATGTATTAATTATGGAAATTTAGGAAAAGAATGGGAAGAATAAAAAATTAAGAATATATAAAAACAATAGTTTAATAATTTTCTATGACAAATTTTAATTTAATTTTATTTTAATCATATTTTGTTAATGCTATTTTTGCTTATGTTCTCATTATTTAACAATATTAACTTTTAATTTTCAATTTTTTTATTTATTTTGATGCAAAAATTTTTAACCCCACAATAAATTAGTTCAATTGTTTGTTTATTTTAGAGCTTTTTTTGATCTTGGTTTTTCGAACAAAAAGTACTGGAGCTTTTAATCTTAACAAAAATAATATAGGTACATAAAAAAGTATGGAAAATAACTTTTTGCTTTAGTTGTTTGAGCTTTCGAACATCTTGGAATTTTTCCTAACGTAAGTTTTTTTTGAAATTAAATAAATATTTGTCTGCTGTAATCTGTTTCAATTTTAGTGCTTATCGTGATTTTTTTTTATATGAGCACTATTAAAATATGTTTTTCCTTCAAACTGTTAGACGGTTTTTAATTTTCAGATTTTAGAAAGTCTGAATGTTTTTATAATTGGCTTTAAACAGTTACAATCGTATTGTTAAAAAAATTGGGGCACACTTGGTGAATTTGTTTAGCTAGTGTTTTTATTTTAAACGGTTTCTTGCTTCCAATCAAATTAATAGAATACAAATTTTAACAATTAAAAAAATCATATTGTCTATTTATGAACTTTTTGTTCCTTTATGTTTTTAAAATTTTATGAACAATATTGGAAACTATCTAATTACGATGTTAGGAAAATGGCCATGCATATGTCATTCGGGTAATTCCACAATTTCACTGCAGTGACTAATTTATTTGGCCGTCTTTGGATTTTGCGCCCAATCCAATACCTTACTAATAAAAGCTATTGTTTCCTAAAATTAGCCTATTTCACCGCTTCCACATAATGATTTGTGAACTAATCACGTCCGCTCTTTCATTTCGTTCTTTTTCCCGCCGATCCAAATAACCTTGCGAAATTCAATCGGACGAATATTCAAACAAAGTGGGCGTCCATTTCTAAAAATGGAAACCCGACTCTCGCCCAGATTGATGGCATTTTAACGTCAGGTAGTCTGTTATACAAGGATTTAATCACATCTGATAAATTGGTATTCGTGGTGGGCTACCGATGGTGTAACAGTACTATTAGTACCATACACAGACGAGTTAATTTTGTGCCGTCATCACCGACAAAAATTAGTAGCAATTTACCATATGCATATCTAATCGATGTTTACAGTTCCTACAAAAAGCCCGAACCCACGCCGAATTAGAAATACGGTGAAAAGTCCCATACTCGACCGTTAGCTCCGATTTTTCCCTTTTCTTCCTGTTCCTGTTACAGTTATTCAAAGTTGCGAACACGGAAAACGTGACGCACAACGCTGATAATAAACTAAATTCAAAAAGTATGCTACGCCACTGTTTCATCTTGCCCACATTTCCATATCGACCCACGAGACTTTCTCAATTGAGATATTTCGGATAATCTACAATTAAAAGCAAGGACAATCGTAACAAGAGTGTTAAGTGACGGAGATGAGAATTTCTTCCGCAAATATGGTTGCACCCAACAAAAATCGCCACAGTGTTAAATGTTCTTGGAACTATTCCGTACATATCAAAACGGCGTTAGACACATTAAAGTGCTATAATGAGTGCAGCAGAGGCGGATTTATTATTTGTTTGGTTTGAAGATGGAGATATCCTCGGGTTTAAGAGATAAATACTATAATCGTAGCGTTTCCTGATGGGACTAATTTTAACTTTGATGATTAGACAATTCACACCAGCGACATTAATGTGATTGGAGTGTCGTAATTTTGGTTTAAATGGTTTTATGGGTGTCATTTTCCGGTAGCCTGAATGTCGGGGGTTATTTTTTAAAAGTGGTGTGTTATGTATCTTTATTCTTTAGATGCAAGGAAGTTTAAGTTTGACTCAAAATATTGTTCAGGTTTTTGCTATTACAAGACTTTTGTTTTTCATTCTTGTTCTCGAGTTATTAATGTTTTAGCTAACCATAAAATCTCATTATGTGTGAAAAAGTGCGTTCTTGATTTGCACTCACACTGAAACTCATTAAGTTATTTTGAAACTTAATAGAATGCCACAGGTAACGTGTATCTATAAAACAGAGGATTTTATTTCTACTGCCATTAAATAATGCTATATTACAAGATAGTTCTAATTCTACACGTACGCTGTTGAGAATGAAAGAACTTTTTCAATTTTGGATTAATTTCGTTTTAATTATTTAATTTTGCTAGTTATACGTAATAATTTGTTAAAATTACTTGAAGTTATTTGTAGACCGTAAAATGAGCTTAAATTCTATTCCATAATTTGCGAAGCCGCAAGCTAGGATTTTACATCCAAGAGGAGTTTCAATTAAAGATCTGATATGCACGAATATATGAAAGCACTCAAAATCGTGTAGGAACATTCTTGAATTACTTCTGGTTTTAATTTTGTAGTGATGGTTAGAATTTGGCGTATTATTGTTCAATTAGATATTTGCCCGCCATTGCTTTTTCCTCTTCGTTTAAACAAATTCATCTATGATGGACTCCGATTGGTCAAATTTTCGTGGGCGTCATCACTTTTTGTTTCATCAAACACCGCTTCTAAATTTTTTCAGTTATGCGAAAATCTCGGATCGCGACTGGTCTCAAAGCTATTAATTTGGGAGGTATAAAAATCCTAAAATGCAGAGTTCCAGACATCTCTAGAGCCTCTAGCGTTCCACGAACCATTAAAACAAGACATTTATCGAGCTCGTTTACTCGAGGAAGTCTCTGATATAATATTTGCCGTCATAATACATTATCCAAAGGCGTGTGCATTCAACTATTGTTTATACAATCAAATCCTTAATTCTTTTTTTACCGTTCACCTAAAATTAGGTACTGGATGATTGCCAAGATGAGTAATGAACAAGTTGTATGGACTCAGCGGTGGTTCCGACGATGGTTCGCGTAGTTACCATGACCAGGATTTATAGGGTTGTCAGAGGTGAACGAACGCGATTTTGATCATTGCAGAAAAAAGAAGAGAGTGACAAATGTTTCCGAAGTTTATCAGTGTGAAAAATGGGCAGTGGTGCCCATTAATAGGGTCTATATTGTACGGTTAATCAAGTGCGTTAAGATTGTAGATAAGTTCGAAGAACGCTGCAATTTGGACTAATTACGGTTGCCAAAGCGGTGCTTTGAAGGGGACGTTTTGCTTTTTTTGTTGAAGAATTTCGTTAATTTATAAGCAAGCGGCTTAATTTTAGAGTAAAAGCACATGGCTGAGCTTAAGCAAGCACCGAAATATGTCATTCTAACTTTTGTTGGTAATAAAAGGGTACCACCGTGGATAATTTCAGCAATTTCTTTTTTAATTCAGATAAAAAATCTCATTTATTTGAAAAAGTACTCCAATATTGCTACCGGTAGACAGCAAGCAAAAATCAAAAATAGATAGTCATTTTCCAATTTTGATGGAGTGTAATCAACTCTTGTTTGAAAGGTATGCAACTAACATTACATTATTTTCTTTTGTAGCAATTTGTCAGTAGCAACGGAGCGTTGAATAGAACAGGGGGCTTATACGGTAGAATTGACCCGTATTACGACAATCGAAACTACCCCACTGGAGGAAGCTATCGACAGGGCAGTGCTGGTTCTAACTACGAATCCAGCGAAAGTCAGGACATACAACGACGACCGTTTTTCTACGAAGATCCCAGAACAAGAACAGCAGCCAACAGGAGTCAATATGAGTCCAGAGGGAGTATATCTTCGAGCTACAACAGAGCTGGATCGTACACCGATCCCAGAACCGATTCTCCTCCGTCCCAACAGGGCTACGATCAATCAGGAGTAACACAACAATCCTCTGGACAATCCAGACAGTACGGCTACGAATCGTCCGGACAAGCCAGTCAAGGCCAATACGATAGTCAATCTAGACAGTACGGTGGTCAATCAAGACAATATGAAAGTCAATCAAGACAATATGAAAGTCAATCAAGACAGTATGAGGGTCAATCAAGACAGAGTGAGGGTCAATCAAGACAGTATGAGGGTCAATCAAGACAATATCAAGGTCAATTTGGACAAAGTCAGTACACGTATCCGTCAAGTCCCTACAGGAGCAGCAGACCATATTCCAGTAGCTACGATATTTTTGATGCACCGGGAAGTGCTTATGGGCCTAGAAATGGCACTGAAAGGTGCATTCCGAAATGTTTCGCTGAGAAAGGAAATAGAGTAAATATAGTCCGAAAATTTTGAATTTAGGTTAAACAGTCTTTTATAGGGATTTCCGGGAGTACCTGGTATTTCTGGCGAGAAAGGTCAGCGAGGTTTTCCTGGTGAAGAAGGTATAATGGGACCGAAGGGTGATAAAGGTGAGCCTGGTTTTATTGGTCCCAGAGGTCCCAAGGGAGATCGAGGCAAAATTGGTGTTCCTGGTTTTCCCGGAATCAATGGTGTTCCTGGATTACAAGGGCCCCCTGGTTCCCCGGGATTACCGGGTTTGGATGGTTGCAATGGCACTGATGTGAGTAGCGAAAAAATGATTAGGATTTGCACGTTTCATTTCTTCGAGTTTTATCTTTGATCAGGTCGTGTTGTTGCGAACAAAGCTGACACTCTTGTGAGGTCGATGGACTTTGCATTGAACCATAAAGTCATTTTTCATTTTTTGTCAGAGTTGCTTATAATATGAAATATATTTTTGGCTTAGTTTTTGTATCAAAGGTATCAACAAAGTTTAAACAAATTTATTCAGTTAATATTAAGAAAGAAAAGACATTCACAGAATATAATTGCTTGAGAGTTATTTTAAGTTGATCGAATATATATTTAAGGGTCTTCCTGGTCTTGATGGCTTACCTGGAGAGTCTGGTCCTCGAGGTTTTCCAGGTTCTCCAGGTATCAAGGGTGAGCGTGGTGAAGACGCCCATTGCGAAATTCATCTTAAAGGACAAAAAGGTGAACCCGGAAGAGACGGAGTTACAGGTCCTGCCGGTAATCCCGGACCTGTAGGTCCTCAAGGTTTACCCGGAGTACGCGGAGAACCCGGAATTGCGGTAAAATAAAAGCAATGCCAAAACGACAATGGTTTATGTGCTTTTTATAGGGACCGAGAGGTCCACCAGGTCCAAAAGGACAAAAAGGCAGTATGGGTTTAGGTTTTGAAGGCGAAAAAGGTCAGAAAGGTCAGAAGGGAGAAAGAGGACCTAAAGGATCACCAGCACCTGAAGTGCAAGTTGGGAACGGAACCGCAACTATAGGTCCTAGAGGAGACCCGGGACAGAAGGGAGAACCCGGAGATTGGGGACCTCTGGGACAAAAAGGTGAACCTGGTGTTGAAGGTGATTTGGGAATTCCGGGCGCTATAGGAATGAAGGGAGAGAAAGGTTTACCAGGGCCACCAGGACCGAGAGTAAGAATTTGTATTGTTTCGTTTAACAGTGTAACGCGAGCGTTTTATAGGGTAGAGATGGATTTTCGGGACCTCCAGGTCCTCCTGGACAAAAAGGTGATAGAGGCATTGAAGGATTGCCAGGTTTATCCGGTCGTCCGGGTCTAAAAGGGGAACCTGGAAAAGATGGACCTCCTGGTCTCCCCGGTTTAACTGGTCCAGCAGGGCCACCTGGTGGGGGTAAGGGACGACCAGGACCTCCTGGACCTCAAGGACCTAGAGGTTATCCAGGACCTATGGGCCCTAAAGGCATGGATGGATTTCCTGGTGATCCAGGACCTAGGGGACCTATAGGACCTCCTGGAGGACCCGGTCTTAATGGTAGACCAGGGCCTGAAGGTGCCCCTGGTGAAAAGGGACAAAAAGGAGAATCTGGTTCTATTGGATTTCCGGGAACAGATGGACCTCGAGGTTATCCAGGACCTGTTGGACCTCCAGGTCCTCGAGGTTTTCCTGGAGAAAAAGGAATTTCTATAATGGTAATCAACTTATCTTTTAATTTTAAAAACAAATAATGGTGAAATTTAGGGTCCTAAAGGAGATAATGGTGAACCTGGAAGAGATGGAGAGCCCGGACAAAAGGGAGAGAGAGGATTTCCTGGATCTCGTGGTGCTCCAGGTGATGCTTTGAATGGTATTCCTGGATTAACTGGTCCACCAGGACCGAGAGGTGAAAAAGGAAATTCTGGAAGACCTGGATTGCATGGAAGTCCTGGACTTCCTGGAGAAAAAGGTGATATTGGCGGAAGATGTATAGATTGTCTACCCGGAGTTAAGGGTGAAAAAGGAGAACCTGGTTTAAATGGAAGAGATGGGGATGTTGGTCCAAGAGGTCCACCTGGAGCCCCTGGAATTATGGGTCTTCCAGGTTTAGACGGGTTGCCTGGACGACAAGGCCCACCCGGTCGGCCGGTATGTATTTTAAAATTTTAACGTGAATGATATAACTACATGCAAGTACCGTATTTTGTGATAGGGTAAAGACGGTCTGCCAGGCTTGCCAGGAAATCAAGGTGCACCAGGGGAACCCGCGTTTGTTTCTGCGAACCAAATTAGAGGAGATAAAGGCTCAAAAGGAGATAGAGGTTTTCCTGGACCATTAGGCCCCAAAGGTTTACCTGGACCTTCAGGTCCTATAGGGCAACCTGGATTGCCAGGTTTACCAGGTGTAAAAGGAGAGCGCGGCTATAAAGGTCACCCTGGTCCTGATGGACAAGCTGGTGAGCCTGGAATTCCTGGTGTTAAAGGCGAAAAAGGAACGAGCGTTAAAGGCGAACCAGGACAACCGGGACAACCAGGTTATCCAGGAGAAAGGGGAGAGCAAGGTGTCACTGGGCACAAAGGAGAACCGGGACAATGTCCAATATCAATAATTGCAACACTTAAAGGAGATCGTGGACGACCTGGACAAAAGGGAGAATCTGGTAGCTCAGGTTTTCCAGGAGAAAAAGGATCAAAGGGTGAACCTGGACCTATAGGACCAAGAGGACCCACGGGTCAAGAAGGGCCACCTGGCCCTGTTGGAAGAAGAGGTCTGCCAGGTCCGAGGGGTGATAAAGGGGATATTGGTCCTATGGGTTTTCCTGGTGAAAAGGGAAGAGATGGTCAACCTGGATTCCCGGGATTAGCTGGAGCCAAGGGTACTAAAGGTGAACAAGGAATTCCCTCTATTGGACCCCCAGGTCCGCCTGGACCTATTGGATATAAAGGAGAAAAAGGATTGCCTGGATTACCTGGAAAAACTGGATCTCCAGGTCAACCAGGATTGCCTGGATTAATGGGGGAAAAGGGAGATATTGGTAATCCGGGACTGAACGGTCTAACAGGACCTGCAGGCCAAAAAGGAGAACCAGGACCTTTAGGACCTCCTGGAATTTCAGGATCGCCAGGATTACCAGGATCTGAAGGACAAAAAGGTGAACCGGGCTTAAAAGGAGAAAGTGGATCTCCAGGATTACCCGGTTTTCCTGGACGTAAAGGAGAACCAGGAATACCGGGATTAGAAGGACCGAAAGGATTCCAAGGTCCAGCTGGACGCCCAGGTCCCCCTGGTGAACCAGGAATGGATGGTCTTCCAGGCCCACATGGAGAAAAAGGAGATAGAGGATTCAATGGACCTCCAGGTCCTCAAGGATTAATAGGCATGCCAGGTAGCATCGGTTATCCTGGCGAAAAAGGTGATCTTGGGCCAGCCGGTTTACCAGGTCTCCCAGGACCATCAGGTTTGCCTGGATTTAAAGGAGAACCAGGGTTGCCTGGTTTACCTGGTGAAAAAGGTAGTCAAGGCGATGTGTCAGAGAAAGGTCAGAAAGGTGAACCTGGAATACCTGGTTTACGAGGACCAAGCGGGTTACCGGGAGTTCAAGGTTTTGCTGGACCTAAAGGGGAGAGAGGCTTAGCTGGAAATAGCATTCCCGGCCAAAAAGGCGATCGTGGAACTCCTGGAATTCCGGGAATAGATGGTCGTCCTGGAATTTCAGGACCGAAAGGCGAACCGGGACTGCCAGGCTATCCTGGACAAAAAGGCGAACGAGGATTTCCCGGTGAAAGGGGTAGCCCAGGAATTGATGGCTTATCAGGCGAAAGAGGACCAAAGGGTGACATTGGTTTTCCTGGGGCGCCTGGGTATCCCGGAGAGAAAGGTGATCTAGGACCTCCAGGTCAAAGTGGACTTGATGGTCTTCAAGGCGAAAGAGGAGCGCCAGGTCCTGTAGGGCCCGTTGGTTTTCCTGGACCAAAAGGAGATTGGGGAGAACGTGGTCCTCCTGGACCACTTGTAACAGTAAAAGGTGATAAAGGTGAACCTGGACCACCGGGACTTCGAGGATTGGAAGGGGAAAAAGGTGATCGCGGCTTTCCAGGACAACCTGGTTTATCGGGAGAAAAGGGTAATGCAGGATTTCCGGGACTGAAGGGTGAATCAGGTTTCCCCGGACTTTCTGGAGAAAAAGGTAAAAGTTCTCTTAATTATTAACTGGGTTTAAGTATAAGTAATTTTATTTTAAGGTGATAGAGGCTTTCCTGGACTTCCTGGACCTCCGGGACTTACAGTCAAAGGCGAAAAAGGTTTGCCAGGTTTACCAGGAAAGCAAGGTCGTGAGGGTATTCATGGTATACCTGGCGAAAAAGGCGATCGTGGTCTCCCTGGCTTGCCTGGCGTTGCTGGTCCTGCTGGTATTCCAGGAACAACAGGCGCTAAAGGAGAGAAGGGTGAAATAGGATTCCCTGGACCAGAGGGTCCACCAGGTCCTCATGGACCACCTGGGCGAGACGGCTTCGCAGGAACACCTGGTTTACAAGGCGAAAAAGGTGATAGGGGTCCCCCAGGGCTTATTGGAACTCCCGGCCAAAAAGGTGATCGAGGAATAACCGGCTTACAAGGTCCTCCAGGATACCCAGGAGAGAAAGGAGATAGAGGTTTTGACGGGCAGCCGGGTTTACCTGGACCTGTAGGTCTTATAGGTGAAAAAGGTTTCCCAGGCCCACCTGGCAACCCTGGAATACCTGGATTACCTGGATCGCAAGGTAGAGTCAACATATATTTTGTTTTGCCATATTCATTTATGAATTTATTTAGGTGAAAAGGGAGAACCTGCACCACCAGGACTTCCAGGCCCTAAAGGTGACAAGGGCATACCAGGATCACCAGGATTACCTGGGGAACGCGGTTTGCCTGGCCCCGTTGGTCCTCCAGGACGTGACGGAGTACCTGGTGAAAAAGGCGATCGTGGAATTGATGGGTTCCCAGGAAGTCCAGGACGGCCGGGTCAAAAAGGAGACCGTGGTATTGATGGTCTTGTTGGTATTACGGGACCAGTGGGTGAACCAGGTCCTAAGGGAGAACCCGGTGCTCCATGTGAAACAGTAGGCGATTATCTTACAGGAACGTTGTTGGTGAAACATAGTCAAAGCATAGAAATTCCGCAATGTGAAAGTGGACATATTAAACTTTGGGAAGGGTACTCATTACTCTATGTAGAAGGAAACGAAAAGGCTCACACTCAAGATTTGGGACATGCTGGTTCCTGTATAAGAAAGTTCTCAACGATGCCGTTTGTCTTCTGCGACTTCAATAATGTGTGCAACTACGCCAGTAGGAACGACAAGTCTTATTGGTTGTCCACCAGCGCACCAATTCCTATGATGCCAGTCGAAGAAACTGCCATTAGACAGTACATTTCCCGATGTGTTGTATGCGAGTCACCTGCAAATGTAATAGCAGTCCACAGTCAGTCTTTGTCTCTGCCAGATTGTCCCAGTGGCTGGAGCTCTCTCTGGATCGGATATAGTTTTATCATGGTAACGTTATAACTACCTAAACTGTGATTCTTACTCACTAAATCTCTTACAGCACACTTCCGACGGGTCCGAAGGTGGCGGTCAGTCGCTCGTAAGTCCCGGCTCATGTCTTGAAGACTTCCGCGCAACTCCTTTCATCGAATGTAACGGCGCACAAGGCACTTGCCACTACTTTGCCAATACTCTTAGTTTCTGGTTAGCCACCATCGAGTCACACCAGCAGTTCCAGAAGCCACTAAAACAGACACTGAAGGCTGGCAACGTCCGAGACCGAATCAGTAGGTGCCAAGTATGCATCAAGAACTAGCACTGCCGCCTTTTTTTGTTGACTCGATAGGTCAGTCGCATCCAGCGTGCGAATGTCCCATCGGATTATGTGTTCAACCTCGTAGTGTTCCTTTTTTTCGAGTGCTTGCCCATCCGACCGAGCGGATTTCGAGCAGATGTACAAACACTCGCCCATTTTTGTACCATAAGCTTTGTAACTTTTTAATACTGCCGTGCCATGTTTGTATAACATTAAAAACGCATGTAAAGAGTTTTGTATAGTACTTAGTTTAAGTTGTATGTATGTAATAATACCACAAGCTATGGAAATTATTGTTTTAAAATACTACCAGTGGTATGGAAATTAGGGCGGTCACAGTTCGTTTTTTTAAGTTTCGCTGTGATTTTTTTAATAGCATTTTTAGCCGAATAGTTATCTTCTAAAGAGAATATTTTTGTAATTAATGATTTTAATGGTGCTATGTATCCCTGTAATAATAATTTATGTGTTCGCTTTAGGTTTGCAGTGATCTTTTTATAAATACAATCGAAAACACCTATTTTTTACTTTTATATTAACTACATTCCCCTTTCGCGTTCTTTTTTCTAAACTTCTAGTCAACGGGACTCTAAAATTACGAATCTGATTGTATCACTGCATGTTTGTAATTTTAATAGCTCTTACAATCTTTTTGTTTCATTAAAACACTGCCATTGTAAAATAAATAAATACCTAAACAATATGTGCTATTTTTTTTGTTTCCACAACTCAAATTTCAAATTTTCTGTCAAGATTATAGATGCTTATATTGGCTTAACGATTAAAAAATACAAACTAACAATAAAAATTTATTGTTCTTTATCAAAAAGTCTACCTATATACACTATAAATATTCTCTTGAAATATCCAAGAGATAAAAAATGGGAGATGAGCAACGATGATGATGACATGGCAATGTTATAAAGATGACTTGAATATGTATATATGAAGGTGAATCTTTTATCTAGTAATGACCTCCCAAACCATAACCTCCATGTCCACCGATGGCTACTGGGACAGCAATAGCCTTTTCAATCAAGAGTTGGGGGTGCACAGCGTGGCCTACCCTTGTAACTACAGCGTTGAATCCATTGTGTTTATCAGCAGTATATTTCACAATACGAATGGTACCATCAGGTTCTGCCAAAGAGTATTCTCCTTTGACAACATCGCCAACGCGGACTTCAGATTGTTCTTTTTTGTCACCAGTTTTGGGGTCTTCAACACCATATTTAAATTCATAATGTGCAGGGGTCTACAAATTACACTGATTAAAGCTGAACGACAAAATTGATTTCTTACGTGGTAATCGACTACAGTCTGCTTGATGGCAATGGGTGCTACCGCTACTGCGTGTCCACCTCCAAGTCCTCCTTCGAGTCCAAGTCCTCCATGGAGAGATCCTCCAACCGCGTATGAAAGCCCCGCATTGACGGAAGCAGCCAAAAAACCCAAAGCAAAGATCTAAAAACCGACTTCACTTTCAACTCTTCAAAAATTCTCACTTTACCTGAGCGAGCATTGTTCTTGGTATTGTATTAAGAGGACTTGTGTTGTACTGACTACCATACACCTTCCCTCTGTTTATATACATCGTAACATTCACTTCAATTATGAAAAATCGTAAACTGCAACACTATTAATTGAACGAAATATTCGCTATTTGAAAGTGCAATACCGCCGAACGTCGAATTAGGGCGACGCATTACTTCCTGTTACGATTACTTCAATGGATCGGTAAATCTCGACGAAATTGATTCCTGTAGTTTAGCGTCGTGCTTGCGTGACGATGTGTCACTGATAATTATTTTTGTGCAATTTTAGCTGCAGGCTGGACTTGTATTTATGAATAATAATGGGGCGATTACAGAAAAACTGAAAATTTGCAAGTTTTGCAATGGATTTTTCGACCTAGATGTTTAAGAGTATAATTTGCGGTTTTTTGAAGTGGACATGGAGTAGGTAAATGATTTGATCTGATTACCGAGAGTAGGTAGTAGATATATAGGTGCATGGTGTGAAGCGGAATTGCATTTGTTATGCACTCGTTGCATACTGAGAATGTGTGTTTAAAACTAGATAATAAAATAAATTCAAGATTAATGAATATTATCTGTGTTAATGGTAGTTTAATGATTAGAGGAGAATGTTTTTAGTGGAAGAGTTGCATAAACGATTATATTGGCTATTGTTTTCGAACAATAGAGGCATTAATTTTTCTTTATAGGTATCAATTCTGTAGATTCTAATATGTCTTAATAGTGATACCTTAAATTCGTTCCGCAATTTGAAGTCAGTTTGATATCAAACCTATGCTGCCACCGGTACTATTGATAGAGTAATAATTAATGTTGTTTCTTTTAAGACGTTTGAATGAGCTTCATTGTTGCCTTTATGTTACTTCGTTTCATAAATAATCGAACAATTATTTTAAATGAGATTTATTTCAAATCAAATCTTCCGAACTTATTGTTTTAGGACAAATAGAGTTATTATTCTGTTTTCTGAAAATTATAAATTATGTTTCAGGGATTCAATTTTTATAATATTTAAGCTCATCTTAGTAATGTGTCTTTTTAATCTTTGAGTTCATTTTTAATCATCTCAGTTCATGTTACCGATCCATTAGTTACACCGAATATCATAGTTTTAATAGCCCTCAGATTAGAACCTGTGGGGTTATTAATTTCAAAATAGGGAGAGATCGAAAACTGTCTCTTTTTTGGTCTTGAAAAGTTTATTTTCTTTAAACACCATATATTACAGTCTGACCAAAATCAGGGTGCCATTAACTACATCACTGTCAAAGGCAAAAAATTGAATAAAAACTTGTACAGAGCCTTTTTGTATTCTACGAAATAACATTGAGTCCTTGAAAAACGTGGTGTATTAACAAAGAGGTTAATAGCATCAGGAAGAAAAACTGGGAAATCGTTTTTACAATGATTCTATTATTCATCGATTGAGCTATCTTTCCAATAAAGAAAACGCTGATGTTAGCAAATGTAAGTAAATCGTAAAATTTAGGAGCAACTCGATTGTATTTTATCTCTATTTTCTATTTATCTATATCTTTCTAGAATACGGATAAACATTATTTTTCTTGGTCTTTCTACTTTCTTCCTTTAGTTTGACCTTTTGTACAACATTATGTCTCCAGCATTTGTTATGCAAATGTTCTCCTTTCTAGAAAGTAATATCTGTATTTTTTTTATCTTCTCTATCATCTTTCAATCTAAATCTTACTGTAGAATAACTCGTAGCATCTTTCTCTCTGATTTGTCATCTGATTTATTCATGACCCACGCAACACAGGCATATGTCACTATCGGTCTTATTATTGTCTTATACAAGTAGTCTAATTTTTGTTTTTTTGATACCTGTCTCTTATTATGACACCCAGACATGAAATTTTTTTGTTTTATCTTCTAATTTTATTTGTATTTTTTCAATTTCTTTGTCTTTTCAATTGCTATTGCTTTTGTTTCGACTCCAGTTTTTGTTATTTCTACTTCAAACACAAAGTTGAAAAGCATTGTTGATGGCGGCGAATCATTTTGTCACCCATATTTTTATTAAAATTTCGAAACACATGCGGGATACCTACGTTGACTTTCTGCTATCCACAGTGCTCCATCTCTTTACTTTCTCCAATGAAAGAACACTGTCGTAGTAAGAGTTTGTCGTACAAACGCTGTTATTGAGCCAGCCGAATGAACAATTTCGAAGCGATAGTCAAAGTCTGCACGGTTTTTCCTCTTCGTGTTTTTGACAGGTACAAAACGACACTTCTTTCGTGAACAGTCGTAGTTGCACGATAATCAGAATGTTGTAGATATCGTAGCAATGCGTAGCTCCTGAAAAAATTATCAAAATATACAACGTGATCGTGGGAGTGGTTTCTAGCTTATCAAGCAGATGCTTCATTACCCTCGTACCCAATAGTTCTGTGAAATTTTTAACAGATTCGCCACAATACACATCATGACGCCCAAAATATTTTACCATAGATTACTATCTTATCTGAAGTAACAGCAGCGGCAGCATTGTGACAAAAATGCAGATAAATTTTTTGATTTCAAAGAAATCTATTTCTTGTCATGGCCGAAAAATGATTTTAATTCACCCACAGATACACTGAAGTCATGTTTGTTGTTGTGCACTGTGTAAAGTTTTGAGTATATACTGAACGATCACATTCATGACTTCTTCATAAAATATTTTTTGAAAAATATTTACAGTGTCTGATTTTTAAGTATATTTGTCAATTTTTCTACTCGTGTCTGCACATTGCCTTGAATAGAATCGATGAGGTCATAGTTAGGCTTACATTTACGCCAGCGGGGTTCATTGAAATCCATTCTGGGATTCTCAATCGCTACTATTGATTCCTCATCGCTACTATCCCATTCTTCCTCGCCTCTATTTACAAACATTCCTACTCATTCTGGTATGTCTTGAGAAAAATATCATTGCTCTGTAGGTTGTTATCATCGCCGTCTTCTTCGTCGGTGAGCGCACTTGATTCCGGAGGAAGTGCTACCAAATCTACTTTGACATCAGAATATTTCTCATCCATCACAGCTTTAAACGCATTCTGAAGTTTGTGATAATTATTGTAGCTATCAAATGTTTGTTGTGCTATTATTTAATAGAAAGTGACCTATGCTCGTGAAACCGAATAGATTACCTCTAATCCCTCATTTGGAAAAACGTCACAAACCATCTTCACACGTTGTTAAAAATTCAGTTAAAAATTGTAAAATATATTTATTCTAGAAATTATACCATCTACATTGACTTATTTATGAAATTAAACATATTGCTTTAAAAAATATATAGAAAAAATGTTCTTACTATTGCATATCACGTGTTTCTAAATCCACTCAACAAAACAAACAGAAAAGTCACTTTTGGATGTTTTGATACAAATTTTTGCGTCGTAATATCAAGATTCACTCTTTTACTTCACATATACATCTCTGATTCGCATAAACTACTAGTATTAAGAAACTATTGGTACTTCAATAAGCATCTTCATTTAGGCACGGTGGGCCTTAACGGGTTTCAATGTGTACCATCAAAACTTTAATAAATATAAAGTAAATTTGAATTTCTTACACACTTTACCGCACATATCTCTAATGGTTTTTAGTCCAGTCGTAATAATTATAAAGCTGGAGCATTTAAAGTTATCATGATGAAATATTAAATACCTAATATGAAACAAGGCCAGTTTACACAGTTTTTTTAAATACCTACTATATACAAAATTGACTGTCTGACTGCTTTCAAGAGGTTTATTACAATTCACAACTACGAAGTTCTCTATTTTAATGTCAATTTTTCTAACAATTAAAGTAGTTACTTGATTTTGGAGAGCCTACAAGATAAAATCACTTATAAAGTATAAAGTGTCACTTTATCGTCCTAAAATTACGTTATAACAGTTAAGTGCGGTTAATCACAGACTTTATGAATTGTGGCGAAACAAAACAAGGCTATTTATTGAAGCGAGTCTATAGACTCCGTTTGTACAAGAACTAGAAATTTTTATTTGATTGTTTTCATGATGTTTTTTACATTTGACAGATACAATTTGTTTTAACCTAGATTAGTACATGTGTAAAAATTCACTTTATTGTACTAGATCATAAAATGTTATTTTATTACAAAAAGTCTATGTCGTAAAGCTTGTGTTGAAATGCGATCGAACATTAAATTTTTCAAGCGACTGACTAAAATTAACCTTCGGTATTTGGATCAAATTCCACTTTGAAATATTTAAATACAATCAGAAAGCTTTGTTGTTTAGCGCGGGGCGAAGACGACCAAAAACTGCCACTTTTATAGATGTCCTTGGAGATATAGAGCTATCATGAGAGATTATAATTTTAATTGAATAAAAACTATTTTGTGTTATCATTTTTATCAAATATTCGACTCCACTTGTCACAACCAAACTAGAGAATGTTGTAAATATTTTTTTAACGGTTTTTCAAGATTGTCTTAAGTTTCACCTTGACTTTTGTTTCAAAACTTTTATTGTTGATTCGACTGTTCAGGAAATTGTGTTTAAAAACTTAAAAATATGAATTTACTTGCTTTATTAAGTACACACTGCTTAATTTATAATATTCACAAAAATGCGTAACAATTTTATCACAATATTAATAATGCTCGTAAAGCTGCTCAGCTACAAGACTCTTTGGTACAGCTAAATAAGGTTTGTGGTAGACAGGTACGGGGTGTACGGCATGTCCTTGTTTGGAGACAACAGCATTGAATCCGTTAAGATCATCAGCTGTGTAGTGTACAGTACGCAAAGTACCGTCTGGATCGGCCACAGAGTACGAGCCTTTTACGACATCCCCATCACGAATTTCGTCTTGCGTTTTGTAGTCGCCAGTATGAGGATCATGTACTCCATAATTGAACTGGTACTTAGGATAAGCCTATAAAGTTGGTACTAAGTAATCGTTATCAAAATGCTATTTGTAACGTACGTAATAGTCTTTGCCATATGGGTACTTGGCATAAGCGCCATATTGATACTTGGGATAGGCACCATGTTGACCGTACGGCCCATAAACTGGAACTTCTGCTGGTACACCGTAAATAGGAGCTGCTTCGCTCTTTTCTACTTCTACGTAGGAAGTAGCAGGTTTGCCATAGAGGCCATATCCAGAATAACCGCCAAAACCATCAACACCACCATAGCCGCCATAACCAGCGTATGGATACTTTACAGCGTTAACACTGCAAGCAAAGCACATCAAGACGAAAAAAACCTAAAATTGAACAGATAAATTTTTGCTGGTACCACTGAAATAAGTACTCACTTTGTCAGCGAACATTTTCGTTAATACTAATTCTTTCCTTCCGACTTCGATATTTATAAGCATCTCCGTTATGTTCTAGACCTCGAATTATGACTTTTTATGATTATTTTAACAATAAACATTGCCAAGCGTTGTTTCTCAATTCGAATGTTTTCTAAACCGAATCGACCTAATACCTGTTAAGGTTACGGTAAAGGTACGTAATGGTACTTTCTTTCGTCGCAGTTTTCACGGTAATCAGTTTAATTTAATGCAACATTCGAACAAATTGCGTATGTTAATAACCTGATTATTTAATAAATTTAGTAATTACGTCTTGTAGATAATTAAACTTATTTAAATTATTCAAATGGGTAAATGTTCAAGTATCAAGTGCTGCAACCTTCACGGTTAGAATTTGTTCTGCTTTGATGCTGTTCTGATTTCTTCAAATGAATTTTATTGAAAAAAAAGCGACCTTTGTGGAGACTTATTCTAGCCAGATTTGTTTTATAGTGTGATTGGAATAATTTAGCAGGCAACGGCGCTTTGAGTAAGTAACAACTAATAATGAATAAAATTTTCGTGTTTAGCACGTGTTTGATTAAGAAGCAACACTGGAAAAACCAAATCGTCGAGTACCTATTGTAACAGATTTTAATTTGTATTATACTGGGTACTTCAGAAAAATGCCATAGAAATACCTATACTTATTGTTTTTGCGTTTACATAACGAAATTATTATCTTTTTTACTTATCATTCCTAGTTTATCTAATCGTCACTAATTTTATAGTATCACGCATTTTAGAAGTTATTCGAAGATGATACATTCATGTTTATCCTACATAAAGACACTAAAATAGATTTTTAAGAAAACGAGTAAAAATGGTAAGCATTTGATAACTGGTAATAATTTGATTAGTATTAAATTAATTTTAAATTTTAATGTTACTGGTGTAAACATTGAATTTATCGTAGGAAGAAAAGCAAAAAAAACTTGGTAATGTGCACAGTCTTCGACAAAAATTTGAGCAATTAGATGGGAATAAAAATAACTGGTCACCTAATGCGAGGACAAATACACTACATACGGTAAACAAAATAATACATTTTTGGTAAAAAATGGTTATATTTATAATTTTAATTCAAAAAACTTTATGAACCTACTTTTTAGAACGACAAATCACATTTCCATTCACGCTCTGATATTAGCGATTTTAAAAAAACAGGTTTACTGCAAAATAAATACTTTGATGCCTCTACAAATTTATCTGCCATAAAAGAAACCTCAGTAAGCATCAGCGACTTCTTAAAAACATTTTTATTAGAATCGTAATTTTGCAGACTACTGCAGAAATCGATGAAAGTAGATCTTTCGTGAACATTCCAAGTCAAAAAACCAGCCAGCATAAACGCAATGCTTCACTTTCCAGAGTAGGCACTTAGAATTCTGTTTAATAAGTTTTAAATTTTTTAATGTTGCAGGGTCATACACTTTTCACAAAACCTAAAGAAAGTTTAACATATACGGTATGTAAATTTTTTTAAAATTTTGTATGGACACGAAATTTTCTTTTTTTTAAGTAGAAATCTCGGAAATTTCCAATGCAACCGGTTGATGAAACTAATCTTGACAAGAAAAATCAAAATAATGACAAAATGTTGTATAATCAACACAGGAATTCTTTTCGCAATGAAGCTTCTCAAAATTGCTCTTTGACAAATGTAAGCAGGCTTATTAAAAAAAAAAACTTTTAAAGTAATTATTTATCAATAAAAATAATGTTTAACTTTTCAGCAAGATTCATCAACTGATTTTGGAGAAAGTAAAGTATATGTGAGAAATAGGCAAAGTGCACCGATAGAACAACTGAACGTTGAAAAAGTAGGTATAAATTAAGAAATTACAAAAACTTAAGTTAAGACAAAAATATCTATAAGTTGAAGTGTTATAAAATAAATACTAATTTTACTTCTAACTTTATTAAGAAAAATCATGAGGTAGAGACTGGGACGATTTCTATTTTGAATCTAGAGGTAATTTCTGACAATCAGTCAGAAAAGCAGCTTGACGCTGAGCAAGTAAGTTTATTTATTTATTTTTTTAATGTTAGTATTTTTTCAGCAGAAAGATGACTCAAAAGGAGTAAATATAGAAACAGAAAATTGCATGAAAAATCAACAAAATCAATCACAAGAAAAAATATTTGGCACTGAAGAAAAATCCGTACGTTGAACCGTTTTCCGCCTAACTTTGCTCATTGTAATATTTTAGGAGCACTCTATCGGTGCTGAAGAAAATTATCAGGAGGAGTGTAAAGATATTTTTCCTTGCCTAAGTTTTGAAGAACACACTGAAACTAAAGATGAACAAAATTTCAGTTACTCTAAAGAGAATGAAAGCAGTTTGGAAAAATCAGTAAGTAAATCATAAGAAAACAAAATTAAATTTTAAGTATATTCAAACAAAGCCACTTGTGTTTTACCACATTTTTTTTGTTGATGCGTGTTTTGATAGCTTTTCTTGGTAATTCAGATTTGTAAAGTACTAGTCGTTTGTTAGAGTTTAAAATTTTAATAGATTTAAAAACATTATAGTGTATCTACATAATTGTCGGTACTACCTAAAAAATTTAAAACGAAAACTAATTAAATTAAGAAAAAACGATCTATGAGTTAAAGTATTATAAAATGAATGCTAATTTTACTTTTAACTTTATTCAGTTTAATGAGTTAATATTTTAGAAGAACTTAACCATTGTTGCGGAGAAAATTCACGCGGGAGAAAGTGAAAAGAAGGCTATTTTAAATCTAGAGATAATTTCTGACAATCAGTCACAAAAGAAGCTTGACGCTGAGCAAGTATTTTTTTTTTAAATAATCTTTTAATAAATTTAAATAATCTTTTTGAGTCATCTTCAGCAGAAAGATAACTCAAAAAGGGTAAACATAGAAACAGAAAATTGCATGAAAAATCAACAAAATTAATCACAAGAAAATATATTTGACACTGAAGAAAAATCTGTACATTGAACCGTTTTTTGTCTACCTTTGCTCATTGTAATATTTTAGGAGCACTCATCTACCGTTGCTGAAGAAAATTATGAGGAAGAGTGTAAAGAAATTTTTCCTTGCCTAAGTTTTGAAGAACACACTGAAACTAAAGAAGAACAAAATTTCAGTTACTCTAAAGAGAATGAAAGTAATTTGGAAAAATCAGTAAGTAAATCATAAGAAAAAATAAATAAATTTTAAGTATATTCAAACAAAATCACTTGTGTTTTGCCATATTTTTTTTGTTGATGCGTGTTTTGATAGCTTTTCTTGATAATTCAGATTTGTAAAGTACTAGTCGTATGTTAAAGTTTAAAATTTGAATAGATTTAAAAACATTATAGTTCATCTACACAATTGTCCGTACCACCTAAAAAATTTAAAACAAAAACTAATTAAATTAAGAAAAAACGATCTATGAGTTAAAGTATTATAAAATAAATGCTAATTTTACTTTTAACTTTATTCAGTTTACTATGTTAATATTTTAGAAGAACTTAACCATTGTTGCGGAGAAAATTCACGCGGGAGAAAGTGAAAAGAAGTCTATTTTAAATCTAGAGATAATTTCTGACAATCAGTCACAAAAGAAGCTTGACGCTGAGCAAGTAGGTTTTTTTTAAAATAACCTTTAAATAAATTTAAATAATCTTTTTGAGTCATCTTCAGCAGAAAGATAACTCAAAAAGAGTAAACATAGAAACAGAAAATTGCATGAAAAATCAACAAAATCAATCTCAAGAAAATATATTTGACACTGAAGAAAAATCTGTATATTGAACCGTTTTCCGTCTACCTTTGCTCATTGTAATATTTTAGGAGCACTCATCTACCGTTGCTGAAGAAAATTATGAGGAAGAGTGTAAAGAAATTTTTCCTTGCCTAAGTTTTGAAGAACACACTGAAACTAAAGAAGAACAAAATTTCAGTTACTCTAAAGAGAATGAAAGTAATTTGGAAAAATCAGTAAGTAAATCATAAGAAAAAATAAATAAATTTTAAGTATATTCAAACAAAACCACTTCTGTTTTACCACCTTTTTTTTGTTGATGCGTGTTTTGATAGCTTTTCTTGGTAATTCAGATTTGTAAAGTACTAGTCGTGTGTTAGAGTTTAGAATTTGAACAGATTTAAAAACATTATAGTTCATCTACATGTTTGTCGGTTCCACCATTTTAAATTCACTCCATTTTTAATCTAGAGATAATTTCTGACAATCAGCCAGAAAAGCAGCTTGACGCTGAGCAAGAAAAGTTTAAATATTTTTTTAGGAGCACTCATCTATCGTTGCTGAAGAAAATTATGAGGAAGAGTGTGAAGAGATTATTCCTTGCCTAAGTTTTGAAGAACACTCTGAAACTAAAGAAACACAAAATTTTAGTTACTCTGAAGAAAATGAAAGCAGTTTGAAGAAAACGGTAAGTAAATCACAAGGAAAAAAGTTAAATTAAATTTTAAATATATTTAAAGACAGCCACTTGTGTTTTTTCCATATTTTTTTGTTGATGAGTGTTTCGGAAACTATACTTGTTCATAATTCAAATTTGTAACATACTAGTCGTGCATTAGAATTCAGAATAATAAGTTTGAGACATTTTCAGAAATCCACGTGCTGATTTTTTTAAATCTTAAAAACTGTTAATCTTCGAGTCTTAACGCAATGTATGAGTTTAATTTATTCTTTAAACTAGCTGTATAAATTTGTGATTATTCATAACTTAATTTAAAAAATACGTATTCAGATAAAAAAAGGCAAATCTGAAGTTCTACAATTTTTAAAATGTTCTATTCTTTTTTTCTTTGTAGCATATACACGTGTTACCACGAAAAGATGAATTTGCTCATAATTTAAACCACGGAAATAATAATCCAAAAGTAAGTAGACTGTATTCTCAAAGCAAACTGCGTAAATTTTCATGTTCTAGATGTTTTGCCGACAGCAAAGTTGTACAGACCCAGAGTTTTCTTTTCAAGTCAATATGATTATCTATCTGGTTTTAAACTTGCTGCCATATAAAGAGTACGTAGATTTCAACCTGTCGACAAACAACGAAAAGTATGGGACACTGGGTGAGGTAAATCTTAAATTACAATTAAGCAACGGAAAACAACAAGAATTTGCCATAATTCTTAAACACGCAGAAGAAGATAAAACTCTGTCGATGGAAAGCTTCACCAACTCAGCCAGCGATTTTAATTTAGCCTATTATTATAGGCAGTACCATAGTCTAGAGCTTAGTAATTCCACTCCTTTGAAATATATTATCTGTACAAATCGTACCTTCAAAAATGATGATTTAGAGTTTGAAATTCAAGACGACTGTGAAGTAATTTCCGTAAAACTAATGAAATGCACTCTTGAATTAGAAGCTTTGAACTTTGTAAAAACTGACAGTACACCATGTCAAAGCTTCAAATTCAAAATCGTAGAAAGTAAAAGTAAATGCACTAGTAAGAAAATGAACGATTATAGATCCTTTTTTAATAACTTTATAATGACTACCGATTTCTTGGAACTTAAAGACCTTGAGGAAAGAATTCGTCATGGTTTCAAAACATTTTCTCGCAGAAACAATGCGTACCACAAGTTTCTTCAAAATATTGAATCTTGGAATGCTAAGGAAGGCACGGTAACGCATATCTCAAAATTTGTGGTAACACAAATGATTGCTATTTCTCTGTTATCACCTTTTATCAAAAAATTCCCTGGCAAAATTGATACCAATGACGAACCGTTACAAAACGAGATACTTTTTAAAAAAGCTATTTCAAAATTTGAAGTGACCATCATCAGTCCTAAACATGAGGACAAAGTAAAGAAGCTATGGTTTAACGTCTACAGTGAACTCCCAGATGTCCAGACTCTGCAACAAGAGATGCGTAAACATGAAATCATTTCCAATGTTCAAAGTGTTGATGAGCTAACCGATGAACAATTGACAATAGCGTTGTGGTTGATTGGAAAGTGTCCTTTGATTCTCACTGACTGTAAAGAAGTCAGAAAAGCAGTGACTTTATGTGAAAATAAAAACTTGCAATTTATTCTCTTAAGCGACAACGTCGGTCAATATAACTGGATGGATGTTTTTGCAAACTTGTCTGATTTGGAAGAAAAATCTCCTGAGTTGTATGAAGAAGTAATAAAAAAATTTACGTATTTTTTGCAAGGAAAACAGGTGACTTTAAAATCGTTGATGCGTTTAACTAGAGAAGATTTGGCATCGGTCATCACGCCAAACGAATTGATCTGTTTGGCTGACAATTCGATGAGCTTTCATGGTAAAGAAGTTCCATCACTTTACATTGACAGGCTTTTCCCCAAGGTCATGATAAATGTGCACTTTTTGGAAACTGTGAATGAAGAAACGTTTGTGGTTATTACCGGTTACAACAAAAAGAGTAAGATTAAAGACACTTTCAACAACATTGAGTTCCTTTCCCTAGAAGACCATGAAGAGGACAACCAAACAAAAAAAAGAATATTTGTGAGTGAGGATGAACTTAATGATTTTGAAAGACAGAAATTGTTCGTGGGCAAAAAACACTACTATTGGTTCAGATTCTTTGACGACAATCATTTGGAATGGGTTAAAAGTCAAACTGACGACATCACCACATTGAGGAAATACCAGAATAACATTTCAGATTACAACGACGAATCACTGTTACTGGAACACGAAGCAGAAAATGATATTAACATAGTATGTGGGGAAACTGGAGCTGGAAAGACATGTCTTATGAAGAATTTACAAGAAAAGGGTCGGTCTATTTGGACTGTTTTTATACAACCAAAAAGCCATTCCCAACATTTTTGTGACAACAAAGAAGGCGATTTAGACATTTTCAGAACTTATGTTATTAACGAAACGTGTAAAGGTTTAACTACTTTTGAAAGTCGTCTCTTACAGACTTTTGTAAACAAAAAACTTGTTAGATATATTTGGGATGGTTTAGATGAAATTTCTGGTGACATATTGGAAACAGTAATGATTATCATAGACAAGTTATTGGTGGAAGGATCGAAACAGTGGCTTAGCTCTCGATTTAACTTAAGAACAAAATTAGAGAATCGGTACAATGTTATTGCAAAAACTATGAAAATGTTTAGCAAAGAAGACCAAGATACTTATATTCGACAAAGATTACGTATGTCTCTAAAAAACTTAGAAACACAGAAAAGTCGTTGGAAACACTCTTTTATGGAAGTTCCTTTGCATCTCTTTACTTTCACTGAACTGTTACTTCGAGACGCGAAAAAGTATGCTTATCTACTAACTGAAATGCTTACAATATCTGACTTGTACGCATATTTCGTTGAGTGTTGTTTGTCGAAACATGGCACCGAATCAAAAAAGCTAAGACTGAGTAGTTACGAGAATGTTGGGGCATACGTTTGTTTCCGAGAAGTACTTCCCTCAAAGCAGTATTCAGAGATTTCAGAGTTTTTGGAAGAAATTAAAAGTAAAGGAGATGAGTGTGGTATCATTTGCAAATTTCAAGATGAACAGAAAGTGGAGTTTGTTCACAGATTTTTGGGAGAGTATTTTGCAGTTTCTTATTTGGTCAAGAATTTTAATAAGGGTATTAAAGTACAAAATCTTTTAGATAAGCACAGTCTTTGGTATCTTTTTGATGTCTTGGTGTCATCTTCCAGCAAAGCTCACCGAGCTGTTCTGTTTCAAGATCTAGAACTTTTGAAATCATGCACTGACAAAGAACTGCAGACCAAGGATAAAGCGGGACGACACGCTCTTCATCTCGCTTGTTGTTATGGGACCCAGTATCCTCTTCTACGTGTCGAAAAATTTAAGAAAGGGTTTAAAATCGATGATGATTCGGTGCATTTTCTAGAGTTGAAGCCAGAAGTTGCAAAATTCAGAGAAATGATCGAGTTATTAAAAACGAAATGCAATCCTCGTGATAATGATATTTTAAATCTTGATTGCTTCTCTTACGCTGATATGCATAACTGTTTTACTGTAATGGCGCTGTTAGGAGATCACTTTAGAATATATTTCGATTATTTGAATGACACATTTGTAAACGTTTTATATTACTGTGTGCGATTTGACATCGATGAGATTTTTATGAAAGATCAATTCATTCCTTTGGTTGTAAGTAAACGTTTTAACAAATCGATTATATACTTGTCCACGGTTTATAAATCAGATAATTGTTTAGACAAATTGTTGTCTTGTCAAAACTATATTGACTTTGTAAAGGACTTTTTACACGAGTGTTGAAAATAGTTTGTTAATAGACATAGTAAAGTTGTATTGAATCAAAAATTTTGTTTAGACAGGCAACAAATTAAATGAGGATGTTATTTTTATACAGATTGTTGGCGAATAGCCTTGTACAAAAAGTAAGTGTCAAACCATGTTGTAAATAAATAATTAAACGATCTAGATTGCTTTGTTGTTGTTATCTACGTATTGTATTAAAAACTAAAAACTTAAATCTACAAAAATTAGATTTGGAATGTATAGTTATTTATAATTGTGCGATCTTATCTTGATCTCTAACTATAACAATTTTTTTGAAAACCTATTGTTTTAAAGAAAACTGTTTATAATACTTATTTTCTGATAATAGTAGTACTTGATCGAAAATTAATATTTGCTGATAAGATATATGAACTACAAAATGTGCGTCCGTTAATACAAACAAGTGGGCCCATTGTATCACCTAAAAAATATTTTAAATATTTGCTCACAGTTTCTGTTAGTATACATGGATAAATATTCATTTTGTTTTTCTCACGTAATAACGTTTTTTTATTCAGTGATCACATTCGCGCCACTTATCTCCCACACTCATACATATTTCACAACATGTTGTAATTAGAAAGCTCCACCACCAATTCCGCCAAAATTCGCATTCTCACGTATCAATTAATTTTACCATCGTCGGCGGAATTCGTTAACGATAATTTTAAATTCTTGTAATTCGACAAGTTGCTCTATTTATTAAGGAATCGCCGCAAGTTATGCGAAACCAGGCCTCAACTTTTTACCATAAATTTAAGCAATCTTCGCTCGTTAGATAATGTCATTAATCACCAGGAAATGACGAAAATGATCTCAAAAATAAACAGTTTTATTTGTATAGAAAAATATCCTACATAAAAAAATAAATTTTTCAGACTGGCCGACTTGTCGCTTTGTCGGGTTTAGTAATGACCGTAGGCACCGAGACCTAATCCGATAGGGGCGGCTACGGCGGGAGCGGCGACGACGGCCTTAACGGGATGAACAGCGTGTCCAGTACGCTCAACCACTGCATTGAAACCGCTGTGATGGTCAGCTGAGTAATGGACGGTACGTTTGGTGCCGTCGGGGTCAACGACGGAATAGGAACCTTTGACGACGTCGCCGTCCCGAGTTTCATGCTGGGATTTAATATCGCCAGTGTGGTGGTCAGCGACGCCATAGCTGAAGTCGTATTTGGGATGAGCCTAAAAAAGATGCGTAGTTAAAGCAAGAAAAGTATTGAGTGTTTGTACTTACGTAGGGCTCGGCGTGTACGGCGGGAACGGCAAGAGGGGCGGCGTGCACGGCGGGAAGAGCGAGAGGAGCAGAATGTAAAGCAGGGCCGGCGAGAGACAAACTAGAGTACGAATTAGCAGCACCATGAGAAGCAAGCAAAGGGGCTGAAGCTAGAACGGGGGCAGCGACAGGGATGGCGGCGGCACCGTGACCGACATGTTGCGAAAAGGAGGCATATGAAGTGGCATGGCCGTACTGACCCATAGCGTAGCCATGGAACGAAGCCACCAACACAGCAAAGCCAAGAACCTAGAAAATCAAAATTAAAAATATTTTCTTAAGTTAACACTAGTTCACGCACCTTTTCGAACATGTTATGTGAAGTTTAAGAAATGACTGATGATGAAGATCCACTCGTTCTTTTTATACTTATCTTCCAACACATTCACTGTCAATGGAAACTGGAGCCTGTGGATGGCGGTTGGGGCTTTGCGCAATAAGTTGACCTAGATCAAGATTTTGGCGGCGGTGACATCGACGTCCAAAAAAGGGCACATTTGCGATGAACATTGTTTTAATAAACAATGAACATGAAGACTTTTTTTCACAAATGAAGGGCGAGTTTTGCAAGAGTTTACATTAAAATCCATCAGCATTACATTCTATGACGATTGCGATATGATTTCTTAAGTTATATAACCTTTACTTTAAAATTCGATGCATTTTTTTGTCAGTGGCGACGCATTTGGTGTAGCAGTGGGCTAACTAGCTAAATGTCAATTAAAAATTCTAGAAAAATCTTCAAACACTTTCTTCATTAAAAACTATAATACCTACGTGCGAATCAGTGCTGTAAAACTAACTCTTTAACATAAATACATAATTCTACAGCAGACTTCCTTTATAACGGAGGAGTAAGATAATCAATATATATTATAAAATTTAAATAAATCTTGCTATACTCAAACATTCCTAGTAGGTGTTTTTTTTTCTTAATTTTAATCAAATTCAATTTATTTGTTCTCCTTGGTGATTTTCAAAAATTGTACATAAGATTTGTTATTTTTTGAGTAAATTTTTTTGAATTTATTAAAAACAATATATGGAAGCAAAAAATATGCAATAAAATTTTACTAAAATATTATTATATATGCGCTTCAAATTTGTTCAAAATATATAAAACATATAGGTGTTTTTACCAGAATATTTATATTAATTTTAAATATTTTGTATTTTACAACCTTAAAATTTCTTGTTATGATTCCATCTCCAGGCATCTTTAAATTTTTGAATGCTTCAAATTTTTTGAATTTTCTCTTCTTACAATTTCAAATTGCTTTTACAGAATCGTTATAGGTATATACGCTCTTAAGATTGTTCAGTTTATTAAACTATTTTGGTCGTTTGATTTTTAAATTTTTATGGGTTCTGCTCTCTTTTAATGCTATCGGTTCTTAAAATTTAAGTTTTTTGATATTATCTAAATCTTCTAAATTGGCGGTTTTGTTACGATTTTCTTATTTTTAAAATTGTTGAGTTTATTGTGTGTTTTAGATTTTTGATTTTTACAGATTTTCTAGATTTTTTAGATTTTATAGACTGTTTAGAGTTTCTGCATTCTTTAGAATTTTTGGATGGCACTTCCATTCTTTGAATGATTTATATGATATAAAAATAAAATTATATAAAATAAAATGATTTATATGATTTAAAATTTTTTAATTCTTTGATATTTTTACCTCTTCTACGCTTGGTGATATGTAAATTTGTGTTTCAAAATGCCCATAATTATTCACTTTTTTAGTTTATTTTCATGTCTTTTGTGTTGCTTAGATTTTTACAATTTTTATCAAACTCTATGTCTCTTAAGAAGTCTAATTGTGGTTAAGCAAATCATTTTTAGCTCTGATTGTTTATTTACATTGTTTAGAAACGTAGACATTTATTACTGATATTACTAACTAATACTAACAACTTTAAGAAACAATGAACTGAACATTCAACTTTATGACAGCCTCCAGCTTTCTTCACGGACAAAATCTTATTTATTTCGGAAGTTGATCTCGTCCAACAACTGCTATTGACCTTAGTACTAGTGACATTTTCATTGTTTATCTTCGCGTGTTTTAAACGAGTTTATAATTATACCACTAAACTAGTACCTGGGCAATGTCAATGATCAGTGATGCTTATTAAAAATCAACTCATCATAAATAGTTACCAATAAAATTATCAAATTGGGGTAATAATAGCTGGCACCACATAAAGGGTGTGTCTCGTTATCGAAAATAGTGTGCAAAAAAAATGTTCGAATTACCGTTAGGTAAGCATTTCGTAAAAAGGACGTGGTACTACTGAGAATGTAGATCCAGTTTTTACCTAATCCCTGATTTGAGTCAAGGACACGACCATGTTTCGTAGTTGCGCAAATTGGAAGTTATTAGCACCAATAGTGGTACTATTGCGATTTATTTCTTCCGGTTACTACGATTTAATTGCAGGTTATGTAATGTACTTCATGTACTGTGTATTCATGAAGAGAAACAAATTCAACATTTTTTCCAACTTAGGCGTCTGAAAAAAACTGATGAAAAGCTTACATTACTACTCTATTAATTTGCATATTAATTTAGAGCTGCATAGATAATGAGCAAAACCTGTCCGTAGTTAAGTTAGGTAAGTGTGGAATTCTTATCTGAGGTAATTTTATTGTTAACCAATATTCAAATTTGAACTCTTTTTAAACTTACATAATTTGTAATAATTGGTAAGAACCACAAGCGTACTGTAAAGTATATATGACACTTTTGTATTTCTGGAGTTCGTACAATCGTACAACATCACAAAAACACCACGATGTTCCCTAAAGTAAAAATATAACAACAATTAAAAGAGTCATACTAATAAAAGTAAAATTTTATAGATTTTAGTTTTAGCTTTGAAATTTATCTACACCGAAGCAGTACCAATCGGGTTACGCAACACCAAGCTCTCATTAAAGTAACTCTTCCTGTAGCTCTCCAGACAGTTCACGTTGCACCGATCCTGGTTCAAGAAGCTCATGAAGACTACCACGTAAATATAAAATTTCTATTGTTTTCAGCAATACAATAATGCAATAATACGAGTTTAACAAGGCGTTCTGTTGTGGCACCATAAACGTAGTAAGGAATAAGTACAACAAAAGTTGTTAAACGAGAATAATACCGAAATTTTGAACAAATAATTAAAAATTCGATTGTCTTCTAATTTTGTATAAATTTTAAATTTAAGTAAAAAAATTGTTTAATAGACCGAAAGCTAAATAGGACACATGCATACAATTTAGTTTGGATAAAATTTACGAACTTGACCTTTTGTTACTGATGCAATTATTTCAAAATTGGTTATGCGTCTACAGAAGATGAGCACAAAATTGTACCCTTGGTTGCATAAGCAACCCAATTTTGCCAATCTAATAAAATAAAAAACAGTAATGGTCTCCGTCTAAAATTGTTTACGGTTTCTGTATTCTGTAGCATTTGTGTTCTGATTTATTAATTATTATTATTAATTATCACCACGTGATGGTGATGTAGGCAAAGGTTCTTACTCTGTTCATGAACTTGATGGTACCATTTTAACCGTGCACTACACTGCTGATAAACACAATGGGTTCAATGCTGTAGTTCAGGGATCTGGACATGCTGTTCATCCTCAGTAAGTGACTAAGGCTGTTCTGGCTGTGCCTGTTCATCATTACTAACAGAGACGTGTTTTGTTTTTTGTTAAACAATTTTTTCGTTAATAAATTTTTGTAAATATAAATGTATTTTTTTAAGTTTGCTTTTATTATTAATTAAAAATTAAAGTATTGAAAATGTTTAGGAAAAAAATGTGATATTTTATATAGTTATTTGTTTTTTTTTCCCCCGAGTATTATCAACGTTACTGTAGTAAGTTCTTTACTCATAAGATTATTAACAGTATAGATATACATTTTAAAATTTATTTGGTTATTTTAAATTAATGACAATGGTGAATTTGACAGGGTTATAAAGTTGCAAATTTTAAGGAAAAACTGAAGAAATAATTTTGAAAAAGTGGAAAGAAAAAAGCTGTGAAAGAAGTGGAGTGTTCACATTAAGGATTGACATAGACTAAATATACAGACTCTACAAACCGAAAGCTGTCATAGCTTAGGAAAAAAACTACATAAAATTTGCAGTAATTATTGTTCTGTAATAAATTATTATGCATTTGGTTTTAATTTATTGCTGTAAATCTTAAAATAAATTGGCGACAAAAATTCAGATCGGGCCTTTGCACTAAAAAATTATTACTCACTGAGTTTGCAAATGCACCGCGTTTCTCTATCGAGTTCAGAATTACATATTACAAAATTACATCATAAAATTGTTTTAGATTAGTTTTTATAGTTTCTTTTTTGTCCAAAAAGTGATTCATTTTAATTTTACGCTATTTTAGTCTCCTTTTTAATTTTTGAATGAATATACATTTCACAATAATGAAAAAAATTAACCAAAGCTGCCAGAGCGTATTACCATTAATTTTATTAACAAAATTAAATTTGTTCCTAATGTTCACATTTTTTCTACTATGCTAGTTTTTTTAATTCTCTAATTTTGGTTTCGTTTATTTCATATTTTTCAGTGTCCTTCCTCTATTTTTTCATTTTTTCTCTCAGCAGATTTGAAAACTATTTTAGTTTTTCCAGAATGGCTCAAAATTTGTGGAGTAACACTATGGAACTTTATTAAGAAATATTCAAAATATTTGAAAACATTGATACTTGCTAAACGTAAATATGGTAACGCAGATATTTTTTTGTATGCATAAAGGAAAAGTTGAAATAGTTTTTAGAGATACTCTAAATGTTTTTTTATATAAATTTAAAAGATCTAAACAATTAAAAAATAAATACCTAAGAGATTTAGAAACAATAGGGCATGTAAAAATCTAAACCAACAAAAGAATAGTGTCTAAGAAATATAAAAAAAAACATGAAGATATAAAAAGTTGGTGGTTAAGAACCATCTACAAAATGGATAAATGCAAAGAATTCAAACAATACAATCTAAAGCATTCAAAAAAATCCATTAAATACCAAAGATTTAAAAACTAAAAATTCTTCATAGAATTTTTGTGTTTAAAAAATGTAGGAAATCTTGAATTCTAATTAAAAGTTGATTCAAGTCTAAAATTTTAAAGAATGTAGAAAATCAAAACAATTCAAAAATAATAAAAAACAATCAATACAAAAATCCAAATATAAAAGGATATACTTAAAAATCAAAAAAATTAAAAGTATCAAATAAAAAAATTCAAAAATATTAAAAATACAGAGAAATGAAACGCTTGAAAGATACAATAAAAGCAAAAAATTGAACAGTTCAACAGTAATAAATAATAAAGAATCTAAAACTAATTTAAAATCTCTAAAAACCAGAATGTATAAAATGCATTTAAGACTAGAAAATGTAAAAAACTAAAAAATATGAAAAAATAATTTAGAAAAAAATTAAAAATTCTCAATTATTTAAAAAATATCGAAAATCTAGAAAATATGAAAAAGCAAAGTCTCAAAAGAGTGTAAAAAACAGATAGTGTAGAAAATATAAGTCATCTAAAAAATCTAGCAAATTTAAATAACTGAAAAAGATCTAAAGCATTAAAAAATCAAAAAATGTCTTTGTTGAAATTTTGTTGTTTTTGAATTTAAAATATTCGTTCAACTGTTGCTGATGTAAGCATAATTTTTATGTTTCTTACCAATTTAACTTAAAAAGTTAGTTATGTATTTTTTATGTTTTAGTTAATATCAATCACTTGCACATCTATTTTAATAAAACAAAACATTTAGATAAAAAAATAAATTTATTTCTTTAAAAACACTAACACAACATTGTTAAAAAAAATCTTAGTGATGAAGAGGAACAGCAACAACAGCCTGTTGTACATGCTGAGGATGAGCAGCATGTCCAGATCTTTGAACAACAGCATTAAATCCATTATGCTTATCAGCAGTGTAATGCACAGTCAAAATTGTACCATCAGGTTCATGGACAGAGTAAGAACCTTTGACTACATCACCATCCCTACTTTCTTCTTGTTCTTTAACATCACCAGTATGGGAATCATGAACTCCATATTTGAAGCTGTATTTAGGATGAGCCTAAGAATCAACTTTAAACTTCTGATGATTCAAACAAATCACATCACTTACATGGTAGTCTACAGTGTGTTGAACAGGGTGAGCCAAAACGGGGGCGGCATGAAGCTGAGTATGAATCGCCACCGGAAGAGTAGCTTTAACAATATTTTGAATTTGAGCGTGAGAGTCTTGTCTGGTGACGGAAGCATAAGAAGTGGCGTGCCCATGTTGAGGGGCGGCGGTTACACAAACTACCGCCAAAGCGAAAGCAAAGGAAATCTGTAAAACAATAATAATTAAAAAACAATTATTTGGTAGGTAATTGTGGTCGTACTTTAATAAACATTTTGGTTTGATATATTGATGGAGATTTAAGATTGAACTGACTTCAAAAATTTGTGCACTCACTTTTATACTTCATTTGAGAAAATGTAGGTACCATTCACTAAATTTGCGTTCTGTACAACTATTTCTAATTCGATCGATTAAAAAAAGTGATATGAGATTATGTAAACACTTCATTTTAATAATAAATTGTGTCAAAATTTATTTGACATAAAAAATGCGATTGGTTAGCAATTGTAACGGTACTAACTTATCTAATATGGTTCAATTTGTACAAAGAAAAAGTGGTACAGATTACTGGGCGGTGACACCCATTCTTGCAATTGAAAATTTTATTATACTGTTGAGTAATTCACGAATGCAAATTGTGTTTTTATGAGAAAAATGTTATATCTTTATAAGTTCCTTAATTTACATATTTATGTATTTAGGTACCAATACTAATTAATCTTGAACCTAAAAGCGGAAATTAAATTTGTTTAATTTGAATTACTTCTACAGTCTTAAATATGAGCTAAAATAATTTAATTCTCAGTTCAATGAAAAATAAATAATTAAGAAAATTGAAAAAGTTGATTAATAAAATAAATATAATAATTCATTTAAATTAAATAATCTAATTAACTTAATTAATTAATTAATTAAATTAAATAAATTGAATAATTCAACCAAAAAACTAAATTTGAAACGGCGGTTTTACATAGGTAGATTTAACTCTAATCTGAGAATAAGTTAGCATTTTAACAAAATTTAAAAAAAATTCTAGGCTCAAAGTTTTATATTATTACATAAACCAGATTTATTTTTTATATTATTTTTACTTATTACATTATCATAAATAATTTATTACAATTTTTACAATAAACAATCAAGTATTTTGAAGTCCCGTTGACATATGTTATAGACAAAATTCATGCACTGTGCATTTTACAAAGTGTTTTTGTTAAAAAATATTATTAAATTTATACTGTAATAGATTTTTTTTCTATTTTTATTATTGTTTTACTTTTTTTACGTTTATGTATTGAACTAAAATAATTTGTGATGTTTGACAACTAATAGTTTCTAGGTTAAAGAATGCAAATATGTTAAGATTATTATTATTTTATCTCTAGTGTATTTACCTCCTGGGAAAATTTGATTTTTAAGTTTGAAATTAATAGTTTTTAAATTTTTTAAAATTAGTGATGATTAAAGGAATTAATTTCGAAAAATAAAGAAAAATTTTAGAATATTAAAATCGTTTAATATGAAATGATTTTTAAAAAGAAGAAAGAACTATTGCTTGGCATACCGAAGTTGCTTGGTTATTTAATTATGTGCATTTCTTGTTGATTTATAGTTTAGAATGGAGCTATTTAATAATGCAACAACCACAAAATACAAACATACTCGTGCATGATTCATTTACTGTTTCAATTTTACTTAATTGTTTTTTAAAACAGTTAAATAAATTATACATTAATCTAAAAATATAAAAATCTAAAATATATATTGTGGTAATAACGAATAATGTTAGAAAAATTATTTTTTTCACTGGCAACACTGCGGAACGGGTGGTTAGACGTTAGAGGTTAGAGTAAAAACGTTTGTTTAGTTAATCAGTTATCATTGTAGAAAAATTTTAATGCAATGCACCAAGACTAGAACGTATCTTTTATGGAAGCCGTTAAAACATGAAAATTTTATGTTAAATTATGTGAGTATTTATCAGTTTTAGATTATGTAAAATTAATTTCTGTCATCAGTGATAAAAGATTATTTTAAAAACCATGTTGCAAGATATAAAAGATATAAGTGAGAAGAAAATTGTTATCATAATTTAAAATTGCTATTAATTCAAATTGTACTTTTGTATCTACATGTTACGATATTTTAGACCTTGCAGAATTATGAAGTAAATTATCGAATTAGACTAAAAATATAGAAAAAAAGTTTTTATTATTTTTATCATTTTTTTCAATTTGTTTAATGTATTTAAATTATTTCATTGTTTTTGAATTTTTTTATAAAAAATAAGTTTAACTAATAATCTGTTGTGTATCTTTGTCCTCACATACTTTAAAGAATACAACTTTTTATGACGTAAACTAAAAATTCTATTTTACTTCAGGTAATTTATGCAACAAATCTCTAAGTGGTCTCTTTAAAGAGAATGAATATCAAACATATCCAGCTGAAATTCACCACCCTAATAAAACTTTTAGTAAACTCATATTCAAAAAAGTATAAATTCCGAAAAAAATGTAACAAACCATTTGTGTGTCTTAAAGTATATTTATTCCTAACGGTAAAGCTGGAGATAATTAGTATATAGAATGCATTTATAAATTGAATCGATGAGTAAAAGAACCGTTCAAAATCGCTTTTTTTTATTGTAAAAATCGGTAAATCTAAACATTAAGTGTAAGAGTACTACTATACCAGCCTCTTTTCATTGGTTTTATCCATGTTTAAATTTGAATGAATCGAAGAACAGTACCTATCGATTACTGGTTCTGTTTTTCTGATTGACGACTACGTCCCTACAACATTTTTTTGCCTATTCGTGTATTGATTTTTATGACTATTATTTCAGAAGTTCTGGTGCTGAGATTGATAACTTATTATTTTGAGAAAAATTCTAAAACTTATCAGGGACGACCAACAAGATCGTTTATTTTCTGTGTGAAAATATAAAATGTTCGTTTACGACTGTGCAATGGTGTAATGCTCCAAAAAAGCAAGTGCTACCCAATGAAAAAGCTTATAAGAGACTCGTTTTCATCAAAGAGAATAAAATTCTAGGTATTATTTAGCAGAAAATATATATACCAACAAAAACAACAAACTTTTTTAAAAATATCCAAATATGGAACACCACCAACGTAAATGAAAATGACTGAATTAGTATTTTACTTCTTTTTTTTTTTCTTCACTTCACTGACACAAGTACTATTCTTCCACTCACTAATTTATTTATTTATTAGAATTTAAAAGACCAAAAAGAACACAAACCCTATTAATTAAAAAAATATTTATTTTTTAATAAAATATACAGTTTTATAAAAAATTTAAACAGAAACTCAACAACATAAAATGTATCTCTAATGATGATGAGCAACATGTTGAGGGTGAGTAGCATGTCCTGATCTTTGAACAACAGCATTAAATCCATTGTGCTTATCAGCAGTGTAGTGGACAGTCAAAATGGTACCATCAGGTTCATGAAGAGAATAAGAACCTTTAACAACATCCCCATCTCTGGTTTCTTCCTGGGACTTAATATCACCGGTGTGGTGGTCTTGAACGCCATATTTGAAAGCATATTTAGGATGAGCCTAATAACAAACAAAATTGTTATTTTATTTAATAAAATAGAGTATACTTACATGAGGTTCTTCGTGATGGACGGGAACAGAGTGAACTACAGGGACGCTATGTACGACAGGAGCAACGTGGACAGCAGGAGCTAAATGGACAGCAGAAGCTAAATGGACAGCAGGAGCGACGTGGACAGCAGGAATTGCAGCAACAGGTGCATGATGACCGTAAGTGTGCTCTTGTTTAATAGTGTAAGAGACACCATGTTGTGGAGCGGCGTTTACGTACAAAACAAGAAAGGAGAAGCAAAAAATCTGTAAAAATAAATTTTCATAAGCATTGTTTTTAAAGTTAATACAATTTGGCGTACTTTAGCAAACATTTTTGCTGTGATTTGTATGTTTGTTTTTCTGAAAGTTGAAGTTGAACTGAACTGACAATGTGGAGGTTGCTTTTTATATGCTTGAAACTTATGTACGTTCACTATTGGAAGTGAGGTATACCATTATGTAATTGGTGGGTGGTGAACGCAAAAATATTATAATAAATTCATAACGAAAATTATTTAAAAAACCAAAATTTAATTTTTTGTCGCCAGAAAATTAAATTGTTTTTTTAAGTTGTACAAGTTAAGTCATAAGATATACAGTAATACGATAAATCACTTGTCCCAATATATATAATTACAAAAAAAAAAACGACATATCTAGTAAGAAACTGAGATTTATTAACCAAATCTGTAGACAGTTTAACGAATGCTGACAATAATCACAACGGTCGTTAATATTTTATATAACTAATAGTTTTGTTGGGGAAAGGGCAGAAAATTTTAAACATTTTATTATTTATTTTTAAAGAGTGATTTACATCACTTCTTAGTGTAGTAATTAAAAATTATACTCACAATTTTACCAAAACACTCAAATTATAAAATAAGCTACAGAAGAAATGGCTTTTATAGTTATAAGAAATTTGTTAATGGCTATTTGTACTGACATTATTCAAAATTAAGTAGTTGCTACAAATCAAAGAAAGTATTGTTCCGACAAATGTGGTAAAAAAACTAAAGTATTAATTACCATTAAAAACGATGCAAATAGCCACAAATGTAACAAATTTTTACAGAATTTATTTTTATTATTCCATTCAATTCATTTAAAAAAATCTTAAAATTTACGCCACACTACACTGAAAAAATAAGTGCATTTATTAAATTAAAAATTGATTTTTTTTAGTACACATTTAATAACTAACGTCCTTCCAAAAACAGCAAACTCCGGAAGAAGCAAACTTAAGAGGTAGTTAATTTTAAACCGGCAGCAAAATACATGAAAATATATCGTCTCAGTTAGTGCACCATAAACCCGTTTCACATCATAAATTAAAAATTATTTATTTCTCTGAAATTCCTAGCACATTTCGTAATAAGGAACTTCTAGTGTCCGAAACGAGGTTGTCACTGCACCGAAAATTTTAATTAATTGTAAAAAGTGAAATAATTTACAACCGTAGGTGTCCATAATTAATAACAACACACGCCAAAGTATCTATATCAGGTCAGTAGTTCCCTTTTTTTTGCGCCATCATTAATCAATCGTACGCATATATTATGTAAAGTTATGTGAGGAACGCGCGTGTCTTATGTCGGAACGAACTTGTCACTGAAATTATGTAATTATCTCGAGCAAATTGTAGCAGTGAACGTGTTATTTTTTCTCATGTATAAAAGACAGAAAGAACATTCTGTAACCATTCTGATTTGATCAGTCGACTGAAACGAAAATGTTTGCCAAAGTATGTAAATTTGTAATATATTAAAAATATATATATCCACGGAATTTTTTTTTTAGAGTTTGTGCTTGTCTCTTCTTGTTTTATACGTAAACGCCGCACCCCAACACGGCGTTTCTTATGCGATTAAACAGGAGCACACTTACGGTCATCATGCCATTCCTGCTGTCCACGTCGCTCCTGCTGTCCACGTTGCTCCGGCTGTCCATTTAGCTCCTGCTGTTCACGTTGCTCCTGTCGTACATAGCGTCCCTGTAGTTCACTCTGTTCCCGTCCATCACGAAGAACCTCATGTAAGTATACCCTATTTTGTTAAATAAAAAAAACAATTTTGTTTGTTATTAGGCTCATCCTAAATATGCTTTCAAATATGGCGTTCAAGACCACCACACCGGTGATATTAAGTCCCAGGAAGAAACCAGAGATGGGGATGTTGTTAAAGGTTCTTATTCTCTTCATGAACCTGATGGTACCATTTTGACTGTCCACTACACTGCTGATAAGCACAATGGATTTAATGCTGTTGTTCAAAGATCAGGACATGCTACCCACCCTCAACATGTTGCTCTTCATCATTAGGAGCAAATGTTAAGTTGTTGAATTTGTTGTAAAGTTTTATGAAATTGTATGTTTTTATTGAAAATAAATATTTTTCTAATTATGTTGGGTATTTTATATTTCTTGTGAATTGAAAATAAATGAGTTTTAATAAATTGAAATTTAGTAGTTTGCAAACGCCAGGAAAACTGAAAAATATACAAAAAACTTAAAAAATATTATTGTGTTGTATCAACTTTTACAAATAAAAAATAAAAAGTACGACACATAAAAGTATTACACTGTCTTAAATACTGAAAAACAGGAAATGTAGTTGACGAATACATTTTTGAACGAAGTAACAACACACATTCTAGAATAAAAGCCAATTTTTTTGTAAACATTCAGATTTAAGCTCTTATTAGAACTTTATCAAATGACGCTACTTTTTAAATAATAGATTTACCCCAATTTCTTAAAAAAATACATATGCACCAATTAAAAGTGTCGAATAAAAATTTATTATTCTGCATATTTAAATATTGTCGGTACATGTTGCCACATATTTTATAAATAATAATCTGTAGAAACTATAAATTGTATAAGTGCTAAACAATTCCTAGATACGTTAACTACAATTCTGTTAGAACCAAAAAAGTGATGACAAAAAAAAGAATAATAGAGAGAATATAAAAAAAAAACAGTTTTAAAAGTTTATAAAATTTGAAGATGTCAAGAAATATAAATAAAACAAAGGGTTTGAAAAAAAAACAAACAATCTATATCAATAAATCAATCAATTTAAATTTAGAGATGTTTTTGAAAATGTAAACATTTTAAAAGTCTACTGAAACACTGTAGAAACAATAAAGATATTTTGAACAAAAAAAGTATTTAAACAATTAAGAAATATATATTTTTTTTAATTTTAGACTTTAATTTAAAATATTCAACAAGTTTAAAATTTATAAGTACAAAAAATCAATTTAATTAATCCTAAAAAAGAAAAAATTGAAGAATTTGAAAGGTATTGAAAATTTGGAAGATCTAAAATACTATAAAGTTTTAAAAAAATTCCATGATACAAAATATGTATTAAATAAAATATAAAAAATAGCACCCAATAAAATTTTGAATAGTTTATAACATATAGCAAACTAAAAACTTTTAAAGTAAGTAATCCCAGAAAAAATCCAAAAGCTAAAATTAACGAAGAATAAAAACTGGTAAAAAAATTAAAAGGTATTGACTTAAATTGACTTTGAAAAGGGCATAGGGAGATAAGAATGCTAAAATTGCCCCCAGAGCGTATCTTAACGATACTTTCAGGATATGTTCGTACTATAGAAGTACTTTGATTCTGAAGTTTTTAGATCTCAAAGTTAACTAGATTTTGAACAATAATAAAAAAAGGCAAAAACAGAAAATATTTTTTTTCTCTTCATAGACTAAATCGATTTAAATAAAAAATTTATGGTAATTTAATATCTATAGAGATACTCTTTTGATGAAAATTTCAACTATTTGGCTCTACATTTTCAATTTTCAATTCTTTTTTAAGGAAAATTGATTTTTTATTATAAAACTTAAAAGTACAATTTTGAAAATATTTTTTTTGAATTCCCTAGCAAAAAGTACATAAAATATATTTTTTCCAAATTTTTTGTAATGGTACGCCATATTGAAAAAAATTAAAAACTGTCATGTTTCCGAAAAAATGTTTTCTTCGATTTATACTCTCTTTCTCTCTATATATATACATATATATATATATATATATATATACATCTAAAAAATGAAATTCTGCGAACGCATTAACTGTTTATTGCTCTCTTAACCTCTCAGCCACCCCCGAAAACTAATAACAAAAAGAGCATGATTTAAGTGTAGTTACGTTTGAACATTCCCAACGTGAATATGAATACTAATTTTTGAAAAATAATGTAATCTAGATTACAATTTATTTAACATCATCTTCGCATCCTTATTTAATTGTTACGTTAATATTATCATCATTAAATAAAATAGTTTCGCATTTTCCTAGAAAAAAATTTTTTTCGAGAAAAATTGTTGAATTGTGCAATTTTAATTTTTTTAAATTTTTTAACAAAAAATACATAAAATATATTTTTTCCAATTTTTTGTCTAATTGTACGCCATATAGAAAAAAAATTGTCTTTGTTGCAAAAAAAAAAAAATTGCTTTGATAACAATACACACATACACACACACACACATATATATATATATATAAAAGTGTGTGTGTGTGTATGTGTGTATTGTTATCACACACACATATATATATATATATATATATATATATATATATGTGTGTGTGTGTGTGTGTGTATGTATGCCTTTCAATTATTTTTGACAAAAATAAATGAAATAAATATCTCAAATAAAATTATTTGAGAGAGAAATTGTTATAACATAATTCTGACGTCTTAGCTAGATGACTATTATCTTATTGAAAAACGCACCGCTATTACTAGAATAACACCACGAGGGGATGACTTCCGATTCAGATTTTTTTGATTTAATTATAGAGAGAATGAAGTCCATTAAAACATGTAAAAACACGTTGGCTGATGAAGTGAAGAAAAATGGTCGGCTTTGTAAAAAACTTTCTTTTCAAACAATTTCAGTTAATGAATTAACAGATTTTCCAGAAATGACAAAAAAAATGAAAATCCTCTTCACTGGTTCAAATCAATATAAACAATCGATGTCATCCCTAGCTGAAATGATGGATGAATCGAACAACATAAAAATTGAATATGTAAGACGAAAGTAATATAGTCAAAGTTAAAGTCTAAACTCGTCATATTAACAAAATAGAATATAGACTTTTTATTTTTAGTTTTGATTACAAACCAAATAGTAGAGAGTATATCCGAATAAATAGATATTGCTGTGAATGTGCAAATGGCAACAGAACGTCAATGAATGAAGACAGCGATTATGTTTAAATTATCTTTCGTCAAATTTAAGGTTCCTTATTATTTGCTTAACACACTGTTTAAATCTAAATTATATTATTTTAGAAAAATTAATATTAATATTCACGTTAGGAACGTTCAAGCGTAACTACACTTAAGTCATGCTCTTTTTGTTATTTGTGCTCGGGGGTGGCTGAGAGATGAAGTGAGCAATAAACAATTAATGCGTTCTCAGAATTTCACTTTTTAGATGTATATACATACATTTTTTTCAATATGGCGTACCATTACAAAAAATTTGAAAAAAACATATTTTATGTACTTTTTGCTAGGGAATTCAAAAAAAGTATTTTCAAAATTGTACTTTTAAGTTTTATAAGAAAAAATCAATTTTTCTTGAAAAAAGAATTTTTTTCTCTATGAAAATATAGAGCTATATAGTTGAAATTTTTATCAAAAGAGTATCTCTATAGATATTAAATTACCATAAAAAATTTATTTAAATCGGTTTAGTCTATGAAGAGAAAAAAAATATTTTCTGTTTTTGCCTTTTTTTATTATTATTCAAAATCTAGTTAACTTTGAGATCTAAAAACTTCAGAATCAAAGTACTTCTATAGTACGAACATATCCTGAAAGTATCGTTAAGATACGCTCTGGGGGCAATTTTAGCATTCTTATCTCCCTATGCCCTTTGAAGAAATTAAAGAACAAAAAAATACAAACTATCCAAAACCAAAAAGTTTAAAAAATACAAAAAAAAATGGAACTACAAAGATTTTAAAGTGTTTAAGTTTATCTAAATGATTAATTTTTATACATAACTTTTTATATTTTTGTCAACTAGTGACTTTTGCAGTAATTTAGTAAATACGTGCACCTATAAAAAATTTAAAAAATGTTGCGTAATTTCTACTCTTAGTGATAACAACCATTGAACTTGAAATAACTTGTTAATTTTCATTTACATAGTTTTTAGACAGAAAATGAATAATAAGTTTGAACTTTATTTGAAAGATATGTATCTTTTTTCACTTTTTTAATTCAAATAAAAAAGATATAAATTATCATTATTTAACTTGTGGGCAATTCATTCTCAGCAGTTTGTACATGTTATTTGCACCAGAAATCTTATTCTAAAGCTTATTTATATACGACATTTTCGTTCAAATTCAAATTTGTTTCCTGCGTCACCTTAAAAATAAATTTCTATAAACTATAGCTTGTGATACTTATGATTCTAACACATGCTTAAAAGGTAGTCAAAAGGTAATAATTTTTTTTTCTTTTTTTTTTCTTAAATTAACTCGAAGAAGTTTTTTGTTCATGTGTTCAAATAAGAAAGTTAAGTGAATATGATATAGCTCTCATTCAATTGAATGCCGGTTGTCAAAAAAAAGTATGACTTTCTACTTTGGTACATATACTCATTTTTTTACAATAATCGAACTGTTTGATTAAATATTTTACATAAGAATTTTAAGAAAGAGTTGACCACATTTTTGTAGCTTAATAAAACAAAATTTTACATCTTTTGCATATTTTTGGCAAGTTTTATTTATATTTTATTTAATATCTATCTGTCAACCTTACAACAATTTGGCTTTTTTTATCAACTACATTTTATAATTTCGACTGTAAATGTTAGTTCACGCAAATTACATATCAGATAGAAAAATAAAACTTCGAAATAGTACAAAAAATAAAATGGCTTTATTTTCAAAAATTAACACATGAAAATGGCATAACGACATAACATGAATGACTTTTCATCCAATGACTTAATGATGTAACAAAGGTGCGGCAACTACAGCTTTGGCTACATGTTGAGGATGACTCGCATGTCCTTCACGATGGACAACAGCATTGAAACCATTGTGTTTATCAGCAACATATTCAACTCTAAGAACAGTACCATCAGGCTCATGGAGAGAATAAGCACCCTTAACGACATCCCCATCTCTAGTTTCGTGTTGAGACTTGATATCACCAGTGTGGTGGTCTTCAACGCCATATTGGAATTCGTACTTAGGATGAGCCTAGAAGTTGAGATTTATAGTTAAAATTGTAGTTTAAAAATAAAGAACATACATAGTATTCTACTTCATGGTGGGCAGGGGCAGAGTGCACAACAGGGGCGGCATGAAGTACAGGGGCAGCATGCACAACTGGGGCGGCGTGGACGACAGGGGCGGCGTGAACAACAGGAGCGGCGTGAACAATAGGAGCGGCGTGAATAAGAGGAGCAGATTGGACAACAGAAGTAGCATGTCCTAAACCGAAGCTGGAGTAAGACTGGGCGTGACCAGAAGACACAGCAAGTACAGGAGCAGATTTAACGGCAACAACAGGAGCAGCTTTGACTGCATAAATGGGGGCGGCAACAGCTTCATGACCCTGGAGGTGTTGCGTCAGGGAAGAGTACGATGTAGCCTGACCATGCTGATGTTGGGGTGCCGCATTGATGTAAGCCACCAACAAGGAAACACTTAAGATCTACAATGAAAACAAAATTAATCACTCGCGATTACACAAAGCATTACTACGCACTTTTGCAAACATTTCTGTTAGTTTTGGTTGAATGATTGAACTACACTGATCAAATCTCGCCCTGGACTCTCTTATATACTAAAAAAATCTCACATTCACTGCCCAAATCATTAAAATAATAGTAATATTCACAATTACATAATTTCAGCGGGGAAGTCGCGTGCTGCTCCCGAAACCCAGCGAGAAAGGCGCGATTGGTCAAGCTTAGGAAAAAATGTAATTGAGACACTTTTTGACTCAATTAACCTATTTGGGTGGTACCATATTATTAAATTTTGGTGATTATAAATAATAGCCGACGGCTCTGCATCTGACAGCACCTCATAAAATGTGTTTATAAATTAATAATCGAGAGTATTCGGCGGTCTCGATATTTTACATAATGAGTGATTGATTGACAATTAGCAAAAAAAAAGATCGATATAAATCAGACTAATTTAATGCGGGGCGGTTGTGTTAATTTAAGTGGCCCGGAGGTTCAATTTCACTTTTTATTGAGTAATTAAAGGAACAGAATTACATACGAGGATAAAAAAGATAAGTGATTTTATTAAGTGTGTTATAAGGAGCTGAATTGGCAAACTTCCATCGAAAATAAATTGGTACTATTTTTGCAACCGCCGTAGGCTAACAATTGAATGTTTCACTAAGTTTGAGGCTATAGGTGCGTTATAGGTACAATGTAATAAAATTATACCTACTACTACCTGAAATTAATTTTTTAAGACAGTTTTTCATAAAAATATAATAATTTCAGATTAGTTTAGTTTTAGATTAGTTTACTAGAGAAGCTTTTACAAAAAGTGAGCTAAAATATAAAATGAAGAATTTTAACCCTGAATTTAATAAACTTGAAAAAATCAGTAGTGATTAGCAGTATTACATAGTAAAAATTTATCGAGAATTGAAAGTTGAATTTAAATTTTTATTATGTAACCTTTTTATTGCTTTAACACAAATACAAAAAATTAATCCTCTTTCAACTTGACTAATTTGAAAGGACACAAACTGTTTTTAGCACAACAAATTTTTACAAAAAAAATGCTAAAAAATGTGGAGGTATACTTGATGTAAACGACTTTTTTTTGGTATAAAAAGATTCGATATTTTTTTTTATCTCAATGTTCAGTAAAAATCTTTCTTCAATTATATTGCTAGCATTTGGTTATTTTTTTGGTAGGTAAGTTTTATTTGCCAATATTAAAAAAAAAGTTTTTTATTTTCATCTTTTTTTAAAAAGTTGTAAATTATTTTTTTAAGAATGAGAAGTTAAGAACCACTAGTATGGAAAAGCTGCATAAACAGATTGCAAAAAATAACATGTTCTGGTTAAGTTTGTGCACATTTTAATTTAATAAATAATAAATCAATAATTTGTTTAAAAAAATGGAATACTTTTTGTAGCTGTAGTTTAGCTAGATATCGTTAACGCATAATTGTAAGAAATACTGTTATTACGAGATTCTTACTTTTGTTTTGCCATAGATTGTTGCAGGTTGGACCAAAGCTTAGTGTCAGATATTAAGGTTAAAATTAATATGGCTATTTTATCAATATGTACTTTACAATTTAAAAAAAAATCTAAATTTAGGTTGTAAATGCGTATTCTTCAAATGAGTCTTTTAGAATAGTGTATGTGGTTTCGGACAAAGTTGTGTATGGCTGCAATATATGGTAATAAGAGATGCTGTTTTATGCAATTTTTAATGTTTGGTGGCGTAAAGTATCCTAATCATTAAATCATAGTTTGATTAAACTTATATGCAATGAATTTTCTTGGATCGTACTTGGTGTTCACAACACCACTACAGCTATCATCATCAAAGCGGTTTAATCATCGCTCTGATTATGGTAGTTTCTCTACCGAAACCCGTGTCAGTAATTTTCTGACAAATTTTTGGGGTGTGGGTTAACAAGTGTTTTTATAAAGTGATAAGCACCTACTAGCTTTTATTTTTTCGTGTTGTAATTCTAGTAAACCACCAAAAGTTTTCTCCCCTGCATAGTTAGTAAAAATGATGTTTTTTTTGCCAAATAAATGTTTTTAACATATACAAGCCCGAGTCTAAATAACATCTTGTACATTGTTAAAAGATCGTAATTTTTTTTTTAATTTTTAAAACTACGTTATAAACTGTCTATTATTATTTTTATTTGGTTTTTTTATTTAACTTTTATAAGTTTTTTTTTAAATGTCATGGCGAATAAATAAGTACACAAAAATAATTACAAAAATAAAATTTATTATAAAAATAAATATATCTGGAAACAGTCAACAATCAGATTTGTCTAGTCAACAATAAAAAACCGGTACATTTAAGATTTTAGTGGTGTTTGGGTTGAGGATGCGTAGCATGTCCTTGTCTTTGAACCACAGCATTGAAACCACTATGCTTATCAGCATTGTATTGAACCACCAAAATGGTACCATCAGGTTCATGAAGAGAATAGGAACCTTTTACAACATGGCCATCTCGGGTTTCTTCTTGTTGTTTAATATCACCAGTGTGTTTGTCTTCCACTCCATATTTGAATGAGTACTTGGGATGAGCCTAAAAATAATTCTTACTTTCTAATATCTTGAAATCAAATCAAGACTTACGTGAGGTTCTTCGTGGTGACCTGAATCTGAGGAACCGCCAGTACTAGATTGTTTTCCTTGTGCGTAAATGTAAGATGAACCTTGAGATGAAGAAGAACCACTGGAAGCTCCGAGCGATAAACCACCAAGACCAGAATGGCCTCCTTGAGAATATGAAATGTAGGAAGAACCGCCCTTAGATGAAGAAGAACCACTCGAACTTCTATGTGACAAACTGCTTTCTAATCCTCCAAGAGAAGAACCACCAAGACCAGAATGGCCTTGAGAATATGAAATGTAGGAAGAACCGCCCTTAGATGAAGAGGAACCACTCGAACTTCCATGTGACAAACTACTTCCTAATCCTCCAAGAGAAGAACCACCGAGACCAGAATGGCCTCCTTGAGAATATGAAATATAGGAAGAACCGCCCTTAGATGAAGAGGAACCACTCAAACTTCCATGTGACAAACTGCTTTCTAATCCTCCAAGAGAAGAACCACCGAGACCAGAATGGCCTCCTTGAGAATATGAAATGTAGGAAGAACCGCCCTTGGATGAAGAGGAACCACTCAAACTTCCATGTGACAAACTGCTTTCTAATCCTCCAAGAGAAGACCCACCGAGACCAGAATGACCTCCTTGAGAATATGAAATGTAGGAAGAACCGCCCTGAGATGAAGAGGAACCACTCGAACTTCCATGTGACAAACTGCTTTCTAAGCCTCCAAGAGAAGAACCACCGAGACCAGAATGGCCTACTTGAGTGTACGAAATGTAGGAAGAACCGCCTTGGGATGAAGCTAAACCACCTGAACTTTCATGTAATAAACCACTTTCTGATCCTCCAAGAGAAGAACCACCAAGACTAGACTGGCCTTCTTGAGAGTAAGAACTATAAGAAGAACCATCTTGAGATGAAAAGGAACCGCTCAAACTTCCATGTGACAAACCCCCAAGAGAACCACCGGGATTAGACTGGTCTTCTTGAGAGTAAGAAATGTACGCAGAATCACCTTGAGATAAAGAGGCACCACTGTCTAAACTTCCAGATTGACTAGACAAATCATTTTCTAATCCTCCAAGCTTAGATTGTTCTTGTGAGTATGAGATGTAAGAAAGACCTTCTTGAGAGATCGAAGAACTATCAGAACTTCCAAGAGACGAAGCTGCAGATTGTTTTAATCCTCCCTCACCAAGACTTAATTCTCCTTCTTGGGAGTAGGAAATATACGAAGACCCTTCTTGACTTGACGACGAACCAGCAGATCCTCCAAGTCCTTGAGACAAATCGCTCAAAGAACCATGTGAACTTTGTCCTAAAGATGATCCTCCGTCAGATTGTCCTCCAGAACTGTACAAAATGTAACTAGCAGCTTGATCTTGTTGTCCATGTTGAGCTTGCACAAACGCAGCCAAAAGAGCTACACTCACCACCTGAAAATTATAACTTTACTTTAAATTTCACTGTTAAAAACCGTAATGTTTTACTTGGAGGAACATCTCCTATTTTGTATGTTTTCTGTTTGAGTTACTTAACTGCACTGACGACTTCCACTATGTTGTTGTCTTTTATACTCTAAAAACAACTACATTCACTGTTAATTTTTTGACAGGAAAAATTATGTAATTGTATGCAAAATGGTAGCCCACGAAAGACATCACGAGAATTTTTATGTAATGGGGAATTATAATCGTTTCGTTTATAGCTAGGAAAAAAATTAGTACGGATTTGGTTAACACGCAAACACCAGAGGCTGTTAAAAAAGTTTATTAGCATACCTAATTTATAAAAAAAGTAAGTGATCTAATTAATTTCGGGACGGTGTGAATGGACAGTAGAATTGGTTAACAGACTCAGAAAGATAAAAATTATTTAGAGAAAATTACAGTAAAAAGCCTTTGAAAATCTAGCATGCTAAAAATTCAACATAGTTACAAATGCAATTATTGCATAATTTAACTTTTAAAACATCCAAACATTCATGAAAATAATTTAGGATTTTATATTTTCCACATCAATATTATGCATTTTTACATAACTGCTTAATTAATTGTAAATAAGATAACAGTCGCCCAGATAAACATACCAACAAATTATGCTCTTTTAAACAATAATTGACAAAACAAAATTTTCCACTTTTTTGGGAGCTTCCGCTTAAGTTTTTTTCCGCCCCAGTTTAATCGCAACCAGTTGCAGATTTATTTTAATTTAATATAAATTTCTTCTAATCCCGCAATAATAATAACTAATTATTTTATCATTACTCCAACATTTTTCTATTAATAAGTTAAACATTTCTTTCTTCAAAACAGAAGCGTAAACTTTTTTTAGTTAAGTAATGTGTTATATATTTATACATCGAGAGAGCAAACGAAAGTATTTCCTTTTGCTCCACAACTGTCAAAATTATCAATAAGATTAATGAATTCAAAAACAGAAACAAAAATAAAGTAATAATAGTTTTTGTACACCACATAAACATGAGAAACACGCTTTCTGAAGATGTCACGATCTTTATCAGCAGCATGTTTTTATTTAGTTTTTTTCATTCACATTGAATTGTCATTTATTAGCGATAATTAAAAAAGTACCGTGGTTTGTGCAAAGCTTTTTATTATTTTTTTTAATTTGGAGACTGTAGTTCAGTGCGGAAAATAGCTATTTCTAGATTTATAGATTTAGTGTTCACGTTTCTAAACACATTAAAAGCGACAAAACTAAAAAATAAAACTTTATTCATATCTACATGTATAAAAAATTACACTTAAACAAACAACGATAATAATATTAATAATAAACTAATTAGTGCTGAGAATACTGAGGATGGCTGGCATGTCCTTGTCTTTCAACTACAGCGTTGTACCCACTATGCTTATCAGCAGTGTAATGAACCACCAAAATAGTACCATCAGGTTCATGGACAGAGTAGGAACCTTTAACAACATCACCATCACGTGTTTCTTCTTGATGCTTGATATCTCCAGTATGTTTGTCTTCAACTCCGTATTTGAAGGAATACTTAGGGTGAGCCTAAAAACAAACATTCTCTTTCCGAATTTGAGCAGGTTTGGCACTTACATGATGTTCTTCTTGACCTTGACTTAAAGATCCGGTAAAACCTTGTGTGTATGAAACATATGAACCCTCGTCTCCTCCACTTAACAAACCACTAGAAGAAAAACCACTTCCAAGTTTACCCGACGACCCACTTTCGAAATTTCCTATGGTTTGCTTGAAAGAAATGTAAGATGCGGCAGGATCATGATCCTGTTGGGCTCCAGCAAACGCCACCAAAAAGGCAAATCCAATAAACTGTAAAGTTGAATGTGTAATTGTAATTTTTTTAAATATTTTTTTCTTACTTTTTCAAACATTGTATTTCTTTGATGTAGAATTACTTAAAACTCACTGACCACCAAAAATGCAATAAGCAACTTTTATAGCTGCATCAAATATATAACACATTCACTGTCATAATTTAAATAACCAAATTTATATAACAGCAGCGAAGGGGATATACGCGATTTGTTGTCAAAACAGAATGCACATTCCTAGAAATTTATATAATAACTGTGGCGTAAAACGCACAATTTATGTAATTTGAAGAAGGTCGATGCGATGGAATGAAACATATTGAAATATTTAATTGATTGAAATAATTGAATGAAACATTATGAAATATTGAATAATAATCAATTATGAATAAATTAAATTCTTTATTAAAAATTATTGTTTCTACCTAATTAGTTAACAGTAATTTATTTATTTAAATAAAGTCAAACTGAAGAACGCTACTTCTAATATACGTTTTATTATTGCACATTTTAAGAGATTCTTTTGAGAACAGTACCGGCCTAAAGCAAATTTATTTCGTTCTTATTAGAAATAATACCCAGTACACTGTTTTGTCGTATCGGGCAGTGCTTCGTTTGCTTTTTTAATATTATAATATTTATATTTTACATAAGGTTCTGTTTTAAATAAAAATGTTAATAATAAAATGCTATTTAAAATAACAAAATGACAATTAACGCATGATTAAAATCAAGGCAAAACATATTTTAGTATTCTAACTAAACTTCTAACTTGATCGTAGAAAGAAATATTCCAACATGAAGTATATATGATAAAACAATGATCATAAAAGATTTATTTTAAATAACAGTTTATTATTATTATGTTTATGCTTTTCTTAGAAAATGGATAAATTTATTACTTAAGTATTTCCACATTGCAGAAGGTAGGACTAAAAAAACTGCAAATATATTTTTTGAAATATTGATAAATTAAATAGTAAAAGTTAGTACAGACAATGACAAAACCGCAAATCTTTCAGGAAAGAGTTTATATTGCGAAATACAAGCTTTGTCCAAATTCTTCATAAAATATAAATCTTCTTTTGGTTACCCAATCTTATTTATTATGTAAAAAAAATGTCTCTTAAGTAAGAATCAATGTTAAAAAAATAAAAGATCTTTATTTATAAAATAAAAACACAAAATATTATATACAACAAGGTTTAGTGGTGAGAATGCTGAGGATGACTGGCATGTCCTTGTCTTTGAACCACCGCATTAAAACCGCTGTGTTTATCAGCTGTGTAGTGGACTATCAAAATAGTACCGTCAGGTTCATGAAGAGAATAGGAACCTTTCACAACGTCACCGTCTCTAGTTTCTTCGTGTTGTTTAATATCACCGGTATGTTTGTCTTCGACTCCATACTTGAACTGGTACTTAGCAGAAGCCTAAAAGAAAAGTTAACAATGTTGAACAAACAACCCCACAAAAACTTACATGGTGTTCTTCAATGTGTACTGGGGCCGCATGGCTAGCAGAACTTCCAAGACTGTGAGAAGAACTGTCTAAACCAGACTGTCCGTGAGAATAGGAAATGTAAGAAGATCCACCATGACCTCCTAAGCCTCCCAGAGACGAAACTCCAAGACTCGATAAACTTTCTTGTCCACCACTAAGCCCTGCAGACAAACCACTTCCTAATCCACCCTCAAGACCTCCAGAGTGCCCAGTGTTCTGACTGAAGGATATGTACGAAGAAGCAGAGCCATGATGTTGTTGGGTTCTGGCAAAAGCCACCAGAATAATTAATCCAAAAATCTAAAAATATTATTAGGTGTTTACTTTAAGTACTTGTAGGAGTTTTTATTTTTCTCACTTGAGTAAACATTTTTCTTTAGTGCTGTTCGAATACTTAAAATTGACTGATTTCCAAATCAGAATCGGTATCTTTTATAGCTCCATTTAAATAATACATTCACTGCTCCACGAAAATTATATAAGGAAAAGGAAAGAAATATATGCGTATATGTGGTGAAAAACGAAACCAGCACAACACCACATTCTCAAAATTTTATATAATCTAAAAGTATTAAAATACGACTTATAGTTTTAAATCGTAGAAATATAAGTAAACATAAAAGCAAAAAACAGTCACAAATCAAACATAGATCACGAAGATATTAATAGTAACATAAATTAATGTAGTATTATTACATTGGCTATAAAAGTTTTATTTCTTATACATTCTTATCATCATCATGATCAAGCACTTTACATATTAAAACCGATTGATCTAGATTTTCTCCGATATTTTACGAGCATTTAACTGTCTACTTTATTTCAACCGTTCGTTATTTTAGTTTCACTCTAATATACATATTATTACATATACATAGTCTTATATACGCTATTCCACTTAAAGTGGTATAAATAATAATTTAATTAATAATTAAAAACTTAATACCTACAACCTTAATAATTTAATACTTATCTTCATTTATAGATAAAAAAAATATAGATATGTATCACTTCTCGAAAAGAACTGAACCATTTTAAGTGTACAAATTCAAAAGCTTACAAACAGCTCACACAGATTTGATAGCAATAATTTATATAATATCAGTTATTTTACAAAATTTGTTTTCAAATCGATGACAAAATGAAACGCCATGACAGTTTTTCCACGCCTTTAATTTACTAAAATATTCTTATACAGTTACAGTTATACAGTTACATTATACAGCTGCTAACAATTTTTTTATAATAAAATGGTGGATGCGCTAGATTAAAACGCTAATAATTATTTTTGTTTAAATAAAATTATAAGCGCTGTTTGTAAAGGTGATACTAAAATCAAAAATACAAAATTTATAAATACAACATTTTCTTTATAAAAATATTATTTATATTATTTTGTGATAAATATAAATTGATAAATCTTCATGTCCTTCATCAAGACCAAAAGAAAAACATCTCCAAGCAAGTCTAAAAAAACGCCTTCAAAACTGTATTTGGTGTGACAGAAGTGTAGTAAAATAGAAAGGGCCGTACCGATTTTCAAAGCCATTGAAAATGCAAGTCTAAAAAGCTATAAAAAGTTTTATAAAAAATTATAAATTTTTGCTTAGTTAGTTTCTATACCAAATACTACCTAAGATATTCACTACTAGAATTAAGATAAGAAAAAATATGTAAAAGAAGCGAATTTGCAGTCAAAAACGCAAGATGCAGGTTCTAAAAATTTATATACATATTTAAAAATCCTTTCATAAAACAGGCATGATATTAAAAAAAAATATTCTAACGTGTTATTAAAATAATGACCCAAATTTCAAAAAATGTTATCAACGACTTCATTAATATTCATGTAAAAATAAATTAACTATCAATTTGTTAATAATTTATTACATTACTGTTTTTTGTTACTATTACAGACGAAGTTTTTAACAGCAAGATATATTGCTGTTGTTAGCCGCAGGGTTGTGTATAAGTTATTTAATTAGCTGATTTATTTGACTTTATACAAATAAATTATCTCTGATATATATGACACTATTTTTTTAGTCATATAGGTTTTATCACAATTATTAGATTAAATCGAAACAAATAAAAACATAATTAAGTGTCTAAAACCAGAGATTAAAAAATAAAAAAAAATATTTGCAAAAATAAGTTAAATCAGATAACACACAAGTTATAGATCTGACAGTATTTATTACTCATTTAGATTTTATCTTAATCATTCGGTTAAATAAAAATAAATAAAAACATAATTAAGTAGCAATTAATTAATAATTTAACTTATTGTAAACTATCGGATATTAGATACTTAAAACATAATTAAGTATCTAATATCGCAGAGTTCATAACAAGTTAAACTATTAATTATTTGATATTTAATTATATTTTTATTTTGATTAAAAATAGTTAAAATTATTTTTTTAAATAGAATTAAAACCAGTAAAATCATTAAATAACGGATTATTTTGTGATTCCTTAACTTAAAATATAACTAATTAAAATTAAATATTACAACTAAGAAAAAAAATATCTGTCTGAATTTACTTGCTTAATTCTTGGTCAAGTTTCTCGTTTGTCGATTAAGTGTCGATGGTTTGAATCTGTAGTATTTTTTTTGCTCAATAATTATTGTTTTATTTGCTTAAAATTTCTCAATTCATTTGTGATCCAGCCCAAGATGTATCAATTCTTGTCCCATTTTTCAAATGTTATGTGTATTAATCGTAATATATTGTATAAATAAAAAACGTTATTTATATGAAAATAAAAATTTACTTATTTATAAAGAACAGAAATACTGCATAACAAACATCAACTTTACTTTCTTCTAGTGATAAGAATGTTGAGGATGAACAGCATGTCCCTCTCGATGAACAACAGCATTGAATCCACTATGCTTATCAGCAGTGTAGTGTACAGTCAAGATAGTACCATCAGGTTCATGGACAGAGTACGAACCTTTAACGGTATCACCATCGCGGCTTTCCTCTTGCTGTTTAACATCACCAGTATGTTTATCTTCAACACCGTATTTAAAAGAGTACTTAGGATGAGCCTGAAAGAAAAAATAAAACACTTTTTTCTATGGAATCTTTACATTTACATGATGTTCTTCATGATGGTATCCTCCAGAATATCCACCGAGAGAAATTTGGTTTTGTGAAACGTAAGAAGAGCCACCATGATTGCCATATCCTCCTAAGCTTCCTTTTAGACCAAAATCTGAACCAGAACTTTCAAAATCACCCAAACTGTGACTTCCTCCAGAGTAAGAAGAGTACGAAGATGCATGACCACCAAGTGCTAGAGCTTGAGTGTATGCAATGAAGAGCGTCACACTGAAGATCTGCAAAGGATGAAAATTTTTCACTTGTTTTTTCTTGTGAAGAACACCACTTACTTTGAACATTTTGTTTTTAGTTGTGTCTTGTGGAAACTGACGTTTTGAACTGATTTGGGTGAAGCTGAAAGTTCTTTTTATACTAACTGCTAAAAATTCAGTGATCACTGTAGCGTGAATTTAGATAATATTATGGTTGTGATAAAAATTGCATAAGAAACGTAAGGTGTATGTAAATTTGGGTAAGAAAATAAGGAACCAACAATCACCGATTTTTACATAATACGACGTGGGTACTTGCGTATTTTAATTAGCGTAAAAAAATTGTACCACTTATAACTAATTAATTAAGCACATTACCATAAAAAGTAAAACTTATAAACAAAAGTTCTCGTATGTTGAATATTTTATCTAAATTTACAAGTAGCTAATGTTTTCTAAATTTGAGATTAAAAAATTAATTTGTTAATTGATAATGCATAAAAAAAACTAAATCTTTTCTATATTTTTATTCTTAATATCAATAAATAATTTATGTAAGATCATTGTAATGTTTTAAAATTATTATGTAAACTTTTCGTATGGATCAGACGAGAAAATGCATGCGTGTGAAAACATATGTTACCTAAGCGAAATAAATTTCCTAAAACGAGAAATTTACGCATATTTCAGTGTAACGCGACTGATTATAAAATTTGTTCATAAAATTCTTATTGTCAAAATGATATTGTCGTTTAATTTTATGTTTGGAAAAAATTACTGTAAACATATTTTTGTGCAACGACCTTTAAAGTAAATATTCAGAAATACACTATACATAGAATTATTTTTTTCAGTATTTTTAAAAAAGTAAAACAAGACTTTCAAAGCTTTCAATACAAAATTAATGCATTAACACACTTGTGAAAAACAAAACTGTTGCTGATTTAGCACTTTTTTTATTGTCACTTGTGTTCAACGTTACAGCAATTATAACATTTGTAAATTATATTCTAGAATTGTGTTTTCAAAGTTTTGTAAGTTTTTATTTATTCTGTATACCACATCAAAATATCAAAACAATACACCTTCAGAAAAGGCCAAATAAAATCAATGCCTACTTGGATGTATGAATGATGTATAAAAGCTCTGTACAAGGAAGGTACGATGTTTTTGGTTGCTTTACTCTTACAGATAGTGTTTTTTTTTTCACCAAATAGAATTTTCAGTATAAAACAGTTTATCAACTATAGATTTAACTGTGCAGTTCACTAAATGTTAAAAATAGAACAAAGACATCACTTAAATGACCTTGATCAAAAGCTTCAAGCAAGACGCCTGCAGGTCGTAGTAGTCTAAGTCTTTGACAAACAAACAAATTCTGTTATAGAACCCCTTAATAGTATATTATTTTATAAGTGAGAGAAATGCATTATTTTTTGCGAGTTAGAATTTTGACCCACGAGTGCGCTTGAGCACGAGTGGGACACTTCTCACGAGCTGTATAATGGCATTTCGCTCACGTGTGATATTCGACGTTTTATCTTACAGGTGCGATTCCGACAAAAAAAGAATAAGGGGTAAAAATTATAGCTGCGTTCTTTTTGCATAAAATCTCAGATATTTTGACTCACTTCAGGTCATAACCTAGAAAATAAAACTGAGCTGAAAGTATCTGATATTTTGTTTAAAAGGAAAGCGCCTTTTAAATACAAAAATAGATACAAATCAAATCACAAAAAATCGTATCGTTGTAGGAACGAACTTCCGTAGTAACGATTGATTGTTTTACGAAGTAAACAGTGTAATTGTTTTTTCCGGAAAATATTAAGTTACAGGCGGAATCTGCTATCTTGAGTTTAATTCCGCCAAAATCGAAGAAACGTTACGACGAGTAGTACGGTTTGTTCAAAAGTTGGAAGACGGAAAATTCGTTAGATGACAATTCGGAGGAAGTCTTGCTGGCATATTTTGCTCAAAAGGTTAGTTGAATGATCTTGCACGATGCATTAGTATCTATATACATTAGGTATGTTTTGTAGGCACGGAAGTACAAGTCATCTTCGCTTTGGGTGCAGTATTCAATGGTTAAAACCTCACTAAAGATTTATGAAAATATGGACATAGCGCAATGTCACAGATTGATTATACAAAGGAGGGAAGCAGCAGCTGTACTGTTAATCAACAATATGAATTTGTGTGTCTGAAGAAGGACTTGAATTGCAGCGATATTAGAATGTCTTTCAACAATACCAATTGCACAATTAACGTCACAGTTTATCAACATACAACATAAATGTATAATTTTCAATAAACAATTAAAAGTAAAATTTTCAATATTTAGTACTCACTGACAGTGACTCACTAGTGAGTAGTTTCATATATTATTACACTAGTGAATAAAATTTGATTTCTGTCACTTAAAACAGACGTATAATGCATGTCAAAAAGCACACCTGTAAGATAAAGCTACATTCTTTATATTGTCCTATATAATTTTAAATTGTTTTTGAAAATTTTCGTTTTTTGCAATCTTTTAAATCTTTCACTCTTTTAACGCTCGAGATTTTTGTTTTTCGAAAATGTTTGTTTCATATTTTTTTAACGATCTATTTGGTATTTCTTAGTTTTTTTTTTTTTTTAAATCTTTCGATGCTGTAGTATTTTTTTAATTTTCTAAAATCTCTGGACATTATATTTTTTTATAGATACGACAAATTGTTTTAAGGTGTTTTTGGCAGCTTTTTAAAATTGCCAATATGACTTTTTGATCGTTTGTGTCAGGGATAAAAATTTCTAATCAACTAAGCTCAAAAAACAAGATTACTGGCAAAATAACTAAAATTAAAAATTAAAAAAAAATTAATAAAACGGCTCATTTACCATTTAAAAAAATGTTGGAGCAATGCTTAATAATTTAGATTAGAAAAATTCTGTAATCCTTAAATTTTAAATAATGTTCTACTCTTGTTATTTTATAAATAAACATAAAATTTTACGAATTACGGCTAGTTTAATAAATTAATATAATAGTCAGCTTGCAAACATTTAAGAATAGGTTTTTTATGTTTGAGTTTTTGTACAGTTTTTGTCTTCCGTCTCCAATAAATACTATAAGAAATATATCAAGCTTTCAAAAAAAAAAACGACATCAAAGTCAGCTTAGACGGTTTTTACACACACCGATAATTATGGAATATCGGAGAAGACAATTTCGGATGTCAGTGTCTCGTGTACCCTCTTTTTAGAACCTACCTAAAAAATGCCATTTTTAGTAACAAAAAGTGTATATGAGAGCTGAGTGAATGTGGATTTTTAGTGTTTTTAACGGATGTTGGTAATAAGTTTAGATTGATATGTTTACTTTAAATTTAACCTTCATAACAATAACAAAGTTACTGTCGTTTGATAGATTTTTGCATTTGCTTTTAAAATTTTCAATAAGCATCTATAAAATTTACAAGATAAAAAGGAAGCGAGACTAAAATGTACCAAAAAAAAAATGACAATAAATCGAGAACACCAAGATAAAATCAGTCTTCAATTTGAAGGGATCATAAAGGTGACTGCAACACATCGATGTGGCAATACCAAATGTAGTATTGTAAATCTGACATATATCTATAACTACAACGAGCATGAAGGTAACAGAACTAATCATTAAATTATCAGAAAGTACTCATAAAAACACTTAATTAAAATTTGATGCAACAATATGAATCAGATCTAAAATTCTCTGTGTAAAACAGCAATTACACTTTCACACTGTAAACTATAATTATGATGTTAAGAGAGTAGAATCACTAAACTTTATTGTAATTATCTGCATTCCTAAAAAATTATAAACGTGAATCGTAAAACATTATTGACACCGCTTCTGTCATGAAGCTGTCGTTTGTCAACAACATGAATTCTGTAAAATTTTGGGCATAGTTCCAAAATTTTGGCGAGTTTTGACATTTGGACCTCAGGTTCAAAATAAATAGAGTGTAGAAATCTGCAAGTGTATACGAGTATAATATCGGACGTCATGTGCGCGGTACTAACACAGCGCATTTCTTTACAAACGCATAGTATAAATTTAAAATCGTCTTGATGGTTTTTCTACTACATGACATTCAAATAATTATTGGCACACGTTAAGGCTTTATATTATTTTGTACGTTTTGATTATTTTTAAAATCAAAAAATAAAATTGCTCGAAAAAAATTTAAACTTTGGCATTTATATTTATGGTTACGGCCTATATCCAAAGGTCCTCAAATAGAGAAATAAGTGATAAAAAAAGAAAAAAAGGTATAAAATACGTAAATAAAAATTATTACGAACAGCCTATTTACCACGGATGGAATTTTACGAATACCGGATGAATAAAATTAACAAAAATTCAAATATTTTAAATTAATTCAGTTTTCTGACAAAAACTTTTTTTTCAACGGAAGCGTAAATATTCAAAATACTAAAATGGGTAAGAAAAAATTCGTAGGTATGTCTTTCCAGAAACTCGCATCCAAAAATGTGAATGTATGAACAGGGGTCTTGGAAAACCATATAATAGAGCTGTCTTTTATCTTTTATCACTAAATGGTGAAAAATATGTCGCATTATTGAGAGAGAGAGAGAATCTTTCCAGCTTTCCGGTGAATTCCTGTAAATGAATAATCTTCTAAAGCGATACAGCTCCCCTTCTAGTACTCGATCAGTCAATCAGTTTTTAAACAGAGATTTTCCGAATAAGTATCTTGGGCGTTTCGGTCCGTTGAAATGACTATCCAGAAGTCCGGACTTGAACCCTTTAGACTTCTTTTATTAGGAACATATTGTCTTAAAAGTATTTGATAATCTAAGAGAAAAACCACAGAACTTATACGAAATAAAAAATCGAATAACGCAAGCTTCGAACAATATTACTGCGAAACAATTACGAAATATTAAAGATTGATTAGTTTACTGCTTATCAGTTTATGGGAAATAATTTGAATATTTATTATAAAAAAAAATGTTCAACTTCAACCTTGAATAACTTGTAAATAAGTAAATTTATCGAAAAATCATAAGGGAACTTTTTTGTAGAGCGTTCAAATTCCTACAAAAATGGGTAATCTTTTTTGGCTGTATATAAATATGCTTAGGAGAAAAAAAATGAATGTAAAATATGCCAAAACCCCATGATATTTAAATTGAAAATGTATCGTTTTTGTGGCAGTATTTAATATGAATATTAAGGGCTTGTTTGGGTCTGATAATTTTTTTAGATTATAAACTAAAAATTGAGAGGGCTCTGCGGGAAAAAAAAGTTAGTAAATAACGGACACCCTACTATAGACGTAATGAAAACTACAGATAAAAAAATATAAACTTTTATATAAATAATAATAACAACAAATTTAATTAATAATACTTTTCGGAATGTTCTGGATGTTGTGCATGTCCCGTCCTATGAACCTGTGCATTGAACCCATTATGCTTGTCAGCAGTATAATGCACAGTCAAAATCGTACCATCAGGTTCATGGACAGAGTACGAACCTTTAACAACATCTCCATCTCTAGTTTCTTCTTGAGATTTTATGTCACCAGTGTGATGGTCCTCTACACCGTATTTAAATTGATATTTAGGATAGCTCTAAAACACAAAAGTAATCAAAAGAGAAACATAAAAATTGCAGCTAACATGTGGTTCTTCATGGTAGTCTTCAAGAACCTGACTTGCATGAAGAGGATATTCATGTTCTCCGCTGAAACTGAGGTAAGACGTTGCTTGTCCTTGTAAATGTCCTTGAGCTCTGACGTACACCGCTAAGAGCGCCACACAAAGAATCTAGAAGTAATAATCACGAATAATTACGAAACATATTCCCGACTAGTCTTTCTTACTTTTGGAAACATTTTATGTTGGAGAACTGCACAAAACTGATTTTAGCAAACTGTGGGTAACTTATATATACCTACTACGTCCACTTTAAATTTTTAGGTAACATTTTTGTTATGCATTTACATAATTTGTTCCCGAATTCGTGATATAATTCCACATTTACGGTCATTTATTTCTGACACACCATTTAGTTTGACCATTGGAGCGTTATCAAAGACGTTTTTGTTGTTATAATTGGTATAATTGTATTTACACCTATCAATACAAATTTCTCTTTTTTGACCACAAGAATGAATGATATTTATAACAGTAGCAATTTGTCATTAAACACTTAAAGTGGAGAAAAAGTGCGGTAGTGTAATAATTGGTGGAAGTGTTAATAGCAGATAAATTATGGAAGTGTATCACTCTAGGTGACGTAAAAGTTGGGTAATGGGTAATACTTCCATTAGCCCACATAAATAATGGTTTTACTACCGTTTTTTTTTAGTAGAGATGACGAGCGTTGGAATTTGCATAACAGTATCAATAATACATCTTTTACCTAAAGATATGTATTAAAAATTTAGAACGTCAGAAATAAAATATCTGTTGTTTAAGAATGAAAGTTTTCGTCATAGCTTAAGTAACAGAAAGCTCATTAATCTAATAAATTTTAATAAGATAATGACAGTGTTGCTGCATAACACAAATTGCAACAAATTAAGGTTAAGAAATGATTTACAATTAAATAATTGTTTGAGTTTTATTTCGTATTAATATTGTGAATCATACGGTAATTACTAAAAATTACGTTTTGTGCAAAACTAGTTAAAATAATTAATAAAACATTGTTGGAAACTTGATTTCTTAAGTGATATGTTTTGGAAAAATACAGAGAATTTTGAACGGAACAATTATTTTGCATTTTTTTTAACTAACAGAAAATACTACTGAAATACAAAAAAAAATCACTTACTTTAACTTGCATTGTAAAATTTTCAAAAAAAGTCATGTAGTAAATTTTATACAGACATATAGACAATAAGATAGAATTAATATAATAAAAAACGAATTTTACACAAATATTTCTATAACTATAAAGAAATTAAAGTTAGTCTGGAAAAATGGGATGCGTTGCTAAATCACCGCTGAGATTTTTTCTCGATTAATTTTCAATAAATAGCCATTTAAAGGGTTTACCACTTTTAGTATATTAGTAGTATAAGGTGACATAAAATATTGATTATGGTTGACCAAAAAACTGTAAACAAATACAATAGTTATTTTTGTACTCATCGTACGGAAACAGAATTTTTCCGCTTAATCCCGATGCACTAGTTTCTGCTGGCGGCTAGGGATATTTGCGTTATACTGTTGGTATTGCGACTTTTTGAGGACATCAGTCAATCAATTTTTGATAAGTGCGTTCATACCGTTCGCGACATTTCTCGGGCAGCAGACACCAAACGGCCTCTTTGGCACATTGTTGTACTTCGGAAGGGGTACACATACATTCTTCGCTCTCACTTATTTTAACAAAATTTGTTAATAATTTTAAAAAAAATTACATCTGCAAAAAATGACATTTACATTTTAAAAATCTAGGAGGTAGCTACAATAGACAGATCATGTTACCAACCCACCAATAAAAAAAAAACTAAGTTACTTAATTTTTTTTATTTCGATATTCGTTACAAAAAATATTGTACCTAACTCTTTCGGAAACAATTTTCCCCCATTTGCACTAAATGCAGCACTCTTTACAGTCGTGTTGCAAACAAAGTGCTCATGCGGGAAAATTAAGTTTCCGAACTTGTTAGGTAAATAACTATTACGTAACAAGTTCTGAAACTTAATTTTCCCGCATGAGCACTTTGTTTGCAGCACGACTGTAAGGAGTGCGAATGCGGGAAAATTCTTTCCGAAAGAGTTAGGTACAATATTTTTTGTAACGAATATCGAAATAAAAAAAAAAAAGTAACTTAGTTTTTTTTTTAATGGTGGGTTGGTAACATGATCTGTCTATTGTAGCTACCTCCTAGATTTTTAAAATGTAAATCAGCTGTCATTTTTTTTAAATTATTAACAAAAATTGTTAAAATAAGTGAGAGCGAAGAATGTATGTGTACCCCTTCCGAAGTACAACAATGTGCCAAAGAGGCCGTTTCGCGTCTGCTGCCCGAGAAAAGTCGCGAACGGTATGAACGCACTTATCAAAAATTGATTGACTGATGTCCTCAAAAAGTCGCAATACCAACCGTATAACGCAAATATCCCTAGCCGCCAGCGGAAACTAAAAAACACCGCTGTGCGGGAAAACCGTTTTTCCGTGCATCGGGATTAAGCGGAAAAATTCTGTTTCCGTACGATGAGTACAAAAAATTCTTTCCGAAAGAGTTAGGTACAATATATTATGTAACAAATATCTAAATAAAAAAATTAAGTAACTTAGTTTTTTTTCAATAGTGGGTTGTTAACATGATCGATCTGCTCTATCTACTAGATTTTTAAAATTTAAATCCTCTGTCATATTTTTTTTAATTATTAAGAAAAATTGTTAAAATGAGTAACAGCAAAGAATGTATGTGTACGAACGCACTTATTAAAAATTGATTAACTGGTGTTGTCAAAACGTCGCAATACCAACCGTATAACACAAATATCCCTTGCCGCCAGGGATAACTAAAAAATACCCGGGTGTGGGAAAACCGTTTTTCCGTGCATAGGGATAAAGCGCAAAAATTCTGTTTCCATACAATGAGTACAAAAAAGATCTTAAAAAGATTTAACTTAACTTTTAACAGAATGCATGGTAAGAATAACAATAATAATTTATTAATAATTATAATTATTATTGAGCGCAAATTGTAAAAAGAAAATTGACTTATTTGTTTACATTGATAAGTAAAAGTTAAAATTCACTAAATCATGACAATTTGAATATTCTAAATGGAAGAAAGTAATGACTGACAGTGATTTTCTTAACAAGTTTCTCAGATGTAATTTATATCACAAAACCGGTCACTGTGGTTTCAATAACCATTAATTAATAATAATCTAAATACGGATAGAAATTTTTATACTCAATAAAATAAAAATTGATAACTTAAACCAGTAATTTTTCAGCTCACACAAAACCTAGAAAGTTTATTCTTAGAAAGTTATTCAGGAACCTATCTCAAAATAGAAGAAATGAGAGTTTAAAGATGCAAACATTTTCTTCTCGGAAATCAGAATTCTAAAAAATTGAGTTATCATTTATAAACATTGTTTAAAATTCAAGACTTTAAAATCCAAAAATACTTTTATTTATTTCTTAGAAATAGATAAATCAACAATAAATGACCAGAAAGACAGCCAATAACACTTCTACACTAAATTAATAATGATGAGAAGGTGCTGGAGAATGCTGAGAATGCTGAGGATGCTTAGAATGTCCCGTTCTGTGCACTTCAGCATTAAATCCGCTATGTTTATCCACAGTATACTTCACAGTCAAAACAGTACCATCTGGCTCATGCAGAGAATATTGTCCCTTAACAACATCACCATTTCTAGTTTCTTCATGTGATTTAATATCACCGGTATGATGATCTTCAACGCCATATTTGAACTGGTACTTAGCAGGACCCTGAAAAAATTAATTAAGTCACTAAAACATAATGTACTGCAGCAGCTTACGTAGTGTTCTTCGCCATGGCTTTCGTGCCCATGGAGACTTTGAAGATGTGGAACAGTGTGATAAGTTTGAGGGCTTTGATAACTCTGAGAGTTTTGGTAGCTCTGAGCACCGTGACTTTGATGACCTTCAGTAACTTGGTAGTTTTGCAATGTTTTAACCGGAGCTGAAACCGTTTTCAGAAATACAGGCAGTGTTTGCAACGAGAGCCCTAAATCCGCGTGTCCTCCGTCTGGAATAAGACTTGCGTGTCCTTCACTGGCGATGTAGCTCGTGCCGTGTCCTTCAGAGTAATACTGACCATGGACACACACTACTAAGACAGCGACACTAAAAATCTGAAACACACTATTTTAGTCACTTATTAATAATTTTTATTTTGTACTTTGGTAAACATTGCTGTTGCTTCCGTTGCACGTTCCGCACTGATTTCGCAAATCTTCACTCGTCTTATATATGTGTAAAAGTGACGCTTCTGGTGGATTATATCCTACTCACTTTACCGATATGTTATGTAAAGTTCAAAAATTCGTCTAACGAGGAACATGCTATTTTACGCAAGATGCACACAACTAGACAAGAATTATGTGAAATTAAGTGTCGATTGTTGTTATGAGTAGGTTGTAACACCTATTAGAATAATAAAAACCCATAAAAATTGATTAGGATGAAGAGGAAAAAAGAGAGTTACAGAAAATATGTTAAAATTGGAAACGTGTCCGCCAGATCACTTTATCATTTTAACTTGTATGTACATTTGAGAGTAATGGTTTTAGGCTTGCCGTTCCGCATTTTCGGTGTAAGTGATATCGTCAAGTGTAATGCATAGAGAAATTACATGAAAAAATGCTATTAATAATAATTTATCGAATTTTCATGTACCATTAATAATAATTTCGTTGCGCGCTGTAGTAGCTGACAGCGCTATTAATATAAAACAAGTGTGACGGTTTATCAAAATTTAAAAAACTTGAAAAAATAAAAAAATGTTTATTTGTTTTTGTTACAAACTTTATTTCATGCTCAATATTAGAATTTCCGTTGTTTTGATAACACATTTTATTCAAAAACATGACTTATGAGTGAAATTCAGATGACCATAAAAATTTTAAAAAAATTGTTAAATTTCTTTCTACAGGCTTATTAGTAGTTTTTTTCTTACAATTATATACCGAAGTAATGGTCGAAAAGTAATGAGGAGGTACAATTTTATGTAGATAATTATCATTTTTTGGATACATTTTATGGTTCCTTTCTAAATTACTTTATTTTTATTACGCATAATTTTTTTATTAGTTTTGGTATAATTAACATAAAAAATTAAATAAAATTAGCCATTAATAATGATCACGATTTTTACTGCAAACGAATTTACTTTTGCACAGCTTTCTATACCTACTTCCATTTTTTTTGCGTTTCTTGAATACGTTTTACTATCAAAAAATTACTTTCTTCAATTAATTACTCATTAAATTTTACCAATCTTACCATTACGCCCACGATTCTGAAATGTAGTACATGTCAATAACTTCTTTAGACTTAATTGATTTGACTTCAGTCTAAATTCCCATGTTAATAAGTTAAACACAAAAGAACAATTTCTTATTAAAGTTTAAGAAATTAAATTTTATGATATTTTATAGAAAATATTTAACTACGCTTAAAATTGAAATTTATTGGCTATTATGACTAATAAAAGAGAAATTTACTGGACGCTAAATAGTGTCTTTTGGTTATATGCAACGGAAATGTGTAATTAACCTTTAGAATAATAAAAAAATGAGATAATGATTGATAAGTGATATGTCTATAATAATATTTATTTATTTCCTCAATGTTGAAATTAGAACAAAACAATTTAAATTTTAGTAAAGTTTAAGAAAATAAAATTTCCTCTTTTACTTTTGCATGTGACCCATGTTTGGTAGTAAAAAATGCACTTCATTTGTTTTTGCAGTCAGCTAAAATCTTTAATAAACCAAATCAGAGAAGATTTCAGAAACATATAATTTTATTTTTGTTGTTTTTTTTTTCTTATAACTATTAATACATTTCTCTAAAATACTTACAATATTTATTAATTATAAAGCTTTTCTTCTTGATTTATTTATTTGCTTTTATTTTTTCGGAGTCGTTTAACACATTTTAGATATTTAACTTTAATAGCTCATTGCGGAATTTTATAGTTTTATTGCACAAATCCCTTGTATGTCACAAAATCTCCACTGAAACATTTTTATTCAAATTAGGTTTAACGTTGCAGGTTTGCGGTAAGAGAGCGTAGCTGTAGAAAATAAATTCGCATTTCTGAAAAAGTTTGGTGATTTATCTTTAACGACTTATAGGTTTTGATTATTAATGAATAAATTATTTATTAATTATTAGAGAAATTTATTTTTAGACATAACATTTTATTAATTCTAGCTTAGATTGAGAAAAGATAACTATAGAAGATTAGTCATTCGTTACATTTCAAATTTCGCCAAAAATTTATTAATTTGTGTGTTCAACATTTTAATGTCTTGTAATTATAGGCTTTCGACAAAATTTAATAGTATACTCAATCTGTTTAAATATTCCATTGACCCAGCTTTTATTACTTATTGAGATAGATAAAACCGAACTAAAAGTAAAACTGTTTTTTTTAAGATTTAATTTTAAAAATAAAAACTAAAAATATGGCTTAAAAACATTTTGTGAAAAACTAAATTACAATAACGTAGGAATTTTCGATAGTAACTTTTATTATATTTATATTTTTAATGATACTGTTTGAATGGTTTATTTCATTTTTTTTTACTATAAAATAACATTAATCAGACCCTATTAGTTTTTAATTTTTACATCGATGGTAAAAATCATAAACAATGTTATCAATAGAAATGTAAACAATATTTTAAAAATTGAGTAAAAAATACAAACTTTCTGTTTTTATTATTAGATTGCTTAATTAACCAGATAAAAAATAAGAAATTTTATATTAGTGCTATTATTTATTAGAATATAGTTGGACCTCTGTTTTTCTTTAATTTTTCAAACATATTAACAAGTTTGTGAAATGCTGTATCCATTTAACAGTTTACAATTTTGTAAACCTTTCTTTAAATTTAAATTCGTTAAATATTCTTATTTATTTTCTAAAATTTTTAACAAAAAAATGTAGCTTTCTGAGGAACTTGCTTATTTTTTTTAATAAAAGATGATGTACGTATATATACAAAATTTTATTATATACAAAAATATAAATACAAAGCCGTTAGCCTATTTAGTAATGATGTTTTTTATGTCCAAACGCCACAGACTCGTGCCCAGACTTATGAACTACAGCACTGAACCCATTATGTGGGTCAGCTGTATATTCCACGGTACGCACAGACCCATCTGGTTCAACCAAAGAGTACTGTCCTTTTACAACATCTCCGTCTCTAACTTCATACTGAGTTTTCTTATCACCAGTACTGGCGTCTTCAACACCATATTTGAATTCATACTTCGGAGCATCCTAAAAACAACGATTTTAAACCAATAATTGACAATTTTACCAACATACGTAGTATTCAGGCTCCGGTCTGTAGTAATGTCCTCCAAACCCACCGCTGTAGCTACCCCCATGATGGGAAACTTGAGGATGTCCTCCACCACCGTGATGTGAAATTGTAGAGTATGCACTTGAGTAGGCAGCGCCTCCAAAACCGCCTCCGTAACCTCCATGATGGTATGATGGTATTGAAGGTGCATGATGTGTTGTGTAACCTACACTGGAAACGCCGCCACCGCCTCCAAAACCACCCAAATGTCCTGCTTCGGTGAAGGCAGCGAGAACAGCACTCAACACCACACTCAACTTCATTGTTAGGAATCGTTGATACTGATGATATTCACATCTTCTCTGGTTTATATAGTTGAATATGACACAAAGGACTGATTCTCAGACGTCTCCGGTTATCGCAACATTTTAATAATTGAAACACATCACACAGCCATTAAAAATTATGTCATCTGTATGGGAATAGCCTAAAAATGGTGAGAAACACTTAAACTCGAACCGTAATTGCATTCGTTTTATATAATCGCTCTGCATTTGAACAACCGATACAGAATTAATTAGTTGTGAAATGCTGAATTTTTCGTTCTTATTTTGAAACTATTCTTGGCGATATTTTTATGAATACTTCATCAAAGATTCTTATCGAAATCGTATTGGAAATGTGCGATATTTGTCAACAAGCTTTCCCTTAATTAATTGCAACGCCGATGTTACTGTTTCAGGTCAATGTTGTGCTTTACGTGACTATTGTTTGGGCTATTGCATCGTTGAGAAAAAAATATTGAAATGATTTATTTTGACAAGAGATATAAACTCTATTACGTCAAACACAGTTTAAATTATTTAAAAATAAGTCTCGCATGTCATATGATGAAAATTTCGTCAGTGGTCTGTACATAAATTAACCCAATTTTCACTTTTTTAATTAAGTTTAATGGAAAGTGTAAGAACAGAAATTAGGGTTTTATCAGATTTATTTAAATTAGGTGCTCTGAAAAGTTTAATATTACAGAATTGCGCTACGCTTTTATTCAAATTTTATTGCCGATGTAAGTAAATTACCTTTAAGTAATTTTGCTTAGGAAATTTCTACATCATAAACAATCTAATAAGAAAATTGGTTGTCTTTTATCTAAATCTAACTTTATTATTTTCAATTCTTCAATTCTTCAATTTCAAAATGCATATTTGCATATTAATAAAAAACTGAAATCAATATTCAAGAAATCGTAAAATTTTCGGTATATAGAATTTCTTAAAATTCATTGGATATTTCAAATTATTGTTAGAAATTTCTCATATTCTAGATGTGACAAAAATTTAAAAACAATAAATTTAGAGAAATTTTTATATATTACATAATTATTTTTAAGCATATGTTTTTTCTAATAAAAAACAGAAGTCTGAATCACCAATTATTCGACCGCCTTTATCATTTTAAGTATAAAATTAGGAACTTGATTTGTGTGCCAACTTTCATAAAAATGGGAATTCCACATTTATATGGTCTTTGTAAAATATTAGCTGATGCAGGCGACTTTGTCCGCATTGAAATATTTTTATCTTTTTCAGGTTCAAGATATTAATTTTTCAGAATCGCCCTGTATATGTACCATTTACATTTTTCCTCTGTAGCTATAGAATGAACAGGTTTATTTAATTTTATTTATCTATGTCTTAGAGTTTAAATGCCCTAAACTTTATACGTCAATAGACAAAAAAATCATTAGTGACTTGTAGTAGGTTTGTGCACTTTAGAAAGTCCTCTATTTCAACCCTTTGAAAGATGGTTTAAAAGCGCTGAAACACTTTAAATGCAGTTTTTATAACTCTAACTTAAAAATTGATGATACTACCAACAAACTATCATCTCCTATTTCACCCCCTTTACGATTGATTTTCGAAGAATTTTAAAACACGGTGGTATTTATTTTAAATAATAAGTCATTAATAATAACTTTAAATACAAAGATATCAGATTTACAACACTTTTTCACCCGTTTCAACTCCTTGATATTTGAAAAAAAAACTCTAAAAAGTTTTGTTTTTTTTATATATAATCAAACACTTTAATACCGATTTTTATATTTCTTAGAACTATCATACAAACTTTTATTTCTTATTACACCCCCTGTAGATTTCGTTTTTTTTAAACAGCGTAAATACGAATTTTTAAGTTTATTTTTTTAAATTGAATTAAATTTAATTAAAAAGTTGAAACTTTTTTCTTTATTTGTTATAACATAAATTTTCAAGTCTGTTTCTAAAATAATATTATTTTGTATTTTTAACCAAGAATGGTAAAATTTTGAGACTCACATACAAGATCTCATCCTCTATTTGTGTTAAAACACGTTTTTATTTGTGATTAAAGAGTTAGATTTATAAAAAGATGACATTATTTTTGGTTTAAAAAGGTTTCAGAGAATTTTGTTACATTTGTAACTGTCATTAGAAATGTTAGAACAACCAAGCTGACCGAAACAAAAATTAATATTTGTATATTAATAAAAAACTATAAAACACTTTCCAAATAAAACTACATATTACAAAAATTTAAAAATTCGAAAAGCTTCTAATAATAATTTGAAAAAATAAATAAAGTAAATATAGCCAATAAAGACAAAATCAAAAAAAAAATATAATTAATTCAAAAAATAAGAAACATCTAAAAAGTCTTAAGAATAAAAAGATGCAAATAATGTAGAAGATTCAAGAACAAATCCCAAATCTCTAAACATATAAAAAATTAAGAGAATCCTTAACGATACCTTAAACATCTCAGAACTCTAAGAAGATTAAAAATTACAAAAAAAATAATGGTAATACAACTAGAAAGTACAAAAGATTACAAAAATAAACGATCTACAAAAATATTCTATTTTAAATCAGCAACTCCTAGTAGAATATAAAAAATACGTAATAATAAAAATAAAAAAACATAAAACTTAAAGTGATACAAGAAATATGGAAAAATTGTAAGAACAAAAGAATTTGATGTGATAATTTAATAAATTATTGTAATATAAAAAATAAAATTAAAAAAAATTGCCAATCAAAATAATCTAAAACCTACAAGTTTAAAAAAATTGAAAATGTGTAGAACTATAAAAAAGAAAGAAAAAATCTAAGAAATAATAATAGTGAAAAAAATTCAAGACATATACAAGATTCTAAATAACTTGACAATTTTTCAAATTATTTGCTAAACCTGAAAAGGTTAGGATATATTGAAAATTAAAAATTCTAATCTTAAATATTTCTAAAATCTAAAAAATTCATAACAATAAAAAAACAACAAATTTAAATTATTTAAAGATTAATATAAAAAACATTAATAACACACTTAAAAACTTGATTTGCTTTATTTTACATGAACTAAGAAAAACTTTCTGCTTAAATTATTTGTATTACACCCTGTATGCTTATTTATTTTATTTTTTAATATTAGATATTATTAGAATTATTATTTTGAAAATCTATATTTACTGGATAAAAAAGCAGATCTAAAGCACTCAATTAATTGTAAACTGAATTTATATTAGTTGAATTTAAAAATAAACTTTATAAGAAAATTTAATATTAGAAAATTATTTTTATACGAAATTTATATTACAACTAATATTAATTGTAGTTCTTGGGAAACAAAAAATCTACATATTTTTACATGACAGAGATAAGCGTACATTTATGTACTTATAATAATAAAATAAGAAATTTATCGAATCAAATCAAAATCTTCACTTAGATATTTGCTTTTCTATTTTTCTCTGCTGCTTCTTTCAAAAACTATGAAAAAACATTATGACAATGATTCTAGAGGCAAAAAATTGTATCATAAAATAAACTTTATTTATAAAAATAAATAAAAATAGAATATAAACACATTTCCAGAAGAAATAGAACAATCAACAGCCATCAACCCAAATTAGTGATGATAATAACCAGGAGCGGCGACTAAAGCGGGGGCAGCAACAACAGCTTTTCCATAAGCAGCAGGATGCACAGCATGTCCACTTCTCTCAACAACAGCGTTAAATCCGTTATGATGATCAGCAGTATAATGAACAGTACGGGTGGTACCATCAGGTTCCACCAAAGAATAAGAACCTTTGACTACATCACCATCACGAACTTCATGTTGACTCTTCTGGTCACCAGTGTGAGCATCTTTGACTCCATAATTGAATTCGTACTTAGGATAAGCCTAAAATAAGATATTTGTAGACACTTCTTGCTAAAAGATGCACTTACGTAGTAATCTACAGCGTGTCCTTGAGCGGGAGCAGCATGAGCAACAACAGGAGCAGCGTGAGAAATATAAGGGGCGGCATGAGAGATCACGGGAGCGGCGTGAGCAAAAATAGGTGCATGTCCCACGACGGGGGCGGCTTGAGCTACACTACTGTATGAAGTAGCATGTCCATGCAAAACGTTAGAGATGACAGCGTTGGAGACGGCGACCAAAGCCGAAAAAGCCACAATCTAAAACCACAATTTTTGTTAAAAGAAAGTTTAAACACTACAATTGCACTGTCCCACCTTAGCGAACATGTTGAGGATGTAACGAGAACGAATTTGTTACTGAATCGTAGACAAGCCGGTCCTGCTTTTATACTTATCCTAAAACGTTCACTAACAATAAGAATCGTAACACTATTATACGCAGTATGTGAGTTAGCGTAATAATCGAAAGTATTAATTTATTATTGGCCTATTTTTTCGGGCACGATTGGTAAAAATATGTGGGCTGACTGTTTTGGATTTGTAAAGCTAACTATTGAACGGCAGGTGCTGGTTTAGAATAAAGAAAACATTGTGTAACAGGCGAAAAGGTTGAAAGGACGAAAAGTTAGATAAATACCGATAATAATCGTAAATCAATTAAGAGAAATGATTGTAATCGGGGCAATGGTGTGAAACGTGAATGACAAAGGTTGAAAGTGTCTCGAAAGAAATTGTTTGTTGTACAAAGACATCAAAATATTGTTTAGCACTTTTTTACAACTCTTAACACCTTCCAACATAAAGATAAAAAATAATTTGTTTTACAAAGTGTTACCTCTTTTAATGCGGTAATGTTTAAAAATTTTGAAAACCTAACCCAGAATAAATACATGCTAATTATTGTGAGATTGTTATTAATGTTATTATTTTTTTGTCACTTAAAAATGCTTTTTACAAAAAACTAACCATCCAAAAAATGCATTTCTAATTGATTCACCTGACCCGAATTCTTCTCTTTAAAAACCAAGAATGCTTTTTTTTATCGTTCGAAGTCTCGCCACTTTTTTATGCGCGAAACGTTCGGTTGATCAATAACTTAAACCTACTTTGGTTTTCGCTCTCAAACATTTAATTAATTGATTAATTAGTCGTCTCTAACCACTTTACATAATTAACTTTAACATACCGTGTGTTCTATTTAAATTCCACGAACTAACCGTAACCAGCAAAATTTTCATAGGACGCCACTGCTTTTTAGCAATGTGTATAAATTCCATTAGTTGCGCACTCGGTGCAAATGTCAGCAAACGCTTAATTTTTTTAATTTATCAAAAAAATTACACATGATGCAATAAGTCATTATTTAGTGTCTTTTCCCAACCAAATAATCAAATTTTTCTTTTGCAATTTAATGAGTATTTGAGCTCCGGTTAAAATTCCTGCTGGTTACTAGAACATGAAGTTACTTGCGAATTTAAGCGTCTGGGACAATTTTTTCAGGTCTAACGCAACGTAACAATTACGATTGGTTATGGTTACGAATAACTAAACTTTTCTTAATTGGACGAAGACTTTTGATGTTGGGGCGTTTTTACTTTCGTTAGCATTATTTATGAACGTATCCTGTCATTAGAATAAGTGGCTTTAATTTGTGAAGATTGGAGTTATGTAGGACACGAATTGTTGCAGGAATCGCAGTTTTGCAGGATATTAGTTTGGTAATTTTGTAGGTTGTGATTAGAAAGGTAATAAAAATATGAATAATTGTGTGGATAATGTTTTTAGTAATGTTTAACAGGCAGTAAAATAATAGGAATAAAGAACATTTGGCTGAAGGCGAAAGCTTTGAAAAGTAGTTTTAGCGCAACAGCAAAAGTGGAAGAATGTTGCTGTTATTGTTGTGAATCATTCAGATTACGTTGAGATCACTTTCGTTTTTTATCAGCTGAAAACTTGTTAGAAGTGATTTGTCTGAATTTTAACAGAACAATGGCATTTTTGGCGCTTACATAACGAAGCAAATGAGTTAAAAAATCTCCTACGTTCTCCATAAAAAAATCGATTGCCTAGACTTGCTTGATACCTATTATCTAAAATCTACAAATAACAACTTTAATAATTTTTAAAAGTATCTTACATATTTAATATAACTTAAATATTTTTAATAATATTAAAAATTATAATTTAAAAAGTGGTTGATTTGCTGGTTGATTCATTTTATTTGTAAAATTTCTTACGCAAGTGACTAAGATAAATCTACCATTTTCTTTGGAAGACAAAGAATAAACAAACTGTGTATCTCTATCTCATATTTTTTATTAAAAAAAGTTAATCTGATTTACTCAATTTCAGTTCAATTTAGGAACCTACTTATCTCAAGATTTTTATCATATTTTTGTTAATTATTGAAAATTTACATAGAAGTTGTGTAAATCTTGTTTGTAATACCCAGGCAATACTTTACAATAAATTACCTTTCTTCAGAGTGAAAAATAATGAGACAGTATTAATTAAATCTCGAAGGAAATATCTAGGAGGAGATTGAAATTTTCACATTAAAATTACAAAGTCTGCCTCTATTGCAAGATTACAAAATAGACAAAAAAATTATAACTCATGTAATTAGGCCACGCCGCCTTTTGTCGATGTCCAACCGTTCGCTTTTGCGCAATTTTTTGTAATTATATTAAAATTGTTTTAGCAGGACTTTGTCGTCTGTGCTCAATATTCTACACTCGTACGAAATACTTACAGAATCACAAAACAAAGCTGTTTCACTTCCGAGACAATCTATCAAGAGTGCACCGACCGTCTAATTTCCTCATCTTTTGTGGATTTCAACAATACCTGCCCCAAGAAAAAACCTGCAACTCTCCTATTGCAGGAAACCAGCGCTCACGCCTGAAGCCTAATTAGGCATAAAATGCTCTACTTCGTGACCCACACTCAGCTCGGACAATGTCCATCCGGAAGTACGTGCGAGCGCAATGCTTCACTGCGTTTTATTACATAGAAATTCAAATCTTGGTTCTTCTTATGTAAGAAATTTGCCTGTAAACGAGTCCAACCACACATAAACTACTCCATGGCGACCAGGAAAAAGGACAATTAATCTCGTGGTTGCCCTAAACTTATGCAATGTAACCGCATTGGCCATAACAAGAACTGCTTAAGACAAGTAGGTCAGAGGATTTCCTAACGTCCGTCAAGGACGTTAAAATTGTTCAAATTGTTTCCGGTGAAACATGTGTTATATCACGCTTACCCCGCAAATACGGTTCCAGATGGGTGAGCAATCGGTGGTGGTGGTAGTGTCGAAAAACACGACGACGCGGGGGTAAATTAAAGTATAAAAGCTGAAAGACTATTGTTGTTGACAGTGACAATCAAAATGTACAAAGTGTGTGTTCTTGTAGCTGCTCTTGTAGCCGTGTGCCAGGCTGGAATTATCGGGGGCGGCCTCGGAGGCCTGGGAGGCTTAGAGTCGTACGGACATGGACATGCCGTTGATTACTACGTGAGTGCAAGAGTAAAAAATATTCCCATTAGGGTTCGTCGCTTTTCAAAATTATCCTTCAAATCTTTAAAGTAATATCATTTTTTCAAACTGTGTGCAGTGAAAATTTTTTTTTACAATTTTAATTTTAATAACAAAGACCCACTTTTTATATAAAACAAATAATTTGGTTTCGTCGCTTCATTCATCTGGCTTGTTGAAATCTCCACCCAAATCGTGTTTTTTGATAGAACTTAAAGTTAACTACTTGTTTTACTAACCGCTGATTTAAATAATCAAGTTTCTATGCAAATTTTGATCTAAATTTATTCTCTTTTGTCTCATTTCTTCTTGCAAAAAACTTGATTTTTCTGACTTTCTTTTCTAGGCTTACCCCAAGTACGAATTTAACTATGGTGTTCAAGACGGTCACACCGGCGACCACAAATCTCAACACGAAGTCCGTGATGGTGACGTAGTTAAAGGTTCATACTCTCTGGTTGAGCCAGACGGTACCATTAGAACTGTGCACTATACCGCTGATGACCACAACGGATTCAACGCCGTCGTGAGCAGATCTGGTCACGCCGTTCATCCTACGCATGTAGCTGCTCCAATCGGTCTTGGCCATGGCATTCATTACTAATGATCTCCAGATGTTCCGAGTGTTCTTGTACATACCTCATCCTTCACATATCTTTTTTCACGCACTTTCTTTGTAAATGCCATATTTATTTTTTTAATTAAAAATGGTTCTATCACATGTGGTCGTTTTATTGATAGGATGGCACGTGACAGATGATGGATCAGTGTAGTGAAAGGCGAAGGAAAAGAAATCAGGAAGTCGTTTACATGTGTAAAATTTAGAATCTTGGAGTTTAATCAAATATTTGTTGCAAAAGTTTGGCGACGAAAAAAGAAATTATTTTAAGAGCTAAGTTCTGTCACCGAGTACCAATATAGGGAAAACGAATTGCACTTTTCTAGAAACACTCTCCATAAATTATCCATTTTTTGTTCTGTGTTGATGTTAAAATGGTGTTACACAATGGACAAAAAAGACATAATTGATGAACAGAATGGTATATTTTTATGTAATAATGGAACAATACTGCACGACTATAATATTTACATCCTATTCTTAAGCAGAGAAAAGATGAAAGTTGCATCAAAGTTGAGCCATCATCAAGCGGTCGTCACATGCCATCAACTAGTCGCAAAAATAAAATAAATATGTGGCACAAAATTGCGACTACTTAATGGACTTCGACATCTTGATACATTTTGCACTGAACAAGAACAGTCATTCAGTGCAACACAACTAAAACAACCCTTCAAGAATAATAATACGAGGTACAAGAGTGTCCTAGTTGCGACTGACAACATCAGCAATGTATCTACATTATTGTCTTAATATTCTGAATTATCCTTTGAGGTATCCGCCGAGAGCTAGCGGTGCCGCCAATCCATGTCCAAGATAAGAAGTAGCATAAGTAGGAGCGGCAATAGCATGAGTAGCAATAGCAGGAGCAGCGAGAACTTTAGGTGCTACAGCAACTGGGGTGGCAGGATGCACTGCGTGACCGGCTCGAGATACAACAGCGTTGAAACCATTATGATCATCAGCAGTATAAGTGACAGTTCTGATGGTACCATCAGGTTCCACCAAAGAGTAGGAACCTTTAACTACGTCACCATCGCGGACTTCGGTTTGGGACTTTTGGTCGCCGGTATGGCCGTCGGCGACGCCGTATTTAAATTCGTATTTAGGGTAGGCCTAAAATAAAATGTTTCAAATTAAAAATATATATATATATATAGCTGACAATTTCTGAATTAGAAATTAAATTTTGGTGAGAAAAAAAAGCCGATGTGTATTCTGATGTAAGTATTCATATAAAAGATGAATACGTACCACATAGTCCACGGATGGAGCAGCCTTGACAACAGCAGGAGCAGCAATAGCAGGAGTAGCGTATGCAGTTGCAATTGGAGCTTTAAGAAGTGACGTTCCTAAAAGTGGTGCATGAGCGTACGCGGGAGCTAGTGCAGGACCTAAAGCTACACCATGCGCAGAAATGGCACCAGGCAGATATCCAGCTTGAGTAGATGCCACAAAAAAGGCCACTATTATAACCTATAAAATGACAATAATGTTGATTTTACAATATACATAATTATATAGTCATTATAAATGTTACGAACTTTCTTTTGCTTAAGCCGTCAACCACCAGTAGTAAAAAACTATTGACCAGACTATCTTCGTACTTATCAATATTGTTATAATGTTAAGCATTTTTTTCACTATTCACGCATTATTTACGTTAAGTAGCATCATTCATGACATTAAAGAAAAAAGAAGAAACATTAAAGAAATAGTTTTCAAAATTTTATTAAAACGATCTCAATTCTTGCTCTGCTTATAACTAATATTAATTAAGACAACGTTTTCTAGATTGTCATTAAATGAGGTTGACGCAATTCCTGTTGAAGTGGTAAAGACAAGTAAATAAGTTGGCACTCGTGCTGCGAAAACGACTGCTGTGCGAAATTTAGTGTCGTAATTTACTTTATTATTTTATTTATGGCTTGCCGATCTCTTTTTGCATGTAGTTATTTAATCTATTAAAATAGATTTTTGTCAGTTGGTGAAGAAATTTGTATTTGGTTTAACATTTGGTACAAAATTTTTGAGCTAAGTTTGTCATTTAGCAAAAAAAATGCTACTGCTCAAGCAACATGGTTTTTCAGCAAAAATTAAATTTGGTTTGTTCTTACACTTGTCAAATCAGGTTTAAAACAAATTACACTGGTACAATCTAAATACTTAATTAAAATTATTGAAAAAGTAATTAAACGTATAGATAATATCAATGACATTTTCTTGAATTGTCAAGCTGAAAATAATTTGTAGCCTAATTCATTTTTTAGAATTTGTGTGAAAATTAACACGTAGCTGTTGCTATTGGAAAATTTTATTGCCACAGCTATGTGTTAATTTGTTATAGAAATTTTGCCGGAAGAAATTAAACCATTTATTATTATAACAATATATTTTATGAAAATTAGATATTACTGTCGTAAGTTGCGGATAGTTTCTAAGATTCTAAAATTGTATATAAAAATTCAATTTTGTTATTATTTATATTAATTTTTTAGGAGTTTTTAAGATATAACTCGTTAAAATTTTTCGATTTTTCAAATGTCATGTTACAAAATTAGTTTTTCTGTTTGCTGGTAGTCATAAACACAACATTACAACAATGTGATCATAAGACAGTCTAAGATCAAAAAAATGTTGCTAAGAAACAAGAAATATTAAAAAAAAACTTTAGAATTACTAATATTAACGCTAAATTAGCTTAAAACAAACTCCTTAATATTTCAAAAAGTAGATGTAATGAAAATGTTGTTTTTTTCAAGTTTTTTTTTAATGTGGAATAATTTTTTATACATATTTTTTTAAACTTTTGTTTATAAAATTGGCTCTGTTTTTGACATTAACATTAATTACTCTTGACATAGTCTAAGTTAATGCAATTATTGAGTATTCCTTCTGAAAGATACATTAAAGTTTTTTAACTAATTAAACACATATTACATTTTTATCTTTATTCTAAAAAAGACAAATCTTTTATTTTTAACTTTTACCGTCAATTGTCAATGTCTTGAAACTATTTAAATTTCTCCTCATTACCAATCAATTTCCATAAGTGACCACAACATTCGCGCTAATAACATTCCTGACCTACACCAAGCAGCTTTTGCTCGAGCTTACATAATCTGCTAATTGGAGACAATGACTTTGTCGAATGCATTAAGGGCCTACCTTGATAAACATTGTGATGATGCAACAGCACTGCACTCGACGAAGAACCCAACTGCACTGATCTAACTTCGGATTAATGATCTTTTATAGATCCCAACACCCTGCAAATGCAACGTTCACCCGCAGTTGGAAAAAAAAACGTCAAAATCGTAAAACTACGGTCGAAAGTGCACTAACGCAAATTGGTAGCAAGGTCGATAATGCAGCCAAGAGGTGGATGGGTGTGTCGTCGATCTCAAACCCACATGTCACTTTCCATTGTGTTGCAATTAAATGAAGATATTTCGAAGGTAAAAAAGGGCTAAATATGCGCAAAGATGACGTCGGTCAAAAATTTAGAATCGGTACTAAGAAATTGGCATTTAGTTCTTCACCTACGTACTAATTCAAGATTGATGTGTAAACTTGATAAGTTTTCATCACCTCTTGATGGAACGTTGGGCGTTTTAATTGACCATGATGGCGTGCGGTTAATTGAGAGCTATTATCTATTTTTTCTAGACGGTTTAGTGGAACAATGCTAAAATTAAATGCTAAATTACTGTTAATATTAAATGCTAATATCTTGTATTGTAGTCGGTAATTGCGTTATGTAAGAGATCAGTAGGTTATGTTATGAATTAAAAGATTAGGATCTCGAATTTCATGCTCACGAAAGAATAGAAAATCGCCCTTTATTACCACCCAGAATCTGTCAACAGATCTCTTTTGCTTTTAACTCAGCCATCCGTCAAAAATTCGAAAAATCCAACTTGATTGATTAACTGCTCGCAGACACACTTTTCACTTAGACCTAGATCTGTGCAATACCGAACACCATAAAAATGACCATTGCGATTAGAGCTAACATTAAAACGATAAATTCCCAATTTTTGCAAACCATAATAGAACCACACCCAACTGTTTCTCCTATCTTCTAAATAAAAAATAAACTAGTCCTGATTACAAAACGTTGCAGGAAATTTAGAACCGGTCAATACGTGAAATTTGTCAACATCCTTGCAGGAACCGCAGTAAAGCACAAAGATGCATTTGGTGAAAGCAACGTTTGTATAATAGCCACGCCTTTTTAAATGCAATCCTGCGATTGTCCATAAAATTTATAAACTCGACTAGAGTCACTGCTCTAGTTAGTGTTGATGAACGATCTTGCGTCATTACTGCGATTTTTCCGGTTTTAGTGCGCCGCAGAATTCCGAAAATTTACTGAGTCAGCTTCGTGGGAAGACAATAAAGCTGCCTTGACCAGTATCGGCAATACCGCCTTCGAAATTTTTAAATTCTTGCAGGATTAGTAAGGGTTCGTCGCTTATCTACCGTTAAAATCTCCTCTGACATCCAAACAGCGATCGACTTTCTTAAACATAGCCTAACAATATTTTATCTTGTTTTTGTTTATCTGAATTTATTTGAATATTTAAAGATTATTCTGAAGATATTCGGGACTTTTGCTCGTTAAAACCTCCGGTGAATAATTTTCTACCACCAAAGCATGAAATAAACAACTTCCTAGAGATTTCTCTTTAGTGCAACAATAAAGATTTCCTCGACGTTGCGTAAAGCTTCCAAAATGACCAGCGCTATTACGGACGGCCTTGTGTGAAATGTGGAGTCGCTGAACTGTTAATAATGGTTGTTTTTTAATTTATGCATTTCACCAAGGCCACTACAGACTACTGTAGTCCTGTCGTAACGGTGATTAGCGTAAACTCGCTATAATTTATTAATTAGGTTACGTAAAGGACAAGAAAGCTCGTGTTGCTATTATTTAATGGTAAAAATGAATGGTCTTGAAAAGAGGTTACGCCAAACACGAATTTACGGCACGGAAAGGTGGAGGTTTTAACGCCTTGGCGGAACTAGCACTTTTGAAGGATTTTATAGGTGAAATTAAAGCAGAAAGTTTATGAAACATTATTAATTAGAGATTTCAACCATTTTTGTCGGAAACTTCTATCTTCAGATTTAAACTATCATTCTAAAGTTAAATCATAGCCCATACTCTCAGTATTCTCTCTCCAAAACCCCATGCGAGACTGAGTCTTGTCTGTCATGATTCCGTCCCACATTTCCGCGCACCTAATTAAATTTTGTTACACCAGTTCGTATTTCTTAACAGTTTTTTCTACTAATATTATTGCAACAAGAGAATGTTTACAGTGTCACAATCCTGCACCGTATGAACAATATAATTATTGTTCTGATTATGACTCAGCACATTAGTTTTGTGGAAACATATATTAATTACCTTTAAAGGTAACTGGTTTGTGGAGCTTGTCTGGACAGTAGTTTTTTATACCACAGCAGCTTTTGTTATAAGAGGTGTGTACATATTATGTAATGTGGAGGTGTGGGTGGCCTTATATAAGACGTCGGAATGTTGAAGCGTGTTGTTCTTACAAAGCACCTGAAGAAGTAGGTCTAACAAGTACATTTTATTAACAATAACAAGAGAACAAGTTTTTACATCAATAAATAAAGCTATAATTATGATTGTTTAATTCGTACAGCTCTCTGGAATCGTGGTCCAGCTACTCGGAACCGATGCTTAACTTTATTGGAAAAATTTCTTAAACCTGGCGTGGTAACAGGTTTCTTATTAGACCTGTAAATCTGAGAGCTTGTACCTTGAGGTTTGATCGGTTGAAATCCTCCTTCGAGATTCAAACTGTCTAACCCCGACTGGTAATATTCCTTCAGGAACTTCTTCAGCTCCTCAGAATTCAATTCTTGCGTTGTCTCCTTACTAAGATCAATTTCCACCGGATGGAGTTTGCTAACATTAATCGGAATAATCTTCTCCGTTGATTGCTTTACCAAATTTAAATCCACTGGAAGCTGTGGAGACGCTTTGCTTTTCACCGGAACGTGCACCTCTTCATTCTCTTCTTCCCCCGGAACGAAATAGTAATGCTTGACCTCATTTCCACCTTCATATTGATACTCTGTCTTCACCGACTCCTCCACGCTAGTGTAATGCGTGTCAACAGGTTGATGGACCGTCTTAGGATGATGTCCTAAGCCGCTATGTCTCACCACCGCATTGAAACCTTTTTTCCCATCAACTGTGTAATCGACAATTCTCACAGAACCATCAGGTTCCAGAACCGAGTAGTGTCCCCTCACAGTGTCGCCATCCTTTTTTTCCCATTGCTGTTTAACATCACCAGTGTGCATGTCTTTAACACCGTAACTGAAGCTGTAGCTTGATGACTGCTGGAAAAATCGTGAAAGTTACAGAGAAATTTTCTTGTAAACAGAGCAAACGCTTTCGCAAGAAAATTCACGCTTGCGTAATTGTAGCAATGTATGGTAATTATTATGGTACTTACGTCGTCGTGATCTGGGGTATAATTATTTACGGATATGGAGCGACCTTTGATGGTTGTAAGTGACAAAAGCACATAGATGAAAATTCTCTGAAAAAGAAAGAAAACCGTAATTGGCGTGTCTAATAAATTGAATTAAATTAAGTAAGTACTATCATTGTTTTTGGTAACGACCAGAGACAGAGCTCTCAAGTGTGGCTTAGTGAAATTAAATAAAATCACACAATTGTCACAATTTAATTTGTTGCACTTATCACGCGAACAAAAAATACAATAACTATTTAAACTCACAGTGCTTAATTTTTAGAGAAAATCAGAAAGCTTTAAGTGCTATCTTAATTTTCACAGATTTTCTACGGGAATTGTTAACTCGTAGAGATTTTATCTAGTTATAAACTAAAAGAAAAGCATGTTTAACGAATCAGAACGCAAAACTAAGGCTCAAACGAACTTTTATTAGTGTAATTGATTGGAAATTAGAATCGCTTCTACTTTGTGTTGTTATTAATAGAGAATAATTATAAGCTATGACGGTTTAAAGCTCATTTCTGCAGTAGAAAAAATATCAACATCTCTACAGCTAGGTCAAGAATTGTTACACGTAAATATTAAAACTCAATCCTACTTGCTTTCATTAGTGAAGCTACTAAATAATTGTAGATAAGTTATAAGCTATAAGGTTTATAAAGACTACTTTCAGCAGGGGAAAAAAATTAACATCACCACAGCTGGAAGTTGTTGAAATTTCTACCGTTAGCTCTAAATACATTAAAATCTGATCATAATTACTTTTATTGCTGTAACTACTTAAAACTAGTAGGTAAATAAGTTATAAGCTATACGGTTTATTAAGACTACTTTCTGCCGTAGAAAAAATACTAACATCCCTACAGCTGGAAGCTGAAGAAGTTCTACCAGTAGCTCTAAATACCTTGGGAGTTTAAATATCAAAATCCGATCATAATCGGTTTCATTACTGTGGTATTAAAAGCCCAATGACCCATAAACCATCTTAAATGAGCACTTAATTAAATAATGTCGCGCGATATCGCACCGCGCTCTCTTTTTATGTCCGTTTAAGAACGTGACTGCCATAAACAGACAAAATCAAGTCAAGCATTAAATGCAAATTTACCGTCGCGATGCTATCTCCGCTGAATGTTAGCAACAGGAAACGATAAATAATTAAATGTAATTTTAAGATACCATCACAAAACCAATCATTACGCAATCACACTTATTTTTATTTATTTCTTCTTCTTCATTTCGCTTTCTTCCTCACTAATAAACCCACCTGTATCCACATCGCGTTCAAGTTCAAGTTCGAGTAGAACGCTCACGCAAGAACTTTCACAAACTGCCGTTGGTGAATCTCACCATTTATTTATAACATCTTCAACATCATCCCTACCAATTCTTGTATTTGTCTTAAAATCAAGGTCAATGTCGCACCCTCAACAGATGGTTGGTCCTCGAAGACTAATTGATCTGATTTAATATCCGCGGAAAAGTGGACACTTTTAGCTTTAATGACGTGCACGCCGGAATTGGATGAAGATAACAAGAAAGTCCTTTGCAGGCTTAACAGATTTCTTTGTTCGAGATGTTGGCTTCCATTTCTCTCTTTGTGGGTCAATTTCTTATTTTCCAGTAGAAACTTAAAATTAGATAACGCTTGCCAAAAATTAATCGAGTTATGAAAAAGGTAACATAATATTGAGTACTTTCTAATGTTATTAATGTTACTAATGCGGTGGTTAACTCCGAAAAAGTGCGTAGTTGAGGAAAGTAGATTTTAAATGTGCAGTAATGGACATTTTAGGTTTGGAACGTGTAAGAATTTGCAGGAAAATGACATCAGGAAATTAATGATGGATGGAAAAAAGTTTCAAGTAATCTGAAGAATTTATTTCGATTGTGAAAAAGAGTTGGACTTAACCTTGCTAAAGTCATTGTTAAGAACTTACGAAAGAAAAGAATTTTGCGGTTTGTGCTCTTTGCATTCTAAGCTTTTGCAATATGATTTTTTATCTAGCAAAGAATTTAGTTTAAGGACAAAAGTTATAAATTTTGTTATAAAAATATTTTTATTACGAGGATTTAGATAAAGGGTAGTTCCTTGCAATCGTGTGTCATAGTTATAAATGAAAAAATATTATCTGGGCATTTTTTTAACAATAGTGAAAAGTGCAATAAATTCTTTTCTGTGCATTTTTTTTTCATACTCAGCAATTTTATATAACGATAATCAGAAAATTACACATAAATATAATTAGATATTTTAATGAAATTAGACTACTGAGGATTAAATATCAATGCATATATGATTCTACATCTTACTTAATTATAATAAAGTAAATTAGTCTAATTAGTCACAAAAACTAAGCTTAATCAGAATTAAATTCAATTAAATTAATTTTTCAAAATTTAATTAAATAACTAAAATTTTAATTAACTTGAATTGAAAATTCAACTTATCCGATTGCTTCTCCATAAAAAATAAATGACAGTTAACAAAATGAATAATTTAATTGTCAATCAAAAAATTAATTTGTATTAAACATACAAGCCGGTTCTAAATTAGGGGAAAAAAATGGAACCATAGGTAAATTGGTAAGTTAAATGTGAAAAGATTTTCATTTAACTCTTTTATCATATCGTTCAAATTCTAGTCATCCATAAGTGTTTTTTTATTTTTATATTCTTTGTGTTATTAAATTTCAAAATTCTTACAGTACATTTAAAAAATATTTAAAGATCCAAAAAAAATAATAAATTCAATAATCTCATTTAAATCAAGATTCTAATAACTGCACAATTATAAAGTTGAAAAGTGTAAAAAATCTAAAAAATCTATAAATTGCAGTAAAAACACTCATTTTGTAAAGTCTAAGATGGAAAAAAGTTTTAAAATATAAAAAATTTCAAAGATCAAAAACGTTTAAAAAATACAGAAAGTTAACGAAATGACAAGCATTCAATAAATTCGAAAATAGACAATTTAAAAATATAAAAATACCTCTGTAAAAATGTCAAGAATCAAAATAAATAAAAATTTTATAAATTCCAGAGACACAAGTAGTCCAAAAAATCTACAAATTTTAAACAATTTAGAAAGTTTAAAAATCTAGAAAGTATTAAAGATTGTAAAACCCAAATACCTATTTATAATCTTACAAAAAAAAATATATAAATAAATAAGAAACAGGAAAATCTGGTAAGGACAGAGGAAGAAAAGACAAAAAATACAAACCATTCAAAAAATGATAGTATGATATAATAAATAAAATAACTACAAATATACAAAAATAAATACTCTAAAATGTAATGGATCCAGAAAATGGTACAAATTTAATCCTCAACGGTTTAAAATATAAACAACTGAAACTAAAAAATTAAAAATATATTAAAAATAGAAAAAAAACAAAGCAAAAGAACAATAAAAAATGTTTAAAGAATTGAGTTGACACTTACCCTGTTATAAATAAAACTAACAGTTCTCAAAAAAAATCTAAGTTGAAAGTGTATGAATAATTCAAAAAAATAAAAAAACTTAAAAAAATATTGGATGTCTTTGGATATTTTTTAAAACCTGTAGCATATTTACCTTTTTTAGACAAGTTTGTAAAATCTACTTTTTATTTGGACATAATATACTTTCTAAATCGCCTAGATATTCAAATTATCTAAAAAACTTAAAATTATCATCTTCTTTTGAGTGAAATCTACGCCCATCTAAAACAATTTCCCTCGATAATAAGCATTCCATTTAAATTGCGATTTCAAAAGTGCAGCACACAAGCTCATACTCTCTCAACGAGACCTACAAATATCAATCACAAAAATAGCGATTTCACTCAGCGCTAAATTGGACAAGAACCAAATAAAATGTGCAGTTCCTGCTTCACAGCTGTCAAACCAGTTTTTTCAGTTGCAACATTTTCGTCAAAATATAGAGCACTGATAGCTTTTCCTGAAAAAACTGCGCCATCTCTGAAAAAAGTAGAAAAGGAACATTTTGCCACGCTGCTAGCGGACTCTGCTGGACGATATTCAAAACTTTACGTGATACAAGAAAAATAAAGAGAGGTTATAACGAAATTGTGGCTACTTCCCGCTAGATGTAGCATGTAGGGAAAGTTCTTCTATATATTTTGTTTACCTTTTTACGCAGATTACCGGAAAACTATTTCCTTTTCCTTCCGCGTATTTACTGGTAGTAATTTAACGTTTTTACCTTACATCACTATCCTGATATGAACGCCTGAAAACCCACAGAAAGTAAGAACAAAATACTCTCTGATAAAATCTATAATTAAAGAGCACCAGAGGGAAGAGCCGATTTCTCAAGTTAGACAATATAAGCGATAAAACCACGTAAATCTGACCTGTATCAAGCCAAATTTTACGACCATAAATCATGCACTTTTATGACATGTTACAAAACGCTTTCAAAGTGCAGCTCTTCGGTAATTTTATAATTGATTATGTAAATCAGAACACAAAGCTCTAACATCCTGCGATTCTAAAATACCCAATCAATCATTCACGATTCGGTTGCCTCGAGATGATATTTGATTGGAAAAAATTGTAAATTGATTTCCGCGTGTTTTTGCACACCAAAGTTGTTAAATGCTGGTCTAAATCATGGATTAAATTCGGCAAAGTCAAACAACTTATTTATTATGTTAATTACAGTGTTGGAGGTATTCTGCTATTAGGTTTGTAATTATAGGAGATTTATTACACGGTGACCCTTAGATCGGGTTCGGATAAACACTGTGTTTGTGTGACCTTCAGCTCTAATTAGTTTATGTTCTGATTGAGACGATTTTTTCTTAGGTATTGTGTAAGAATAGATGTATTGCTGCTGTCCAAACAGAATTCTGTTGCAAAACAGAACCATAAGAAATTTGAAATATGTATTTACCTTCCATCGTGCTAAGTGATGATTTTCTAATTGTAAGTAATTTCATATTCCGTTGAGTAAGAATTGTCATGGTCAATTAATTCTCAGAAATATTTAATAAAAACCAACTATAATTCACTAAAACAAAAAAAAAAACAATTTATTCATAGAGCTATTTAGCTTCTCATTAAATCATATAACCTCCTGTAAGCACACACACCTTAATTTATCTCATTTTTTTAAGAAACAAGACTGGAAAATTGCAGATTTCAGAAATAGATAACAAAAGTTTGCAGTGAAGAGAGTGGCGATAAATTGTTTAGTTTTAGAACAAAAGTGAGTGTGTTAGTACCCTTCACACATAAATAATAATCATATGATAGCTACAAGAAAAAATGCAAAAATACGCCGAGATATTTTATCGCGGTCTGTACTTGGGTTAAATTATTGCAGCGAAAGAAATTGCAAAATCAAGATTTATTTACTGAAAACAAAATAAATCTGTAGTTGTTGAGTACTGATTTATCGGATTTCCTGCAGCAACCGCATCCGAGCTTTCAAAACGGAAAGTTAATCAATTTTGCTTTTTTTATTACCATTGTAGAAATAATATTAACAATGAAAAATTCTGATTAACTCTTAGAACGTATAAAATGTGTCTGAATATTACATTAGATTCAAAGAAAACGTTTTTGTTTAGAAAGATCAAATAGATATATGCAAATTAATGTGAATTTCATTGCCTCACCGAAATGAAAAACAATAAAATAAAAGTAGGTACAGATCTTCTTACTCAAATTTATGTAACTTTCAGAGGAGATATTTTTTTCTAAACTTATTGTTCCATAGGTACATTACGTACAATGATTGTAAAAAGATTGTATGAATTATGCACAAGTGCAACATTTCGTCTGATGTTCTCAATAGATAAACATATGTAATAGCACAAACCGAAATAGTCAGATAATAATCTTAAAGAATTATATAAATCGTACAATAGACAAGTATTTATAGCAGAACTTTAATAATTAGTTTTGTATTTCTGACGATTATTTTAGTTTGTCCTAAAAAGTTCAATATTTTATAGCCAAAATAACTTCTGAACAGCATTAATTGATAATCATAAAAACTTTTTAAAAACTTTAAGAGAGAATTTAACGACATTTAAAAGAAGGTAGTTATAAAAAATTGGGAATGTTGAAAATCTAGATGATCTTAAACGTATATAAATTTATACAAATCGTGAACCTAAAAAATTCTAAACTTCCAAAAAAATCAATAAAATCCATATGAAAAGACACAAGAAAATCAAAAAATTACAAAATTAAAAAAATACTATTGTTTCAAGACCCTTCAAATTAATAAACTCTAAAGAGTTTTAGAAGTTTTTTTTTTTAGTTTTATAAAATATTTCAGCTCGCTATATTGTATTTTAAAACTTTTTGTAAATGTATTTATTTAAGAATTACCACTTAAAAAATTTAAAATTTGTATTCCTACAACATTATTTTTCATGTTTCTTTTTTTCAAAATTGTATTAAACTCAGAAATCAGGTATTTCATAATAATATTTTTTTTTGTAAAATTATAATTATTCTCAGAAAATTTAACTTTTATTTAGCGTATGGCATTCTTAATTTTTTTCAGACTTTCAAATATTTCAATTCTTTTAAGGCCTCTGATTACCTAAACTTTTTAATTATCATTTTTTGTGTATTATCAATTATAATAAATACAATTTCTTTGTTATTTTTAAAAAAATCGCTCACTGAACTTTACCATATTTTTTTTACCTTTTTTGCATACAATTTGTGACTACTTTTTGTACAAAAAATTATACTTTTTCATTACCTTTAAAAATTGTGATTTTGTAGTAAATTAGTAGTTTAAAAATACTTGGCAATCCAAAATTGTTAAAACAAAAAAAAATAGAAAAATATGGGAATCGAGAGTATCTAGAAAGTATAACAAATCTGAATAATTTAAAGAATTTGAAAAATCTAAAATTCCAAATAATTAAAAAGTGTAAAAAAATTTAATATATGAAAAAAATCTCAATTTATAACAATTATTATTAATAATAAGTATCTATATCCAAAAAGCACAAATTATACTTTTTCATTACCTTTAAAAATCGTGATTTTGTAGTAAGTTAGTAGTTTAAAAAAACTTGGCAATCCAAAAATGTCAAAATAAAAAAAATTGAAAAATATGGGAACCGAGAGTATCTAGAAAGTATAACAAATCTGAATAATTTAAAGAATTTGAAAAATCTAAAATTCAAAGTAATAATTATTGTTAATAAATATCTATATCCTAAAAGCAGACAACATAACTATCAAATATAGTCAAAAATTTAGACTGACAAATAATTCCAACCACGGTACACAAAAGCACAGAAAAAATTAGTCTTTTGCCCCAGATTCAGCTAATCCCGGAACACTCGTTTTGCGTAGCAAACCTAAAATTCAATTAAAATGGTATAAATAATTCAACAGATCGTATCGTTTAGTGACATCACAAAAGAATATTCAATAAGTCATAACCCAGGCGTGGTCCATTATTTTCAGTAGTCAGCAAGGTTATCCAGTGGCGTACAATGGAATATCAATCAAAACTCCAGCTCGTATGGGCGTTCCGACGAAAGGTCACCAACTTAACCAAACTACACCAATTAACCTGTCTGCATAAAATTTGTCAATAAGAACACCCACATTTAAAAAATGACACAATACTCGAATAATTTATTGATTGCAAGCTTTACATCTGCATAAATATCAGTCTTGGACTCATTCCGGCAGATTGGGGTAACTAGGTCTTAATTTGAAGAGATCAGCGGTGATAATAGCCACTGGTTTTACCAATTGAACAGGGTGGCTATAATCTAAAGGGTACTTCAAAGGACCAATAAGAGCAAAACCTGAAAACACAATGATTGAGTAACGACCTTCTGAAAGGTCACTGGACCAAATTTTAATTGGTATTAAAATGTCATCGCGACTACGCCTTGATTTCGTAATTCTTATATAAAAAATCTTCACCTGGTGGTTTCCGAAATGTGACCACAGCTCGAAATCCGGCATTTCCAGTAACTTGGTATTCAACAATTCGAACTTTACCATCTGGTTCTAAGAAGCTGTAAGCACCATGGACGATGTCAGAACGACGTTCTTCCCAATGGTGAGTGAAGATGCTGTCCTCACCAATGGTATATCTAAAGGTGTACGATACCTACAAGTAGGTCACATAGGTACTCATCCTACACCAAACACTATCAGAAAGGCAAAAAAAATTTAATTACACGTTGTTTAAATGTTAAACAACAATTAAATTATTAGAAATGCTTATGAAAGTCAAGATTATTTAAACTTGGGTCGTTAAATTTAACAATTTAATTAATTCCATAATAAATTTTGTTAAAAGTATTATTCTATTATTTAAAATAGTGTTTGGTGTTAGTGTCTGCAAGCTTACGTCAATACCTCGTTAAGTCCGTTGCACCATAGCTTATCGGTTGGTACGATTGTTAACAGAACAATGCCCTGAAAACAGAAAAGTCGATAATGAGCGTTGCTGCCGCTGTAAATTGTGGGCTTAGTATAAAAAGTAGGAATTGTTGATGAAATCTTGTAATTGAGCAGTGGTAATTTGGTGACGGTTTTGTCTATTGATAGCAATAGAGATATGCTATTGAAATAGAACTTGTGCAAGAGCGAGATGGATTAACGTAATAAACAATGATCAGCAAATAACCACAATTAAAGTTGTTTCTCAACAAAAATATCAATTTCTTCTAGATGGTACCTATTTTGGTTTCGGCTGAGAACGCACGTAGTGCTTCGTGTTTAAATTTTACTATCGGTTGAAGGTTTAATTAATTATAGTTTATGGTAGTAATTTGGCAGAGATAATGCGTATGCATTATTCCTAAGTCAAGATTGTTTATAGTCATGCATAGATATTAAGTTTATAAATATTAATGAAACAAATTTTAGCATCATATGTTTTTTAACTTCTACACACTAGTGAAGAATTCTTGCGTCAAAAACTAATAAAACGTGCCGCAACTGAAAATATAATTATTAGAAATAAAATCTCTGATTTTCGTGAATATTCTTGTAATTTTGCATGCATCAAGAGTCTCTATTAAAAGACAAAAAACCTGCGAAATCAAGCCTTTATGACACGTCGTGTTTTAACTTGCTTAAATAATAAGAAATTTCCCTTACATGTTTGAACGACGGTAATAAACAAGTAATACTGACAACAAATCTTCACAACGTCGTAAACAATGTTCATCGTAGTACAAGTATGATAAAAGTAGCGTATGATATGCTTGTATAAGCACTGGCACCGTTAAAAGAACTTCACTGCGCATCGTGCTCTTAAACCGGTCGCGCGTGCTCTAAAGGCTTTCTTATACGAGTATGTTCACTTTAATTATCATATATAATTATATTTATTTTACAGAAGTCGTAACTTACTAAGGTTTTGCATCAAAATAAATAATAATTTTGAATGAATTGAGTTACTATTAAAACTAGTAAAAGTAGATTTTTACATAAGAATTAATTACAACTTTACGATATTTTAAACAGAGATATCTAGAATTGCTAGAGCGTACTATAAAGCAATATGCATATTACCTTATTAACAATGTTAATAGGTTTCTCGCAATACTCACAAAATAAAAAATATATCATTATTATTCTAATTTAAATGTTGCAAGTTTTAGAATATAAAAAATAGACGAAGTTCTAGGAAAAATCTTGAGAATCTGAAGGAACAACAAATTTCAGCGAATACAAAGCCATTATAAACTTAAATAATTTAGACGATATAAGGTAAACGTGGGAAAGTCGCGATATTTTTTTAAAATACCTACATACTTAACTTTATGCTTCAATAACAAACATAGAATTCCTATAAAAACCACGTGAAATAAACTATTGTTTTGAACAAAAACAAAAAAAAGATACTGTTGGCTTTTTTTTGGGATCTGTGGGGAGATACCTAGTGTGTACTTTCTTGGACATAGGTTACAAGTATTTCCATATATAGCACACTTTCCACTTTATATACTTTGTCCAGTCATCAAATTTATTATTAGTTAGTGTTAATGCCTTTGTAATTCTGTAAATATTCGACGCAGCAACTTTTTTTGTCTCTTTGTGTAGCTAGAACTTCATCGATGTTAGGCCAGTTTTTTCTTTAACACCATCAGTTTGCAATTTTCCCTTTTTTAAACGAGACGTTTTTTATCTTCCTTTCCGGAGTCAAATAGTTCTTTTTCAAATTTTTCGGTTGGAATGTGATGTAAAATTGTTCTTGCTGGTACTCCATACCGTATTTCGGCTTCCCGCTGAGTTTTTGACTTTTATGACTGCTAAAGTAAGTTGTTCTGTAGTTTACTGTGCCCGTGGTTTTGCTGAAGTGTTGCGAATATATTTTCGCGGGATTTTGCAGTAACCTACCTACCTAAATTGCGAATATAAGGGGGGAAATAGGTGTAACTGAATGTATAGGACGGCGTATTTTACGTTTTTTTTTAAACATAAGGAATAAATATATTTCATTTATATTTTGTAATTATGTTATGCATATATTCAAGAGTATATTATGAAATTTTCAAACATTTTCCTCGAAAAATTTCGGAGAGGTCAGCTGCAGTGCATTGTAAGTCGCCATCCGGCTGCCTAATTTGTGTACATTCTGGAGGTCACAATTTCCATCCAAAATCAATTTTTCAAAAAAAATTACTTTCTTTATAAGTGTTTCTTCTATGTGAACCTCAATCCCCAAAAAAAATATGGAAAATTAATATTTTTCTGAGGAATGTGAAAATTTAGTATGATTTTTTACAATTTTTTGCAATGAAAAAATTTTTAAAAATAAAGATATTGTTTATGATTGAGGTTCACATAGAGCGTAATTATATAAAGCAACTATGTGCTGAGTTTGATAACAAATGATCAAAAACTGTAGAAGCTAGAGTGTACACAAATTCGAAAAAAGTGATTTCGAGAAAAACGCGTTTATTTATGTACCTATGGAAACGCTTGCGATAAAAGGCGGTGTGAAATTTAAAATTTTTCACACTTCTAAAAATTTTTTTCCAACGAACAAAAAATCATCTTCTAAAGTGTTTTTTATCCTTAATATCTTATAAATAGTTCTAGAGTGACTAGCTGCTTGACGGCTCCGTACTACATGCCACACGCTCCAACTGTTCGATAGAGGGACATTCACTCTATCGCTTATAACTCTTAAACCGCATAGAATTTTGTTTTGAAATTTTCAAAATATATTTTTGAATGGTTCTACGATCGATTTATGAAAAGAAAAAAAATGAATTTTTTGAAGCTTCTACACCTATTTCCCCCCATAATCCAATCCAAAGTCTAACCTGTTTAAAATATCGAAAACGTAAAGAGCCTTGAAAATTTGAACAACTTTAAAGCCTACAAAAAATGCAAAGTATCCAAAGATCGTAACAACTTAAAATATACAGAGAAACAATCCAAAGCAGTTAAAAAAAGGAAAAATAAAATTATTTTTTTAATGTAGGAATCCTACAAAGTCAAGAACATGTAACAAATAGTCCAAAAAAAAAAGAAGAATTGCAGAATATCCAAAGCATTTAAATAATGTAGAGAATATCGAAATTATAGAAAAACTAAAATTCTTATACTATCTAAAAAAGTATGAGAATTTCAAAAAACATAAATACGCCAAAAAATAGAAACAGAACAAAAAAGTTAGAACATCGAGGAACTGAAACAATCTACAACATTTCAACAAAAAATTGTAAACTTTTGAAGATAAAGATGTAGTCAAATCATCTAAATTGTCCGAATAAGACAATATCCAAAATATCTATAAATAATAATTGGTTTAGATATTTTAAGTATTGGATCTTATACGTACTTTAGATAAAGTTATCGAAAGTTTTTCAAATTTATTGACATATTTTTTAAAATTTGTAGCATGTTTTATATTTTCTATTCTACTTTTACCTCATAACTTTTCTTCTTCCGTTATTGTATGTTAAAATTTAGTTCCCAGATTTTCTCTAAAAACGGTATTCCTTAACTTACTTTTTGTCTTTCCATCCATATTCTCATGACTCATTTTCAGTTATTTTTAGTTTTTCTCTAAATTTTTTTATAGTCACTTGCACCGACAATTTAAGGAAACATCAAAAATTAAGTACATACTTCCTTGAAACCAAAGAAACCATTGTTCTAATAATTATAGTGAAGGGTCGTGAAGAAACTAGTATTATCTACTTAATGCTAAAAAACGTCAGTGCAACTGATCATAAACCTATTTTTTTATTTTTCTCACGATTTTCTTCCTAGAGTTTTTATATCAACTTTTCCATTTCTGGTTTTCTCTTTTACAGCTGATTTAATACCGTCTTCGTTATTTCTTATTTCAAAGTTTTATTATCCTACCGTTAAAACATTTTTAACTTTAACTTACATTTAATATAACGAAAAAAAGTTAATTCATCGTTTTATAGACAAGAAAGGAACTACTGGTAGTTTTTTAGTACGATAAGAACGCTTATTTTCTACCATCTACGTGTCTATAAAAGCCATTTTGTTGTGTAATGTTTAACAAGACCACGTGTAAATGTCATGTAAAATAACTGAATTGTCCTAAAACCGAATTAGTTTATAGATTAACAAAACTTGAGGCGAGCGTAAACTTACTAAAAACTTAAACTTCCTCCTTTTAGATGTAAAATATTGGAGTAATTGCCATATATGTAGATTATAGTCTTTCTGCAAATAAGTACAAATAGATAATTTGATAAAAATTATCTATATTACAAGTTTTACGATCAATACATTTAGCAGCGCCTACCAATTTACATTTTAAGGCAATAACTTGATTTTATCTTCTATTACGTTAACATTTCGTTTTTTTTTTTATTGTACCTTGTTTAGTTGATATAGTTACCTTAGATTATAGTTTATAATATTAATAATTAATGATCATTAGTAACAACTTAATCAGCAGGTTGTAGATGCAATTAACTTGACTTTTTTGTACCTACTTTTTGCGACCTATTATATTTTTTTAGCGATTCTAATGTCAAGGTAAAAATTAATATAATAGTATCATAAAATCAAATAAATACTTTAATTCTGGAAGAACTATGACTTAATAAAATAAAACATCCGTATTCTGTTATTTATCAATCGGATAAAACACTATAACAGAGCTACCAACACACGTTTTAAAAAAGAAATTTTGAAAATTTTCGGATATAGTTCCACATATATTTTTGGGTAACTAGAATAGATTTTGGAGCATCTAACTACAGAATTTAAAGACTGACCACATTAGTTTGACTTATACAAGGGCACCTGTTTTAAATTTTAAATTTTGAACCAAAATAATTAAATTCTTGTTGGCGTTAAAAAATATTTCAGGGACTTTTTTGATCACTAAAATAAATGCCACTAATCTTAATGAAATCTGAAAGTTTCGGTCATCTTAATAATAAAAATAATAATACTAAAGTTCAATGATTCTTGATCACATTTTGATGTTGCATCACTAAAACATGCATTCTTCTTTGTGTCTACTACAGCAGCTAAATTTATTTTTAATCTCGCTATACTTCAACTGCTACTACAAGTAGCTCAATCTTTAATTCTGGTTTTGCTTTCGAAACCGAATCGATCCAAATTTTCCCTACAACTCGTGGCTCAGATTGCCATCTAAGCTCCAATTTCGTGACAAAATCTTGCAAAATCCGCACATTCGCGCATCCATTACTAAGAATGTGTCTTTCTCGAAGACCTCCCATCACGAAGCACATGTTTCAATAACAAAACCTTGTATTGTCATAATTAAATAAATTACGACGTGCGACAAGAATTTAATTAATCTCACGACATTGTTGGCTTCATTTCAAGGCACTTGCTTTTGATAAAGCATTTTTTCAGACAAACGAGGAAATCGACAAGAAAGTGTTAATTGCATGCGCCGACAACTCAACCACTTTCGGTCTTGGCATAACTTTCACGCGCGAATTATGTCATTTGGGTACTTTATGTGTCAGTGTCGATAACAACCACTAACCCGAATGCCCATGCATGGGCTTAATTGCCAATAATTAACGGATGGACGTTGCCCAAGACTCTAATTTCGGTCTTTCGTATTTGAATAAAAGACCGATTTATTATAATTGTTGTAATTAGACACAATCGCGATGACATTGTCATCGAAGTGTGAGTTCCTCTTTTGCAATGGTCATTTGCTGACAAGTTTGTGTAAACTTGATGCTTCAGCGATCTTCACGAGTCATTTCTTCCGTTTGTTTTCCTTTCGCTGCGATGTGAATGAATTTGGCGTTCACAAATTTTCTTGCGTAACGTGAAGATGCACAGAAAAAGAAGAGCGACGAAATAGAAAGGATAAAAGGACGGCATTTTTACGCTTTCTAATGATAATTAAGGCTTGCAGATTGTAGATTTATAGTACGTCCAACCCCCCCGTTGAACGAAAGCGATAATTTTCAGTTTTATGAAAATTTACGGAGAAACGTGTGATCATCTAAAAAAATATTGTTGCCGAGTACACTATTACAGGAGTTTAAGAAATAGTTTTCTCCTCAATGAAAATTTATACTTTTACTTTATCATTTTTTTATGAGAAATTAAAAACTGACTAGCACTTTTAAAATAAAAATAAGTTTCCATATTTTTATCACTTGTACATTTTTCTGAATTTGTGTGGTTTTGAAGTTTTATTCAACTTCATCAAAAAATTGAATTATTGAAATGATAAAAAATCCAGATATTTATTTATAATTAAGCATTTTAAAAATAATACAGATTAAGGACAAATTTAGAAAATTAATCATTAGCCCGATTATTAGTTTATTAATGATGTTGTAACTTTCATATGAAATTATGCGAAATTTATTAAATTAAAAACAACTTTGCAGAAAATGACATTTAATGTCGTCTACCTAAATACATATTAAAACATTAATAATATCGGTTAATTATGCGATCTAAGTAAATTGTTCAAAAAACCAGCGTTTGTTTGTTTTAACCAAAAATAAAAAATTTAATGTACAAATTTTACAATTTTTTTACTTAAATCATACTAGTTTACATTCCATTTCTGGAAATGCAATGTGATGTTGTTTTTAAATTTTTCTTAGGATGTAAACATGAACAAAAAAATTTTATTATTTCAACTATGGGAATCTAGAACCTGAGATTTTAGAATAATAGAATCTAAACATCAAGAATTTGAAAAAACAGTATCGAAAAATGTAAAATTTGGAAAAATCGAATTTTAGAATTAAGTCATCTGCTGCTTAAATGAAGCTTTTTTTCAAATTTAGTCAAATAGCGACCTTTGAAATTATACTTATAGATTTTGAGAAAAAAATTGCTTGTTTATTGTTCATAAAAAAAACAAAAATCCTTCGATTAAGCACTAGATAACCTATTAAACTAATACTTTTTTTGTTTCATTGATTTTAGATAAACCACTAAGAAGTACCGATAATCACCGTAAGGCACTATTCCTGAACGAGGAATCGACAGCGGATCTGATAACTTGGTCCATGATTTTTTTTTTATTTCTATAAAAATTACAGTATAATTTTTTTAATATCTGTTCTTTCATGCTTACCCCCTAAAATGTATATATAATTAAAACACCGACGTTTAAAACTGAAAATTTTTTGAGAGTGTTATAAATATACGCATAAGAGTACAAACTAAAAATTTCAGAGATAACACATATCTGTGATAAAATCTTTGATTTTGAAATTTGCGTATAATATTAAACATCAACATTTAGAAAATTTGAAAACATCTAATCTGCAAATATAGAATTTGATTTTTAATATAAGTATACGTAACTAGAAATATATAAATCCAAACCGAATAATTTTAAATGTAATACGCCATTTATTACAATTTCTTCAAAGAATTAGAGTTTAATTGTAAGATTGGGAATATAACACAGAATCTTTAATATGAAAATCGAAAATGACAATTTATGTCATAAGCTCCAAGAAACTATGGTATGACGAACCAAGATTTTAAGACTGAAAATCTAGCAAAATGAAAAAATTGATAGTTTAAAATATTTATAATTATTTATTTCATATTTAAAATTAATTTAGAATTTGAATTACTAACATTTAGGAAGAATAAATTGTAAAAAAATATAAATTAAAGGAGTCTACAATTTGAAACCAGTCACCTTAAAAGGATTAGCATCTATGAACCCAGATTTGGAAAGCATATAAGATCTGAGAATTCTGATTAAAGCAACTTAGAAACTATCCTCATAGAGTTTAAAAATCTACTAGAATATAAATAAGTAGAATTATTCTAAAAATCTAGAATTTGAGAATCTAAAAATCTTGAATTTGAGAGGGGACCAGCAAATAAAATTCTTAAAAATTGAAACGGTTACTTAAAAACTCAAATGGTTAAAATTTTTAAGAATGAAATAAAAACTGAAGCCGAGAAATATGAATTCTGTAGCAAAAAATGAACATTCAAATATTTTTAATTTTGCCAAATTTTCATTTCAACGATTAACAAATTTAGTCGGAACTACTAGTAGGTACGCAGTAATACTATTAATTTTGGGAACTTGACCAATTTCTGCAGCGCATGTGTTCGACATTGGCCAACATTTTTCCTTACGATTGACCAACGTTCAAATAGAATTATTTTTGACATTTGTGAGCATTTGCCAAGTCACTAAGCTAGTCTTGAAACATTCTCATTGAATTTTTACATCACCTCAAGTCCCGAACCCATGAAAATCAAAAGTTTTACCACTCAATTCAGCGACCGCAAAATTGCTAATAAATTTACATAATCCCTCGTTAATCACTCGACAAGTCAAGTAAACATAAATTATCGGCAATTATAATATCCAAAAACAAGTACTTCCGAATTTCACTAACAGCAATCCCAATAGACATCTGCAATTATCATTACATAAATAGTCAGTATTTCGAGATGTCAAACTTTACCTGAATATTTTAAATGAATAAGATTACCTGTAACACGCACCGATTCTTTCACGAAACGTTTTCTTAAGCGTAAATAAAAATAAAATTCGTGACGGTGAAACTGATAATTAATTTGACGCAAACTGAAATCGAAGTGTATTTTTCGTGATCAAAAGAATCCTGCAATTAGTGGACTTTTACATGGCCATGAAGAATAGTTTGCGAAACAATCAATGAATTACCTAATTATGTCGTCAAATGGCACTAAATGATTGACATTGGTATTTGGCGGCGGTTTAAGGTTGTGCCGTTTCTTTTTTACAAAAGTTGTCACTCTTGCAAAAATGGGATCTTTTAGAAAGCTCAGTGTTGCCACAGACCGATAGGGTGACTTTGTCGTTTTTTATCTCGCAGGAAGCGCACTAGTTTATAAATATGGCAAAGGAAATTTGCATCATTAGCATACAATAACGTAACAAAAAAAAAAAGCGGAAAAGCTTACCAAACTTAGAGTGCAAATGATGAAACTCATGTCAAAAGGAACATAATAATCTGATTCTCACAACATACATAGGCAGAAGTGAATAGTTGGGTCGCAATTGCTGGTCGATCGGATGAGAGGATGAGAGAAGGGGATACACTTGTGCAATACTCGATGTAACGTAATTTGTTACCCTGAGACAGTTCTGAGGTATGTGGGTGTATTGCAGGTGCGAGCGGCAAAAAGTGCAGCTTCCGAACAATATGATGTATTGAAAAATGTCAAGGGTGTTACAAAAAGCTTACACTAAATTACTCTTAAAATACTCTTAAAAGCTTTGAACTTTCAAATTAAATTATTACTTTCATGACCATTGTATTAATGTTTGCGACAAGTAAATTGCTCTGGAATGTCTTCGAAAGTATTTAACAATGACCAGCGCTTCGTGTGCGTCTTGTAGGAGTAACCGGAGATGATATTCGTGACAATGTTAACATTTCTATCGCATTTCTATGAAAGGTGGAAAAGAATGTAGCGGATTCCTGTCTCGTTCTATATTTGGCCTTCTTTTTGTTATAAATGTCAAACAGTGTAAATTACCTGGAAAATTAGTAATAATCTAATTACATTGTTTTATAAACAAGAATTTTTGATGTAAAGATATAGATTGTCATTACAAAAAGTCTGTAATTATACTCTCGGTTTATGTAGAAATTATGTTTAAGTTAGGTAGATTGTATTCCAAGCTTTGTTTATACTCTTTTGCACGTAATAATACCAGATATTATGTTTCAACATACGTAATAATCATATTCACGCTTAAATTCTTGGTCTTCAGTGTATTACATTCACATCAATTTTATTACTTGTTTGTTCAATTTTTATGTATTTAGCACATTTCAAAATTGCACCAGACACGTTTAAATACAATTTTTAATTTAGATTCGCTTTAATTTATCAATTAAGTATGTTATCATAATATGTTGCTAAAATGTTAAAAAGAAGAGACGAACAAATATTCGTAAAATCTTAATTTATATGTTAAGAGTCTTGAAATTACAGTGACACATCTTGAGATATTTTATGTAACTTTTTAAAATGCCAGAAATAAACATCAATGTCTCTACTTCAGAGCAGTCTTTAATTTCAAACTGCATTCTCTTTATCTGCTCGTTGTTGAAATTCTTACAAGTCGAATAAATAAAGTTTTAAATATTTTGTACTTTTTTGTTTGCAGTGTTTGTATTTCACTTACTTGACATCAGCGGCCTCTTTAAATTCTTCGTTAAAACGATTTTTTTGTTATCTGTATGTACCTATACAATGCTCACATTGAAACCACTTATCACTTAACATCTGCACGTTTAAAAATTCAATGTCTTTTTATTTGTATTGCGGCCTACTTATAAAACTTGTAACACCGCTTCGAACGCTTTTAAAAGATTGACACCAAATTTATAAAATCTTTGCCGTGTTAACAAGTGTAAATTGTATTCAAAGTAAATGGCAAACACACATGATGGGCGTTTACATTTTAAGATGAAAACGTAACACGGTCTTAAAATTGACAAATTAGTGTTCTAGGAAATCAAAACCAATGATGAGAACATTTAAAAGATATTGCAAGCTTTTTTGCGCTAAATTCGAATGATTACAAAAAAAAACAAGATTTCTAAAAACTTTCAAGAGAATAAGAATTAGGTGGTGTGTGTGGAATATTGTAAGTTGGGTATTGAGGGAACAAAAAAGTGATAATTAAAAAAAAGTTCTGAATTTAAAAACTTTGCAAGGATTTTAAAAAGAACACGTACTACAAAATAACGATTGCTTTATTAAAGAATATACTTAAAGATAACAAAAAAACTTTATTAAAAAGTGACAGAACAAACTTGAACATTTTAGATGCACACAGCAAAAAAAAAAGTCTACAAATTTTACAAGTCTACAATATCCGAAATATAGAAGACTGGTTAAAGACTGCAATTGTGGACAATCCTAAAGATCAGATGGCTAAATAAACTGTTCAATATATCTGGTATTAAGCTTACAAAATTTTATAATTAGGCTGAAGATATCTTATGGAAGTTAAATGATTCAGCTTTGCGAAAAATTAAAACAGGAAAAGCACTATAAAAATCAAGTATTTAAGTTTGTGTATATTGGAGATTTTAGTAACTTTCTTATTTTGTTAATTGAAACGACTTCCTTGCACTTAAATAGTAGACATCTATGTATCTACTTTTTTAAGTTCTAGGTACTTGTGTCCTAAAATAATAAGCTAGAAAATTATTAATGCAAGTCTTGTTTATCTTATTGTTAAATTTGTTGTCAAATATATTTTTAATTATTTTCAATTTTTATCCAATACGAATTAATTATATTTTCAGAAGTTACACTTTTTGCTTAAAATTTTCTGTTTTAGAACCTTCAATTTTCGTAAACAAAGCTATTTATATATTATTTAGACTAAATATGTATATTACCTGTACTTTTAGACAAGATTTCAAATTTTCTGATCAACTTAATTTCAATTTTGATCAGCGATTTCAGTTTGTACGCAATTCAAAAACTTTCTCTTAGAACCTTACGTTTCATAATGCATACGTAAATGTTACCATTATATCAATTTTCTATAGACTCATGCGTGTTTTAAATTGCAATTTCTAAATTCACAGCTTATAAACTCACAAATTCATAAAATTTCCTACTTACCTCAAATTTTCTTAATTTTTATATGAAAATTGAATAATTTACAAAATTTTCATTAATTTATGACTACATATATTTTTAAATTTTTACTACGTCTATCATATGGTTTCACCATAGACTTAAAATGAAAATTATGTTCTTAATTTCTACTGTAAAATTCTGAAAAAAAAATTATAGGTTTCAGTTAATTGGGATAAAATTGTTCCAAAATTTTTATTTTTTAAATTTTAACAACCAATTTCTCAGATTCAATCATTTGCAGATTCGAGACAAAATACACACAGTTAACAAACTGTTGTAATAGTCAATTTGCAGTTAACAAAAAGTTACACATAAATTTTTTCCGAGTTACAGCATTTTGTGAAAAAAATGGTTTACCATATAAACATATCATAACTGAAATCTAATCTTTCAAGTTTATAATTATTTGCACTGAAAATTCCATTCCCTTTTTCTCTTCCAATCAGATGTCTACAGTTTCCCGTCAAAATCCAATGAAATCATTATTTTATTGGAAATTACTATCAGTAGATATTTTTGCGCATATTTTGCAAATCTCAATTGTCAAAAGTGGTACTTCCCTATAATCTATTACATAAAATTTTGGTGTCAAATAACACTGCAGGCCATGTGAGTGGACGCAAACTCTTTCGCGCTTTCGATAACTGATGGATATAAAAACCGTTTGTTATATCAGCTCAAAAAAAGTCAACAATTACATATTCACTTGTGTTATTACTTATGAATATTAAATTTGAAATTCTCATCATTCAGTGGTATTTTAGAGTTAATGTGGGAACAAGTGTTAATAGAAAGTGTTGAGCAAATTTTGTCGAAAATCGTTAAAATCTTAAATTAAATTGTAAACAAAAAGTACTCTTGAGGTTTAAATACCAATGAACTATTACATCAAAACGGAAATAGGCATAAAGTAAATATTTACTTTTACAACAACGAGCATTTACTTGATAAGTGCCTATAATCAGAAAGCTCCAGTAAAAAAATAACATTAATAATTATCTGATTAAATATCTCATTAAATTATCATTTATAATATAAAAATCACAAAAATGTTATTTATTTTTATTTAACGGCAGCTTTATTTATGTAATAGGTTTAATTTTAGATGTGTCAAATAAAAATGATTTAGAGTGAAATTAGGAAAGTATTACAGCTGTTAGTATTTGAATGGAAAAAATCAGGTTCACTGACACAAACAAAAGTTTGGAAGCATATTCCTTTTGAAAACAATTAAAAGTAGCCACTTTGGCTTAGAAAATTAGGAAAAATTTATTGTTTCTTTTTGAATCTTAAGTGCTTGTATACCTATCTTAAAACTAAATCGAAAAACATTGCACGCATCTCCATACAATTCCATCGCCAACAGTCACAAATTTTTCCTTGATTTTACTCTTACTGTTTATAAGGAAGTAACACTATAAGCAAGCTTTCAGAAAATGTCTAATTAATTCTAAAAGAATTCCAGCTGAATAAAATATGAGCAACTTCCCATGAATGAAAATTCACCGGACAATAATTACGTCACGAAATTCATCACTTTAATTAACATTTGCACTCTTTGAACTTTCTAATGACTTTTTTCAAACTAAACAAATTAATATCCACCGAAAACTATGAAAATATACTCTAAATTACAACATTTAAGTAAATATTAATCAAGCAGCCATGACATTATATATCGTGACACACCCGGATCGTACTAAATGAATTAAATAAATAGGTGTTTTTTTTTTTATTTATTTCACGACCAATTAAGGCAGACCATGGACCCATCGATTATGCGAAATTCAATTTTTAATTGGCGATATTTAGAGTATTTATTTATGGTAGAAACGATTAAAAAAAATGGTTAAATTCATGGTCGGTGATGGTAATATATGATATGGTGTGTAGGTTTGATGGGTGGCTTCCGACGAGTTAGGGGTCGAGCTGTCGCCGCCACATGAAAATGTAGACTGACCTTTATGACCAGTTATTAAAGTGACTTCTTATTATGGTTATGTAGTAAGTGTGAAGGTTAAGATAACATCAGGTTATCTCTAGAATCTCTACACATATTCGCTACCTGAAGGTATCGAAGCCCGTGACGAGCAATTTTCAGTTTCGTGAGATTCAGCGAGAGAAATTTAATACTTGTGTTCAATGGTATTTATTAAAATAGAAAAACATGATTAACGACAATTTGCCATTGTTTCCATTTGTCAAACACACAATTAAAAAGCGATAAAAAACTAGATGTTTATCTAAAGGCGTCTTAATGAACGTAGACTTAACAACAAACAACCGTCTGAATATTAATCAAACAAGTTCTCTCAACAGCTCCGGGTAAAAGTGCACGTCTAGCTCACCGCAAGACAAAGCTCTATTACTTATCGCCAGTTAATTGTAGTTCATCTTACATGCAATTTACATAAGTAATTGGGAACCTCCTGAGTAAAAGGCATTCCGCCAATCGCTTGTTATCTGATCCTCGTTACAGAATATGACAAGTACAGTCGGAAATTTTGATGGTTCGATGGATCGTACTTTCGGTACGATTAGAATCATTGCAAATTAGTACCGAGCCGGATAAAAAAAAACGAAAGGAACAGCTAGGTAAGTTTCCGAGATAAATATACTAGTGAGAATAAAATTTCTACTAGGATCCTTGGAGGGAGAGCTTTATGTAATTCTGTTAGAGCGCTGAACTTTCAAGGTCAATGCATAATGTTGTATTTGTTCTCTAATTGCGCTCCTAATTCTTTTTTCCTTGTAGCTTCTATGTTTACATGGTCACATCGTTTGTTCTGCTATTTTTTTTACTTTCGTTGGTGTTTTATCGAAGAACAAAAGCTGTGGTATAAATTAGTTTTTTCAATGCATCATTTTTAAGACGTTTTGAAATCTGTCTGAATAAATTACAGTTTTGTCCTTGTAAAATCTTGTCTGAAAAAAGTGTTTTTGTTTCTGATTTACATAAATCATCGTTACAGGATTTGCGTGTAACTGAATTTTCAATCACGCTTATTATGGAATATTATTATTCACTTATTTTGTACCACTGAGGTCATGAAAACAACTTAATTGTATTGTTTCCCGTTTTTCTTTTAAGGAAACTCAATGCAACGAATTTCTATTGTTGTTATTCGGGAAATGTCTATAAACTATAAAATAGCTTTTTTAAATTTTAAACACTAATGCGACAGAATAACACAAAAGCTAATATTTGGAATTTTTTTTTTTTAATATTTGACATCTCAGATTTTATGTTACATTTTTTTTTCTGGGTCAATGACTCAATCCAACACATTTAACTCTATTCATTATTTTGCGTAGTTCTATAACTCCCAAAAATGTTTAGTACAATTTTTCTAGAAGTAAGCGACTTAGGTTAGAAAGTCGGAAAACTATTTAAACATTTATTGTTTATCTAGAAAGTCTACAAAATCTAGATGATTTAGAAAACCAAGAAAATTTTAAAAATTCAATCAATTCTGCAAAAAGGCGAAAAAAATTAATAATTACAAAAATATTCGAAGCACAATCGGTTTCAGGTTTCAGGTTTCATAATAACATTTAGACCTTTGAATTTCAATAATTTCAGGTTTTTACGCCTTGTATTTCTAAATTGCTTTTAATTCTTGAAGTTATATTTTTTAAGATTTGTGATATTAAGTTTGAGCGCATTAAATTGGCGTTTTTGTTTCATGTTTATAAACATGAAATTTAGATTCTAATAACAATTAAATTAGGTTTACAATAATAGGTTGTCAATTAGTTTACCTTTTTTAAAATAAGTTTCAATTTTTCAGGTTTCGTCCTAAAGGTAAGCAACTGTGAATAGTCTGTCATAGAATTCAAAGAATTTAAAAGAATTAATTGAAATTATCTGATAGGGAATATAAAACTTAAACATAAAAAAATCGAAAGATACAAACAATCCACGAAAACATTCACAGAATGTAGAAAATTTGAGAATTTGAAACAATCTAAAAAATCCAATAAATCCAATGGTTTCAAGAGATTAAAAGACACTTAATATTACTAAATGATGCAATAAAATCTAAACTGTCTAATAATTCAAGTTTTATGTTTACATGTCCTTGTGTATTTTTTTTAAACCTATACCATATTTTGCAATAACTTTATGCATATTATAAGAACAAATTTGGATATTTTTTTACCTGTTCCATATTTAAATAACAAGGAAGTGAACTTCATAAAATAAACATTTTTTTAACAATTATAAAAGCGGAAGAAAGAACTTTTCCGTTGATTTATCAAGATTAGAGCAAAATGTAACACATTACACAATTGCCAAATCTCATTGTCTTTTTTTCAGTTTCTTATACCCTTGCAAAAACTACATAACCCACTTTATTCTAAATTTCGAAGAGACAGATATGTCGTAACAAAGCAGCTTTGTTCCATTCGTTAGTTCATCTTTTATTCATTATAATAAATAATCCAACTACCAAGCAAAATTAATGACCATTTGTAAACTTGCACAAAAACTCCCAACTGTATCCGAGTTATAAATCATTTTATTCCCATGTCTAGAATGAGATTACGTGCAAAAATGACAGGTTCAAAAGTTATCATAAGTTATCTATGTACTACGTCTTGGTCTTGATCATAATTTTTACAACCAAGCTAAATAAGGAACTTGTAATTTGTGACCTCTGAACTTCAATAATTTCTAAGATTTTTATTTTGGTCTTTCATTGTACTTTCTCGCTTGAACGACATTCCTTCGTCATCAAAGGTAATCCTGAAGATAATTAAGACGTTGTTGAACATTCTATAAAATTTCTCTGTATTGTACTTAAATTCCAGTCTTACATCTGAGTTATTTTCAATCTCCAAAACATTTATTTACAAAAGAGCGTAGGTGCACTTTCTTTTCCTCGCTCATAAATTCTCCAAAAGCTGCAAATAAATCATGCTGAAACCGCATGCTCTGCGAAGAAAATTCAGTCAATTACCTCCAGATTTCTATTTGCATAATTTAATCATAATCTCTCGAAGGACGAAATCCTTGCCGAATTTATGCACGAGAAAGAGATCTAAAGCTAACCCCGATTTCAAGTGACTTGGTCAATGAAAAATGCAAATTTGGACTGGTCTAGGCAAATTGGTCGAAGAATTTTGTGTTTTTTTTTATTCAGCAGGAGATGGAATTTTCTTGGTACATTACGTGAGCGCATCTTTCTCATTCAACCGCAAAGGTCTTCCTGATTTGCATCCTGGAGCGAATTGAACCGAATCGAATCCGGGAGGAGCAATGAAAATGTTGCAGTTGGTAAATCCGGCTGTGTATTTTATAGCAATGCTCTTATGTTGTATCCGCAATTATGTGAGTAAAGTATGTGTATTTATAATTATTGCGTTTATAAAGTTATAGTATTGTACGTAAAACCCTTTCTCTTCTAATTAAGAGTAATGTAATGTTTTTTTTTATTTCTGTAATGTTCATATTTTGTTAAAAAACAGTAGACAGGTTCTAGTTATAACAATGATTTCTCTTAATTGTTTTTTAGTTTTTTATTTCACTTTTCCGACGACTAATCGGATTTTTTTAATTAACTCATCATATCTTATCGCCTTTAGTTGTTTGGTTACGCAACAATTTCTTCAATATTGTTTGCTTTCTCTCCTAATACTCTAATTTACATTTCGGTTACGCCCCACATATAGTATTTAAATGCCATCGTGGTCAAAACAAAAAGTACTATATTTAATTTCAGTTTCATAATACTTGTCCGACTGGAATTTTTCCTAACTGGGCTTCTTTTACGGTCGGTATTATGTGGCCGATGTAATCTTCACTGTTATTGGGCAATTACCAATGAAGAACGAAGAATGGCACTACCTTTTTGGGAGATAATCTCAGTCATTATAGCCTTATTGACATACAATTTTTTTAGTAAAGCCTGAAGCGATTTAAACCTATATGAAAATGTGCTGATGTCACTTTCAACACAAGTAGTTCTACTGTAATCATTGATTTTTTTGGGAAATAAGAGAAAAGTCGATCATTCTTGCCGCACTATATTTTATCGAAAACTTTCGCTCTTCACACTCAAATTTTCCTTTCACACGGCTTTATTAAATTACACCAATTACAAGTCATAAAACCATTCGTAGTTATAAAGCAATTTTGCATAAACTCGAGTTTGGTGTTATCTGATTGTAACAATTTCAACAAGTTGCCCAATTATTTAAATCAGTCTCAGAATTGTCAAAAAATGTCCACTGATATCCAAAACTTAAATTACACAAACCCACATTCATACATAAAATTGTACTTAGAATAGTGCTCATTATACTGGGTCGCAGCTCGCATTGACTCTAACATCTAATTGCTAGTATTTTGTAACGAAGATTATTATTACTGATGCGTCACGTTTAGTAGGCATAACCTGGAACACATAAGAAATCTCTAGTTTCCCATCGACAACTAAACAGCACCGTCTAAATGCACTTAGACGTTGTGCAAGAACAAATTGCTTTGAAATTTTTATCGAAAACTTCCTCTTTACATAAATTCCTTATCGGAAGACATTAAGTACGCAATGGGTTTAAAATTGGGTCCCATTTAACCAGGCTCCAAGTTTATGGTAACGATAAAGACAATGACTGGATTACTTTATTTGCTGAAACGTGAATTCGGGTTCTTTAGCAACAATGCAGCTCCACTTAACTGAAGAAAGGTCACATTTGTTCTTACACGATTTATTATTGAAATGGAAAAACAGGTTGTATTTTTTAGAGCGATTTGTCAATTTAAATGGCAGTGGAAGAGTGTGGATGACATTGGAAATGGTGAATTGTGAACTCGTTTAAAACAAGAAAAATTGCTGGCATTTTTGTGCTGTTACTAATTGTTGTCGAGCCAATTATGGCGATGTATTCTTTCAATTATTACAGTTAACGTTGTGGAAAACTGCGTTTATGTGTGGAAATAATAAAGAGGCTGCATTTCAAATAGGCGATAAAATTATGCAGTTAATTCTCATGTTCAGTTACTGGTACAGTTTTCTTGTAACATTAAATTGAAAAGTGTGTAAAAATTAAGTTATTCGATAATAAAATTGTCATAAACATCGCGCAACTGAATTTATATTAACAGACTTTATAGTAATATGTTGCCTGTATTTATTTATTTCCTCATATATTTCCCATTTTGAAATAAATTCTTCCGAGCTTGAACATATTTCAGATGTGATGAAACTAAAATTTAATTTGTTTTAAATAAAATCATATATCTATATAGATTGAATACTTTTACTTTCAATTTATTAGATTATACACGCGGTATATTTACCTGACTTATATTTTTTGTATAATTCAGTTTTTAAATGTCAGACTGTAAAATATATTTTCTGTTGAATTTTTTTAGATATTTAAAAATTATTTAAGGTATTGAATTCAGCATTTATGACATAGCTATGTAAATATTTAATATTCAAGGCAATAAATCGTTCTCATCATGCAAGAATTCAATGTAATATGGGATTTTATGACAGTTATTAAATGAATAAAAACCGTTGTAAATTGAATGTTAGAACCTTGTAATTTTGTAGGGGTGAAATTAAGAATTATGAAAATGAGTCAATGGAGCTTTAGAAATAGTATAAGTACTAACGTAATAAATAAAACCTTCGTATAACTAAATAAATTTATTAAAATATTATTTACATATTTGGTATCATAAAATTATGACACTTTAAGAATTTTACTTAATTCGACATTTTCAAAAAAAAAAAAATTGCATTGGCACTGACTCAATTCCTGCACTCCTCATTGCTTTCCCCTGTACAAGTACTTCTCGTCTTTGCTGTCATAAACCGAATTTTCCTGCTCCTCGTCTTGTCTTTGCTCGCCATAAACAAGTTGAGGAACATAGTATCGTACTCCTGCTGAATAAATGACACCAATTTGGGGGACCGTCTTCTGTTCCTGCTGTCTTTCCTGCTTCTGTTCATAATGTTGTGGTTTGATGTACCTCACCGCCTTATTCTTCTCTTCAATAATCTTTAAAAAAAATTAACACTGACTTTGCGCTTTTTAAAACTCACCTCATATTCCTGTCGCTCAAAGATGTGAGGTCCTGTATAAGCCACCCCATTTGACCTTCCTTGTTTTTTATAAATCTCAAATTTAGGAAGCGAAGGTGTGTATTTCTGATCAATCGGAGTACCAAGAATGAGGTTTGGTGGTGGTCTTTGAATGTATATTTTGTTACGGTATTGATGTGGCACTGGTGCTCTGTACACCGCCGGATTTGGCACATCATCGGTTACTTCAGAAACCGGCGCTGGTTCTCTTACATCGATGGTTCTTGGTGCTGGGCGCGGTGTACGCTCTGTTGGTGGTTCGATGGGTCCTTGGTGAGTACCGAACGTGACCATGATGGGCTTGGCCGTTGCCAAGGCCATCAAGCTCAACAGGAGGATCTGAAATTTTTAGATAATTTTTTTGTTGTTGAGGGGTGTTTTTTTGAACCAAGGACGTCAATACGAAAGACTTTCTCTTATGTAAGAAAGTTAATTGTGCGCAGTGTATTATTATAGTGCAACAAGAGATCGTAGACATTCACTAAATTATCTAACATCAAAATGCAGCGCGGGTTCTTCCTGCTGTGCAACAAGAAGTGGTAGCAGTGGCGTACGGAGGAAATAAAAAAAGGTAGTTTTGTAAGATCTATTATAGAAGCTGGTAATAACATATTTCTTTGTGGCGGATGAGGAATGACGATGCTTTATCTCGGCAAACGACGGAACAAAAGCGCCGGCGTAACGAATAATTGACTATTGGCTATTAAAATACATCACATTCATAACAAAAAGGTTATTATAATAGAGTCTATTTTTGCGGTTGTGGCAACAAAAACAGTAAAACGCATAGATAATAACTGTAAGAATCCTGTCCTAAAATATACTTGTGACTTTGACCTGGATGCAGTTTTTACTTTAAAACCATGTTACGTGTGACTAGTTTTAAAATAATGTCAAACACGCAAATTTTATATACATTTTTTTCATGTATGTAACATTGATTGTCATTATTTATACATTTATATTTCATATTCATAAGGTCTTTTATTTAATGTCATGAGAAGATATTAAAATGCATTGACAGTGAGTATAATGGTGGGTAATAAATCAACAAAACTTCATACTGACATGTGTTTTGACAGCAACTCTCTGACCAGAACAGTTGTTGTCATAACACGCAAAAATAAAATTTCGAGTTGTAGAAGTCACCTTGTATGTAATTAACTACACTCGAAAAAGAGTAAATAAAATCCCTAAAAACCTTTCGTTTTTAGATCAGTTTCGTAATCAAATTGCACAACAAAAATAAGAAGCTATTATCTGACTGCATAAAAACTAGACTCTTTAATTTGAACATGGGATCAAAAACGGCTAAGAATTTTGTTAGCACCTGTAATAATTCTCTCTAGTTTGAAAACATTTTGGAAAACTAACTTCAAGTCGTTTGTAGTACTACATGCATAAAATCGGCGTCGAACAACTTTAAAATTCGAATTACGTTGGTAACTATGCCTGTTACCACTGACACTTAAAAATTAAACTGTGATTGAAACTGAATTTTTGACAGTTTTTGAACCATTTTTATTTAGTATTATAGAAATATATTATAAATATATATTATATATATATTATAATATATTATAAATAATATATAGAAAGGCTGAAATACAGTTATCAAAAAAATAAGAAGGCAACATATCTTGTCCTGTCTTAGTAAAATTTTTTCTTTATTCTGTGATAGAGTGCATAAATTCAAACTCATTGTTTTTCAATTTGCTATAACATTTCTGCCACCAATTGCAGAACAAAAATCATCATCTACTTTCCTAAAAAGTTAAGATCTTTGGAAATGGTTAGAGATGCTATTGTTGATGGAAAAAACCTTTAAATTTTTTATACATTAAAAACCAAATTTTACGACTTTAAACCATTTTCTAATTATTAGTCTTTTAGTGTATCTAGCCATGTTGCTTTAATAGTATCAAATAACAACAAAAACATGTTTTTTGCCTTTTTATTACTGCGTAGGATCTAAATTACATAATTTAGCAGCAATTGTATATTTTTAACTTAAGAGTGCAGCATTCTAAAATAAATTTTAAATAATAACGATAAACAAACTGTGTTTTTACACATCCGTCATAAACTTTGCTTTATTTCTATATTTAAATTTTATCTATAAAATATTCCCAACTTTAATGTAATCAGTAGGTACCACATTTTTTACACCTTGAGAAGTAGGAATTCGGCCATAAAAATGTGGTCGCGGAAATAATAACTCTGCTTTAAATGTTTCTAATTCCATAAATTTTACGACTAAATCCGTCAAATTTTTGTTGAAATAAATTCATTTGATGAGGCAAGATATTCAAGACTAGGCTAAACTTGGCTTTTATGCCAAGAGACCATGTATAAAGTAATAAAATTGAAGATCTCTTAAAAACATCAACAACATTTAAACCACCACACCTAAAATTGGGTAACAAAAATCTGTCTCAATGTTATTATGTCAAGTTATCTGAAACTCGCCAAAATACCAACTACTTATTACACTTTATCCAAACAAACACATTTTTCACTGTTATGAAAGTCCTCGTTGCTTCACATCTCCAATATTTGATTGTGCTTGGCGCTGACAATAGCTGAGTGAAAGTGTTTAATTATTTTCTGTAGTTACCACCCGAAGAAAAATTGATTTTACCGAAATCGGGGCCGTCTGTAGCCTATAGCGAATTTTTCGACAAAGTTAAAAAGGTTAAAATTTCTCCAAGCCATTATGCAACAACAACAACAAAACTATGAAGATCGAAAATCTGCCGAAATTTTCCAACCACTTTCCATTTCTTCCGTACTCGCTCACGACCTAGGACTCGCGACCTTGAAATCTGTCGCACAATATCTCTCGTAAGCTCCAAAAATGGTAGCACATTCACATTTTCCAAAATTTTAAGTTGCACAAGAACATCACTGCAAAATTTAAGTCTTTGAGACTTGTTGCACTTTGAGAATTTTTACCGTAGTGGTAGCTCTGGCCATTGTATTATCACTGAAGTTCAAATCGCGACTCCGGCTCAGCCGATACACATATCACTTTATAGCAGTTTAGAAAAATGCGTGTGCATCGCTAAGAGTTACCAAATAAACTAAACGCGCTCGGATCGCTGCTTCATTATTTCGCAACGATCTTCGTTTGTTGTGGCGTTCAGGTGGGGCCAGCTACTCCTGCACAGCAGCGTGAAGAGTCAGGAAAAAAATCGAAAAGCGTCATTGGGGCAGGAATCTTGATACAAAGAAGTATTCGAAATATCATACAATATTTGAAGTCTTTGAGGACAAAGTTATGTTGTTATAATCGTACGAAGTAAAAAATAAGGAAACTATACCGGCCTTCTGATATACGTGGTTTACTACAAGCAGTTACAAAAATTATTCCTACTTATTAGAATTTCTCTAAATACAGTTAAACTCATAAGAGTTTAATTGCATATTAATTAAATTTAGGTGAATAACTACTTTTTCATTACCAGCTGCGCAAAATTTAACATTCCTACTTTTGCAAGTATTTTATTGACGTTAATATGTTGTTGTTAACAGCTCTTTCAAGTACCATATTCTACTTTAAAGACTCATTAAAGTCTTTTCTTATCTTAGTTTTAATTTATTTTGCAGTTATTTTCAAAGTTATTACAAACGTATAAACTCTCATTTTCTGGTTTAACAATATGATTCCATATGAAAATGTGTTCAGGAACTATCAAACCCAAAAGTTTTTTCCTATCAACTTAAGAATTACATCCAACAGATGTTAGGCGAATACACAAGAAAGTGAAAAATTACAGACTTTACATGCTTCAAATCACAAAACACAGAAAACTATAAACCTTCCAACACATTCCTTTCATTTTCTCGCTGTTTTTCTGAAGCTAACATAATCCTTGATGTCCATTTGATTCTTGTAACGGTTCTTCTGTAGATTGTACTCATTACTATGAATATTTCTTAAAGAATTACGAGAAGCCTCTAGCGCTGTCTTCGCGTTGCTTGCAATAGTTTTAATTTATTTATAATAAGCGGTTAGGTTAGGTGTAGGTAATCAATGTAACAGTCGTTCTTAGACAATTTTCAGTAATTAATATTGTCTATTCTTGCGCAATTTATTCACAAATGTATAAATTTACTTTCTACGGAAAAATTTCTCCCAAATGATCATTCTATTGTACGCCACTTCTGAAGAAGTCACGTCATATATCTATAAATGTGAATTCTCAGGATTAAAAAAAGATGGATTAAAAAATTATGAGAAAAGAAATAAAAGTTGGAAGCTTTTAAAATTCTATAGCGGATTTTATAGCGGAACCTCTTCATTTAACATTTACTTTTAACGGTCGATGACACAGACAATCCTAAAAAAAATAAAACACTGTTTATTTCTAATCAAGAAAGGAAACAGAAAATTTTCTATAAAACATTATTTAGTAATTACCAGATTACTAAATAATAGAATAGATAACAATAACTTTAGAAATAATCAATAGACACTAAATTACAAAAATTCTGTGACTTTCTCAAGTCAATAAAACTTTATTATTGTCTTTATATATATTATTCTATTATATTTTATAGCAGATGTTAGATGGGTATCAATAAACGAAAAATAATTGTTAATTAGGTAGATTATTAACGCAACCTCAACGTAGTTGAGTGAATTTAACAACTCAGAATTAATTGGAAGTAATTGCCACAGAAATCATTGTCAGTTCAAGGCAACCATCGCTAAAAACTTAAATTGATTTCTAGTATTACTGCGGCAAATTTTACGATTTGTGTTTTACACTTTTTTCAAAAATTTCAGTGATTCTCACAAAAACTCACAAAAATGACTTTGCATTGACAGTAATAATATGTAGTAATCTCATTTTCACGGCAATATGTCTCATCACAATTCATGATGTCAAAATCGGTAGTTTCTTAGAAAATTTTCATACATGATAAATCTACTTATTTTTTTTAAGTAAAAATTATTCAATTTCTATTTTCTGACATATAAATAATTCCAAGTTTTTAGGTTTACCCTTTTAATTAAATTTATTCAAAATGTTTTAGAAATTTAGCGTTTTATTATATAATATTTATCCAAGAAATATTATTGATTGTTTTACTGCATTTATTAAAAGTCTTTTTTGCTGTCTTGTCAATTTTTAGAAATTTAACACTAATCAATTACTTATTTTCCAATTCCGATCTTTCAATTTAATAACAATTAATAATTTTTAATATTTAACTTTTACGATTCCTTAAATATTTTTGTAAAAGAAAACTGGAGAGTAGATGTTTTGAAAAATTATGTTTTTGTATTTATTCGTAGAAAATATTTTTAATTTAACCAAAACTTTTACACTAATTTTTGATTAACGCTTCTAACTTCACATTTTAAAACAGTTTGTTTGGGCACTTTACACGTTCGTCAAACAGGTTTTTCATTATTTTTTTAAGTATGATTGTAAAAATGATGAACACTTTTAAACTTGAGATAAACCAAAATGATTAACATAAAGTTAAATATAAAATGAGATTATTTAAAGGTAAAGAGAAGTCGGCCAAACCTGGTATAAATCAGAAAAACAATTATTACCTATTATGGTGGACGGAACGAAATGATTGAAACAATTAAATATAAAACTTGACTCAAATTTAAAATTTTTATTTTTTTACATACGCTAGAAAGTAAAAATAGTTTTTGACAGAACGATATTTTATTTTTTATCTTTTTCTAAGAATTTTAACTATAAATCTGCTCTTAAGAATTTGTTACATTTCATCGTTAACCTTCTAGTTTTATATTGTAAATGTTTTAATATTGGTCTATTTAAAATTTTAGGTCTTTAAATAATTGTAAAGTTGAACTTTTCCAGTGTGTTCAAAAATTAAGAGTTTTGTATTTTTTAACTAAAGAGTTGTTTTTCTAAAGCAACGAAAATCTAAAATTAATTAATTATTTATTTAAAGTTATTAAGTTAATGTTTGCGTATTTTCACACTCATTTGTAGTTTTTAAAGATCTTGACTGCACAAGAAAAGCATTAATATGAAAAATTCCTCTCCCGTTCTCTCACCCATAAAAAAAAACACAAATGTCCAAATTTAGCACCTAATTTTATATCAAGCTTATTATTAACTCATTACTTTCATTTCTCCAATTGCAATACCCTTTCATGTGCACTATTTAATAAAACTAATTATATAATTTGTTGTTTTTGCTGAAATGTAATTTAGCACTCTTCTTCCGACAGAAGATTGTTTCCGCGTATTGAAATCATCTCTTGATTAACCACAAATTTCACTATAATGACTCAAGTCGGTTTTTGACATATCTTCTCAAAATAAAAATAAATGCGAAGACACTTTCATTTTCATACAATACCATTGATTGAGCGACAATTAATTCAATTAAATTTTTAGTGAAATCGTCGCCGTCGTGTTTCTTTTTACAAGCTAACGTACGTATAAATACATCTTCATCACGTAAAAACTGACCGCTTTGCATCATGATATCAAAAACGGGTCAGCACCTAGATCATCCTCAAATTATCAAATACCGGCCCCATAAAACTTGAATAATTGCGAAGAATAATTGGAAATGTCAAGGGGAGGAGACAGATAAATAAAGTGTATAAACACCTGAAGAGATGATTAAATTTCATAAGAAGACTAGTGATGCCATTTAAATGATTTACAAGATTTATGTGCTAGAAACAATGAAATCTGTGCAATAGTTGAACCAAGGAAGTTTTTACGCTTCCTATGTCTGTTTTTTTTTGACCAGGCAAAAATTATTTTTATTGCAAAAATCTTTTGCCGTAGCCTTAATTTTCTTTGGAAAAGCTCTAAAATTATGCAAACATAGTTTCCTCATAGTTTCACATGCTCTCCGTTACCAAAGTGGGTCGCGGCAAGAAAAATGTCAGATTTCTGTATGCAATGAAAATTTGAATAAGTCGCCATCGGCCATCGCCGTCCTTAACGTCATCGCTCGGCGCTTCTTTGTTTACGCATTCGAGGTCGCCATTGGCTAATTAATTACTATTTCGAGCACAAAGCCGCCTAGATTCCACGCTATCGCTTACAAAACGATTACATCACAGTGGAAAGCGAAGAGCATCTTTGTCCCAGACTTTCTTCCAAACGATCTATCTTCAATGTCACGTTAATTATTCACTTCCGACTAGTTCTCCACCTGCTGGTGAGATTTTGGACATGACGTTACACAACAGTTTCCAACTGCATTGTCACATAAATATTTATTTTGGTTATCGGTAGCGAAAGTGAGCAGAATGGTGTGGGCGACTTAAAAACTGGCCTTGTTTTATTAGTGGTACATTTTTGGCTGTACAAAAATAAAGTATGTTACTTAAAACTAAGGGTTAGTAATGATGGTCCGGGAGGTCGTAGAGAGCGTCCAGGTCATAGTTAGAATAACCATACGCATCGTAATCTCCATAGTAAGGTCCTCTGTAAGCTGAACCTGAAAAAAACGATGATTAATTACACGCTCGATTAGTTTAATAGAGATGTTCAAGGCTAGGTGATGAATCTTGTAAGATTCCGATGATCATCACAAGTTTTTTTAAGAAAAACGAAAAACATCGAAATTGAAATGTCATTGCCAAAAATTGCTATTGATAGCGATCAGCAGCGTATTTATTTCAAATATTTGCAATCGCACATTTGTAACAACACTTTACAGTGACCTTAGACAAGATAAATGAGCCGATCACATCATCAACATAGTTTCTAAATTATGCGTCTCCTCTTATGATTCCTCGATCGATTTATTCTTAAGCGTGACACGTCGTCGTACACTTAAATCACCGATATCCACGCTATAACAAACAATGCAGGCGTCAAAAAAAGATAAGTATTGAAAGTTTCTTAGTATTAATGAGACATAATGCAGCTTTCAGTATGATTGATTGAGACAAGTAATTACAATGCTGATACAATATAAAACACAACTAAGAAATAACAGTAGTATTGTGGTCTACAAATGGAGTTATTAAAATTGACGGGTAAAGAAAAGTGAAATTAATTTCTAGATCGTGTTGAATTGAATTTCAATTTTTTTTATGTTAGGTTTTATATTTCGTTTTTCTAAAATAAACATGTTCGACGATTAGAAATAACTTAACAAAAATTTTTCGGTGTTTGAATTTTTGGTCACTTTTAGATTTTCAAATTGCATTTAAAAAGAACCCAATTCAATCTTTCAATTCCGGAATTATTTCAATTCTTCGTTTCCTTTTGTAATTTTTTTGCTCCTTTTTAAAGCTAATTTTTGAGATTTATAAACTTTCTAGATCCTTTTTTTCTTATAAAATTTTATATGAAATTTATTTTTTTTTTTTTAATTTTTGGTAAATTTTAAATCTATTGTAGTTTTTTCCTTAAATTCTACACTACTTTAAATTTTCTGGATTTACAACCCTTAAATTTTCAATTTCTTTTTATTTCTAAAAAAATCAAAATTTAACAACTATTTCCTTTATTTCCTTAATCGCATATTTCAAAAATTTAATTTTTTTTCATTTTTTCAGTTTGCACTTTCTGAAACATGTGAAATATTTGTTTACTGTATAATTAAAAAATTTAAAGTTATTTTTTTTACAAAGTGAAAATTTTATATGAAAAATATTTAAGTTTTTAATACGTAGGGTATTAAGAATTCAAAGATATTAAAATATGAAAAATTTAAGCAATTTAAACTAATTTTAACTGTTTCAATTTTGCAAAATTAAAAAAATCTGATCTTTTTAAAATATTCGGATATTTATCTTTTTTTAAGCAAACTGTAAATTGTTTACGGTATATATTTTTTTATTGTATTGGTACTTTTCATGCTTTAGACGAAATATTAAATTATTTAATTTTCTTTAAATCTCTTGTACTGGTGCCACTTTGAGATTATGATACAAATATTCGCGAATATTGGTAACTATCACATTCCAACGTCTTGTCGAACACTTATCCGCCAGATGTGGTAAAAGAAGTGCTTCTGCGATTTCCTGTCGAATGATCGAGAAACCTTTCTATGAAAAGTAGATAGTTCTGATTTTTTTTCATATTGCAGCGTGGAATTTTCCAAACATTTCAAATCTTTATGAATCAATATTCTTAATCAGTTAAGTAACGAAATTAGGATTATAAAGCAATATAAAGCAGATGAAGAAAAAAGATAGTATGATTATGATTACGTAAGCAGAAGCTTTCTTCTTTCTTGATTAGCGACTAATTAATTACGCTTTGACTTAACTTGTAATCATCTAGTCTAGAACTCTAAAGACAACTTAAAAACATGAACTCTGCTGGCGTAACTATTATTAACCCACTTAATTTTCTCTAACATCAAATTACCGACAATTCCAAGCAGTATAATGTTTTTTTTATACTTTTTCTTCTGATGGCATTAATCAGAATCAGATTCAATCCCACAAAGTTTTCTTATTAAAATTGTAACACTGTAAATCACACGATGAACTGAAGAAACTCATGAATTTCCAACTAGTCTTAATTCGACAGTAAAAGCAATTCTAAGCAGTTCACATAAATATGGCGTCTATAATTCATTAAATTTATATTTAATTTAATAAATTTTGACGGCCAAAACCCAAACCTCGACCTTACTTTGTCGATAAATTAATCAAAGTTTTTTTTTGTTATAACTCTGATTTTGGAAACACGGCTATACTGAATTTTGGGTGTCAATTCAAGCTTAAAGTTCCGTTTTTTTTAATTTTATTTTACAAAAAAGCATAGCGTACAAATTTGGGTTCAAGCATACCGTCAGGATTTCGCCAAACATTGACCAGGACTAGGATTTCGATTCTTTACTCTTTGTAAATAAGATGTTTTATGTTTTTTGCATTGTTCACATTGCAATTTAAACTCAAACAACAAATAAATACATATTTAAATGGAAAAAATAACGTATAACATGTATTTTTCGTAAAATCCTCTCTTAGATTTAGAAAAACAAAAAATTTGTGAGCATATTTTTTCCGATAAAAAAATAACACCATAATAACATTTTTTGAAATATTGAAATGTTTTTGTTATTTTATATTTTTGCAAAAACTTGTTAAGTAAAGATATTGAAGAAAGTTTCGTCATATATTTACATATTTACTCGATAATTTTGTAATAAACATCTATTATTTATTTTTATTTTTCAATTTCACTTTTGACACTTTGATACTTTTATTTCATCTATTTAAATCCTCTAGGCTTAAAATATAAAAATGTTTCATTCTAGAATCTCTATAACTTGCGGCGAATTTGTTGACTCTTTAAACATTGTATCCGTTTTCAACACATAAATCATATTTAAAATAATCACAAATAATATATCTTGCTTTTACCGTTTGAAATGGTTTATAGTCTTTCAAAATTAAATTTTTAATTAATTTATCTTCATCTATGCGGATACAAAATTTATAGGTGTTTTAAAGTTTAATATTACATACATAATGATCACATTTAAACCACTCGCGCGCTCGCTCTGTGTGTTTCACATTTTGTCATAACATAACAAATGTATGTTTGCAGCATGTAAATATTGTTTAAAAACAAGTCTCATTGTTTCTACTAAAAACTAAAATTAAACTTTCTTAAGTGTAAATGGAATTTCTGGTATTCATTTAAATTGAATCGTGCATTTTTACCCTTGAGCAAAAAAGTCGCGACATTTCACGCCTGCATCGTACTTAGTCTCCAAAATATCAAAACCATACTTTTTAATTGCTTGAAAACATCGACAATGATCCGATCAACCCTAACATCTAATGTTTAATAAAAAAAAAAAAAAACAAACGAGATTGCGGTACAGAAACACAATTTAAAACCGCTTTTTTAACTGACATTTTATCAACGCTTGAACTTTAAACACAGTGAATGCACGTATCCCGCCAAATTACTTAAAAATGTCATTTGAAAAATTGGAATGTTTTAAAACATGTACTCAAACAGCTAATGTTTCAAGTTGCCTTTTATATCAAGAACAGTGTCGTAAATTCTTTTCTTTTTTTACTGCGCCCAAATTAATTCACAGCGAAAAAAAACTCGTTAATATATTCGTGAAATTTCTTCTATTTGTCTACGACATTTTTGAGATAATCCCCCCTTTTTTACGAGAGTTTTCGAACAACTTGTACCTTGAAAATGTAAGTTTCATGTCACAACTCAAATGTAACATGAATTGGTTTGAGAAACACCTGTTCGCGTCTTTGTCTCCGTTTTCACTTTCATTACTCAATTCATTTAATGAATTAAACTTCTCAATCGCTTTAACAAAAAAGTTTAATCCCAAACACTCGATCACGCAAGCACTAATCTCAAAGGTCACAATTACGTTGACATTTTTAAGATCAAGGAAAACTATATCAGATTTAGAAAGCCGCACCGAAAATATCCTCAGAGTGGCGATTTTCAGAATGTTTCTCTGCTGCTGCGCCCAGTTTATTATTTATGAAATTGCATCGATAAAACACTTACTTAGTAAGTACATATCGCAATCGCAAATTAGTTCATAAAATTATTAATGGGACAGCAAGCTAACACGAAGAAGTAAATGTCATTACAAGGATCTGAAATTCTCTCATTTTCCGTAAACGGCAATAAAAACGACTAATTTCAGGGGCGTAATTTGAGATTTATTTCTTTCCTGTAGGTGCAAATTATCGTTTTTACGGTTTTAATTTCGGTCGTAAAATTTGCCTGTTTTGGTTTAAATTATGCTGATTAGGTCTGTGGTAGAAAACAAAGCAATTTCAAATTCACAGGTTGGCCTTCAAAAAATATCAATATCAATTTATTACAGCCACTTTCATTGCACAAAAATTATTTCAGACAAGCCTTGCTCTCTGGAAACCAATATAAACAACATTTTCGAAATGGTAATGATGGGAAATCGCTCGTCGATTGTTTATTGTTGGTAGTGTGTGGTCACTAGACATTTACCATATGGTTTAAATTGGGTCACTTGAAGATAGTGAAGACATGGGTTTGCTCGTGGTAAAACAGCCATAAATTACGTTTACCATAATTAGAACTCACAAGATTTATTAATTCGTTCATTTAAAAGAACATTAATCATGGGTGATGGTTGGAAGGCGACATTTTGGACGTACATTTAACCTTAAAAATTATAGACTATGGAGATGTTAAACAAAGAACTATTGGCAGTTGTCGGTTTATAAAGATATGGTAATTTATAATCGTTATTTCCTTAAGAAGTTGGTTAATATTATACAAACTTTTTTTTGCCTATTTTTATGAACAAACTACTCCACAAATCAGCCTTCAAGCAACCATTGATTTCCCTATTTGTGTACAGCTTGTGAAGTTTTGAGTCACTTTGATTGATTTGTAAAATTTCAAAATTAAAATTTACCAAATCTTATATTAAAAATATAATAAATAAGAAAATTGTTCTATTTTACAACATTTGTAATCAATTTCCCTTTCATTAAAAATGCTTCAGAGTGCAGATTGAAAAGTTTTGCGAAAATGGGTTTGCGCATGTGTGGCAATTTTAGTAAATTTGAATAAAAGATAAACAACTATCTAACTAAAAAGGTGCAATTAATTCCAAAACAAAGTTAATTGTAGAACAGTGTTTTTCCAGTCGCTTACATAAGTGTTGAACAATTATTAATATATCTAAATTGACGATACTTTCATTTTTCAGAAGATTTATTTAATGTTCTATATTTGAAAACATATCATTGGATTCAAACGTATCGTAAATGCTTTTTGATTGAACTACAGTATTTAATTGGAATTTTTTCACATTTTTAGGTTTTTAGGCTAACAAAAAAATTACAAAATTAGATTAATAACCGTTCCCACAGCACAATTTAGATGGTGATTAACCTCAGTTATCACTCTTATCAGTATCTCAAGTAAAATGACAAGTCAAAAAAAAAAGTGTTGACTAAGGTTAATCGATGCAAATGGTTCTAACCGGTCTTAAACATCTTTCTGGTGTCACATTATATGTATAAAGTTTATTGATTTTTAACTTTCTACCTCAATTTGTTGCCATGCTAAAATTTAAGTTAATTGTTTTTTTCTAGATCTGTAAAAGTTCTGAAAATCTGAAGATGTCCACAAGAGTAATTACCAATTTACAGTTTGCTCAAAAAAATTCCACTTATTTTAAACATGTATGATTCCACTTTTTAAAATTTTGTAGCATTAATACACTCAAAAAATTAATGAAAAAAAAAATATTGGGATACTTTTGAGTTTCTAGTCTTTGAAATATTTTTATATTTACTAATACTACTATTTACAGTATTCAAAAAAATCATAATTTAAGTATTTATGAAAATTGTGTAGAATTTCAAAACGTAAGTTTAAAAAAAATTGCAAATTTATTATTAATCTTTTATAGCTCAAATAATTATTGAGCTACAATAATCAAAAATAAGAGAAACATTATTTTTTTAAAATGTCTGCTCAAGATTTTTTAAAAATCACATTTGGCAGACAATAATATCTAATATATGTTGAGAATTTAAAGTTTGTTAAAATTTATTTATATTTTTTTTTTAATAATTCTACCCAAAAGATTAAAGAAATGTAAAATATTTAGAAAATGCAAAAAATTTTAAACACCCGGTCCCCACTGGATACAGAAAAAAATTAAAACATCCAAAGGAACTAAAAATTTTAAAAATAAAAAAAGTTTTGTATAAACAAATGCCCATGTTATCATAAATTTTGTTGCTCATTAACCATGAAAGTGAAACTCATAATTTGCTTTTCTTATAAAACAAAATTATTGAATTTCACATTTGCAAATTTATAAGATTTTACCTTACTTATTTAGCGCTAAAAGTGAAAATGATATTGTAATAATATGTTTTTAAATTAAAAAAAATCTTCATTTTGATTAGTCACCTAACAAAATTTGCTCATTTTTCCTGTTACTTTTCTTTATTTTTGGCTCGGCTTTCGCAGCGAAGAGCGTTAATGTTATTGTCTAATTCATTAGAATTATTACAACAGAATTATTACTTTGTACCTACCCACAAAATAATTTATTTTAAGTTTTGTACGTTTTTTCCTTCATGTATTATTATTGGAATTTTCGAACACGAAATCCGTCTAACCATACCGGAAAAATTTCATTCACGATCGCGGTAAAAATTCTCAATCCCTGTAGTACAATAGTAATGATGGCCCCAACTTTATATAACCACCAGGAAATCGCCTTAACAATCGATAACATCTAAGCTTTCCTCGCAACCAGTTGACACCCGTAATTTATTCGAAAATGTTGGGCCTTGATATTTAAAAATCGGGCATGGACCGGTTTGACATTTTCGAGTGCTCTGATTACTACCGAAAACGATTTAAATTCGCCTAAAAACTCCAATAAGGTTCATTCTTATTCTCACCTATGGAAGAAGCGTATACAGTGTTGACGACAGGTTGCGCTACTATCGCCTTATGCAGGATTGGTTTGGTGTAAAGAGGCTTGTAGATACGTTTAACAACTGGTGCCACCTGTTTGACAAAAGCTGGGGCTATAGGCTCAATGTGTTTAACAGGAGGATGAACGTTGGGACCGCTTTTAGAAACAACAGCGTTGAAGCCGTTCACTGGGTCGGCAACGTAGTCCACTGTACGAATGGAACCGTCAGGTTCGACAAGAGAATATTGTCCTTTGACTATCTCGCCGTCTCTGATCTCCTGCTGGCTCTTCACGTCGCCGGTATGTGGGTCGGAGACTCCGTACTTGAAGGCATATTTTGGATGAGACTGAAAAGGGGCAAACATTTGTTACATTTTTGTAGATTTCGAGAAAAAAATTGTCATGCATCAAAAATCTTTTTAGGGTATTTTCAAAGTTATTAAATAAGATTTTTTAAGTTTTGTCACTTACATACTTAAATAGTGAAAAAATATTAACCATCTCGTATCTAGTAATATTATTCTATGCGAATACGCATTTAGGAAAAAACAATTTATTACAAACATAATATTAAGTAAATCTGAAAAAATGATACAATTTTCTGCAAGTTTCTTGGTTAAATTGGGACGTTAAAGTTAAACATTTCAGTTAGTCATTTAATTGAGTTACATTCTTCGTAGGAACATTAATAGAAAACAAAAAAATAAAATCAACTTTTCAGTATTTTTTACGCAAATTTAGTTGTAGCTGAAAATCCGTCTGCTTTCTTTTATTGGTGAGGAAGCGCGTGTACAACTAAGTTTTCTTTCCTTTGTTTTAGTTCAAAATTTACGGTGTTATCATTTAGCTCTAATGAGAAATTTTATATTTCACTGCAAGAATATATAATATGAATTTAAAATGCATAAAAATATGAAACAAAATTGCTGTGAAAAATTACAATCTTGTTGATTATGTTAAGGTTATGGATTTTGTTTTGGAAAGTTTTATTTAGAGATTCTCATAATTTTTAGATTTTTAGATTAGTTTTTAATTTTTAAATACTTTTATAAGCAAAAAACGTCTTTTAATCGTAAATTTTAATTTTCATGGTAAAATTGTATAATTTTTTAATTATATTTAATTTTTTGGCCGATTATAAAAGAACTGTTAATTTTCATTTTCATCTAAACTAGTTGATTTAACAATGCAAAAACTGCAAAAAAATAGAAAAAGATCTTATTTTTGTCTAAGAAATATGTTATACAAACTATAAATTTAAAGTTCTGTCTTTTAGAGTTGATTTAGACTAAGAATAAAAGAAAGTTCCAAGAACTGGAATTTCCAAGAAGTTTCTCTGTAAGCAACTACAAATTTTAATACAAACTTTTTAAACTTAGAACCCTATAATTTGATATTTTGCCAGTTTAGAATTTTGCCAGCTAGAATTTAATAAAATTTAATAAAAATCAAAGTTGTAAAAATATTAAAATAAAATCTAAAACTTTCATTTAGAAAAAACACTAAAAATTAAAAATATAAAAGTTGAGTGCATAAAACCTAGTAAAATCTATAGTTTTAAAAATAAATTAAAATTTTTCTTAAAGACCTACATTTTAATCTATATGTATAAGAACCTTTCAAGTTTCAAATTCTTAGAAATTTTAAACTAAGTATACAACCAAAAATATACTAATCCAAAGTGATATGAGATATGAGTTTTATACAAGTACAAGCATGAGAAACTAAAAATATGTATAATAAATTTAAAAAGTATGTAAAAACTATAAATTTCAAAACTATTTTCTGGGAGTTTTGAGAGTAGAAGGGAAAGCGTATTCTCAATTTATTTTAACGGCTTACTAAAATTTGTAACATTGACATGACATTTTACAATCTGTTGCGTAACGTACTGACCACTTCATAATTTTAAAATTTAGATAATGATTAGATATGAACCTTACGAATTTATGTTATTCTATAATTATTGTAATAGCAGAACAAAATTGCCTTTTAAAGTTATCTAGATTAGTAAATTTACATAGAATAACAGTCAAAGTTTGATATTCAGATATTGCATAATTTTAAACGCATTGAGAACCAAATAATCACACGGATACTCATACATCTAAAGACTAAAAAAGTTATTCCTAATGAGAATTTTGAGAAAGCCATAAATCCTAAAATCTAAAAATTTAAAAATCTAAGTATCTAAAATCTAAATATATAAAAATCTCTAATCAGGATTTAAGCATTAACAAATTGGAGAACTAATATCTGTAAATCAAAAAAAAATAATCGAAAGAATTTAGCTTTTGAAAACTTTAGAGATAGAGAACCAGAGAATATATGATTTGTATTATTTATTTGAATTTTTTAAAAAAATTTTAATATTTTTTATGAGCTTCTTAAATAGTATAAAAATTATGTAGATTAAAAATTAATAAAAATTAATAATTAATAAAAGAAAACTTCTGTCTACTTAAAAAGAAGGTTGAGTTTTAATCCAATTATTTAAGTAAAGTTTAAAGTTAAAATTAAATAAATTAAGAACTGTAAACGTTAAATCTGAGCAGTTAAATCAATTATTATTTTATTTAACTACTTATTTTTCAATATTTAACCTTTAATGAGAATTTCTAATCTTTTAATCTAGAGTTTTAGAATATAGACCTTCAAAAATTAAAAACAACTATGGCTTTTCGATTTTTTTAGTCACCTCACGCTTGCTTTACTTAAGCTGGAAATCTGCTATTATTAGTAATAAAAAACAATGACATCATAATGTGTATATGGAAAATGTATATTATATAAAAGGAAAACTAACTTTATTTATCATATAGTTGCTGATAAAAGTGATTGCTTACAGAATTTTGTTTGTTAAAACTAACTAAAAAAATTAATTAAGTAAAGTTAAAAAATATATAAAAAATAGTGAAACATTATAAAAAAAAAATTGAGTTTACTTAACTCAATTTTATCAACTGGAAAAGTCTAAAAAATGTTGAAACAAGATGAAATGTTAAAAAAAAACGTTAAACGACCTATTATATTTAACAAACAAACTTTGCATATTTTCTTTTGTCTATAGTGAAAAGTTTATAGTATTTTACATAGATTATTTTTCGTGATAAAAAAAAAGATTACCATCGCATTCTCAAAGAGTTAGTTTTTAGGTACATTGTTAAATATCAGATGTTTCATGCACTTTTAAGATTGTGGTTTTGAAACTTTTGTAGGCGAGTGTTTATTATTTCTGAAAAAAGAGATTTTTTTTTGCAGTAAATTTTTTTTTATAAAGAATTTAATTCAAAATAAGATTTTAAACTACTACATTTTCCCTCTAAAATGACTAACTACGTAAAGCTTTCACATTAGTATTTTGCCATGTTTGTACAATTTGTCACTTCAACAAAATTTTTATATATACACATAATTTCACTAGTATATTTTCAAAATGAAAGATTATTTATCAAAAAAATTAGAATAAGTGTTTCCGTTTTGTTAGCTCAAACTATGACTCACGTTTACATAACAACGTATAATTTAACTTTTATTTAACTAATCATGTAATGGTGCCTCACAATGGAATAATACCTAACACAATACGAATGAAAATATCATTTTCATTTGATCCAAAACTTTCAATTTCTGACATCGTTTTAATTTTCACAGTCCATACAAATTACACATTGACTTAAAAACTGAGAGGATCCCGTAACATTTTTTCCATTTCCCATCATTGTCCGAATGTCCCAAAAGAAAATCAACAATCTCACATTGCACCACAGAACTTTTCCACGCACTCTTTCACACGTGAAACGCTTTACGGAATCATCCACCAAAAATGCCACCGAACGTGCCTTTATTAACTTTCGGTCAGCATCAAATTCACCATACTTACATAATAATCAACTTCATGATCTCTGTGTCCTACCACCCCGGCAAACACCCTTGGCACAAAAATCCCCACAAATGCTATCAAAAACTGAAAAAAAAATACAAATTATTGTGCACTATCACTTTGGTTTAAACCACCCTACCTTGAGGTGGGCCACCATGTTTGAATTTCCCAAGAAAAAATTCTAACTGGAAGTGACTTAACCTACTTGGTATATATAAGAACCTCCCAGTTCACAATACATATTGTCTCCCCCTCCCTTTAGTGGCGCAACCCGCAAACAAGGTCGCACCACTTCAAATTTCCAAAATATGACTAGAACCTTTAAAAGCGTTAATTCGTGTAATTAAGTGTCGTCAAAGCATCAATTGTTTGTGAAGATGGATGTTACGAGCTTAAAGTTACATAAACTATAATTTGACGCGCCATATTCTTCCGGTGATTGGTTTTCTGATCTTAACTATTTAAATAGACGCGGAAACTGCGTCAGCAAGTTAATAAATATTAAAATAAGATAAAAAGTACAAATTCGTAACAAGACGATACAATGTTGTTTGTTTTAATAAAATGCGTTGAACGCTTGTTGCGTCTAGTTTTCGACATTTTGTCCATTGTAATGGTTTCTCTCTCCTCAAGGTCCGTTTCACAATAGATAAAAAAAGAGATTAAAAATTGTATGAATAATACACGTGCGATTTTCGCCCATTCATAACACTAGTGTTGATCCGCTGATTAATTATGTATTTTATGCGCCACTGTGTCGATTCTATCGGCGCCGATTGAGAGGATGTTGTATGCTAATCAGAGTTTGTAAAAGAGCAAATTATTTTTTGTTCCTCGGAGATTGCGGAAATTGGAGGAAATGGAAAAATTATTAAAAAGTAGCAACTCCATTTTATTTATTTTATTAAATAGATATAAAAGACATCTAGAAAAAACAAACGAAGAAAAATCAAGGAGATTTACAAGAAGACGGCAAGAGATGTAAAAGGTTTTCCAAACATAAAACAAATCTCTCCCAAAATTATTTATATACCGACGTACAAAAATACTTGTAGTGCGAAAAGAAAATGAATCAGAAATTGTAATAAAATCCTTTCAAGATATTGTAATGTTTTCTCTTTCTACGAAACAGGAACTAACTAAATTGATTTAATAATAAAATACTTTAATAGCGTTATATTTAATTTCGGAGTTTGCTTTACTTAAATATTTTACCTAAAATGGTTATATTACATTACATTACTCTAAACAAATCTTAGTTGACCTTTAGGTGATTTAAACCAATATCTTGTAGAACTTCAAATTGGTAAAAAAATAGACTTAATTTCTTTACAATTTTATTTTTTTGTACTGTTACTGTTAGTGTTCTGGTGTGTTAACAAATATATTTAATGTCGCTTTATTAGATTTTGTTAGTTTAATTATTTTATAAATTAAAAAAAATGTAATGTAAGAAAATAAAGAATTAAAAATAAAATCTTATGGTCGCGAAAAACATAAAAGAAAAAAAAACAGGGAAAAGTATCAACAACACATTTATTGAAGAAATCTGTGATGGGAATGAAAACACAAGACTAGAAACATTTTAAAAAGTAAAAAAAAGACTTACATCAAGAAGTTGCATAAAAAAAGATACAGATGACAATATTGAAGAAAATTTCGAGAAGCAGGATCGCGCTGAAGATTGGAATTACAACGCCAATAAAAAAATTGTCAAAATCTAAAATATGAAGCAGAAATTCAATATAAAAAAAAAAACGCTTGTTGCTGCTGTACCAACATGTTTTATATATATATATATGAATCAAACGCAAAAAAACGTAAAATATTAAGAGAAATTTGTTTTGAAGCTGTTAATCAAATAGGAAGGGAAATGCTTAAAAAAATGAGAAACTTTAAAGTGAAGGCTATAGCAAAAACAGGATCGAAAAAACTAATTGTAAGTAAAAAACCGAAATCTAAACAAGTTCTTTATTATATTTTTTTATTATCTTTGACTTGTTGAAATTAATTAAAACTAGATCGTATTAATCTAAATGAAACATCAGTGTCAAAAATTGTTTGCATCGATTTTAAAAATGAAGAAAAGAAAACCAATTTTTTTTTCGGATGAGCTAAAGAAGATGAGTGGGTACATTATTATGTTACTACGATTGGCGATTGAAGATGTAAAAGAAGGACTAATATTATTGCAACTTTGAGAATGGTTGTAGTGGCAATTTGTAAAAATATAGAGTAGCTTGTAAATACAAAAAGTAGTGAAATGATGGAAAAAATCGGTTCTTTAGAAGAACACAAAATTTGTAAAACAAAAGGAAATGTATTCAAGACTAAAAAATTCTAAAAAGTTGTTTGTTATCCCTCGTTATCAACAACCTTTTGCCATCTAGTGTGCAAATTTTCAATCCCGGATCGATAAAAATCAATTGGTTTTTGAGGAAAATGTCTTGAGATGGCATTTTGGAGATCATCCAAATGTTCAAATTTTTTACCACTGAGAAAATGTTGTAGGGATCGGAATAAATGGAAATTCGAGAGTGCTATATCGGGCGAGTATGGTGGGTGAGGCAGTACCTTCCACCCCAATTCATTATTTTTTTCCAGTGTTCGCCTTGCATAGTGCGGTTTTGCATTGTCGTGTTGCAGAATGACGCCCTTTCTGTTGACAATCGCCGAATACTTTTCGATTAAAGATTGGTTCACTCGATCCAATTGTTCACAATAAAGGTCTGCATTAACAGTTTGTCCAAGTTTCAGCACTTCGAAGTGAACAATTCTGCGTATAGTAACGTACGTAGTAACAGTAACGCCTTTTTGGGATGTAAACCCGGCTTCGGAGTACTTCGTGGTGATTCATTTGGAGAGAGCCACTGCCTTTTGCGTTTTGGATTATCATATAAGACCCATTTTTTGTCTCCAGTGATCAAACGATCAAAAAACGGTTCTGTATGGTGCCGTTGAAACAATAAGTTGCAAGTGATGGATCGGTTAGCTTTGTTCGCTTCAGACAGAATATGGGGAACCCAAACACTTGCTCTGTTTGTTTTGATTTTTATCGATCTGGGATTGAAAATTTGTACACTAGATGGCAAAAGGTTGTTGATAACGAGGGTAATAAAATTATTGATTAAAAATGAAAATTTAATGTAAAAAAGCCACATTACTTTCCGGTCCCCCTATTACTTATCTTGTAAAGTTGTAATATTGGCATATTAATATATTTATACAATGGATTAATAAAAAGAAGAGATATGTAAACGTCACCATAAAAAAAAACAAAAATTTTATACAAATAAAGTACAGTATTATGAAATATTACTGTATTACTGTAAGTATTATAAAAATCAAATTATTTTTAATTTTGAAATAAAGACGCAATGATTAGAATTATCAACATTAGAGTCTTGACAAAACATTTTTAATTTAAATGTAAAAGTGCTTGAAAATATTAACATTTAAACTTGCTTTTATATAAAATATGCTTCCTAATTTACCGCTGAATTTAAAAAAAATGTGTATTTTTCTTAAGGTTTAAAATACTTTTTAAGTAAAGTAAAAAAGGTACAGTTTATCTTACTGTCTAATATTTCACAAACTTAAAAGTGAAAGCTTCCTTTTGATTTCTATCTTTTCTTTAATAAACGTTTTAAAAGTTACCCAAACCGCGTTATCTGATCCTTAATTACAATAAACTCCACTCCGTTTAATCCAAAATCGCCTTAATAAATTATCCAAATCTTAGAATTCAGTCTTTATCTGAAACACGATGAATAAATTATTAAATAAAATTATACCAGTGGAAGAAACTCGAATGAAAATAATAAATGGTAGCTCGCGTTTCGCGCTTAATTTACATTTTAATTCAACAAAAGACTTGTCAACTAGTTTACAATTAAACGGAATGCGTTTTGGTTTTTAATTGTTATGTCATAATTAATGTTAATAACAAAATGTAGCAACATTCCCGAGCACTGTGGGAATTATGTCAATTACATGCCAGAGGAGAAAATGCTGCCTTGTTCTGGTACTTGCCAACAAAAGAGCAAGGCTAACGAACGGAGATTTAAAAGACGGAAAGCACACTGAATGCCGATAAAAACTCGATGAGTTTTCAGTTTTTATTATCAAATTTAAAATTACAAAAATACTGTTGTCTGCGATATCACCCGCCATTTCTATGTACAAAAAGCGTGGAAATTTGATAAACTCTCTAGTAGTGTCCGTGTGCTAACAAGCCGTGTCCCGCCACCACTTTAGCGATGGGGGCGGCGTGCACCGCTGGACCAATCCGTTTCACCACCGCATTAAAACCGTTGACGTCGTCGGCAGCGTAGCTAACTACTCGGATAGTACCATCAGGTTCAGCCACTGAATACGATCCTTTGACCACATCACCATCACGGACCTCATGCTGGGCTTTGTTATCACCAGTAAGACCATCAGCGACTCCATAATTGTAAGAGTAACGCGGGTGTGCCTAAAAACTGATGTTAGGTCGGAAATTAAAAAACATAAAAATTACGTAATAATCGACCCCAGTTAAAGAGTCGGGGGCGGCGACAACTGCCCCATGACCCACTCCCAAACCGAGACCATGATACGGTGGAACTCCAGCATTGGCCAAAGCTATCAATGCCAGAAAAGTGATCTAGAATTTTAAAAAAATTAAATTTAATTTTAAAAAAAAGTAGGCAACCAAAAATACATATAGAAATTTTCTATCAATCAATCAATTTAATTGACATGATTCGTCTTTAATGAGTAGGTTACCATGAAGAACCGTCCTCATATGGCAATTTCACTATCTCTTCGTGATATATCACCTCAGACGACTCCTCTCACGACGTAACAATTCTATAATAAAAATGTGCTCACCTGCAGAAAAGCCATTTGTTTGTATAGGTAGCACTGGAGTGTGAAGTGCAACTGGGGGCTCAACCCCAACTAACTGTATTTATACCGAAACAATGCTCCTTCACCGCAGATCTCAAGGTTTATTTATTTTTTTTAAACTTCAAAAAATCTTATCCCCATTACGGCTTTTGTACGACCGTCTATAATGTTACTCCATAATAAATTTAATAGGTCGTGAACGGAGCCTGAACTTTACTCGCTCTTAATTTCACCGATTGAAAACTGTTATCAGGTGGCAAAACACGACGCAGATTTCTGATAGTAAAGATTTGTTTTTCGATGATGATTCAAAAACAAAGCGTGGTAATTTCAATGCTGAAAATGATTACAGTGGAGGCGTAATTTTTCAAATAATAAAGGGAGTGTTGGTCAAGGTTGCTTTAAATTGAAGAGTTCAGATGGTCAATGTTGAACACGCAACTCTTACACTTTTTTAAAATCGAACTGACTTTTCTGCGGTGTTTTCGCAGAGGTGGGTTTTATTTACTTCCGGATCACTTACAATCTTTTGGCCTTGATACAAATATTTTTCATGTTTTCAAACTGAAACTGAAAGTTAGAACACAAAACGGAAATCTGAACAGAAATTGAAACGAGAATTCAGTAAATTGAACCTCCTCTGTACCTACTTAAAGGTTTTTTTGCTAGCAATACTAGTTAACAAACTTTATTTATCTAAAATAAGCAATTTTTGTGGCTTGAATGGTAATGCTAAACAACAGTAGTACAAACACCACAACATTAAAATTCTAAATTTGTAAGACCATATTAAAAAGAATCGATAAATTGTAAACAGCAAACATTACAAACATTAGAATAATAGGAGAAAAATTATAGTAATAATACGGGTGTTAAAAATGTAAAAAAGCGGATTTTTTGAAACATTTAAACACAAAAATATGTGAAATTTTCAAAAAAAACTGAAAAACATCTAGTTTTAATTTAATATTAGAAACGTCTGGGTATATACTTTTTGCAAGGTGATGGGCTTTCTACTTTTTGGATATATTAAAAATTTTGAAAATTCTAAAAATTTGTTAGAAAAATGTTTTAAAAAATATAAATATTTTTCCTCACCGAGAGTCTCAGTTTTAAAGGTATAACATCAAAATACCAAAAGATCTGAGAGTTTAGATTCTAGAAGGTTCAGACTTGAAAATGCAGAATGTCGCATCTGCGACTTTTAGACTGTTTCATAGCTTCTTTAATATTACTGAATTTAGTATCTCTTATAACTTATAATACATATAGACCCTCTAAACTTAAGATTTAATAATTTTAAACCTGAGTTATACTTAATTAAATAAACTAGAAAATCCCACGTTCAAAACTAAAAAAGCTGGATTCTAAAATCTTTACATCGAATTTGTCATATGAAATTGATAATCTAAAATCTTTTGTACGAGCTTTCAAAATATATTTGTATTTAAAGTTGTAAGACTATTTATGCATATTTAAAAATAAGTTTTTACACCACTACAGGAAAACTTCAAGAATTCATCAAGATCTTGCAAATTAAAAAGCACAACTGTTTGTAGTGACATTATTTTTATTAACATATTTTTTATTGACTTTAGAAAACAATATCACAAAAATAAAATTTAAGTAAATACCAGGATTTTATCTTTCCACAATAGAGAGATTATAAAAAAAATTATAATTAAATTTGTTAATCATTTTTTTCCCGATAAGGTGTCATTTTAGAGTTAAAATTAAAAATAGATAGTACCCTAAATATTGTACACGCTTATGGTTGTTCTTTCAAGGTAAAGAACAAAAAAGTCACACAAATAAACATAAAATAGGTTCGATCAAAATTAATCAGTAGAGTAGTCTATGTAAGTACAAACTAATTACTAGGCGATGAAAAAATAATAATTTGTTTGATTCATATTTCATTAAAGAAAAACAGTTTAAGAAGAATTTTCCAAAACTCCAAAACCGACATCAAAATAAAGTTTGTTCAAGTTTCATTATGATAATAATTGCCTCATCAATGTGCAACTCAAAAGTCCACTCAGATTTTGACTAAAAATTCACCAATAAAATTAAGTGCGATCTTTTGGGATACCATGTATAAACTTTTAGATTATTACTTTCTTTTGTGCGAGGAATGGTGTTTGTACCTAGTAATTTTTGTATCAAAATGTTAAAAAAAAGGTTGACCAATGCTACATTTTCTCTCATAAAAAATGCTTAAAAAATACTACTGCTAGAAACATTAAAATAAATAATTAATTTTTTTTCAATCATTTATAAACTTGGATTTAATAAATTCATAATATCTGTAAAATGCAAAAATTAAAGAATTACATTTTAAAGCAAATGGTGTGCCGAAGACCTCTAAAGGTTTATGGCTTTCTTTATAGTTGCACCCCAGCTGGGATATTTCTCAATTCGACCTTGGAGGGTTAAAATTTGTGTTAAAAAAGAAAACTATTGGCATAGGCAGGTACATAAAAGCGTCCTCTGTTACAAAATAGCAAAAAAATTATTTAATTTATTTTAGGGACGACAGTGGGCACCACTTCCCAAAGGCATATTCAGTGAGTCGAAATTTATCTGGGGATCGCAGCCTTAAGACAGCCGTAGTTTTGATGAAATTTAAGCCAATTCTGAATACCAATCTAATTATAAATATGTAGGATATATAGCATCCAAAATACATTAATATACATTATCATTTTTAAATAAATAAGTGAAGAAATAAAGGAAGAAAGAAACAGAAAGAAAAATAACAGGTTTAAAATATTCGGTGCTAATTAATTTAATTTAATTTTTTATTTTCATTTTCTTTAGAAGCATTTTGTGGTTCATCAATCAATATTAAAATTTTTATTATAAGATAAAATATTAATTAATTTCTAGGGATTCCATTCTTGTTTCAGTTTCATTTCTAAACTTTTTACTATAAAAAACAACGTAATTAAATTTCCTTCCACTTTATTGCAGTTTTCTTTTTAAAGTTTTTTTTTGCATATGTTTTAGATATGGTTAACAATAGAGAAAAGGTGATTGGGTCAGTTTATAGCTACATTGCTTATATTTGTAAAAAAAAACGCATTTATAACTTAATAAAGAAGTAAGTTTTTAGGGCGGAACATAAGTATTGACGAACCCTTTACTTTGACATAAAAGCGAGACCAAATCTATACATTATATAAACAATTTATTGCGGAATACGAGACAAAAAAATGTCAGCGAGAAGATCTTAAAGTTATGAACTTTGACTTCAGTAGAAATATAATGCATTCAAATGCCAGAGAAGTTGTCACGAGCGAACTTGACATAAATGAAAATTATTCATTAGCAGCTTCTTAACCGGTCTAACTGATGTTGATGGATTTGTTAAAATAAAATGTGTATATAATTCTAGAGATTTTACAACAGAAAAATAACATTAAAAAAAAAGAATGGAAAAATACAATATCTTTACACAGCAATCACCCTTATATTTGCCGAGTACAAGAACAAATATTGGTAACTAATAAAAAATAATGTTTTCTATGTGAGCGCTTAAAAAGTGGTTGTGCGACGTTCTCTTTGAAAGACAAACAATTTTTCAGCAGCTTGCGTATAAATATTAAATATTTACATATTGCTCGAGGTGGTAAAAAACGTGTCCCTTAGATTAAACAGCGAATTTAACGTATGCTTTTTGTCATAATCATTATTTTTTACATTATTTATATTATTGCGTCCTTTCTTATTATTACATTTTTTTTAAATATTTTTCTTGTGAATTCACATATATCCTGCTTCTTAATTCATCAAAGAAATTATTTCATAAACTAAATTTTATTAAAAAGAGTAGAGTTTGTAGACAAGAAATTTAACAATGCGGTATTTAACCCTTCGTTAAAGTAAATGTTAAGTTAAACTAAAATCGCTCTGTTGCTGCTGAAACACGCGTCAGCAAGAAACCTGCCAAATTATTGTTCAGTGGGAAAACAAATGCTTTTGTTAGCCATCATCTATGAATATCCGATTTTTAACTTCCGACATCGACCACGATCGATTTGGCCAAACCCATAAATAATCCCTTACTGTCATATTTCAGACTAACGGCGTTTCCATCACTCTCCCCATTTCACTCATAATTACACCATCACCCACAACGCTCCCAAACAGGCAATCCAACTCATCCGAATACGTCGCTATCTTTTAATCTTGTTGCGGAGGTTTTGACACACGTCATTAAGCAAATTTAACAAATTTTCCAATCACTAAGCCGAATTTTCCCATTTAGTGAAAATTATGCAGTAGCTAATAAAATAGTCGCGTACCATAAACCGCCTACTTCCACTTACAATTTCAAGAAAAATTCTTAATTTTCTAGCGGTATTCGTTATATACGAGCGCAATAAAACACGGCCCATGTAGGTTTTCGCCCATGGGTCGATATGTTTTGACCGAGCTTGGAATCATCGATAAGTTATTAGGTTATATTACTGCAATCGTTTTTTCTCAGTGCAGGTGGACACAAACGGCTGAGATTAGATTTTGGCGGGATGGGTCAGTAACCCTGCAAAAATTAGCTTAAGGCGATTTTTTATTGGGTGGAACTCGTGCGATTAATGAAACGCACGCGATCTCTTAAAAATTAAGTTTTTGCTATCTGCCAAATTTAATTGGTGCGGCCGGCGGTAGTTCAATTTTGATAATTTGTTGATTGTTTAAGATAATGGGTGTTATTACAGACGATTATTGGCAGTTGATGATGTAAATTTTCATGTTCCACCACCACTCAGGTAGGAGTTTACATATTATAAAGTTGGAGCCTTTTTGTAAAGTTCTGGTTTTGTGGAATGGTGTGCGGGCATATTGTGTTAATTGTTTGGTGACGTTGATTTGAGGTAATCTGCAAGAATGAAAGTGAAGGTTATTGTGTTTGTGGTGAGTAAGGGTTGAAATACGAACTAATTTATTAGAACAAAAGCAAAGTTTTCAAATAAATTGATTTTTTTTCTAAATCCTTGATCCGCATATAAAAGGAAACTTGAGTACTACCTAAATAAGACTTTTACGTTCAAGCTAAAGCGATGTTATATTATTTGCACAGTAATGATGTTTTATGTTTAAAGATAACTCCCACTTTATCTCCAAAATTAAGTATATGAGACTTTTGTTTATTTGCCGATCCAAATTAATCTTAAGACATGGGCCAATATTACGCTCGTTAATTTTGGAAATAAATGTGTTTATTTATTAAAATTTTTGTATTCTTCTGTTCATAAAAGGCCTAAGGGAAAACAAACAGAACAGAAAATTTTCATTACAAATGACTTTTGACTATTACTTTTTATCGAGATGGTCTTTTTCTGCTTTTACTCGTATTTAAAGCACTTATCAATTAAAAGAAATTTATATTTTTCTTTTAACAAGATTCAGTCCACTGTATGTACACCATGTAGAGATGAGAGTTTCACACTACATATTCAGTTAGTTCACTCTAATCACTTTCGTATAATTTGTGGCTATTTAATCAAACTTAATCTAACTGATAACATTTTTGTATGTATCAACATTTTATTTTTTCACATGTTTTTTTTTGATGTAGACAACACACTTTAATTATTTAGTCCTAGTTTAGCAGAATTATATGAGTCAATTCAAACTAAATTGGTTTTTTTGATACATTTATTATTATGCCACTTAACATAATTCCCAATTATCTTTGACATAAAAATTAACATCTACTACCATCTACCTGGAGCAAAGCCTTTAGCAAAAACTTAAACACCTAAGCTTCCTTTGTACAAGATGTAATTTTTTTGAAAGACTTTTTATTGTCTATGATCTTTGCTCTTTTCAGGTCATCCACTCCACTGCCCAAAGCAGCCTCTTTAATTATCCTAAAATAAATTCTCGTTAATTTATCTTTTTCGACCCAAACAAAAAAATCTATGATTACGCCCCTTAAAATCGTAAATCTCTTCTTTTTTCCACTTCCTTCTAAGTCGTTTGCTCTAATGCTATTTTAATTTTACAACAATTTTCACAATGTCAGTCAGAACACCAAATCTTGTAATTTGATATTCGCCAACTACATTAAAACTCGCCGACACAACAATTAAGAGGTATTTTTTACTCAAGTTCAAGACAGTTGTGACTTGTTTTTTTATACTGTAATTTCAGATAAAATTTCTTGAGAATGAATATTCACCAGATTATTAACGGAAAACCCACTTTCCTAATAAATTAAAACTTCACTCAACTCAAGTACTTCATCGCAAGTAAAACGGAGCGATTAATTAGGAAAGTTTAGGTCGATTTATGCTAATCCAAATCGAGTTTTGATCCTCGTACCTAATTTAGATTTTGTCAATAATCGCCTTTTTCAGCAATCGATTATTCAGTTTCGGCCGTAGGTGGCTCGCGTATAAATCAAACTGGCCGCCCCCATCCAATGAAACGTCTAATTATCTTATGAACTAACTGTAACCGTAACAATCACAGTTTGGAAGGATAAAATTCAAAGGCGTATAAAGGCGCTGGTCGTATTTATTTTTCGTAATTTTTTGTTATGCTTTTTTTTGTGTTCGACGATTTATTGCGCTGCTTCCTCTCATATTTCCATAATAAAGGTGTCAGCGCTAATATAGAGCTGGGGCGAAATTTATTACCAATTTGCGATAATCCTAATAAAAATTTTATTGTTTCGTGGGAAGAGCAAAATTTAAGACAATATTTATTCTGGCTATCAAAAAAAGTGTGTTTTTTTCAGTTTTATTTTTATTAACAATGATTATTTAACATAAGTTATTGATTTTAACATTAAATATAATACAAAATTTAATATTGCTACTATATACAATAGTAAAATTTGGACTTTAAATAAACTCTAGTAATAACCTTACCAATACGTACTAATAATTTTAATTTGAATTAATTTGTATATTAGAATACCTAAACAAATACAAAAGCAAAAAATTAATAGTTTTTTAAGCTTTCTCGGAGATTTACCAAATTTTACAATTTCTGTAGTAATTATTTGATATTAATTTTAAAAATGATAAAAATTAAATAAACTGGAAAAATAGGTGTGGTAACATGAGAACTGACAATCCTAAAACCTGTTAAAAAATTTCAACTAAAACATAGCAAATAAATCTAAACCAATTAATACCAGAAAAAAGACAATAGAATAAGTGCGATAAATCTTGAAAAACAAAAAATGGTTACAGTTTCCAAAAAAAAAAGTATTTGAAAAAAAAACAAACAAAACTAAAATGATAATATGATAATAGATAAAGGTAGTGAAAAGATTTTAAAAACTTAAATAAATAACTTTTTTAATGCTAATTTGAATATAAACAAAAAACAGAAAAGATTACATGCTTTTGTATATACCTAGTATGAGAATGCAAAAATTAACAAAAAAAAAATTAAGTTGTTCGTATCTGTTGGCTTTAAAATTAAGTTTAAAAAACTGCTTGTATATTTGAAAGCTTTGTCATTCTTAATTGACTCACAAATCCACATCATTATTATTATTTTTTTAAATGTACAACTGTCTTAAAAACTGACAACTTTTTTACGGTGGATGAAAATTAATTGTACTTTTGTAAATTAACAACACTAGAAATTCATACAAAAAATTATTACATTTAAAACTTTTTTTTAACTTGTAATTTTACAAAACTAAATCCAAATCGGACAAATGTATGCAATTATAACCTAAAAAGCAATAAAAAATATTTAAAAACAGTTTTATTTAATTTCTTGAAGTAAATTCTAAAATTGATAACCTTAAAAATTGAAAAAACAAAAGTATTTTATTGATTTTGTTCGATAATGTTTTATTTCGGTTCTGGCCCATAGACTAAAAAGTAAAAAAAAATTACAGTTGAAGCATTTATATTAAATTCTAAAATTTCGTAGTATTGTTTGAAAATCGCTTTAAAAGTTTAAACTAATTACGACTGCATTCTGTTTTTGCTCATATTTTAATTTGGGAAAGAATTTGACTCAAAAACAAACGGTAATTAAAATATCCAACTCTGAATGTTTAAGCTATTTAAATGGGTATTTCTGCAATTAATATTTGCAGATTAAATTTTATTAACGTGGCGTGACTTTAAATATCTGTTATAGTTTAATCAATTCTAATAATAATTCCAAACGCCAAATTAAATTAATCGCAAATTGAATTTTGATGTCACTTTATTTAAAATATTGGCGTAGCATATTTGGTGTAAATATTAATCAGCTTATTTAACAAAGCAGAAATTTTGAACTCACAGCTTTTAATTAAAAGTCTTCATAATTATTCAATGAAAACCATCTAATACATTAAAAAATAAATACCTAAGTTTTCTGAATAAATATAGTTAATGATTTTTCTCGTCGTCGTTTTTTTTTTTTCATAAAGTTAAATGTTTCAATTACCATCGCTTATAAATTTTAGCTAGTAACTCTATCAGTGGTCAACTCCTGCATCTCAGCAGTGTCACGTCTCTCATTAGTGGACTGGAACAGCTACAATTATCACGAACCTTCAGGACCTGGAACTTACGCCTTCGGTTACGATATTGATGATCCTGGTACAAATAACGTACAATTTAGAAACGAAGAACGACATCCGAATGGAACCGTCACAGGAAGTTACGGTTACGTCGAACCTGATGGTAACGTTCGACTCGTTCATTATATCGCCGACCACAACGGTTACAGGTAAAAAAAATATTATTACAACCAGAAAACTTATTCAACTTTCTAGAGTACGTGAGGAAAACCCTTTAAAGTTATCCCTGTTAAAGCCGATTCGGTACCCGGATACTCCCTTCTATATTCCCGGAATTAACGTCGACTTTAAGCGAATAGCTGCCACTGGATATCCGCCGTATCGACGCTATTTTCCTCGCAAATAATTTTATAAATGACCTATTAATATCTAACTCAATAAAGAGCTAATTTATTTTTAGTAGAATGGTTGCAGGCCAAGTGGGCATCTTTGGCGCACTCCTCCCCGATCGATAACTGTTGCGCTTAATTGAGAGCGTACAAGGTTTTTGTAGGTGTGATTAAAGTAACAACCCTACATTATATTTGTGACTAATTTATTGCCCAATCACCTGAGCTTGTAGTAATGTTAGGGGTCAAACTACGAAATGCTTTATTTTTGTGGCGGAAACGCGGGTGTGTCTCGAACAAATATCAACACTATATACCGTAAAGTGTGCCACACAGAGATTTCGATTTTTATTGGCTCATAATAATGGAATGGTGCACTTATTGGACAAGAGATTGATGAAGTTGAACTATGAGTGACTCGGTAATACTACATTATTTATGCATTGTTATTACTACAATGAAATAATCTATACCGTCGATTATCTACTGTCTAAACTTGGTAATTTATGTGATTGCCTGAGGCTTCATATCGTGCATAAAGTTCTACAACCCGAAATAATAAAAATCTTCACATGACCATATCAGTACATCAAAACCCAAACTTTTGGCATTTCATTTTCTCTACAAACAAAACAAAACAAACATTTCTTCCGCCTCCACCTCAAACTGTCCCCACTTAAGCAATTTCAGTGAAAAATAACTTTAGCACGTTACTCATTTCCTTGTTCCTGAGTGCCGAGATATTTACAGCGAATGCAGTGCATAAATTAAGTTAGATGCACCACCTCGACGAGTATAAATCGATTAATTATTAAAGTATGAGAGAGATTTCGTCATGTTCTTTGGTGTTTACTGCTTCTAGCGTAAACAGGATTTTGCTTAAAGTTTGGAACATGTTCCGGCTTGTTTGACATGGGTCAACGAAGCAGAGTTAGGGTGGGATAATCAGAGAACAAATATGAAAAAGGAAATATTTGTTTTGATTGAGATTTTATTTGCAAGTTCGAGTTTATTTTATTGGCAGATTTTAGAGTCGTAGTGTTCTATTATTTATGATAAATTTAGATTTTTGTGTATAAATTGAATCATTCTGTCTTGGGAAAAATGTTCTGAAGTTTTTCTTTTTATTTTAGTGAAACATTTTGTGACAATCGTGTTAAACTCAATTGTTTTCTGACTTGTAGTTTTAGAAACTTATCTATCAACAGATTATCAAATATCATAACTCTTTTAACTGAAAATAAATTAATAAAGTAACAGATTTAAAAAAATAAAACTAAGAATAAATATTTAGGTATTTTAAACATTTTTAAATTTATATACAAATTAGATAATTACTTCCATAAAATTACCAATATTTAGAAAAAAATGGAGCACGTAACGTACAGGGATTAGCCAGAAAAGAAAGCGTTTTCTTTGAAGATGTTGTTGAGAATGTTTAAAAACCTCACAAAAGCTCTAATTAAAATTTGCAATTTTGTATAAATGCGTTAAAAAACAAACGTATAAAAAACTAAAATAAATACTGTACTGACTCAAAAACCAATAACTTTGAAAAAAAATAACAATTAAAATTTGTGAGAATTGGTTAGAACCTGGCCATTTTATGAAAAACCAATTACAATTAAAAAAAAAATCTTAAATCTTGCAAGCTCATTAAACTCACTTAAAAACTGACAAGCATTACAAAAACTGATAAAAAAATTAATTATAGCAACGTAATTTTTTTTATTTATGTTCGATTTTTTTAGATAGAATAATGGGTGGTATTATTTTAAGCAGAGTTCATCCCTTTAGCAGATGCTCAACAAAAAGTGGAGTAATTGCTAAAAAAATAAGATGTACATACTTATTATATTTTTAATAATGATAAACTTTTTTTATAAAAATGAGCTTTAACTATTTAAGCAGGTGCTCAAAATCACAATAGTGTAAATGTCATATTTGCAAGTTTTTTGGGCTTTATTTAAAGAGTATGCTTCTTCGAGATTGAGCGTGCATTTACGTCCTACTAATAAAGTAAAATTTTAAAAAAAAATATAATATATCAAAAAAAAAAACAGTAGTTCTCAGAACACCACCTCTGCTTTCAAACTCCTAGAAAATGTTGACCCAATCATTCCACGATATTTTTGTTAAATCTATATAAAATCTCATAGTCAACATCCTGAGGGTAAGTCCGAACTTCATAATATTTTCTTGCACAAGTTGGCATGAATTTGGTCATATCTATGTTGAGCATACTACCGACATACCTTTAAATTATTTGTGTACCTGCTTTGTTTCTATAATATATACTGAAGTTTTTTCATACCGAAAACTTAAGGATGTATAATACACTTACTATTAAGTAAATACACACAACAGTAACAGGTGCTTTTTTAATTAGCATCGTTTCTATCTTTTTTTCGTCCTATCAAATGAAGTACCTACCTAAAATCTAAAAGTTTATAACTTTGAAGCTAAAATCTCAACTGCACCTTTGCCAAAAAAAATTCAAATCAACACATTTATAAAAGACAAAAACTGGATATATTTTGCAGCATTTACACTTAATTTTTTCTATTTTATTCAAACCAGCGAAAAAAAATTTAAATGCTTGAACCTCTATCATTGGATTTCATAAATATTAAAATTACTGATAAAATTATTGTACTAAATTCTTAAACCCATGGGAAAAATTTGCGTAAAAATTTCAAGCATTTTCATAGGAACTATTCCTACGCATATTTTTTTGTCATGAGTTTAAAAATTAAATTGAAAACTTTTACTTCTACATCCTCAAACAAAAAAACTGTTTATGTTCACAACATAAGTCAAAATTTTATTGTGATTGAAACTCGCCAAGTAAAGCACAACGATATAAAAAGCTGTTTCAACCAATCTTACCAGCCAATAAATTACAAAGTAAGTCATAAATTTTTTAACAAAAAGTTTTCAATGAAAAACTTTAAAGCAGAAATTATGTTTAAGGATCTTAAATACTCCGAAATTATTTGATAGCAAAAAATATATTAATTAATTAATTAATTAATAATATAATTAATTATATAATAATAAAATTATACCAAAATAATTCTTGAAAATAATATACTTTAATAATTATATCTTTAACGTAATTTAAAAAGTACAAAAATTTATTTGATTTAGATTGGTTTATATTGTGAAGGTATCCACAATTAACTCTTCATTTCCGCATTTCCACTCAAGAACCAACAAACAATTAAGCAATTTAAAACTTTAAACACAATAGTAGAGTTTTGGAAAAAGTGAAAAAATGCAAAAACCATGAAAATAAGAATTTTACTTTCGTTCTTAAAAACAACAATGTAATAATATGCAACCAACAATACTCAAACTTCATTAATAAGCTAATCTTGAAATATTATTTATACTGCTATAAAGCTTAAACACGCTGTCAGCAGACAGTTTTTCTATATAATTCTACAGATAGTACTTTTCAGTACTAAAAAAATGTATATAAAAGCAATAACTAGCTATTTTTTTTTTCGTAAAAAAAATTATTACGTATTTAACTTACGCTTATTTACATGTTTCCATTGGCGAGGTAATACAGAAATTTTTATCTATTTTATGAAGGCAAAATCTATTATCTGTTTTCTCAAAATTATTTTAATAAAAAGTATTTGCATTTTTTTTAATATGTTAAAAGGATCCAACAATTTTTTTATACTTTTTTCAAATCAACATCTTGTAATTCGAATTCTATATTAATTTCATTTTTAATAAGGCATACATATTTTTAAAGAGCACTAATGTAACAGCAATAATTTAAATTAAATTACTCAACAACTACATCTTTATAAAATAAGCGCCATGATTTTCCAAGTCCCAGCATATTGGAAAATTTCCAATATCATTTTCCAGTGGTTTACATTTATGAAATTTTTGCGCTACCACGCATCGTCCCAATATGCAAACTCGCTATATAAAACAAAAACAATTTACGCAACGGCTCATCCAATAAAAAAAACACTTTCTCGCAGGACAAGATTCCTAGATTCTTGTCGCAGAATCACGTAATCCCGGCTTTCACACTCTGCTCCAAGGACAGGAAGTAGCATGTAAACAAATAGACAACAATGCAAGGACCAACGATAAGAAAACAGCGATAAAACACCAGAAACTTACGCAACCGGTGTCTCAATTAATATCGCCCAATTTGGAACTGAAAGAAAAATTCTTTGAGCACTTAACGTAAACACTAAGAGGGGAGTACCCACCCTATCTCTATATATACGTAAGATTTTCTCTCGATGCGGTAGTGCATCTAAACAAAATGTATAAAGTACGTTTAGTTCCTGTAGTTTTGGTGGTACTTTGGGCGGGTTCTTTGTGGTCGTATCCTCTAGAGTACGGTCTCTTGAGTCCTATTGTTAAAGCCGAACCTGTAGTAAGTGTGAGTAATTAATTACTACCAGTTTTAAATTCAAAAACTTGTGTAGGCTTATCCGAAGTACCACTTCGAGTATGGAGTGAAAGATGACCACACTGGGGACATTAAAGAACAAGCGGAAGAACGAGACGGTGACGTGGTAAAAGGAGAGTATTCACTGGTGGAACCTGATGGTACTCTTCGGAAGGTCCAATACCAAGACGATGGGAAAAGTGGTTTCAATGCTATAGTCACACGAACGGGACACGCAGTACACCCTTCAACTAATAAGGTGGTAGTACCACTTTATGCGGGCTACCACCATTAACCCACTTTAAACTTAGTCATTATAATCGTAGAGTATTATGTAAATACTAATATTGCATATTTATCATAATTCCATCAAATACATTTCCCATACGTTACATAAATCCTTTGTTTTTTTAAACACTGATTTCATGGCTCGTATTTTCAAGGATCCTTGTCATCGAAGTGAATATTTTCCAGCGAATGCGTTGTTCAAATTGTCGATACTGTTTTAAAGTCAAATGGTTATATATACATTATTGATGTGACGATTTTCCAATATCCTACATACTTTAAACATATTGAAAACGTTCGACTCGATGACAAAAAGCGCAAATTTGGTTGGAATTCATTACCGCACGAGACATTTTAGTTGGTAGGCAACCAACAAAAACAAGACAAAAGCCAACATGAAAACTTCTAAAAAACTCATTTAGTTGAATTAACAATTCGACACTAAAGTTTGTTTTTCAAAGTTTTTAGAATTCTAATTTGAACTTGTTAATTCTCGTACCTGCAAGTGCGAAAAAAACATTCACGATAAAGCAAATTTTTACATGATTGGAGACATAATTAACACTGCGGTTATTAATAAACTTCTTTACATTCTACTGACAAAGTTTTAACATAAAAATAAAAGTAATTTACTCGCTCCAGCATTCTTCTCAGAATTTGTTTTGTATGCGATCGTTACAAATATGTTTAAAATGACAAAAAAACGTACTTTTATGAATTTTTCCGGTAAATTACCTATCAATGAAATACTCTGGCAATTTATCTTTCTTCCGTTCCCACGGTCGACGAAAGCAAGCACCAAAGATGTTTGTTATTATTTTTACTGGAAGTAATATTTTACAATGCCTTTGGCTCTATTCCGGCTTTTGGGCGCCCCCGTAAATCCGCGCTTCTCTTCTCTAAGCAGATGTAGATTACCGATAGAGCTTCGCCTCCGGAACATCTCGCAAATATATTATTGTGTTATGTATTTCCACGTCGCATCTCACCGGATTCTTCCGGGAACACACATCCCGCGGAAATCGCGCGTGAAAAGGATAAACGTTAGTCATCATCGCCATTTAGATAACATGAAATTAAATGAAAAAGAAAAAGCGATAGATATAAACACACATAAAAATTTCTCCACTGCCTATATGGACATAAAACGGCGGCGAGTTGATCGTGCATATACATTACTTCCTGCCCTCGTGAATCACAGTAGTAGCTATAAACAGTACAGTAAACTCTTATGTAATTCGAAACTGTGTTTTTTCGCGGGTTGGACGCTTTCCACGTTACAAAATTCGATAAATTTTGCCGGAATAGACGGGAAATTCGAAGAGACGCGGCGAATTTCAATGTGGGATTGGGGGCGGCAACGGTGAACGGTGTTGCTGATAATTGGTTTATTGATCCTGGGATTAGGTTTGCTTATTTTGATTGGAGAGGTGATCGCCCGGAAGCAATGAAAGCATAATAGCCGACAAAGAGAAGCGCACAGCGGAAGTCCAAATAAGTTACCAAAGCAAAAAACATACAATGAAACTTTAACAATTTATTAACAATAAAACAGTCTTAAATTTTGACGTATTGCACACTAGCTGTAAAGCCATTGGTACCACCGGCAGTATATCTCACAATTCTCATGAACCCATCCGGTTGCAGGACCTTATACTCTCCCACGACTTCGTCCCCATCTCTACTTTCTTTATGTACTTGTGATGTTCCAGTTTTGGGGTCTTCCACTCCATACGAGTATAAATAATCAGGTTTCGCCACATAGTCCGGAACGTACACTCGATTTTGGTACCTTGGTACTGTCACTTCTCTGACCTCTCCACTCACAGGTCCTCGGAAAGTATGATAGGAATAACTTCCATCGTCTTCTGAAGACACACAGATTTCTAACAAAAGATAGCAACTTACAAAAAGTACTACCCTCATGGTGTATTGTAACTAAGTACACTTGTTAGAAGTAGAGTGTCTTTTATATCTACTTACATTGTGTAATTTGATGGTCACTGACTTCGTTGCGTTGAAAGAGTTGGACTTTTATTTTTTGAAATTTGCGGGTTTGCAAATATGATAAGATTATCTAATTGGTGGCACGGTTCGAATGATTTAATAGGTCAATTGTGGTTGTACGTGAGGTTTGGTACGTGGTAAAAGAAGAGTTTATGGCGTGGAAAATGATGGGTAAATCCAGTTCAGCATTGGTACCATTTATTTATGTTACATCACAGACCTATGTAATAAACTGTGACGAATCTATAATCCGCAAAAGATTACAAAAAGTGAAAATTGTACACATAAGAATTAAATCAGTTTTTGTTTCAAAGTGCGTGTAATCATTCTAGATTTTTTTTGTTTTCTACATGACTATAAACGTTTCTTTATGTAAACGTCGCGACTATTTCTTCAATCTCAAGGTGCCTAACCGCAACGAGCGGAATATAAAAAAGCTCTTCACATTGAATCATAATCAATCCGGAAGTCCACAAATCAAATCGATTAAATGTACACCGGTCGTTACCACCGACATAACTCACACTCATCCTTCTTGAAAGAAGATAAATCGCGCCGTCTTTCTTCTGTTTATCGTAAAAGTAGGCCAACAAAGGAGCACCAATCCAAGGCTGATAAATAAGAAAAAGAAACAAAGAGAAAAATGTCCAACTAGTTGCTGTACTTTAATTAGGTGCAGCGACTCAGTTTTAAGAGAAAAAAGTACACTAAACTTCAACCTGAAGTCGCCTTAACAGTAATTTAGAGAGATAATTCCGCTTCCATTTACGTCACAAACATACATGTGCAAGAGTGATGCAAGTGGCATGTAAACAGACCATTAAGTTTTAACAAAGGCTGTGTTGCATCTTGGATTGGAATTGGCCTACTTTAGGGTGGATTTACGTTTTAATTGCTTGGGGGTAGGAAAAATGTACGTGTAGTGGCGGGGTTAGTGTAGAACTCAATTAAACTAAAACTGGCGAACCTGGACTCGGATGGAGATATAGGGTGAAAGCCAAAGGGTGTGGAAATTACAGAGAGGAACTAGGAAGAAAATGTTGGGCTATCATCAGACGGAAATTGGAATAAAAGCAAATGTTCGATATTTAACAAATATCAAATTTTTGTTTAACTACATCATTCTACGAAAGGCTTTGACAGTTCATCCAAGTATAAGGAAGCTTAAAATTTTAACCATGTTGTTAATAAGAAAAAGCAAAAGACAAATCTTTAATAATAAAAATGGAATACTAGCTCGACTAAAGAAATTAACTGTTTATTCATTTGTCTGGAGAAGTTAAACAAATGGAAACTAAAGTTTCAAGCAGAAACACTTGCTTTATTTTTATTATTGAGAGGTTTCGTGACGTGAAAGTTTTGAGCACACTTCGAACTCCGTTTTACCTGCCTCAAGACTTTCCTCTTATGAGTTAGACATTCCGTGTTAATTAGCTCGTAAGCAACCACTTTATGTCTACTTCCTTTCAACAATACCTACAGAATGTCACTTTAGGAATGTTGATTTTATGTTAGAAAAAACGCAGAAGAAGAAGAATTTTTTTCGAAAAGGTAATAGCTAAGTATTACACAAAATATACTCTGATAGTTTACGGTTCTATTAATAATATAATTAAAAATTTAACCTTTGCAGAAACAGTTAACCAGTATGTATGTAGTGTCTGTGTGCATAATTCTAGGACTTAAAGATACCGAAGATGTATTTATAGATAATAACATAATAAACACATTTTATCAGAATTTAGCAAATATTTACAAACCGTCGGAATGACAAGCTTTTTATGTCATTTTACCATGCTGTGATTATTTTTAGGTGACATCTCAGCGCCTAAATGAACAGCGATTACAACAAATGACATTTTTTCTAAATTACAGTATTGATGATTATAAAATATCGGAAATTTGAAACTCCTAAATTACTTAATTTGTATAAAGGAAACATTAATTCCTTTCTATAAACATTTCACAAGTTTAATTTTAGTCACTTATAATTTTGTAAACACATGTGTCATTTTACAACAAAAAAATTATTTGTCATTAAAAGTTTACGCCGCTCTTGACATAGTTTTTTTCCCACTTATTTTAATTTTTATATTGACATGTGTCATTTCTGTTTATTTACAGAAAATATTTAATACCTTTGATTTTTTTCCTGCGTGTTCCAAAACGAAAATATGTAATTAATTAAAAAAAATTCAGATAGAAAATTTATCGCCTAATTGATAGTATAATAATATAATAGATTTTTTTATCGAACACAGAGGTGACCATTCTTGAATAGTAAAGATACTGTTCTACAAAAATAAAATTTAAAAAAAAAGTCTCGTATTATAACAAATGTGGTCCCACTGGAATCCTTGAAAGTGAAAACGTATGTCCACATCTGATTGACACCTATAAAACGTCAGTTAAAAAATAGAATTTTTATATAAAAAAAAGAATTTTTAAGAAAAATACATTTGTTTTGTTCGACTGTTATAATAAACATTAGAAATGTTCTCCATTTTGTTATAAATAATAAGAAGCCCTTCGTCTAATTCCTTCTGTAACACGTCGCAACATAAGATCAATCGCAAAGGACATACGTTTTCGGTTTCAAGCATGACTCGATTACAAATTATCTTGATCGCTCGATTGACTTTGGTGCATTTCGAAAAATTAAAAAATGTCAATGTTTTCATTTGTTTTATTAGTGTCATTTAAGCCTACAGTAAAAATCATAATGTCTACTTCGTTCACCCGCTTTACACAACTAAATTTTTGAAAAAATGCTTATCAAGACTTATACCACTTTATTTTGGACGTCACTGTATTACTTGCTTTTCAAATAATTTATTTATTAAAAAAAACTTAGCTGTATTTTAGTAGCTTCTCTAATATACCTCAGAAAAGTAACTTTGCTTTAAATGAAAATGGTGTAATTATGATACAAGCATGCACGCAAAAAGAAAACAAAGGATCTAGAAAAGGTGTTAGAGCTCCTATTCAAAGACGAGCCCTATCTGAACTAGAAACAATAAAAGAAAAGATAAAAACGTCTATTACAAAATCATATCTTTTTATTTGAATTTTGGCGTATCTTGAAAGCATTTCCGGTTTGACAAAATCAACGCCAACTCGGAGGTCGCTGGTTTTACCCACAAACGATAAGAAAACGCAAATTATTTCGATCCTTTGCTCTGCGTCATTCTTTCCAAATTCCTTTCATCTCTGAAAATAACAACCTGCAGTAATAAACCAGATAAAATGAATAAAGAAAAATGTTTTCCATGCAGAATGTTAATCTTTTTGCGCGCAGAGTACCCCAATCATAAATCGCCAACAATTATATCGCAGTAGCCCTTCTTTTTTAATACCAACCATTTAGGATCGAAATAAAAATGCGGAAGCGCAAATTAGCCAAGTGCGCATTTTTTATTGTTATAAATAAGCTTGTTATGAATAAATTGCCACCCTGATAGCGCAAACAACAGAATGAGTTATAAGTGATTATGTTAATAAATTTTATTTTTAATGTAGTGCGTCTGTACAATTTTATTATTGTCCGATGCGCCGTTCATATCGAGAAGTTAGTCGCTTGCAGAGCGTCCTGCGGTTAGTGTGTTCTTTGCCAACTTCACGTCGGATCTATCACTCGTCAGTGCGCTGAAAAATGTGAATTGTGAAATAATTAGGTGAGTTTCCAAGTGAATGTGTACATATTTGGGTTGTTTAACACAAAGGCTGCAACTAGAGTTAAAAATCATTTCAAGTTGTTAAAGAAAATTTAGAGGTTATATTACTCTCAATGTATACCCCCGCCGCATTTCACCTTGTTGTTGTTTTAGGCGAAGACAGGGAGAGTGATGTATTTGCAATGCGAGGAGCACTTCGACAGTGATTATGCCACCAGTGAAGTGCTTGACAAAAATGGCAAAAGCACATGTGCTGTGTAACTTAGGTATTTGGAAACACAGCAAATGGAGGACTGTTGATAAATTGAGATAACCAAGTTTTTACCACATCTCTACATTCCAACCCTTAGCATAGTGCCATAATCTTTCACTTCACTACCAAAGCCACATCACATACCTCATATGTAAGTCTGCATCGGTGATGGGAGAAGACAGCAGACCTCTTCTGGGGGTCCCAAAGATAAGAATCGTGAACAGCGTGTTGCGCAGGTTTCGCAAGAAAAACCACTGTGTCTACAAAGCGTCCACATTGAAGAAATGTGTTGTCTTCATTATCTTCATTAGCATACTCTTAATCATCTTCTACTCACAGTATATAGGGCATTCGCCGTCTTATCTTACAGGGTAAGTTATAACGCAAGACGTTACTGCGAAAATTTTATTTCCTCATAAAAAAAGTGTGTTAAGTTAATGTAGCGCAAATAACATTCAATGTAAATAAATCTATAGAAATATTATGATAAACATGCAATTAACTCCCGTTAAGTTAAATGTGTATTTTTGTAGTGGCGACATCTTTTTTTCAGCCGTCTGACACTAAAAAAGTGTGAGAACTAGTTCCAGCCGTATTTTTACGTCAAATGAATAAATTGAGAATGCTAACTACTAGCAGAAATCGGATATGTCATTATGTTAATAAATTATTGATTTTAACTCTTAACAAATATGGCATTAATGTATATTAGATGCAAGGCAATGGGGGCGTTTATAATCACAAATTATGGGTAACTAAAAACACACTCTTACTTTTGTCGCATAATAATATTGGTTTACTTATTCTCATATTTTTAATTGTTTCCAGTTGACTTAAACGAAAGCCCAAGGTAATTCAAAAAACCGTGTCTAATAGGCTTTGTAGTTTTTCTACATGTGTCAGCTCTGTTACCTATCGGTTTTGGCATTTCTGAACTGTCAATATTAGTTTAAAAAATCGTTACAACTATTTATTTATTGCATTTGACAAAGTAAAGCTACTTGTTTGGCTACCATACCGTAAATCATAAGATAAAACTTCGCTGTGTTAGTAGTTTAATATATCTATATAATTCAGCAATCTTCAGGGAAAACAAGTTCCTAAGTCTCAGATTATGCAAATTTTGTTAGATCATAGAATTTCTAAGAGCGTAAATAATACAATTTTTTGTCGTTTATATTAACAAAAATGTTACAATAAAAATTAAAGTAAGTCATATAATTTTAATAATAAAATAAAAATTGTTAGGAATTTTTTAGTGATCTACGTAAATATTTTTTTAAAAATCTCATTATTACTCTGAATATTTTTACAGTTGAAAAATTGTAGTGGAAACAATAGGTTGGTCACACATCTCTTGTTAGTATTAAAAATCCTGCCTTAATACAGTGTTAGAAAATTTAATGAACTCATAATTATTTAATGACTTGTAAATCTTATGATTAAATTTTAATTTATGTTCATAAATAAATTTATCCTATAATTGATTCATTTATTGATTCAATTTTTACTCCATAATTAATTTCGAAATTAAGCCTTTAAACATAGAAGTACCATATGATCAAATTAAAACTGGTCAAGGCTGCTTGTAGAATTTAAAATCTGTTGGTAACTTTGTCTCACGTCAAATTCACATTACAACAATTGTAAAATGAATGACCAACCCATGTTAACTTCTTTGACGCCGTTTTTATTGGATCAAATGATATTTTTAGATATGAAAAAGCAAACTCAATTTTTTTCATCATCACCGCAAAAACGTAGCTTTATGACTCTCTTAGAAGATAACTGAATGGGACCATATTAATTTTTGACAGCTTATTTAAAAAAAATATTCTAGTGGGTAAATATCTACATTCAGTTGTTTGATTTATTTTTTGCCTTCTCGCATTTTCCGGTTGATTTTTTTTTGTTTGCTGTTGTTCTATAGGACAATTTTAATCTTTGAGCTGATTACGTTAAACAATGTCAGAAAAACCATCATCAATGATTTCAATTTTACTCCTTTTACTTATAGGGCGGTAAAATTTAAATTATTAACATCACTAGCACCCGACGGTATTTACATATGTTAACCTTATCATTGACTCAGTTTCATGTTTGATATTTTTCTTTGATAATCCTAAAAGTGTATTTGAATATAAAATTTTCATATCGATTTTCCAAATAACGCCATATTCTTTGATAACAATATTTTCTAGAAGACGCAAAGGCAAAACTGGAATGTAGCAGAGAATACATTGTAACTCGGCATTTAATGCCCTTGATTTAGCTACAACCGGTACGTTCATATTTCCCTGAATGACCCTGGTTTTTCATGACGTCACTCAAAAGATAAAATTTAGCTTGTTATTAGTACATTAAAATTTTCTGTTTGGTTCAGTGATCTTCAGAAAAATTCACCGGCTTTGGGACATATACCTAACAATTTTATGAACATGCAACGATATGGCAGGGATTTTTTTTGCACTAGCAGAATATAAAGAGCTTTTTAAACCATAAAAAGCGAGACCGAAATAGCGTAAAATATAAATTGCAACAGTTAAGTTTTTAATGTTTTGATATTAAATTGAGTGCTTGATATGGAGATAAAACACCACAATACGGAAATAAAGCTCTATCAATATCTTGTTGATAATACAGTGTATAAAGGGATAAGTTCTAACAGCTCCTTGAAACATTATTATACAAATATCTAATCGTCACTGTAATCATGAATTTTGTGATTTCTCCATGATTTATCAACGCTGCACGTGGGATTTAGGGTGTTTTTTTTGTTTCTTTTTCCCCGTGCACTCTGCAAGCCTTCGTTACACGAAGTATTGTACTTCACCCACGTATTAAAAACACGCAACACCATACATACATAATCCTGTTTGCTCATACAAATGCGTCGTTAAGCAAGTTATGCTCCTTCAATTAGTTCCTGCAGAAAAACTTTATTACCTATTGTACTATTTATTCAAATTCAAGAATGTATCCCATAAAAATTCTAAACAAAATTTCAACGTAATGTTTTATTAACGAATAAATTCTTTGCTCTTCCAATTACGGTGACGACCAGAGCATAAAATTCAATTTTTACCACCAGCGTTTTCCTATACAGGGTGATCAATCAAATGGGGCACTCCTGAAAAAAAACAAACAAGTTATCCCGATTTCATTTCCTCCATAAATTTAGGAAACGTCGAACCAAATACTTAATGTAAACGAAACTTCACAGGAACGCATTTTAAACCCACAACATAATAAATTATGTTTTACTATGAATTATATGACTCCACTGATTAACTAACATCGTAAATAAATGAAAACAGTTATAATTTAACCTGTGTTAAAGTCCTATCGTTGGTTTTTGGGCTTTGTCGTTTCACCACCCCAGTTAAGTCGCGAAATGAAAATACCTCCACTATTTTTATTGAACAAAAATGAAATGCGGGTGAAGTTGCAAAAAAGTCTCATTTTCCATGCTCGGTAAATTGTAGTAGTTTTTTAGTCATAGAAAGAAACACCGTTGGTATTGTTCTCAAAAATTTCAATTAGTGGACTGGTGTTAATGTGCAGACAAAAACAGAGAAACTGGATTTGAATGATGTTAGAATGTTTGTTTTATGCAAACTTGTTGTTACCAGTTTTAAGTGTTTTGAAAGCCATAAACACAGTTTGTTATTCATTTCTACTTGTTTGTTTATCAGGAAAAATGAATCTAGACCAATTTACTTTCTAATATTTGAACACCGCGCTTATCCAACGAGTACACAAACTTAAAAAATCTGATGTACCCACGTGGACTTACATTCCACTTGTAGTTTCTTTTCTAATTGCATAATGTAATCAGCTAAAGTAAATAACTTGATTTCTTTCTTTGGATGAGATAATCTTTAATCATTGCGATAAGTTCTGTCTAATTTACGACGGTTATGCAATCACTCGTGATAAGCTTTAAGGATTTACCGAAACAATTGGAACGGAAAATTTTGATGACAACCCGTTACGATTTTCTTGGTCACCACAACTTCTCGTCTCATTTTTACTCTTTGAAATACAGTACAAAGTCATGTAATGTTACAGACTGTAAACAATTCGTCACAGTCGACGTGGTGGAAAAACTGAAAAACGAAAAAACTTCAAAACAATTTATATCAGCGTATAATTAAATTCCAATTCTTGTAGCTCGGAATAATTTCCATTGTTGAGAATTATTTCAATAATTCAAGGGTTCGATAATGTCGCTGTAACTGCGATTATTCAAATTGAAAAATAAAGCGTTGGAACAGTTCGTTAGCTGATGGAACGTGTTTTTATTTTTAAAATGACAAACAGTAAAGTTTCATTAACTTGTCGTGTTATCTGTTTTGCGTACTTCTATATACAGTGGAAATTAGAGATTAGGTTCATTGAAATTCTCTTTTCAGAATATCGTTCGCGATATTTAATAGTCTCTTTTGAGGGTGAACAAGGCGAATTGAATGTTTTTTCCTCATTGAAGTTTTTAACACAGTAAAATAGATCATTTTATAATTTACTGTAATGTGGCAGAAGAATTTAGATAAAAATGCACCAACACTAAAAAAAGTTTTATTGCAGTCAACCAAATTTTGGATTATTTAAATTTCATTGAGTCATACATAATCGAAAAAATAAATAATAAACAAATCGAGTTTATAAGTAGCGAAAAGAAATTTATTCAGTAGCGCATTGGAGAAACTTGAAGTTTCAAATTGATCGCTGCTTTCAGAGCTTTTTAAAGATAAATATTTAACTTTGAGGCTTAAATTTTAACTAGTACCTTAAATCCTACTCTTTATAAAATAAAAAGTGTTAAAAGCATTTTTTCTTGAAAATAAAAACTAAACAGCAACAATCAGCATCGTTTATGAAAAACTACTAAAAAAGGTACCGAACTTTCAGTTTTATCACCAAAGAACTAAAAATTGTTTTGCTACTTTCATAAAAACATATTCGAATAACTTCATTGTAAAGAAATAAATTTATCTAGGTCTAAGAATAATTAATATTTATTGTAAAGATTTCAGTGTGCAATGATTGTTTATTTTTGTTTTAAAAAATTATTAAACGTTTTCAACGAATTATGTTTTAAAAAATTCAATTGATAAATTGCTAAAATTAGACATTCGATGACATTTAAATAGCCTCATAAAATATTGCATTCTCTAGTTGACCTATTTGATAGGTTTACTTATTAATTCACAGTAATTATTTCAAAATAAACGTATCATTTATATTATTTAAACAATTAAAAATGTACTCAAATGACTAAAAAAAGTGTTCATAAAGAAGAAATAGAAGATGTAATATTAATTGATTTCTCGGCAGCATATGAGTATGCCTGAATTTTATTGCTTTTGATTTTTGAAGAAAGGTATTAATTGCATGTGCATATTTGCATTGGGTCAGTTTGTAGGGCTATATTGCTTCTATATGTAAAAAAATAGAATTTATAATGTAATTGTTAATGATTAATTAATGGTTTTGAGCTTGAACCCTGTACAGCAGATTCCATCTACGACAAAAGATCAAGGGACTAAGCATATTATTTTGTTGTAACTGCAATTTGTAAAAATGTTTCTTATTTAAACTTTGCTTTTAATTGTAGTCTTGTCTAATTAATACACCCGACATTTTGTCTAAAAAGAAAAATGACCATTTTTATAACTGAAGCGAAAATAATGTTGCACTTAAAAAAACAAAATTAACACAGCTAATTGCTTAGCGCTTTGTTCTGCTATATTATGAAATCCTCCATTTAATAAAGCTTTACCGCCAACTTTTAAACAATAACTCCGTCGAAGCGACGAAAGGTCTCAAAGTCAAAATCTCTCTAGTCTTTCTTGATACGCTTACAAAATTGTGCAGTCTTTCGTACCGATGCCATTATTATATTCTTGTTTGCGTAATTGCTCCAAAGTGAGTTTGTTTGTAAAGAGCGGAACCGTATGTTTTCAGCTTGATACAAAGAAGCAATCGCCCCGAGCCAAACATACGATGCGGCATCATGAACGGACCCCGGATACCTCAAAATCACGACCACAAAACCGAAGCGAGACTCAGAAGCTACCCCAAAGTTTTAGTATTCGTCGAAACGATGTACTCGAAATTGGGAAGAGACATCGCGGAACTACTCGTGCACACAAGAATCAAGTAAGTAGGTCTACCACGGCTTTAGGTCTTTTTTCTTCTATCGCTTTGTTTTGTCTATTTAAAAGATCCCTCTCGTTTCAGGTACAAAGTCGAAGTCGCCGGAAAGAGCCTTCCGGTCCTGACGAACCTGGATAAAGGTCGCTACGGTGTCATCGTCTTCGAGAACTTCAACAAGTACCTGCAGATGGATAAATGGAATCGAGAACTCTTGGATAAATATTGCCGCGAATACTTTGTGGGAATGATTGGGTTTATCACCCCCGAAGAGGAAACTTTCGTCGGGTCACAGCTCAAAGGTTTCCCACTTTTCATTCACACCAATTTAAAACTGAAGGTGAATTTTAAATCAAACGAAACTCGTTAACTCAATGTTCAACTTTTAGGATGCAGCTTTGAATGCTGCATCACAGATTTTGAGATTGACACGAGCGGGAGAAACGGCTTGGGGCGAATTGACAGGAAATGATTGGACTGTTTTTCAAGCAAACCATTCCACTTACGAACCACTAGAATGGGCACATAGAAACGATGATTACCAACCTACTGAAAGTAAGTAACGTTTCGGCTTTAAGTAACCACATCGCCAAATACTACGGTGGTCGAATGTATTTGTCAACATACGGAGCAAACATCGTGACCGTATTTTGTTTGCTTTAGAATAAATGAAGATGAAGAGTAGTATTGATTTGAACGTACTTGAATTGATTGAAAATGTAATTAATTCATTACGTCGATTATATTGAATTCAATTGGACCATCAAATTGTTGAATTAATAAATGGGTATTTAATATAATTGGTACATGAAATTTGATCCGGGACCAAGACCTTGGATACAAGGCAAATTGATTAAAAACCTCCAAAGAAGGGCCACAATTGTTTTAAGCCTGTACCACAATTGTTAAGGACCCTAAAAACATCTTCAGACCCAAAGATTTGGAATAAATAGGAGTAGATGAGACATGGCTAAAACTCAGTTAAACATAGCTACGACTTGGTTTGGTATTTTTGTCCTTTTCTGTGGCCTGCTGTTGCTTCTGTACTTATTCCATGTGTATTTCACTATCTCTCTCGCAAGGATGTAGACTTTCTGATAGGCTGATTCATAACCATAACTTATCATACATATAAGTGTCATATTTTACTGCATTGAGTGATTATTGAGCGATCAATATAATTTGAAATGGAGTCATACTTGAAACTGACAACGTATGTCCACTTATTAGATAAAATGTTGGTTAAAAAACAGGATTTTATTGTCAAAAATAGATTAATTTTCAAGAAAAGTAGATTTATTTTATTCGACTGTTCCAATAAATACAGAAAATTTTCTTCATTTTGTTATAAGCACCAACGAGCCCTTCGTCTAACTCCATAAATAGCACGTCGTAACATAACATATCAATCGCAAAATCGCGTTTTCGGTTCCAAGGATGACTCGATTACAAATTATCTTGATCGCTCGATATTTGATTGATTTTTAACGCAGAATTTGATTTATAGTAAATGAAAAATGAATTTCAAGTATGCCTCAATATTCTTCATGCTCATTCTGGTATGCTCGTAAATTAGAAGTAGCTCAGTGAATAAAAGCGGTTCAAATAAGAGATATTAAATTTAATAAAAATATTCTGTAGATTAGACAGATAATGTTGATTGATGGTAAAAAAAACTGGTTGCCATATCACTACGCATTATTTCAGTATATATCTCAGATTGTCAGCTAACTCTAACTAAACTTCTTATTTACAAATAATCGCTTCAATGATCTTTCACCATTTTATTTAAGATATATTTTTTGTGAAAACGAAAACGAACATTTAAATTAAAAGGCATAATTCTTCATTCATAATAAAAATGTCCTGAAGATGATGTGGCACAAATAAAATAAAACATCCTTTATAATATTTTCTGATTTATTTTACCGGCGTCAATCCATAGCTGTTTCCCAAGACTTCTTTCGGAAAGTAACAATGAAAACTTGACTAATTTTCCATTTGTGAAAATTTAGCAAGAGATATTTTTAGATCATACAGCAAACCATACAAACAGCGCACCTCGTGTTCATTATTTTTAATCAGATAGAATGAAAACACTTTGAAAAAAAAAAACAACAAAAAACTTTATAACTGGAAAGTCAATAATGCACAACGATAATAAACTTTTTAAAAAAGCACTCCGTAGCAAAAATGAATATCATGTAGGACGAATAACAGTAAAAGCTATTAAATCCATAGAATTTTTCACTAAAAAAACATTGACAAAGACAATTTGAATTTAGCCCAATTTTAGTAACGATATACATAACGTTCACTGATTGGCTCCATCCTTACGAGAGACAGGATATTGCACATTCATTGGTTTGTCATTATAATAGAAAGAAAGGGAAATTTGATATTTCCAAATCTCTCCAAAAAATTGGGCGCATCTTTTGCTTAAAATTAGAGCTTGGATTATTTGTAAATAACAACAATATAAAATGTTTTTTCAGATCATTCCAATATCTAAAAAATATAAAGATTTTTTTTAATCGATCGTTATTATAAAAGCATGAGTCACGCGCAGTAACCACATGTATTCAAATGCATTTTCTCTGTAGTCGTCGAAAAAATTTAATTATATTTTATAAAAAAATTATCTGATTTTGCTGATTTTAAAATTTGTATGTGTTTTGTTTACTACTGCACAATATAATTCTGTGAATTATTGAATAAGGCATAAAAGTAATTAATAATGATTCTAGAAACGATTGAGTCGTGTTTTATACATACTATAAATGTTCACTTTGATAAAATACCAAAATTAACATAAATTCCTATAATGCTATTTGAAACGATTTCCTTTCTTGTTCTCACGCAAATCTGCATGAAGTAATGAAGCAACCTCTTTGTCATCACACAGGTAACGTGCGCACTCCTCTTCCAACAGTAATTCAAGACCACGGTCTCTTCGACAACATCCAGCGCGTGATTTTCGGCTCTGGTTTAAAGTTCTGGCTCCATCGTCTCCTATTTCTCGACTCTCTAAGTTACCTCAGTCATGGTCAGCTGTCGCTTTCCCTCGAAAGAATGTTTCTCGTTGACATCGACGACATCTTCGTCGGTGAAGTGGGTACTCGTCTACGACCAGAAGATGTTCGAGCTCTTATTGCAACTCAAACACGCATCCAGACAATGATCCCGCGTTTCAAATTCAATCTTGGTTTCTCCGGGAAGTATTTCCACCACGGAAATAACGAAGAAGATAAAGGTGACGATTTGATTTTGGAAAATATAGAGAAATTTATGTGGTTTTCACATATGTGGAATCACCAGCAACCGCATTTATATGATAACTTAACGGTTTTGATGGAGGATATGATTTTGAATAAGAATTTTGCGAAGACTAAGGGGATTCCAGTGGATTCGGGATATTCGATCGCGCCGCATCATTCGGGGGTTTATCCCGTGCACGAGTTGCTGTATACTGCGTGGAAAAAGGTGTGGAATATAAGAGTGACATCTACGGAAGAGTACCCACATCTGAGACCAGCAAGGTAAAAAGTGGCAAGTTTAGGGGTAGTTTCTGATTGTTGCTTTTAGGCTACGAAGGGGTTTTATCCACCGAAATATCATGGTCTTACCGAGACAAACTTGTGGTTTGTTTACCCATACCATGTTCATTGATAAATATCCAGGTGGGCGAGAAAAATTGGACGAGTCCATCCAAGGCGGTGAATTATTCCAGACAATAGTCTACAACCCCGTATGTTTGAACGTCCATAAAAAGACAGTTGCTATATTTTTTTTGCTGCAGATTAACATTTTCATGACTCACATGTCAAATTACGGTAATGATAGACTAGGTTTGTATACTTTTGAATCAGTCATCAAATTCATCCAATGTTGGACCAACATTAAACTTAGTTCAGCGCCACCCTTACAGTTGGCAGAAACCTATTTTAAATTGTATCCGGGTGAATCCGATCCGGTTTGGGGGGTAAGTTCTAAATTAGTCAACTACTGGTAGATATTAACAGAAAATTGTAGAATCCATGCGATGATAGCAGACACCAAAAAATCTGGTCAAAAAATAAATCGTGTGATTCTCTTCCAAAGTTTCTTGTTATTGGACCACAAAAGACTGGTACTACTGCTCTCTACACTTTTCTTTCACTACATCCCGCTATAGCTAGTAATTTACCGAGTCCAGATACGTTTGAAGAAATACAGTTCTTCAACGCGCATAACTACCTCCGAGGGTTAGATTGGTAAGTTAAAAAAAATTCAACCTGTCCTACACTAAATACTTCTTTTATTTACTTTCTACAGGTACATGAATTTTTTCCCCGTTGAAGCTAACTCCTCAGCTCACTATTACTTCGAGAAAAGTGCCACCTACTTCGACGGCGAGCTCGTCCCCAAGCGCGTACATGCTCTGCTCCCACACGCCAAACTCGTCACGATTCTTATATCACCAGCAAAACGCGCGTACTCTTGGTACCAGCACACTAAAGCCCACGGTGACGTTATAGCGAACAACTACAGTTTCCATCAGGTAATCACTGCGAGTGACACGGCCCCGAAACCGCTACGAGACCTACGAAATAGGTGCCTTAATCCCGGAAAATATGCGCAACATCTCGAACGTTGGTTAACGTTTTTCTCACCTCAGTCGTTGCACATCATCGACGGTGAAGAGTTGAAAAGCAATCCAGTAGAAGTGATGAATGAGATGCAAAAGTTTCTAAAGATAACGCCGTTTTTTAACTATACAGATCATCTGAGGTTCGATCCGAAAAAAGGCTTTTATTGCCAAGTGGTGAGTGGGGACCACACTAAGTGTCTGGGGAGAAGTAAAGGAAGACAATACCCTCCAATGGAAGAAAAATCTTTAAAGTTGTTGCAGAGGTACTATCTGAGCCATAATACGGCGCTAGTGAAGTTGATGAAGAGGATAGGCCTGAGGAATATACCCAATTGGTTAAAAGAGGATCTATCGGATTCTTCCGCGTAGGTTGATTTTGGTACTTAGGAAAGGTGTGTGATATTAGCAAAATTGGAATGATAATAAATTGTAATGAAACGACATATCACGTTTGAATTTTAGGCAATATTCTAAAATTGGAATCAATTACATGAAACTTTATGTAACGACGATAGTTTTTTGAGGCGTTGTCCACTTTTCATGTCAGTAGGAATGTTTACGGTGTCTTAGCTAGAACATGTGCAATAGTTTTTCCTTACGTCCATAATGTGAGCTTAATAGTTGTTCTAAAAGAAGTATACCTGCTAGGTTAGTTTCATTCAATTCCTCTTTAAGCATATCCAGCGACTGAATGTACTATAAGCTTCACCGTATCCCGTTCTGTGTATAGAGTAACATGATGGGATGACTTTATGGAACTTTGTGTAATAATTGTGTATATATTTTATTTATGACTAATATACGTGCCATTTTTGTACATATTTCATTTTTATTCATCGTCAAAAGTACACATCATTGTTAGATATCTTTCATGTCTATTTTATGAGATTGATGTATATTGCATGTAATTTATAACATTTTAAATTCACCATTGATGTAAATATTCACTACTACATAGCTGTTAAAAGACGTAAAATGACAATAAAATATCATAACATTGCCCAATCTTTACTGCAATCCCAGATTTAAGTAATTTTATTAAATATTTGAAACATAAGGTGATTGAACGTATAATTTTTACCTAATTATAAGTAAAAGTAAAACTTCAGTAAACATCTGCGTTTCCTTGCCAAAGCTGATTTTAAACATTCACATTTTAAAAAAGCAACGGTTAACAAATTCTGGGAATACCAGCTTTTGATGTTCACTGATCGCTTATCTGTCACCTTTGACACTTGTAAAACAACCATTAAAACTAACCTAACTTTTTCAAAATGCCACGACGGAAAGTAGCCTTTGTACACCCCGATTTGGGCATTGGGGGCGCCGAGCGCCTTGTTCTAGACGTGGCAAGTGCTTTAATAAACCAAGGTGACGAAGTTTTCTTTATAACAAACCACTTTGACCCAAATCACGCCTTTGAAGAACTAAAAAGCGGAGAATTTCCTGTGCAAGTGTACGGCGACTGGTTGCCCAGAAGCATCTTTGGGAGATTTCAAGCTCTGTGCGCGTACATTCGTATGATTTACCTGACTTTCATATACGTGTTGTTTTACAGCAAAGAACAGAAACCAAACATATTTTTTGTGGATTTAATTCCAGTAGCGGTGCCTATTCTGAAGATGTTTAATGAAAAAGTGATATATTATTGTCATCATCCAGATTTATTGGCAAGTACTCCTGGGGGTGCTCTAAAGAAATTATATCGAAAACCAATTGATTGGGTGGAATTGAAGTCCACGAAACGAGCGGATATTATATTGGTGAACAGCGAGTATACAGCAGAGGTATTTCGAGAGACATTTCCAGAAATAACGAAACCCATACAAGTTGTGTACCCCACGGTAGCAGCGTCGTATTTAAAGACACTAAAAGAAATGAAAAACCCGAGAAAAATTACTCAGATCATTCCAGAAATATCCAGCAATGCGAGCTGTGTATTCTTATCCATTAATCGCTTCCACCCAGCAAAAAAACTGGACTTGGCCATCCTTGCTATGGACAATTTGCGCAAACTTGCAGCTCCAGAATCATGGGATAACATATTTCTCGTAATGGCTGGAGGATATGACCCTCAATCTGCCATAAATGCTCGATACTTCGACGAACTACGTCAACTGACTGAAGAGCTAAATTTACAAGACAAGATAATTTTTCTCAAATCACCAACAGACAACGTGAAAACAGAATTACTATTAGCGTGTGATTGCTTACTTTATACTCCTGTGAAAGAACACTTTGGGATTGTCCCTCTTGAAGCCATGACTGTCTCTAAGCCAGTTATTGCCTGCAATAGCGGAGGCCCTCGCGAAACTGTAGATCATGGAAACACTGGCTATTTATGTGAGCCCAACCCCGAGAACATGGCAATGTTCATGCACAGGATCGTTCAAAGTGACACGAAGGACATGGGAGCAAAAGGAAAAAAGGTCTTGGATGATAAATTCTCCTATCAAAGCTTTGCCAAAAACTTGAAAAAAATTGTAGACAGTATAAATAAGAAGAGCATTTAATGTTAATTTAAATTTACAAATAAAAGGAAATTTACTTAGTCCAAGAGACTTTTGGTATGTCGAAATGTTCAGTGAGCCCGTCCAAGTGTTGGTTGAACTTTTCCACTCGCTCCTTATGAGTCATGGAGGCTTTCTCCAATATCCTCTGTGTTTGCTACAAGAAGTGAGGCTATTATCTAAATCTAAAGTTTTTCTTACTTACCATCTTTTCCTGCATTTTTACGAACGCTAACTCAGCTTTTGTCTTGTTTTTAACAGATTTTCCCTCTTGGACTTCACTTTCCACGACTTTGATAACTTGTTCTAGGACCTTCTTGTCTTTCTTCTTCTTCTTTTTCTTTTTGATACCGCCGTCATTTTTCAGCTGCAGTTTTCCACCGCAGACTTGTGCGTACGGGTCTTCGCCCTCACCCATTTTCTTGTTTTTATTTTCTCGAATGTCTGGATTCTGTTACCTGTCAAAGTCAGCTGTCAACCCTAAAGATCCAACATAGCGGCGATAAAATCCCCAGAATGTGAGGTTATGTTTTTTATTTACGTAAATAGATTAATTTTTCTATTATTAACTTGAGGATTGTGAAAGGTTGTTAATCTAAAATGAGTTTTATTATAAACGCAATTAAAAGTATTTTACATAGGATGTTACAATTTTTATCGCTTAGTAAGAAAACACTAAGTAATTCTTTGAGTATCTACATCAAAACGAACACTGGGAATACGCTCTCTGTGGACTTGGACCCCAGTTGGGACATAAAAAACGTGAAAAAGTTCGTAGCTCCACAGCTAGGACTTGACCCTGGAGAAGTCAAGATCATTTTTGCAGGAAAAGAACTTGGGGATTCTATCACAATATCCGTGAGTTAATTCTTAAACTGATAATCTTCTCATTAAAATGAAACTTTCAGGAATGCGATTTAGGTCAACGGAGTACTTTACACGCCATTAAAGTTACAAAAAAGGTAGCTCCAGTAAAATGTGATCCCGTTATCGACGAGGGTGATGAAGGAAAACCACTGTGTGAAACTCTCAGTGATCAAAGTTTCTCCAATGACAACGAGGAAATCACTAAACCTAGCAAAGTCCACTTTTTTGTGTATTGCCCTACTTGCAAATGTCTCAAAAACGGAAAATTACGCGTCCGATGTCATTTTTGCAAATCGGGAGCTTTTACAGTACACTCGGATCCTCAAAACTGGACTGATGTATTGGAGCCCAAACAAATAACAGGGCTTTGTGAAAACGCTCCCGAGTTGTGCGCAGAGGTAACTCTTGGTTACTATCATTCTCCTATATTAACAAAATTAATAGATTTTAGATAACAAAGAGCCTACTTTTGCAGAATTCTACTTTAAATGTTCAGAACACACATCTTTAGGCGAGGATGATGGGGCTGTTCCTTTGTACCTGATTCGCTCCAACTTGAAAGAAATCCCTTGTCTAGCCTGTGCCGACGTCAAGTTAGTAGCAAAGTTCTGTGAAGTTATAAACTAAATTGAGTTTTCAGTGAGACTGTTTTTGTTTTTCCATGTGAAGGGGGACACGTTACATGTTTGGACTGTTTCCGACAATATTGCACGACGCGGTTACGCGAGAGACAGTTTTGGCAACATCCAGAATTTGGGTATACGTTAGCGTGTCCTGCTGGTTGTCCAGATTCTTTCATTAAGGAAATTCATCATTTCAGAATTCTATCTGAGAGTCAGGTAAGTCTGGGAAATGTGATACAGTAGAATGGACACAATGTTTGCTAAAAAAAAACTTTCTCATATATCCGTTTCAACTATAATAATTTTGCAGTAATTCATACTGAGCTCAGTATCGTTTTTATGAATGCAATTTTGTCTGTTAAAACTATTATGCAAAAAAATTACCTAGTCCAAAACAAAAGTATTAAAGTGTGTCTTGGGTGTCATTTGGGACAACGATTTCATCTTCTTTTTTTTTGTTATTGGTTTAAAAAAGGCATTTGCAGTTTGAACTTTCAAATTTTGCGCACTTGATTATTGGGGTAATAAAAGAAAAATTACTAAAATTATCGTTGGCACCTGATAAATGTATGCTTATAAATGTCATGTGCTAACCTCACTTCTAATTAATTTAAGGTTCAATCATCAGTTAGCATTTTAATCACATTACAGATCTAAGACCTGTTAAATTTGAAATTATAACTATAATGCCGGGATTTCTTAATATTTTTAAAACGAAAGTAATTGTTAGGAAATAATGTAGAATACGTAGATACTAAACATATGAGAGAGCAGAAAATAATAAATTAAAATGGCTATTTTACATAAATTTCATCATTTTTAAATGTACTTTCGGTACATTTAACTCAAGAGTTTAATAAACATGTTCTTTCAGTTCTGTAACATCAAAATGAAAGTATATTTTAAATATTGGAATCATAAAATTTGCCAACGATATATTCTAAATTTAACAAATTTTAATTGATAAAAGACAGATTTACAGAGCACTTTATTGCAATTAAATTTTATCTTTTAATCTTAATTTAAACTGTCAACAAGACGTGTTAAGACAAAAATCAGGGCTACCAACAGATATCAAACACTGCTGAGACGCCGTATTAGTCGTTTTAGTAGTATCGAGTGTCGCGAAAATTGGAATTAAGATTAATTGAAATTAAAAAAATCTGGAATTAAGTTTCTGCCAAAAGAAGACAAAATTTTCTCCACTTTACACTCTACTTAAAAATAACTAAATTTTTTGTTTTTGCCTGTTTCATAGTGTAATTTGGAAATGGTAATAGACTAATTGAAAGACCATGGTAATGCGTTAAATTTATTTATTCTTTGATATATTTCAGTATGTGCAATACCAGCGCTTTGCCACCGAGGAATACGTCCTCCGCGCTGGTGGCGTGCTCTGCCCCCAACCAGGTTGTGGAATGGGCATTCTAGCGGACCCAGAATGCACCAAAATAACTTGTATCAATGGCTGTGGAGTGAGTTTTTTTAAAACTTTCTTTTCACTCTCCATGTAGTATGTCTTTTGCCGGTTATGTCTGCAAGGCTACCATATCGGTGAATGTCACCTTCCGGAAGCTAGCAGTTTACAAAATTCTGATTGTACATACAATGTAGATCCAGCACGAGCTGCAGATGCTCGTTGGGATGAAGCTTCGAAAGTTGCAATAAAAGTGTTGACAAAACCGTGCCCGAAATGTAGAACGCCCACGGAACGCGATGGTGAGTGTCTTTTTGAGAAGTCTGGAAAACTAAATTTTACGTTTTTAGGGGGATGTATGCACATGGTGTGTACTCGAGCGGGCTGTGAATATCATTGGTGCTGGGTCTGTCAGACCGCGTGGACGAGAGACTGCATGGGAAGCCACTGGTTTGGATAATTTGTTGGTCAAGTTGGTTGTTATTGTTTAAATAAAGCGTTTTTGTCATGGAAACTAGTTTTTCTTAAGAAATAATAGCGTCAACAGTCAAACGTGAAGCCATTTTTGAAGATATTGTTAGCTGAAAAGGATGAACTTCTGCATCAAAAGAGGTATCCTTCTTTCTCCTATGAAATTACAGTCTTTTTCATTAGTTTCGTCGCGTTTTGCCTCATTACTTCCTACATTATTACTGCAAATTGGCTTTTTATAATACAGAATACACTAAATATAGCTTCCACCACATTAAACTTTTCCTTTTTTCTCTAGTTTTTCTTTTTTGCTCTTCAATGCACTCAAATCCCCATTTCTTAATGACGGCTGCCGACTTTTTAAAAAGACTATCACAACACAACTCGTCAGGATTTTTAATCTTTTCCTCTCTCTTAGAATTCAGCGATGAAAATAAAGAGAAAGCAAAAATCCCTCGTCCACCTAACGCTTTTATGTTGTACGCGAACGAAAACAGAAAGAAAATGTCTCAATTACATCCAACCGAGTCTAACAAAGACATCAGTAAGCGCTTAGGAAACGGATGGAAATGCTTGGATGAAGAGGAGAAAAGGAAGTTCTTCGATAGGGCGAAAGCTATCGGTTTACAGCATAAAAAGGAGTATCCAGGTGGGTTTTTCGGATAATTTGAGACGAAGAGTTGGGAGGGATTTAGAAGCAATTTCTCATACTAGGGGTCAACAAACCTACAATTAATTCGAAATAGTTAAAGAACCACAAATAAGGATGCGTTTTGCTATAAAACCACAAGTTTCATTTGTTACTTGTTTTACCAACGTGCTCTTTGTCGAAAAGTTATACTTTATTTATTTATCGCCCAGCGAGAGAACTCCCGCCGGGCTACAAAAAATTCGTCATAGACTCATTTGTATTGTTCCCCTCCACGGAAATCTTTAGTAAAAGGCGAAAGATTTATTCGCTTTGAAGGGAAACCAGAGTGACGAAAGATGGTTCACACGAGTATTTAATGTACGAGTGTCACGGCAGTGGAGTGATCAATGTCATGGCGCGCCATCTTTAATGCACCTGGTAAAGCAATGTACCACACATAGCAAATCGATGAAATTTCAGTGCTTTGTGGCATGAGAAAAATTGTTAAAAATATGAATTTAATCGTTGTTAGAACTTATATAAGTACTTATTTTGTTGCTAACTGCTGTTTTTCATGGAAGGTCAAGGTTAACAAAAGAAAACGAGTTAGATCTGATTGTGCAATGCATATGATGTAAAAAAATAACGTAACTAAGCGTAAAGCAACGGAATATGGTTTTATAATTAGAACAAAAAAGGATGCCTAAGGCTTTGAAATTTGAACTGTGTTGGTATCTCTGCTTTTTCAAAGCGTCATTTGACGGTCTAAAATGAAACATTAAATAACAGGCAATACTGTCAGTCGACACTGTTGGAACGGTAGAATTTGTACAATAAACAATAAAAATCTTCATTGTTCTTTGAAATTGGTAGATTACTAACAAAGAGTAAACAATAAAAATCTTCATTGTTCTTTGGAATTGGTAGATTACTAACAAAGAGTTTTAGGTTAATAGTTGCCTACTTATTGTTTTCATTATGTTCAAAAAATGATCATGGTATGATAAGTCTATTTAATTAATTAATTTTAAAGATCTTATAATGCAATCGTTATGAACGTTACGAAGATAAAAAGTGAAACAAATTAAAGAAATTTAGACAATGTTAAAAAATCACAATAAAAATTTTTACTTTAAAATTGTATTATTATTATTATTATTATTAAAAGTTGTCTCAAGGCACTATAGTATAAAGTTATTGACAATACAGTAATACAATATAAAAACCTGCCGGCTAAGCTCACGAAAAACTCAAGAAAATGTGACTATCTTAGCTCAAATTGTCTCACAATTTTTCTTCTGTTACAGTACTACATGCACTCCATTTAGAACCTATAAAAAGTGCCATTTTTAGTGGCATGGGGTGTATATAAGAGCTCAGTATATGTACATTTTTAAGGTTATTAGCGAATGTTGGTAGTAAATTTAAATAGTAAAAGACCTGTCAAAATTGATTTGTTTACATTAGCACAATATCCAGATCAGTAACAAATACTCAATTTTAAATTATCAAAGCACTGTTTACGTCTAAATTGATAGAAATTTTACTGTCTGCTAAAACACCTTTATCAAATAGTTGTCAACTGTTCACAAAACAATGCCTGCAACTCATAAGTTGTAAAAATACCCAACCGGTACATTCCGCCACATAAGTTTGGTCAAGTCGAGTTATGACATTTGAACCTCAGGTTCAAAATAAAGAAGGTATACGTCAATAAAACATTACTAAACCCAAAATCCCAAAAAAAAAATTAATTGTTAACACACTTTTAATAAAATGTCAGTGTCAGTGTGAATTTGAGGTTACAGTTCCAGTCAAGTTATGAGCTTTCATCGGCAACAAATTACCCGTGGCCTTTTCGGAAATTTGGCGTATTTCTGACAAAGTGCACGAAATTTCTGAATACATTTTAAAAACCTAATTTTGCAAAAAAATACAATTATCATTAGTCGACTTGATTCAAATTTAAACTTTTATTTCAAATTAACAACATTGATTTGTTTTCTAAAAAATCTATTCAATATGCAAATTAGGGAAAAAAAACTTAAAAAACTTGTATTATAAAACTTGGGAGCACTCGTCTTTTACAGGCGCATTTCCCTATTGGCAGTCGTGATGAAAACTTGAACTCGACTCTTAATAAATGTTGTATAAAACTAGTTTTATGCTTTTTTTTAATTAATTTAATTTGCATATTAAATACATGTTTTTACAAATAATATGTTTAGGTACCATTGTCGAATAAAAATATCAGTCAAGCAGACTTGCAATTGGGACATCTTTTAGTCCCTCTACCTGCCTCTTCACAGCAAACTTTAACGTTTGAGGCTAAAGAATAATAACACTAGGCAACAAAAAAAATACGTTTTTTTTTTCCAGAGATTTAATTGTGTGATTCGGGATCGCCATGCTATAGGGAACTTAGAACAGTAAATAAAACATCTCAGTCACGTATAGTTTTTAAGAGAAATTTATTTTAAATTTAGCAATTTTTCCTAGTTACTTTAAGGTTAATACGTTATTTAGACTTTAAAAATAAACTTGTTGTGTGTTTGTTCTTTTGGTCGTCTATTGTAAGAAGAGGTCGGTGTCTCTCTAACCAAAAACCAACATTAGTAATACTTTTTTTTTTCTTCTTGGTAAATATAAAACAAACAAAAAAAGCAAAATAAATCCGGAAAATTGACACAACAGCGAGACATGGTAAAAAAACTGAATGTAGACTAATACTACAACATGGTATTATGATTGTTTGTAACAAAAATTTAAAGCTACCCTTTTAAATTGATCAAAAAAATTTATTTAAAAATAAAAAAAAAATCTCATTATCTATACGTGATTGAAATAAATGGTCATTTTTCTGATATTAGGTGCATGATTATCTACAAACTACGCTATAAATTTTCCCCGGGAAATTTTGAGTGTTGACTAGTGTAATTAATACCGAAAAATGCATGTCTAGCCTAAAATGTTAAAATTGATTGGTAAAAGTGCTACCAATCAAAAAATTCTATTTCAAATAAACATCCTTTGAATTTGTATTTGTGGTATTTGTTTTCACAAAATTTTGTTTCTATTTTACACGTATTTAAAATTTAACACACAGTATATAATGTTGTTTTAAAAAAATTCCAAGAAATTTCAAATTGGGCACTTGGAACTCGGATTATATTTTTTTTTGTTTAAACAAAATCTATTTATACTGTCTTCATTACAATCAAGAAAAATAAGTATTAAAAAATTGTGATCGCAGTAGACCTTAGAATCATAAAATAGTATATGTTCTCAGCTTTCAAAAAAATAGATAGGTTTAGATAGGTTAAAAGCGTTTTTGATTATAAAATAACATGTAAGTATATAATCATCGAACAACGATTTTTTTACCTAAATTTGTATATCTAATTTAAAATTCGATGCCTACAAAATGTTAAAATGAAATAGGAAACTGCGTCTCCCTGAAATTTATTTGTACTTAAAATTTGATTAGCATTAACGTTACTTCCACTCAAGATGCAACTTCTTAATTTGATAAATTTCTGATCCATTTTTCTTATATCAAAGTAAAAATAACTCTCAAACGATTATGCGAATATTGTTCAGAGTACTTTCAACAATAAATTATCGCTTTTTTGCGGAGGATCAACTTCTTGCACATAAATTAAAACACCTATAGTAATTTAATATTTTGAATTCTTTCTGCGTCAATTTGGATATTTTAATATGTAAATAGAATTTTCCACATTAAAATAAAAACCTTGTGGGTGAGATTAAAATAGATTTTTGTTCTTTTATCAGTCCTTTATTCTAGAAATTTACCATCGCTTCACTGGAAGTTTAAATCGTGATTTTCCCACCGCAAATTTCTCCGAAGACTATATTTAAGTCCTCGTTATACAAAATGCAATTTTATCTTCTCTCCACGTCATTTTCCTCCAATTTCCACTAAACGCTCTTTTAATCTCCTAGCACCCCCTCCTTCGAAAAAATTTTCCGTTGCATCCATCTCCCCGACCTCCACCCCCATTCGCAAATTGATGCAAATCAATTGAAGCCTTCGAAGTCCATGGAAAGCGTTGCCGGTCGAAACCAAAGCTGTGTCTAGGCGCAGGTCCGGTGGGAAATTCTAGAAGCCGCGTCTTAAATCCGATTATACGAGTGATCGTTATGTCGCTCGACTTTTTCTCTCCTTTCATTTTTTTTTTTTGTCGACGTCACTTGCGAAAATAATCAGCCGACAAACCCGACTAATTTCCTGGCGCCGTCCGTTATGCGTAATTAATAGAAGGGTTTCTTCTCAATCAGGGCGGAGGAAGTTGTGCTGAGAAGAGAAAATTAAAGAGGACGGAATGCTGAAACGTTCGTTTTCAGGCGGCAGGATTTTTTCAGTGGAATGTTCCAGTTTCACGGGGCATGTGTGGATTACCCAGAATCGACCGGTCTAGTATCGAGTAGGTGCCAAGAGAGGGGTTGGAGCACGTGTAGGTCGCAGCAGGAAACGATTTGCAGGATTTCAAGCGCTCGGAAGAACGCAGGAATTTTTTCAGGGTAGAAATTGCCTAGTAGTAGTAAAGGCACTCAAAGGAAAAAGTTTTTCATATGAATTTTATATTGTCTGATTCGATTTTAAATTTTTAATTTATATATATATATATATATATATATATATATAAAATCTCCATATATTTAGGTGAAAGGAATCGTATTCTTTCATAATCCAGTCTTGTTAAAAAAAGTATTGTTCGGTAACTGAAGAAAACCGAAAAAAATTTTCAAATAGGTTTTAACGAAGTTTATTAAAACATTAAACTATTATCTTAAAATTATTACAGTTAAATTTAATAAAACTAACCAGTTTTCTAAGTTTTCTAAAGAACTGCAAAATTAAAAAATCTAAGGATAATTATAAGATTGGTGGATGCGCCGGGAAAATATCTTTGAAAAAACTGAGTTTTGGTACTTGTACTTTAGAATGTTTTAATAATAAAAGACTGGTTAAGAATTAAAAAAAGACCTAAGGGAAATCTAGGCAAAAAATGTTAATACTGTTATAGGATATAAATAAACCAAATTTTTCTAATTTACGTAATCAGATCGATAAACGCGTTTTGTGTTTTTTTCCATAATCTTTTAGCTCATTATAGTTGTGATATGATGGTCCATAACCATAATAGTTCCCGTCCGCTTATCAGAAATCAGGCAAAGCCCGAACTATGAAATAACTTTTCATGAGTTCCGATAGTCTTCAATAAAATTCCATATCTGAAGCTATGACAGCTTTATGTACTGCGATAATGCATTTTCTGCCACTCGTTTCGTTTCATCGTGTATTTATCACACCAAAAAACCTCCAAGACGTTTGGCACCCCCTCATCCGAATCACATCCTCATTAAAAGATTTTCCGGTGAAAATTCCGTCCGGAATTTTCTGCTTTCAAGTCCGGTTAAACTTGACACCGTCGCTCTTCTATCCGAGCGCGAAATTCCATATCAATCAAAACTCTCCGCTCAACCCTCCATCTTTCAGTTTCATATTTCAGTCGGAAAGTCAATAGTAGAACTGTCCGAATGCACACAAAGCCTTTGAAAGGTCTTCAATCATTTTCCTCCGGTTTTTCCGGGAGAGACGACATCCTTCGTCGTTCCCGACTAAAGGTCAAAGTTCAGTCAAGTACGCAACAGTATTTTCTCTGCATAGTTTACAACCGCTTTAGGGCGCAGCCTGTCGTCGCGGGTCGAAGGGTGAGAACGATGCAGACTAAAAACGTTTTTTTTCTGGAACGCCGGAAGCGACGCCAAATTGGATGTCGAAGACCCGGATTGTCCGGTGCGGTGTACGCTTCAACGTATCGAGTTATAATAACTTTAGAGGAGCAACATGTTGCCGCCCGGAATCGGGAGAAAACATCCCCTCTCTGCGCTCTCTGCGTGCACAAATCTATGAATGAAACATAACACACGACGGAGGAGGTAAACAAAGCCGAGGAAAACAGAAAAGTAGCATTGTTAAAGTCGGATCAAGATCAAAACATTTATCAGATTGAAAAAGATATGAAATACTAGGACGACTTAAATAAGATCTTGTATAACAGCTTATCTGGAAATCAAAAATAGTTGGAGGTTTTTTTCTTGAGCCGCAAACTTTAGATTCAGAGTGGGCACAGAAAAAACTTGAAAGTTAAAATATGACGAGATATTCATAATAATAATAGTAATAATAAATGTTTATTAGTGATACTGATAATATACATATGTATTTATACACACAAAATAAATACGTTACTTAACACAAATTACCTACATCATAAGCAAAATATGAAATAGGTATATAAATAATACAAAGAAAATATATGTCTAAAAATAAAATAGAAATTAATAAAGAGAAAATAAAGGTTGACATCTGTTGGAAAAAATAAATAAATGAAAAGAAATTTGAATTTGTATAAACAACTACATTAGGCCTTTAAGCCTAAATGCCTTGCCTTATTTCGATATTACCTACAAATTAAAGATAATGCTAAAAAAGATAGCGTTGTTGTTAAAAATCACGCTAAATTTAAAATAATAACCTGCTTTTATTTTAGTCTTGTAAACGTATCCAATATAGTTAATAAATGATAAATATCACTTTATAGTTTAATAACTTTGTATGAAATTATAAAAAATGACCTAATGAAGTTTGATTTTTAAATTGACGGTATAATCATGTGCTCGCCGGAAAAGAGTTATTTGAAGAAAAAAAGTGAAGTTATTACCATGTAAATCTCTACCCTAGTGATCTAAGAAACGTACTGTAGAACCTTTTTAAAATCACCTGGCTCGCAAAATTTTATGCGCATAACCTAAACTTGGCTATAAGTCGCTTGATTATCTTCCCTAAAAACCTCATCATTTTTTATTTCTATTTCAACACGTTAGCTCTAAAATTTCAAACTCTTCCTATCGGATTTCCCTTTCCCCACTTGTTTCGCTCGCGTAAAGTTTGCATGCCTTTAGATTTTTTATTAATTATTAGCGAACAAAAGTAAAGTTTCCCAACGCTGGGAATATCCTACTCGTCTTTTATCAGCGATCTGTTGTAGGAGTAATGAAATCCTTGATGATGCAACATTCCCTAGGTCAAACACCTTGTTTCCTCGTATGCGCTCACCCTTGCGATGCACCCAAGCCCCCTCGTGATGCGTGCTGTGACCCACTTGTCCGCTCGCGGCAGCGCCACTGCAGACCAAGGCGCGCCCCCGAGGTGAGGCGTCGCGTTCCCGTATTGATTCAGTCGGCGACGGCGTCCGGCGTCGCTAACTGCGCCGCACTCCGGCTCGTGTGGCAGCTCGGTGCACACCGCAGTTCAGTACGTGTCGATTTTGGCGCGAAACCAGCCGTGATGGCTCTCACTTAGTGCCAAACCAGAAAACTTAAAGAAAACCAGGCATGGATTGCTGCAATTACATGCAGTACAGACACCATCAATATTACGGATCGCAATACTACGAGCCGGCGCCTGCCTACCATGGGGACTTCTATGGCCACCAGCTCTATCAAGACTATTATGGGAATCCCCCTTATTACCAGCAGTGGCCCTGTGCCACGTCCTTCCCAGGTACGACAGTGCCAAACAACAAATACCTATTGTTTTGATGTGCTACGCCCCCTTTCCGGGAGCTTACTTGTCAAACTTGCCGAGTTTCGGCGCGCAAGAACCCAAAACCATTTTTTTAACATTGATCTACAAACCAATTAGCTACAATGTTCACTTCTTTTACATCTAAATAATAAAAAAATAATGTGATCTTGCATCTAAAGAGTTTTTCCTTAATTTATTACTTATTGTTGAACCGGGAATCCCCTATATTCCCTTCTACAAGCTTAACACCACAACATAAAAGTAATAATGTAGTGAAATTGATAAGACATTTTCTTACCCTCATTTATTGTTCAGACTATGATTTTTCCACCTGCATATAACACTTCCGACCTTGCGGCCGATCGATCTGGAATCTAATTAATTATCATCGTGATGAGTGGCCGCTCTTCACCAGTTCCCTACCGTAGTGATAAAAATTTTATAATGTTTATTATTGAGCCAGTCGTTTGCTAGCTGGCGGTGAGCTCATGGTGAGTTTTTTCGAGAAAAAAACGTGGAAGTAAGTTCCGCAGTTTCATTAATTTTTCAACGACAGAACGACGCATCGTCAAATATTTCAGTAGGCTAGAGAACTGTCTCTTATCTAAAAAGTTTTTTTTTTAGTATAGAGTTTTTTTATATAGAATGAGATATCAATATTATTAATCTTAATTTGCCAATAAAACTTAATATTGAAACGTTTGAGAAAAAAGAGTGATCTAATTTTTTGTTCTGGTACCTACTATAAACTTAGATGTATTATAACTACATGAATTAATTCGTTAAACAAAAATTTATTTTTAGTTTAAAAAATAATAAAATAATAAAAGTTATTGAAAAATTAGAGAACATTTATGAAATTGCTTCTTTATTCTGTCAGTATTAATTACTTGGTTGAAATTTTTGTAAAAATGAGAAAAAATGGACCCAAAATTTTTTGGCCTGTTTTAGAAGGATAAAACAACTTGTTTCATTTTATTCGCATAAAAGAAGAAATTTTTTGTCTTTTTTAAACGATCTGATAAATTGCATGAACATATTACTAAAAAAGTTGAGTCAATCAGATTCTTTGACATAACAAGCAGAACTGCCAACAAGTGCGTAAAAATGATGATTTTTTAAAAGCTAGCATTAAAAATATATAAATAACAAACAACAAAGTGTTAAATACAGAATGTAAGAAGTTGATTGATATTTTGACAGCTGAATCCATAAAATTGATCTTCACGGGCCTAAGAGTCCTTCAGTCGATAAAATATATTTTGACATTTTGTTCATAAAATTTACCTTTACGGCCGCAATGAAGTCCGTGAAGTGTACGTTTATAGAGTGGTCGCCCAAAAAAAACATCAGAAAAGTTTTCAAAACTATTATTTATAATATCTATTTATTCGGTTTAATTTAGTTTTTTGTTAGTTTTTTTTTACAGAATTTCCGAAATATCATAGGCTGTTTTAATTAAAATGGTCTATACTCAGCTTTCTTAAATTGTTCGTTAATTGCCGGAACTTATAATGTAAATTACAGTCAAGTGCATTCTTTTACTGATTATTCTAAAAACTGTTGATTTTGGCCAAAGCCTTCGATAAAGCATAAAATAACAATTAAAAATTTTAAATTGTTCTGCAAAGTCGAAATATGAATATCCCAAAACTTAAGCTCCTAGGAATTATTTAAGAGAACGGTTAGAAAGATAAAATTTTGATTAGTTTGGTGTCCATACTTTGGCGGGAACTTTGAAAGCATTATTGTAATCATCTATTTTTGTTAACATTTAAAACTAAAATGAATTAATGACGTGTCAAGTGAAGAAAAAATACAATAAAATAAGAATGGAAAATTTATTTATAAACACGTGACATTTCTGATCACATTTTTTCCGTTCAAGTTCACCATATATTTTTCCTGATAGAAAATATAATGGTACCAACTCACTAATTAAATTGCATGTTTCTAAAGATAGGTTTTCTTGTTTCAGCAGTTACATTATAGGATTCAATTAACTTTGAACTATAAACTTATTGTACCAATAATTATTTAATGATCTTCCCGAATGAAAGATACATTTAAGTTTTATATGAATGCGTCTTCGTTGGTTACAATTATAACTCTCTTAGTTCCTCATCGAGTTCATTAAAATAGAGTGGCGTGAAGTTTAATTAATACAACGAACTCGTGGAACTTTTCAAAGGGCAATAAACCAAGTCCCAAAGAGATCGATCGCAGGCTTTTCAAATAACGACCGCTAATAAAATTGACGCAGCAAGTGGGATAACCAAAACAAACAGACCCATAGCAAAAATTGTCAAATGTTAACCCTCACTACAAAAATTCAACATCTGCTCTTGGATTATGAATTTTTTGGTTCACCTTTTTCCCTCGAACCCAATTTTTTTTCATTGTGATTTGATCAATCTTTCCCTCTTCTTCGTTCTGTTACTTTTATATCTTTCTGTGCATTTCAGATTACGTGTACAACCCGAAGGAGGCGAGGATACGGAAAGCTATGCGCGATGCAACGCGGGAACGTTCGATCGGGACTTCCCCCATGCTCCAGAGGCCAAATGCGCGCAGAGTGTCATCGTCGCACAGCTGGGTACCACCGTCGCCACACGACGACCTCATGATGGTACGTCTTTGGGTTGCCGCACCCTTAAGAAATTTTAACAGATCCATCGATCTTACGCGTCTCCTGTTTTGGAGAACAGCGTCTCCTGTTCTGGAGAACAGCGTTTCTTCTCATAAATAAATCTGGGTTCGGTGTGTTACGTACTCGGCAATCGATAGGGACTGAATAGCCCTTATTTCGACGGTGACAGTCGATAGAAGGGCGAGGGGCGCCGGCGCCGAAAGGTGGAAGTTTGCAACAATGAACGGGCGAAGAAAAAGTTTGAGGAGAACGTGAGACATCCATGGGGGGATAATGAAATACATGTAGAAGTTTGGAACTTTTAAAATGAAATTAGTACAAAAAGTCGATGTCTAACAGTACGAAAAATTTTCCAACCTCAGCTAAACAAGTGAGGGCTCACTGAGAAACTTTTATCAGATAACACGTTTTTTTGCAGAATTTTGTAAAGTTGGGACTCTTTTATTTAACAAAATTGAACAAGTTGTCACAATATTTCTAAATAATTTTTGCTAACGAGTGATAGATTAGTTGAATAAAGAATTCCAATATAGAAAAAAGTTGAACACGTTATTATATATTCTTTTGACTCTTGGAAAATAAAAAATTCCAAGATAGAAAAAGTTTAACACGTTATTATATTCCTGGAATTTAAGGTGTTGAATAAAATATATGAAGAATTGCGAATCTCAGTATTCAACTTTTACCAAATAACAGCTTTAGTTGAATGTGATAGTCTAATTACAGTTGTTAAAAGTCAAAATTTGGTTTCCGACTTTGGTAAACTACGAATCATTGCCCCGCAGCAATATGAGACGCTTCTCCACCCCTGGCTTTTGTGCAGAGGCGGCTCAACGAAAATCGATACGGGCCGCGTTTGTCGTCTTCAAAAATCGGCCAGTGAATTATGCATAGTGTGCGGGCTCTAGTTTACCTTTTGATTATTGATCGTTATGAAGATAAGTGATGATAACGGAGAAATTATCACCAGACTATTACTATGTATATTTAGATGCAATGTTAGTTGGTAGTACCAAGGGCGTCGTAAACAAGCTGAGGCAATTTCCTCGATTATAAGGCAAATTAATTGTTAACCGGATCTGATTGGTTTTGGAGGGGTTGTTGGCAACGAGGTCGATCAGGTTTGCCCCTTTCCGATCACCTGTTTGAGCGGCCTGGAACGAGTTGTCCGGGACATGTGGGCGAATGTCCACAAATCAAGCAAACAATTTCCATCCGAAAAAACATTGTTTGCAACTTCCACATTTCACCAACCAAAACAGAGTTTGTCCAGTTTCGTCACTATCGCAACGTGTCTCGATCTTTTCTCCGACTTAGCTCGCTCGATAAAAGTACCAGAAAAAACACGAGCTTTCTCCGGACCACGCAGAATTTTTTCCTCCTTTTTTTTCAATAATCCCGGTTTTGGCCGTTCTGCCGCCTCCAGTAACCCGCGCGACGCTTTGCCATGGTAACGGAGATTGTCGACGCCTACTCGTTGCTAAGCGACGCACGAGAGCGTCGCGGCGCCTATTGCGTAACCGGCGTCGATACCGAGCCGGGCGCGCGAAAAGCTCGATACGAGAGAGCCGACAGGGGGCTATTTGCATTGTGCCCCCTACCCCCGGTACGGGGGCGGCAAAAAAGCGACCGTTCGGATTAAGTCTTCAGCCCCGATCGCCCTCCTCCGCCCCCGATCGATAATTGCCTTGACACCGCGCTGCCAGTATCGACAAGGATTCGACGGCCGCCTCGAATCGTGTCAGGAGGTCATGCAAGAGATATCGCAGAATTTACTAGTTATACTATAACTTCGCGGATTTTCTCTTTTCCATTCATGATGTTTCTGCGAATTAAACGAAGAGTAGGGCAGGTCAGGGTAGAAGTTTGGGAACCGAAATGGCGAAAAGTTTTACACACCAGCGGAGGCGCCATAAAAAATTGTTACGACTGACAAGTCACAAAAAGTTTAATTGTTACTAGAAGGGTAATTAAAATGATAATTACAACATAACAGATGTTATTTTAATAAAAAGAGGATTTTAAAAATGTATATCTAAAAAGATAAAAATCCAATTTAATAAAAAAACTTATTTTTTGATAGTTTGGCCATATTCATTTACCTCACTATCTCAAAATATAAATTTTGTTTTGAAAAACCTTTAAAATAATGTGAAGCACTTTATGTGATAATAACTGATATTAGTTCATTTTTAGTCAAGTTTTAGCTGATCTAACCGTAAATAACAACCTCCATAAGTTTTATCAACAAATAAATCAGCAGCCATAAGCGACTATTGTCATTTCACACGTCAAATAAGGTTTGTTAAAAAGATAAAAAAAATATCGGACATTATGAAAGAAAAATTTATTTATGAAAAAAATCATATTACAAGTTAGTTTATGGTAAACTTTTTCTTCAAAATTTTGCCCTTAATATTTAAAGGAATAAAATGTGTGTATCTAAAGCTCTGCGTGCCTTTTTTCCCCTCTGTGAAATTTCTGCTGTTGCAGTCGCCGATGGGTAATATGCAGGCGGCGTCCGTATGCGGCTTCCCGATGCCGTCATCAGCCGGCAGCCCCCAACAGTTCATGGGCGCAATGAACGCCTACAACAAACTTGAAGCAGCCCCGCCGCCACCAATGCCGCCGTCGACGACTCCGGTACACACGAACTACATGCAGGTGCGACATCCCGTATCGATTGATTAGAAACTAGCTATTTAGGAGAAAGTCGTTATTTCCCGCATGCAAAAAGTACGCGCATTTCATCAACCGGAACGAAAAATCCGATCGATCCGCCTTAAAATAAAAAGTGGTCGATGTGTGAAATTTTCAATGAGGGCGCCATCCGCAACAAGAAAAATAACCTCGGACTCGCGACGACTTTCTGTTGCGGGCGGCGCAACAAGTGGTTGAAATATGTTTAATTGGAAAACGTGCCGGATTTACGGCGTTGACATACAAAATGTTCGGTTACAGTCGAACCCTCTGGCACAACTGCAGCAGCATGCGGAGATGTGGCCCGAGTACCAGGCGATGCGGCCACGCTCTTCCGGTAAGTCACTAAAAAAATTCAAAATTACTACAAAAAAAAAACACATTATCTGTCCCTGGCACAAACTTATTACAACTTTGAAAATCACAAGTAATGGTTGGTAGAAAGAGTTGCTCCTGCATTATATAATGATCAAATTACCCTAATTCCGGTCCGTTCTGAATATCCCAAAAGTATAACATTTCATTCTTCCTAATATCGCTTCGAGACAACATTCGTACTAATGACTTTGCCACTCGAATGATCAATAAATTAACGCTGTAGGTAACCCCTTCATGATGGGCGACGTCCCCTCCTTCCCTGGTCAACCCTCTGAGATGGGCTCCTCTCTCATGATGGAGAAGGAGCCGACGCCTGCAGCGTCCCCTCCCACCAACGATGCCGAACCGGACAAGGAACAAGAGCACTTTATTCCCGTCTTCGAATCGTCGGACGAAACCAAAATGAAGAAGGTGAGTGAGCACTACAACATTTTTACCTATTTCAAAATTTCACACAAAATATTAATTGTGTGTCGTGTAGCCGTCAACCGTCGCCCAGGTTCCGGCCGCCGGTAAAAAACCTGCCACCAAACCTCTGCCGGACTTCAACGAAGCTTTCGGTTCGACAGAACGCGGCAGATTCCAAAGTCCGCCCGATCCGCGATTGGCGCCCAACAAGGGTTATCTTGACTACTTCTTCGACAGCGCTCCGATCAAATTCGACAATTACCAAATTTAAATTGATTGTTTAGGCTCAATTTGTCAAAATTGGAATTGTGCCTTTGTTTTCTCAACTTTAGGTTCGTCTTTTTTTCGTTGTTCGTTGGGACCAAAACTGAGTTATTCCAGGCGGTAGAACAGAACTACCCAATATTCTAGTCAAATGTTTGTATATAAAAAGTTAGCTGTTAATGTCTAATGTACCCATTGTAATCCGTGTTAGAAAGGTTGTAAAAAGCCAAAACCATCATGTTTAAGCAAAGTGGGAGTGAAATCCCAGAAGGAAGTGATTTGGCGCCAAGGCCAGAAAATGTAAGATGGATAAATGTACAGAATTGTAAATGTATTTAATGTTATAATAAGGTTGTGCCTTAGTAGATAATTCAAAATTTATCAAAAAAGTTGAGATTTATTAGAGCTTCCCGCGTACACTTGGGAGATTTGTAAATATACGTTTTATTCCAAAGATATGCTTCCCAAATTTTTGAAAATAGCGACATATTCTAAATCTTCCTTTAGTCTTCAAAATCAAAAACAGTTTCGAATCAAACGCAAAATCAGACCAGGACACTCACGAATTAATCAAAAAACCATAAGAATCGTTTCGTACTAGATTAATGTGGTCCATTCTTTATATCTATAATATACTTGTGATCGTCATAGATAGAACATAGATAAAAAATAAAACAACACCAGATTATATTGTACAAATATATTAAAGTTGAATATTCCCATTATATTATATTGTACGGCCAAATAACCAACGAATCGCAAACAACTAAACATTCCGCAAGCTTTCCATTGCTCGGTCGATAATGCCGTAAAAAGTGCCAAAAATCGAAAAAAAAATGATCTCAAAAATACGAAGATAATAAAATAATAATGGAAATACAGGGTTTCAATTAAAAGTAACTTCTGAGGTGACAAAAATACTTTTTCGACATATGACAATACTAGTCGAGTTAGATCAGTTAGCAGAAATATTTGACACCATGTATTTCAGTCGTTAAATTTTTTTCTCCTGGACGAACAAACAAAAATAAGGTTTTGCACACCTTTTTCATTTGATTCCTTATTTTATACAAAAACTAAAAACTGTGTAAACATATTTAATAAATAGAAAAAATATTAAACTTAAATATTTAATGCCTTGTGTCTATTTAGTCAAAATAAAACGATACAATTATTGAAGGTCAATTCGAAAACTAGTTGCCACAATTTTTAAGACTAAAATTTCAGAACATTTTAAACTTAGCTCGTGCGTTCTAAAATTCGCAGGAAACAACGTGAAGATTGAAACATCAAAATAACTACTATAATTTAGTATTAATCATCAAAAACCCCATTACAATTAAAATAAATTTTATACAATTGGGGTTTCCCAAAAAAGAGCTTGGACACAAAGTGCTGAAAACTCTAAAGATAGTCATGAAATTAAATTAATTTAACGCATAAAAAGCGCACAAACTGTTGAAATCTTGAAATTTTTGTGATAAAACATATTCGATAAAATCAAATATGTGACAAAATCAAGTGGAAGAAATCAAAAACTTCTAATTTTAAATAAATAGGCTACAAAACAAATAGAATCAAAATCCTATACAAAATAAACAATTTTTAAAAAAATTCCAAACGAAATAAGTTTTGATGGTTCCTAAATTTGATTAAATACAATGTAAATTAGAAAGTCAAACTAATTAACGGTTTGAAGATTATTAAATCACGATAGTGTGAAAAAAACTGCTTATTTCTGCAGCTTTTGCCTTTATAAAAAGACACGTGAAATTGAAAGAGATGTGCAAAATTTAGTTATTTTCCGAGGGTATAAAAATCAATTTCTTGTCATAAACCATATTCTCTCGCAAATAAATCAGGAAAATAAAATTTAGTACCATGATACGTAATTTTTATCCACTTTAACGAGACCACTTTCCAACAAAATAACGAAATTTCGATCTAGTCACATCACCATTTTGCGGCATTTTTGACCACTTCGCATACAACAAGTACAAATCACAAAATAATAAAACTCAAAAAGTTGTTTCCGGTTCCTGGTTCTGCGCCACATGTATGTTGTATTAGGATCATTTATAGCGGTCTTAGAGCCTGGGGGCCGCGCCCCCCTTCCACTATTATTACAATGTGTTAAATCCATATCAAAGTGATATCGTTCAATTACAAAATATAATTTAGAGCTGAACGTGTGTTTGTAGCCCTTTTCCGGAGACATCCTACACCTTCCTTTGTCCTCCCAGAGTTTCCAAGCATCCCCTAATCTCTTCAACAACGATCTCAGCTATCAGAACAATTACATTTTGGAGTACTTCCGAAGCATGCCGACTATGACGCTTATGAACGTCACCACTCCTAACGGAACCAGTTTTCCGTACGCTACGTACTCCCCGACAAATCTTGTCGAGAATATTAATAACGAAAACCAAGTTTTTGAAAATGTCAGCGAACCAATTTTTTTTCATACTGATGTGGGATTCGTACCAATGTCGTCCGTGTAGTTCCGGGTTGGGGTGTGGCGCGTAGTTAAGACAAGTTTTGGTTTTAAGGTCGTTTATTTGGTATAAATTGGTGCGGAATTAATTGCCAACCAAGAAAGAAAAGAAAATGTTGAAATTCGTAAGTATGCTGCTGGTGTGCCTTAAATATTTTATGGTTTTGCTGTTTAGGTTGTTCTTTGCGCTCTTTTCGCCGCCGTCTACGGAGGAGTAGTACCCTTTGAGAGTCCTTTGGGAGCTACTCTTTTACCTAAAGTCAATGTGGCCCCAACTAGAGTGAACGTAATCAGACAACCAGTTACGGTTGATCAAACTGAATATGTGTACAGATCGGTACCAGTCCCAGTGCGCGCTGTCGCCTACACACCCCCAGCTGTAGCTTACGCTCACACGGCCCCAACTGTAGCTTACGCTCAACCATCTCTTATTTTGTAAATTCTGTAGTTAAATAAATCAATATCAATTAACTAAGGTGTAATTTTTATTTTTCTTTAAGATCAAGGTACTTTAGTTCAGGATAAACCGCTAAAAAAGTCCGAAGCGTTCTGAACCTTGGACGACGGTAAGTTGTTCCGCATTTCCTTCTTCTTTTCGTGCTTCTTATGTTTATGACTGACTTTCTCAAAATCTTCAAAATACTTGATATTCCAAAATTTGATATCATTATTGTGGCTACAAGACGCTATAAACTCCCCATTATTGCAAATATCCACTTTTTCAATGGACAAGTCGTGCTGTCCAACAATACCCAAATGTCGATGTGGGAACAAATGGGTTGCTCTAAGAAGTCCATCTTCACAAGCTGTGACAACAATATTTTCTGTGATTGGAATCAAATCATTAATTGCCGATTTAGTTCCTGGAAAAATATCACTGTGTAACCCGAACTCATTCCAATTATAGAGAAAGAGTTTCCCTTTCGATGAACCCGCTAAAAGTTTGCTTTCAGAACGGAACAAACCAAGGCAAGTGAGTTCTTCTTCATATTCTTCAGACTGCATGTGAACTTTTCTGAAACAAGATATAATAACAAACGTCAATAATGAATTTATTTTGACCCTGGTGCTCTGTGGGGGAGTCCGTTTATTCGTTCTGGAGCGACTCGGCCGATTAAAGTACGTGAGAGATGGGCAATATTTTCTCTCTACTAGCTCAAATATAAAGAACGAAGGTGTGTGTTGAATGAATAAACAAACGCACCCAGTCCGCAAAAGATTGGTACATCTTAATTTTTTTTTTTTTTTGGTTCCAGTATACTTTTTTAACCTTCACACTTAAAACTCAGTTATTGCACTCTTGTTATATAAATATCTGCTACAAACCTATTCTTTAAATCAATGGTAGTAAGTGATCCATCTCCACTCGCACACAATAAATAATCTTTCGCTTCATTAGTGATCATATCACTGATATAATCTTCATTTTTCTTTGTCTTGTATATGGGACTTGGCTTATTGTGTCGTAAATCCCACAATTTCACACATCCATCATCATCTCCTGTCGCGAAAACATTCTCATCAACCACTAAAAGACGATACAGAGGTACATCATGAGCCTCATCATAAAACCTAACTAATTTTCCACTTTCAACATCACTTAACATAACAGATTTGTCTTTAGACACTGAAAACAATACATTTCCATCACTGCTAAACTCAATGTCTCTGCACGATTTTGTGTGTACCTCTAACGTCCTCAGAAGAGTGTTCTCATCATTTGTATACTTGTAAAAAATTACATCACCGACAATACTAGCGACAGCTAATAAATCTTCATGGGGGTGAAATGAAATGTCCGTTATAAAATCTTCACAGTGGATAATAGGAGGATGATCACGTTTCGATTCAGCCGCACTTCGAATAGCTTTAATCACTTCGTCTTCTTCTTCTTCTTCTTCTGCGGGAGAGTCGGGGCCCCCATCACTGTCGGCTACTTCTTCTAACTGAGCTTCACCTTCATCGGAATCATCAGAATCATTAGAATCAGACATTGAAACGTCCGAGTCTGAATCTGACTCGACTTCATTGTCTTGAACTCCTTTATTGCGATTACACATTTCGTTAGAGTTTAAGGTTAAGCACGTGTCAACATTTCTCACATTTGAGGTTAACTGTCACAATTAGACAATCACTGTCATCTATAAAATTAAATTTGTGCCATTAAATTGGTCGTCTAAATTAGGATTTGGTGTTGCAACTCTTTCCATAAGATAATAACCATCGTAATAACTTTTTTTAACCAACTTTTGAATTTCGCCAAATTTGTACCTTTGCAGTTGCCACACCTGCTAGCCGCTCCTGTCAAATTACAGTTTTCTGTAACAGCTTTGACAAATGACAGTGAACAAAAACATTCCTTGTCTGTTTGTTAATTTTTTCGTTATCTTATCAGTTTATTCAGCCACGGACTCGTTCTTTTTTCTTTTACCACAATTTCGACAGGAGAATAATGACAATGGGCGATGAAACACCAATCACGTCATTAATTCTTCCCGTACTGATACGCCCCATTCTGTCCCAGGTATGTACTACTATGTACTGATAGTAGTCCCACAATTTTAATTACTGGATTTCAGCTTGAAAAACAGGACATTTCTGCGTCCCAAACCCTACGTTCAGCACTTACGAAAGCGGAAGCCTCGCACCCAGGACTAACCCATGACCTTGTTATAGGAATTCTTAACAAGGGGGACCTCACCGTAAATTTGAATGAAAGTATATTGCGTTTACAGGGAGCTTCATCAGAGACAGACGGTAAAAAATAACGTGGGGACAGTGACAGTTGACTGTTATTTTAGTTGTAGAATATCGGTTAAACCGTTCAGAGGACGCTTTCCAGGAACTTAACCGTAAGTCAGCGGCGCTCAAACGGATTCTCAGCCGCATTCCTGACGAGATCAATGATAGGAAAACGTTCCTGGAAACAATCAAGTTTGTTACTAAAACTAGTTTTGTTCTTTAATTTATTTATTTATTTAAGGGAAATTGCGAGTGCCATTAAGAGACTGTTGGACGCTGTTAACGAAGTCAATGGTTTTATTCCAGGTAGCGCAGGAAAACAAGCGCTGGAGCAACGGAAACGAGAATTTGTTAAATATTCCAAGAGATTCAGTAACACTTTGAAAGAGTACTTCAAGCAAGGACTGTAAGAACCTAATCTTAGCATTATCCTAGTTTCTTTTTCTTTTTATTTTCAGCGCCGACGCAGTATTCATTAGCGCTCTCTACCTCATCCATCAAACTAATATGATAATCGCAACTGTTAAACAGAAATGCGAATAATTGTATGTCTATTTATTAATGTTGTTGAGTGGGAATGAGAGTTACATTAGTTGTTTGATTGTTATTAATATATTAGTTACGAGTACTTGTAACTTTTCCTCCAGTTATAGCTGGCATGTCAAGACTATTCCTGTATAAAACTATGTAGAGAAAAGTGCAAACTATCAGAAGTATTTAATTTAAATAGAATATTTTAAGAAAATATGTCAAATGTATTAATAAATATATAGAATAACTATTTTAAGAATATTTCTTGTTTTTTCATACCGTTAATTAATTAATTAATTAATTAATTTTCATACCTTAAACGCTTCTTTTTCTTGTTCAGATTGAAATTTGATTGTAATTTCAAATACTGGATTGATCAATAGAAAAACAGTTTGACTATCTATATTTACATAATTTGCTCTTGAAACTGAAAAATATGCAAGCCCTTGGAGTGGTATATACACATGATTTCCCTCTGTCTGTATTTCAATCTCAGTTAATGTCCCAGTTCTTGTATTTAAAATATCTACCATATACAACATTTTTCTTTTATTCTTTAACATTGACTGAAAAGTTCTTAATTCGTTTAAGACACTTATCTTCACACCAAAACGTTTTTGTTCCATGTTTGTGCTGTCTGTAAATGATAAAGATATACAAAAAAAGTTGGCCATTATATTTACTTGTTGTTTCAGTGTTTATTAAGAAAATTGGATAAATATCATGCTTCCATGCATTTTTGGATATTTTATTTATAAATAATGGTACTACATACTTGGCCTTAAATAAAATTATCGAACAAATACATTCTCTTCCGTTACCAAATAACCAAATGGATGTATTGGACGTCAGTATAAAATAGTAGATTTTGCGCATAGGCATAGGCAACCCAATTACCGGTCCCGTGATTTCTGTGATATTTTTTAAATATAGTCGTTTTCAATGACATCCGTGCTGTCATTGTCATTTTTAATATGTTGGCGCAAATTGTACGTACAAATTCATAACCAGTGTTCAGAGAATAAGCGGTGCCTAGTTAAAAAAGTGTCATCAAGAAATTGAGGTTATGTTAAATGAAAATTTATATTTCGTGAAACACCAACAACAAACACGAACTCTATCTTCAACATAGCGTACATTTAAACGTTCCATATATTTTTTAAGAAATTCAGCTTTTAAAATTCATATTTCCTTTAATTTGTCAGAAATGGAAAATATTAATTTGAATTTGCCGCGCAAGGTAAATTGCCAAATTAGGAAATTTAAAATTACTGAACTGAAACAGCAACTGATGCCAATATACTGTCATATTAACAGCACGGATGTAGTTGAAAACGACTATAATTAATTATGTAGAATTAATTATAGTTGCCAGTTGATTCATTATTAATTAACAACAAAAAAAATTAAAATCCATACGGCATGGTATCAAAAGTTTCCAGAATAACTTTCTTGTCATAAACAAAACCAAATTCCTTTGTTTCTATTTTATTTAAAAGTTTTTTAGTTGTAGTATCTCTGATAATTCGGTTATATTGTGTACTGATTTTACTGTCTTTGTTTTTACTGAAAAATCGAACTTTCTTTGTGAATGGAATGCACTTAACTGTTACCGTAGTAAATTGTGGTCTTCTGGAAGTGGAAACTGGCGCGTTGTAAATAATCAAAATAAAATATCTAGAGTTTTTAGTTTTTTCTAGAACTGAACGAAATGATAATTTTACCAAGACAATGATAAAAATATAATATTAAAATCAATGGTACCCAACATTCTACTTATGAATATCTGGTGAATAATGAGGATTTACAACGTTTGTATGCCGCATTCCTTTCATGTTAATTATAAAAAAGATTCAAGAAAGTACGTGTGTTAGCTATTATATAAAGAGAGAAAGACGAATTTTAAGTGTTTTTAAATGGTAACATTTCTTGGCCAAAACCCTATTCACGTTTGATAAAACAGGATAAATTTCTTAAAATTTTGACTTTTTTAAAAAAGGGTGACTTTTAAAACCAGGCTAAAAGCATTAAAATGTATTGTGTTATAAAGGGGCCCTATTAGTAGTTAAAAAGAACGGTTACCTACTTTAAAAATAAGTGAAAAAACTATCCCATGAAAAAGTATCGTTTTCGAAAATTATTCATTATAAAAAAGAAAAACAAACAATCGCGGAAGCAGAACGAAAAGGATATAAAACAGCATGCAATAATTTTTTGCTCAGTATTATCAGTATTACAGTACACTGCTAAAACCTCAACTCATCTCACGAGCTGATCTCTAACTAAGCAAGGATTAACTATTTTCATCTCTCAGTTGGGTAATCTTTAATTGATTTCAGGCTTTTTATCTTGTTATATCATAACATTTTTATAAAAAAAAGATGTTTTTTTTCTGTTTTTCTCTAGTTTAGAATAAAAATAACATCCAACAAGGATCTTAATACAATACAAAAAAGAAGTAATATCTGTTATTTTTATTTGTACTTCTAATTTAATATAGTATTATCGGTATTAGGTTAATTTGAATTATATAAGGATAAGTTTGGGGCCGAGGCTCTAAATTAAACGAGTCTGCTATATCCACATCGGCCATATGTCGTTTTATAGTTTTCGTGATACTAAAGGATTAAATAGATAATTTAAAGGAATGAATCATTATCATAATGAAAATTTGGCGCAAGTAGTGTTCCGAGTGTGATTTTGTTTCTGTAGCAATGTTTGTTTACAAGGACAAAAATAAATTTAAACATGGCAAGTAAAAAGAGTGCAAGCGCTTCTTCTAAAATTCATCAAAAAATTCTCGATGAAACGGTTGCAGCGACTCAAGATTTATTGCCTTTGAAAACAAAAAATAGATACGAAAAAGATTTTACTCCATTATTATTAATAAATGGCACTATTTTTTTTATTTTCTTACTCACTTTTATAGATTTTTTTTTTTTTTTTCTAAATATGAAAATGTAAATAGCCATACCCATGAATAGAAATAACTGAGAAATAAAAATAAATATTTAAAAAAATTAAAAATTCAAGTATGCACAGTCAGCAATAATAAAAGTGGATTCTAATTTTGCGGAAAGGACAAGTGAGCTGTGAACATCTGTTGATCAAATATTTTATTCAGACTGTTTAAATTATTGAATTTAAGTTAAATAATTAAAACAGATAAGGGAGAACGTGCAAATACATTTTGAATGCGAGAATAGTTATTTACCTAACAAGTTCGGAAACTTAATTTTCCCGCATGAGCACTTTGTTTGCAGCACGACTGTAAGGAGTGCTGCATTTAGTGCGAATGCGGGAAAATTCTTTCCGAAAGAGTTAGGTACAATATTTTTTGTAACGAATATCGAAATAAAAAAAATTAAGTAACTTAGTTTTTTTTTTAATGGTGGGTTGGTAACATGATGTGTCTATTGTAGCTACCTCCTAGATTTTTAAAATGTAAATCAGCTGTCATTTTTTTAAAATTATTAACAAAAATTGTTAAAATAAGTGAGAGCGAAGAATGTATGTGTACCCCTTCCGAAGTACAACAATGTGCCAAAGAGGCCGTTTCGCGTCTGCTGCCCGAGAAAAGTCGCGAATGGTATGAACGCACTTATCAAAAATTGATTGACTGATGTCCTCAAAAAGTCGCAATACCAACCGTATAACGCAAATATCCCTAGCCGCCAGCGGAAACTAAAAAACACCGCGGTGCGGGAAAACCGTTTTTTCGTGCATCGGGATTAAGCGGAAAAATTCTGTTTCCGTACGATGAGTACAAAAAAAATGTTGCAGCTGCTTTACGACTCTATGGAAACCGTTTTTCTGGCAGAGCCTTTTCAGAATTGATCCTAGTTTGTGAGTAATACGATGGTCATAGAGTCACAAAGCAGCTGCAGCATTTTAATTTATTGTCAATAAATAATAAAAAATGAAATACGTGACTGACGGATGTCACAGCTGACTTATTCTTTTCGCGAAATGAGAATGCACTTTTATTGCGATTACTGTGACCAATTGATTTCTAAAATTTTTACATTAATTTCATATCTCAAATTTTTTTCATGAATGGATATGGTTGATTACATTTTCATATATAGAAAAAAAACTTTATATAAGTGAGTAAAAAAAATAATGTCTTTAAAAAAGTTTTATCTCTCAAAATCAAAACTCAAGAAAAAATATTAAACTGATTCAAATAAAGTTTTTGAAATAATTTTGTTTCGGTACATTAAATTGTTATTATTTATTCTTTTTATTAAAAAAAAAAACTACGGTATCAAGCAACTATTAATGTCCCTTTGTTCCACCCCTTTTCTTTTCTTTCTAATAGTATAGAAACAATTTATTTCTTTATTTAAATATTTGGACAAAACTAACTCATAGTTTAACGACAGAATAAAAAATCGACTGAATAACTAAACAATTATCATAGTTTTGATGTTAATTCTTAATTCACAAAATATCAAAGCCCATTTAATGAGAAGTAAATCACATCACATTCCTAAAATTAAATCTCGAATTTGAAAAAAATGTAAATACAAATGCGGATGCCAAGGTATTTCTAAAAAATGAAAAAAAAATACATGAAATTAGTTAAAAAGTCAAACCCAGCATTCTATTCTAAAAATTTTCAAATATTCGAAAACAAAAATCATTCTACAAGTAGAATGGTAACCTTTAGACTTTTAAAAAATCTAAACCTTGAAAGATTTTTGACAAATCTAAAAATTTTGTGTGATTTTAAAAATCGTAATAATATTCTCAAACTTCAAATCCTTTCAAATTGTAGTCAACAGTATTGCAATTGAAGCAAACAAAAATATTGTAAGAAATAATTTTTTTTGGCAGTTTTTTTTTTTTAAGTTTGATAACACATACACATGTTATCTTAATAACAAAATTCCAAAAACTCCAAACTTAAGTACAATCAAGTTGTCCACATATATAGCTTAAAAGAATTCCAAACATTTAAAACAATCCAGGATTCTTAAAATTCTTCTCTATGTGCTAATCCAAAAAAAAGATCGTGTTACATTAAACCGTTCACGCATCAAAAATTTTTTCTCAAATTTCAAATACGAAATTAAAAAAAAAAAAATTCTAGGAATTAAACCTGCAAATTTTTTTCCAAATACCTACAAAAATAAAATAAGAAAATGGCGTAGTTTTAAAACCACTTAATTTCGTCAAGTTTGTTCTTTTTAACAAAAGCTACAGATGCAGATATTTTTCTTGTTTATTTCATAAATTTAAACACAGAAGATTACTTTTCTAAATAATCACAAGATTATCAAATATGGAGTTAAATTGTAAAAAATTAAATGCGGGCATATTTATATCTAAAGCCCAAAAAGGGGTCAATGATTATTATTAAATTCATTTTTTTTTTCAGAAACTAAGTTCACATGTTTACAATTAGAAAAAAAAAAACATTTTTTTAAAATGCTGGATGTGCTAATACTGTTCATTTAAAATAAAGTTATTCACCAAAAAACATTTTAAGTATTTCAGACTAAAACGTACATTACTAAATTATAAAAATTGGAAACAAATACGATTATAAAAGTATATACTTATTACATATTATACATATATTATATCTATATATTATTATAGATTTTCTAACACGAATTTTTCTATACATTAGTTTTCCTGAAAAGTCTTTTCTTTTTTAATATTTCAACGGTAATTTTATGTTATCCGTACGAATCTAAGGAGAATAACTCTCTCTCCTCTAATCTTTATATTTATCATTAATAGCGTTCTTCACTGGGGTGAGTTAAAAACAGAGTGAAAGACAATCTGATATTAACGAAGTCAAAGTTAATTGAAGACTGTAAATGACTCTTCTTACAGTTCTTTCTCGTGCTAATAAATCTGAAATAAAACCAATTGAACGTAAAATATGTGTCAACTCATATACAGCTAACAATTAGAATTATACTTTTACGGAATGTTAATGTCCAAAATGATATAAAAGGTGACTTCCAAATTAATCGTTTAAAAAAAACAGAATTCTCGTCCTTCCGTCGAAGTAAAAACTTTTATTTTCTTTCACTTTCTCTTAAATTTCTTTCCTACGTCAACATCAACAACGCAGCGCTTGCGCCGCCCCCGACATGAGGGGCACTCGCACATGTTTATCAAACCACAAATTGCCCCTCAAACCTCTCAATCAACAGCGTTATTAACGTAAAACGAGTCACGTTGCAGTTTCACGTGCATCCGGATGTTCAGTAACCCTCATCAATTCGATCTTCGTTTATTCCATCTCTAGTCATCATGTTGTACATCTCGTTATTCGTGTTTTTATTATTTTGGTGCATTTTGGTGTTTTGAGTGTCGCGCCTTCTTGTATATAACATTAAAGTTGCCGAAATTTGCGTCGCTTTTTTGGGTAAGTTCTGGAAATGTATTTTGGTGGAGGTGTTTTTGGAGTATTTGGAAAAATTCGTACAAAAATGGCGACAAAAATGAAACCTTATGTAAAGTATACAGTGCGACTGACATAGGCTGTGCACGTGTCTTTTACAGTTATTGGATTAATGACGCTGTGTATTAGACTAGATTTTATGCTCGTTTGCTTAATTAATTAACTGTCATTGTTTGTTAAATTGATTTCAAATTTCCGGTATTAAATTTACTTCATGAAATGAGGTGTTCATTATTTATGTCAAAAATTCTGGCAATTTACAGAAAATCAGTACTTCAAAAATTTGAAAAAAAAATACATCGATATGTTTATCCTCAGGTAATATACCGTCACTGTCGTCCTTTAAAAGTAAATGCAAAAGACACAAATAGACATGTTTTACTTTAGTGTCATAAACATTATCGCTAAAGCGTCAATCGTTGACCTTTTACTTAAATGGAAAATGTTATAAAATCTATTTACACAAATAAATGTAAATATAAACTTATTTAATATTTAATCAGATAAATAAAATTTACAAATATACAAAAAATGGATGTCCCTCTTTTACGTGTTCGTCCATAAAATATAAATCCAAAGAATTGAAAACAAATTATTTCAGAGGCTTTTACTTATAAACTAATGTTTTTAAAAGTGTATAAACAAATTTTGATTTTATTTATTTATATATTTTATTTAATTTTTCTTGCCTTTTGAGAGCCAAATTCCTCTGTTTTTTTTTAAACTTTTGTTTTAAACTAACTAAATTTGGTTCGCATGTTAAAGTTATAATGCTAGACGTCTCAGGGTAGGATACAATCCAAAAAAAAAACATATAAAATCCAATATAAAATAAAATAAAATAAATAAAATTTGCTAATTTTTTTAAAAGATAAATTTACAAATACTGAAACCAAAAAGACTAGAAATTTTAAATAAATTCGAATTTGATTCTATGTACTTCAAATGAAAAATAAATCGTTTCACAAAATATAAAAACTTTTTTTTTAATTCCAGGAAACCTATAGTAAATCATCTAAACTAAGGAAAGAAAGTATACTTCATTACTTTCTAAAAATAAGGCATACAATTTTTTATTGGATTTCGCAATACAGTACTAAACTGGGCTAATCCATCAAAAATAATGTCATTTTCTATAAAAATTTGAATAATAATTTTAAAACTAAAACTAAATTATTAGTTAAAAGTGAATAAAAATATAACTAAACTACGTAAATCCTCCATTTTGAGTAAAATCATCAAGCCCTAAAATTGAAAAAAAAGGTTTTGTTGATAGAATCTTTATATTTGTGTCACGTGGCACAGCACCACCACTTGTCTTGTAAGCAAGCACATATGTGTAATACGTTATTTTTTCTACTTTGCACGTGTTTTAAACAGAAAAAAAATTGTAAATACTTTTCTTTAGAGAATTAAGTTAGGACTGCTTATCTGCTGAATGTCACATTTGACATTTGTACAAACTTTGAAACTGGACGGGATAGGTGCACACAATGTGCACAAAAAAAACACAAACAGTATTGAAACAAATCTCTTTGCGAGACTGTTTTTGGTAAATGAGATTTTGTAAGTGCAAAACAGAAAAAATTTCTGCACGACTTCCTTTATAAGTTAATCTGTATTTAAATTCCCATTTCTATTGATTGAGCAACAATATTATTGATACAATCATTATCAATTGTCTTCCTGCCTTCCTTAAAGTCCTTTTACCCATTTTACCAGAGATGACATTTTGAAATCTGATAGAATTGGATGTGTTTTGAAATTAAGTTAATTCTCCTAAGCAACGTGATCTTACTTAATCATAATCTATCTGAAAAAAACTTAATATAGAACAAGGGCACCAAGCGTCCACCCCCCTTGACCGAGACATTAAAACCCACCAACAATAAAATAAATCATTAACAAGGTGTGCCTAAGAACCGTTACAATCTAACTGTAAACATTATGCCTAACATAACATAACGGTTCACACGCAATAAGAAAGTGCAATCAAGGCCAAATTCCACCTAGATGCAGTACCCGCTAATTAATGCACCATTGCACTCAAACGTGTGCAGAACTAAGTCACGTTCCTACAGAAAGTGAACGTCGTTTAGTTCCGTCTAGTGCCATGTAGTCAGTTTAGAATTAAATTTTTTTCAGTGTACATCTTTTATGTGAATCCCCCAAATGGCTCACGTCCATAACATGTTTGCATCGATCTGTGTCCGAAACGGAGACGTCGTCACCCTCGCCAATGACTGTCTTGGTAAAGAATTTTGATCACAAGTTGTTGCAATGCTAATATGGTGATTTCAGAGAAACTCCATGAAATCTTAAAAGAGCTTTCCGTGGAGGATACAACGTTGAGAACTTATCGAAGAGCTGTGGGTTTCGGACAGAACATCAAGAAAGATCTGATTCCGTTGTTGACCAACGTAAAAGACGATGCCAAGAATAATACAAAGATTATTGATATGGTTGTTAAGATATTAGTAAATTTAACGATTCCAATCGAATATTTGTTACCTTTGGAATCGACCGCTCGAACGGAAGTTGGAAAACATACCATTTTCGAGCTGAATAAACTACTGACTAGTAGTAAGGAAGCTTTTACTGATAGCAGAAGCACGAAAGTTATAATGGACCACATTAAATTTATTGTGGAAAGCGATTTAGAGATGGATTTGGAATATTGTGAAAGCATCAATAACTGTTTGCTACTTCTAAGAAATATTTTGCATGTTCCGGAAGTAAAGAGTCCACAAAGTAGTCCTCTGGCGCATTCAAGTATGCAGAATCAGATTATATGGAATCTTTTTACACAAAGTATCGATAAAGTAATCATCTATCTCATTTCATCTCCGCAAAAAGTAAGTCCATTTGTTGGATATTATTAAATATATTACTAAATATATTATTAAAATGAAAGGAATTGAAATAAACGATACTAATAGTAATACACCATTTATAAAACAAGAATGATTCACTTCATTACGGCTGAATGTATCGACAGCAAATAAATTCATAAATTGACTCATCTATCTCGTATTTAATGTTACATAATTTATTCACTATGAGAGAAAATTTTGCAAGTGGACCTCATAAAACGCAAATAAGAAAATTTTCGAGAACCAGTATCAACTATAATTAGACTCTTATATTTTTTCGCATATTTTTTGTCTTTTTTTCGCATGCTAAACCTTTCTTTATAAACAAATTGATTTTTAAGTAATTTCAACGGCTTAGATTGGATGGAATAAAAATAGGGGTTAATCCTTAAACCTACTCCAACCAAAAAAAATATATATATTCTCAATTTCTTCTTCTTTCTTAAAATTATTTAATTTCTTCGAGAGATGGCGTTCGGCTGCAGGTATGTACGCCACACCCCTCGCGGTGAAAAAAAAATGCCAAATATAAAATAATATTAAAAACGCATATTTTTAAAAATGTCACCATATTTATTTATTTACTTCATTTCCGAATAATTGTAGTCAGCCGAAAATATTTTACAAATTAAGTTTCTCTCATCGCATGGTTTGCAGCAAAGAATGGTCGATATTTTTCAACGATTTTACTTTTCCATATCCCTCTCTTAGCTTTTCTTTCGTTCGTGGATTTGGTTTGGGTTGCCCGCCGTGCAATCTTCTCTTATTACACCCACCAATACCATCGCAAGCTCCTTTGTCCGCTCTTACAAAGAAATGCCATTCGGCTGCCATGCCAAAATCCTGTTTGTGCTCCATCAAATCGATAAAATTGAACTTGTTTTTTTTCTTTGTTAAGAACTGACTTCATCGAAATGTAATATATTATATTATTACGTAAACGTGCAGAGTCATTTGATCCCTTGACCGATAATGTGATTACACGGAATTTTGGATTAAAAAAGAATAATTTTCCGAGAAATCTCACGTAATGTTATTTTCTCCAGGTGCAAGGTCTTAGGCGAGGTATGATGAAAAAAGTGTAAGGTTTAGATCAAATGAAGTTTCATATCAAATTAGCTGATCCTTTTTGTTTGTTTTAAATTAAACTGCTGATCAATTGTTTCTTATAAACTGAAACTATCAACAAGAAAATGTAGATATATATTTTTGCTACATATATTTTCCACCAGCAAGTCTTGTCGCTTATAACGCCTACGCGCCTCAATGAAACAAAATAATTTGGCAAGAAATTGAAAATATGAATTTTTTCATTGGAGCACAGCTTTGTAAGGGTGTAAGAATTAACGCTTTTTCATCCCACTCAAATCGAAGCCATCGAAATTGGTTAAAAATTAATTTGTTTATAAAGAACTGGATTTAAAAAACAATAAAAAATTACATGCTATATAATAATCTGAAAGGCAAAACATTTTCGAAAATGTTTACGTCTTGATGTTTAAATTCGGCCCAGTCCATAAAAAGTTATTGTAAGTTGAATAAAAAAAGCTCAAAATTGTTAGCAAGAGTAAACAACAACAACTTTGACAATTTAAATTTGCCAAAGGAAAAAAATGAGGGTTTAATTATAGTTAGCATTAACTTGGTGAAAATTCCTTATTTGGTTTTTATAGAGTTCACTTAGAAAATTTTCGCTTCATAACAATTGGTTTAATTTTGTTTTAGACACGCACTTTTTGACTGTTTTAATAAAGACGTTGATATTTTTATTGTATAATAGGGAAAAAAAAAATATTGTTTAATATTAAATTAGTTGTTACCGATTTTTACCACTTCGCCAGATCTACTTTGGAGTAACCATGGTCCAACTCATCGCTCTTCTTTACAAAGACCAACATGTTGGAACACTCCAAAAACTCCTCAATCTTTGGCTTGAAGCTTCTCTCAGTGAAAGCTCGGAAGACAACGAGAGTAACACGTCACCTCCGGAGCAAGGTAGCGACGACTCATCTCCAATCATCACTTCCGATCCCACATCTGATTCAAGTGATGGAGGCGGTGGCAAAAGAATCAAACCTAACTCTAACACCATAGAACGCAGCAAGAAAACTCTCTCAGGGATTATTCGGGGGAAATCTACAGAAACAGAAACAAGCACAAGTAGTGGAATATCCACTGCCCACAATAGTATAGATTCAGTAGACAGTCCAAAAGAAAAACCTTTAGTGAAGAATAAAAGAGACTGTTCGTCACAAAGCGAGGATTTTGGATATGTGACGCAAGTCGAGAACCAGGAATCGATTTCTACGTCTAGTAACGAAGAAGACCAACCGCAACTGAAACCGGTACATCAGAAGCCGCATACTTTTCAGAAAAGTAGGTATTGTGGAGGAAAAAATCGGGCAGCAACTGCGCTGGACAAGAAGGAACTAAGAAGAAAAAAATTGGTGAAGAGGAGCAAAACAAACACGTGAGTACATTTTGAATGACGCAGATACCTGATGAAAAGCTGATATTATTTTTGGACAGCACGTGAATACTTTATCCGATTCCAAACACAGAGTTGAAAGTAAATTCATTACTACTTTTGTTTTTTTTTTAGTATCAACATGAAAGGCCTTTTACACCACCTCCCAACAGACGAAGACATCGCCAACATCCTCAAAGAGTTCACGGTCGATTTTCTTCTCAAAGGTTACAGCAACCTAGTTCAAGACCTTCACTGCCAACTTCTTTCTAACATCCACGTCCAAATCGATACTTCCCATTTCTTCTGGCTTATAACTTATTTCCTCAAATTCGCGACTCAATTGGAGCTTGATTTAGAGCACGTCGGTCCCGTTCTGTCCCAAGAAATTTTGGCGTACCTCGTCTTTCAAGCGATCTGGATATACGAAGAACTGGCAATGAGTGAAAAAATCGTTTATATCGATTTAAAGCCATGTTTACGCCGGCTTCATCTGGTACGAGTTGTCTGTACTTTCGTTTCAAACTTCAGTGTTTTTTTTTCAGGTGGTGACCGCCCTCAGAGAGTTCCTCCAAGCTGTCGAAATGTACCAAAAGATGATCCACTTAAGCGACGACGACAGACTCGTTTTGGTGAAGTTGCAAAATCAAATCATCGAAATGGATGATTTAAAGTCATTGTTTTTGCTATTGCTGAGGCAGTACAATCCTGAAATCCAAAGCAGACAGTATCTCCAAGACCTTATTTTGACCAATCACAATTATTTGTTGTTTCTGGAGTCAGCCACCAAAGAACGACAAACTTTTAATTTAATGGAACACCTTAAACAGTAAGGATTTTCTCTTCTTCTTGTGCGCGGCGCCATCTTTGTAGGTATTTAAAAAGTAGAGCTAAGGGAAATTTGTTGTAAGTAAACCCTCTCACATTATAGAGCTTTAGCATGCACTTTAATTAAACTAGAAAGCTGCGAATTAGAAAATGCTTCTGGTTTAAAAACTTTCAGATTCGCGACGGTTGAAATTATGCGTCAGTATGGTCTCCTTCTCGAGAGTTTCAAAGAGAATGGGGAATTCGTCAATAATTGTATTTTTACTATGATGCATCACATTGGGGGAGATCTTGAGCATGTGACCACGCTTTTCCAACCAGGGATTTTAAAAACCTTCTCTCGCATATGGGAAACAGACTACGAGCTCTGTGACGTAAGCAAGCCTCTTGAATCCTTTCCAAATCTTAAAATTTTGCATTTTAAAGGACTGGTCGGACCTAATCGAGTACATTATCCACAAATTCATAAACACCCCCGGACAAAAACCAGACTTGAACCCTCGTTCTGAAACCGATAGCAATTTAATCGAAGAAGAGTGGACGGAAGAGGAAAAAGACAATTTATTAAGATACTACAACCAAAGCCGGTATGTCCCCGATACGATAGCCAACATTACTAAAAAATACGAAAAGTGCGGAGCCCGTCAAAAAACACAAATGTCTATAATCCGACAACTCTTAGAACAAAACATTATCAACGAGAGTCAATACAACGATTTCGTTAAAGCCAATCGTCAATCTGACCATTTAGAAGACACCAAAACCCTGACCGATCCTCAAAACATCGAAGATTCTTCTTGTGGCATAGACGACGGAATCAGAATTCTAAGAGAATACTTATGTCGTGACAACAAAAGCAAATTTGTTACGTGGCTTCAAAAAGTTCTCATCGACACGTGTTATGTTAAGTTAGTTCTTGCAAATCCTGCTGAATTTAACAATATCAAGGCTTTGGGGAAGCCAGTTATCTATTATTTTGCACGTAAGTAATCAAAGTAATCAATTCTTGGAAGATTCTGATGTTTTGTTTTGATAGTACTTAATTTACCTATTCCTGTAATTCCGTGGACCGCTGAACAAACCGCCATCTTGAAGTACAAGTCGTTTATTTTGTTACTGCACAAACTGGGATTGTATTTACCTATCGACACTGGGAAAATCTTTGTGACGATTCCAAACTTTTGGAACGCTGAACACGTTTTTACGATGGCGCAACAGCTAGGGCCTATCGATCAAGGTAGGTAAAAATACAGAGTAAAATTACTTTGTAGTTGCAAGTTATTGAAAAAAAAGGAGTTTTGTGTAATTTAAAAGTTTATTTGTTACAAAACTACCGCTTAATCCTAAATAAGAAAAATTAAACATATAGTAGATTATTGCTGGAAACTTTAATAAATTCATGATGGTTCAATACTCATGAGTGAAATTGGTGGATGCGCCGGGTTAACTGTTGTAATGTACCATGAAAGTTTTAAAAAACAATATTAAAATGATCTAGTTTTTGCCCCTCTGATAACAGTTAATTAATAAAATAAAATAGTTATTTTTGTCTCAAAAATTAAAAAAATACGTAACACAATCGGAAACATTTTTTAAATATTCCGCAGTATAAATGTATCGTTAATACAAATGTATTTATACTACATGTCTATTTAATATTCATTCTATTTCTTTTTAAATAAAGAAAAATGATTGATTTTTGGACATTTTAACAAACTTGATACATCGATTTTATAGTTCGAAAAAATTTTCTAATTATTATAAGAATCGATAATTTTTTAAATTTATAAATTCTACATTCAGTAGAATTGTATTTAATACAATCTTATCGGACATACATGGAGTTGCAAAGTGGGACAACGTGTTGCTGTTCTTCGCATGTTGCAATTCTTTTACGGTTTTTTGGTTGCGTAAGATTTTTGAAGAATATCAGAATTTCCCCTCGATTTCTCAATCTCCATTTTTAAGGGCATTCTTCATCTGATCTGATTATCTATCTGATTATTCTGACGAAGAAAATAACTAGTAGAAAATGAAAAAAAAAATTGTGCACAAAAATAAAAAAGCATTGATTCAAATATCTCATGAGATTGATTGACTGTGAGCTTAACAAATTCGTAATGAGGTAAAACATTTCAAAATAAAACAACGAACAAACAAAAAAAAAGAATAAAAAATAGAAAGCAAAAAAAAATTATATATTCACTATCCACAGTTATGGTACTAAAGAACTATTCATAGAATACAACAAAAAATACAAATATACAAAAAAATATTCGAAAAGATTACAATAAATACAATCTGAATGTAGAATCGAAAAATTAAAAAAAATAATAAAAAATTGATGATTTTTATAATTAGAATAAAACTCTTTTTGAACAATTGGCATTTGCATTTGATTTTTGCATAAAAATCTGTTACATTTTCCAAAAATAAACTATTTTTCATTTGTCTAAAATGTAATCGAATTAAAAATATAAAGTAGACATGATTTAAACAAACATTTGTAACAGTAACACATTTACTAATTTTAGGGCCAGTATAACTATTTTATACTTTAAAATAACTTTTATTAAATTCGATCATTTTTAACATTGTTCTTTGTTATTTTTTTATATAAGTTATTGTTAATCTCTTTTTAATGTTGTATTTTAGACAAACTTCACTTTGACACGGCCATTTTCAAGGGCCGAAACCGCTGCGAGACGCTCACGAAAGAAATAGCAGACATCACCAACTCCTTCCAACGCGGAAAATTCTCCATGAACGACAGCAAACAAACTCCAACAATGGTCAGATACACTCCCCTGTAAGTATTCATTTTCCCCCCTTTCCCACTTTTTCGAATGTTGCCACCCCTCCATGGTTTCTAGACCAAATTCAACTGAATGGTTTCAAACCGACAATTTCCCAAGCCGAGTACTTCAGATCTCTGAGTTCGAAGTACCGATAAATAGGTAAAATTTGGTGTTGTGATCTCTGTTTTTCCGTTATTTATTGGTGCAATTTTTAATTTTTGTATTATTTAGCGCGCATCCACTTTCCATCACTATCCCTGGGCTTGACGAGTTCGCCTGTTCTCTACCTCCACCTGAATTGAGCATCGTCGACAATCACCTGGTGCAAAATAATATGGAATGCTCATCGATTCACGAGGATCATGAACGCAGCACTTGTGAAACTGCCTCGATCGCGTCAGATTTGACAAGAATGTGTGTGAGTGACGAGGAGGATAAACTAGTTCTGGTTTTAGAACAAAAATAAACTTTTTGTGTTTTGTTTACTTCAAGTTTGGTGTTGCGGTTGTGTAAAATCAGCTTTAGATGTTGTCTTGTACATTTTTACTTTCACGTGATATTTGTTGTATGAGAAATAAAGAGTATTTTCGGAGTAGATGCAATTGTAGCAAGACAACGTACTTTACATCCTTTATTGACAATAAAAAACGGTTAAAACTGAAAACAGTTGATCTGACAATGATACGTGATATGTTTTACGTCAAAACAATATATTGCATCTCACAGGAGAATGTGTAACACATAACTTAAGTACATTATGTATATAATTTAATAATCTTCATAGTATATAAAATGTACAACAATTACATGCACAATAACGCCCTTTAAACTTTATAATACATAATGGCCCCGGCTTTAGCGGAACCGAACCCCAGGCTGTGATTCGACTACAAAAAAAATTACGTACTTTTATACATTTTTGACTTATTACAGTCAAAATAGTAGTAATTACCGTAATATTTCAAAAGCAAGAATAATGAAAACTTTCAACTAACTTCTCTTATGTCCATCTTACTGGACTTTTTCGTACTGTTCAACATCTTCCAAATTGAGGATGTCGTACTCGGTGATCTTATTACCAGAAAATTGAGCGAACTTGGCTTCGACATGCAAGTCTGCAGAACGTTTCACCACTGCAAAAAATAATAAAATTCATTAATCACTCGAATGATTTTATTCCAAAGATAAGCGACCATTTTTGTGAGTTTTTTTTAAAACGTTCTTTGAACTAAGGCATAAGTAAATTTTAAGTGCTTGTGGAAAAAGAACACAAAGATCAATATTTACGACAACAAATCTACGATAAGATTATAAATGTTGCGTTATTGATAATATTGAATACGCTCAACTTTTAGAGTTATAATTTTGAGAGAATATGCTCTATATGTATAACCATATTCGTTAAAAAAAAACTATTTTACTATCGAATAAAAAATTGCATTACTTTACAAATAAATAACTTTAATCTTTCCAATTTCAGAGTTAATTACCCCATCAGATTATAACCAAGTGACAATTGCCAAAAAAAATATCATCCCTACCTTAGTTTTTCTTACATTAAAATTAGTTGGGCGTTTTAAAATTAGTATAGTGAGACACGTAATACTATAAAAATAATCGCATGTAGGTACTCTCAAAAACCATTCTTTTTCGGCTACCCAAAAATTGTCACTATATTTTAGTTGCAAAAACTGTAATGAGTGTTAAAAATTAAAGACCAAAAACCAAAAAAAAAATGAGAAAAAAGAACTAGCACAAGACAAGCAATAACAGCAAAATGGAAAACATCAACACTTTTCATTCCAACAACACAACCTAAATGCAAATTGACATGTTTATTAGTTGCGTAAAATTACAAAACTGTAAACAAAAAAAATAAAAGAATTAGAATTTCATTTTCAAGGCGAATCAAAATTTTGCTATATTTTCTTTAAGATGCTGTAACATTTACATTCATGAGACTATAACGATAAAATTTAAGAGAGTTGCTAAATTTGACATGCCTATCATCTGTGTAAAATTACAAAATATAATTTTTTTTATTTTCAGAAGGAATCAAAATATTGATACATTTTTTTTCACATTTTGTAACTTTTGCATTTATGTCATAACACCATAACAATAAAATTTGAGGAGGTGCCTTACATTGACATGTAAATTGTGAAATTACAGAAGTAGGCAACACAAATCAAAATATTGCTACATTTTCTTTAAGTTTCTGTAACTTTTGTATTTATGAGGCAAAGTAACATTTGACACAGTAAACCACCCTTACTTTCGGGGTAGTTACTACATACCGATTCTTCATAGCTAGAACGTCTGACTATTTTTTACTTTAGCAAAAACATACAATTTCATTAAGTTCACAAGAGAAAACCACACTTATTTCAGAGATAAATCAGATCATTTGTCGGGTAGTAAATCTGAAATTTGGAATATTAAACTATTTAAACACTCATTACAAACAATTGAGGAATGTATGTATATAAGAGAACTTTTTTAGTTTAAATCAATAAACTGGTACCGAAAAAACAAATCAAAGGTCGCTTACCACAGGCTGATTTAAATATAGTTAATCTTTGTCCTTTTAAACTTAAACTCACCTCCTCCCACGTACTTCTCCAACTTGTAAACTGGTCTATGTTCGCATTCCTTCGCTATATAACTGCCGATTCCCTTCAAATCCGTCAATGGAGGTGTAACAACCCTCATTGTCTCTCTAACGACTTGTGTATCAACCTTATAATACCCCTCCCACATTTTATGAATCAAATCAAAGAGAGACCTTGGTGGCAACACATTTCCTCTGTTTAACGGCATCACAAAGCACCTATTTCCGGTAATATCAATAATTCCCGTCAAATTAGTATTGAAATCATGAATGAACCTCCCACTTCTCCCATCCCTAAAATCTGGAACATCGATTTTCTCGTACTTTTCTCCGTCAAGGTCGATCTCGAAATCCTCGCGGAAATAATTGCGGATAATATCATCGTAGCTATCTCTGCTTACATTATTATCATCGTCATCATCGTCACCGCCCAATGTCTTAAATAGATCCGGATGGGGCAGGCGTTCCTTCAAATACAAAGTCTGCCTGTCCTCGGAAGGCATGGGAATTTGAGCGTATCCAGTGAAACGGCGCATTTGAGCGCTGATGTATTGGTTGTAGAGAATCTTGCCGACGAAAATACCAGTGCTGACTACCAAGAGCGAGGTCAAAATGAGGCAGAGGGTCGTAGCGGTAGAAACACGACGAGCGCGAGCTTTGAGGAAGACCACGTCGGAAGGTTGCCCTTCGACATCTTCAGCTGGAGGCTAACAAGAAAAAATGTTTTGTTAATGTATTAATCTGTTAATGTGCAAAGATTTGTTTCAATTCCTCCATGATAATAACTTTGATTAGGTTGCCTTTATTTTGAGCTTTGAACTTTAGATTCAAGATCAAAATCAATAATTTACCTAAGGTTGAGGCGGACAATCAAAATTCGATAACTACAAACAATTATTTACATTTGAAGTATCAATTAAAAACCACAAAAGCTGGAAGTTTTATTCCAGCGGAAATAGTAAATGAAGCGTTTAAAGTTTTATTTTTATGCACTGTTAAGTCATCATGATTTACATAGGCTTGATTCATTATTATTAGCCTTGACTTTATTATTGTGGTAAAAATAAAGTGATAATTTCTCTATTTATCAGTTTGTTAAAAACCTCAACTAAATAATTTATAGATCATATTTTTTACAGAAAGCTACGTTTATGATTTTGACTACTTTTTGTTTAGTTTATAAAGTAACCTACTTTTTATTTTTTATCGATATTTTAACAAAAATTACAAAATAAGATAAAACAAAACACAAGAATCAAAGTTTTAAACGTTAATGTTATAAATCACGTGGCCTTTGGCGACAACGGTAAATAACTGTTGACTTTTGATCACTAACTTTTAACAAATTGTCAACGAAAAATATCATACAGTGGCCGGCAATAAATTTTGTACGTTTAACACGATGAAAATAACTCCATTGTGAACTGCTCTTAACCTATAATAACTACATGAAATTAATTTCTATCATTAGAGTGCCTTTGACAAGGTTACTAGAAAATAGGGCCAAGAAGTCTTGTCCAAAACTCGGCGAATGACTACATCACTGTCGGAGCGAAAGAATGCATGTGGCACATTTATTTTTGACTTTTTGATGACATTCGCTCATATTAAACAGGAAAAAATTTCTAATTTCTGACAATTCTGTCACTTTTTCAAACTGACATTGACTACCCAAAATTTATTACCTGCTACTGTACATTCAAAAATATCAAAGTCGGTTTTTTAGCTACACTTTTGCTATCGAGGAAGTATGTCGTAACTTTTTTGGAAATGACAGTAACAGTGACAGTGACAGTAGTAGTTCTCTCTTTTGTAGTTTACAATAATAAAAATCTTTAAAATTGCGTTTAATTTGTTTAATTTTTAATTGCGTTTTGAAGTCATTAAATAAAATTAAAATAGCAACAAAATTGGTTATGTCTAAGTGACGTTTCAACTTGACCCCTACGACGTACGTTACAAAAAAATCATAGGTGAATTGAACACCTTTTTTGAACGCTCGGCAAACCTGGCGTGGAGCTAAGTAAAGCAGCGTTACTTCAAATCAATCAATATTGAGTATAATCACGTCAGTTTTCAAAATTAGTATGCGCATATGTTTGATAGATCGTCACTTGCACAGTTGTCAAAGAATTATAAAAAAGAAAACTAAAATGACAATTTTTTTTTCAAAAGACTTGAAACTCTGGAGTTATTTTTTTAAGTTTTGTTTAGAATTAGAAATGAGGCTCACTGTCGACTTTTGTCTAACAAAATGACTTAGAAATCTATACCATAACAAAATTATTAACATTTTTCAAAAATTGGAAAATTTCAAATAAAAAGTCAAAATTGAAAAAACTGAAAAAAAATCAAAAATTGTACCTATTATGACCTCTTTTAAAAATAAATAAATGTTAGCAAGTTTAAATAGATATAGACCTTGATAAAATGGCAGACATCAGCATGCATATCGTAATGTAAATACATGCAATGAGAGTGATAAATTTTCTACACACATACCACAAATGAGATCATTTATAATAAAATCATAATAATTTTTCACTGAAAACTTGAAAACCTGACTTTTAAAGAACAGTGGTGAATTGTAATTATCGGTTATAATTTGATGTGTAGGTTGAAACAAAATGGTCAACTTTTTACATCATAATGTTAAATATAAGTCATAAAAACCTAAATTTTGGTGTTTGACATATAGTGATTATATCAATTAAGAATAGTCATGACTTATGACTACAGCCAACTCTAATTACAAATTTCTTAACACAATAATTACCAATTTTCAATTTTTTGTAGATCGCTAATTTTATTACCTGAATTAAATAAGACTCGATAACTGGTCGAAAAAATCGAAGTATTACAGTACCTGAATCTATACATCACCTAGATAACAATTGCCCCGCATCAGCTCTCGCCGATGAACTCAATTAATAGAAAAATATATCAAAACGTTTGTCAAATGATACACTTAATCCAAAGCAGTAAAACCATGTAAATTTTGCTTACATTAACCTCGTTAATGGCATTGCAATTTCCCTACACGAAAGTGAGCAATTTACTTCGTAACAGGAACACCAAAATTGGCCATATTAGCGATGTCAGTCAAGATAAAGATAAAGCATAATACTTACAGCTGTTGCCAACTGATCATTTTCCACCAAGGGCGCGAGTTTGTCTTTCTTTTCACTAGAGATCGGCTTCTTCAAGATGGTCATTATTACAGAAACTTTTCACACGATTCAACAAAAACACGTAATTGATCGATTTTCCTCAGTCACTTCGCCAAAACAAATAGTGACGATCTGCGCTTGCCCTCAACATGTGTGATTGGTGGAAATAGAATAAGACAACCAATGATCACACCGAATGAAGTTGCAAAGGATGCAAGTTTGACAGATGACGCGGTTGAAAGATAACCTCACTTAATGTTTTGATTTGATATGGGAAAACATTCCAGCGACTCGGAAAGTGAAAAGCGTAAAAGCTACAAGAATAGGTCGAAATATAGATCACCCTCCTCTAGTTCTTCAGACTCTAGAAGAACCCACAAAAAGAAAAGCAATAGAAGCAGAAGTCGGGACAGATATTCGAGATCTAGGTGTGAAAAAAAACAAGATAATTTAACACTTAATATTATTTTACAGGAGATCACGGAGTAGTAGCTCAACAGCACACAAATCTAAGTCACGACGTCGATCTCGTTCTAGAGACAAATCGCGGTTTCGAGATCGCCATCATAGATCTAGATCAAGATCCAGATCCAAGTATAGGCGCTCTAGATCCAGGTCTTATATTCGGGAATACAGCAGTAGAAGAAGACATTCCAGTTCCAGTTCTAGCAGCTCTGAACCAAAACATGATAACAATGTTGAAGAGAATGTTATAGAGGTGAAATCTACATTCATTTCACAGTAATTGTGTCTACTTTGTATTTAATTTTACAGATCAGAAAATCCCCAGAATTGTCCAAAGTTGACGCTAAAGTTCTCACAGCGATTAATGAGGATGGATTTACCCAAAAAACCTTCACTTCAAGCAAATCTAAAAAAGTTTTGGATAACATAGTTATTGATTTAAAGAAGCAAACAATCAAAGTACCTGAAGTGGAACCAGTAGAGCCTGACAGTGTTTTTCATCACAATGTAATTTTGAGCATTTTTTTGTAATTGACGTTTAATAATATATTTCAGCTCTTTTTAAATGAGGAGGCTAGAATGGAAAAGTGGATAAAAGAACTTTTTGGATACCGCCAGAGGGCACTGCAACAAGGACTTAAAGTGGGAGATAAATGAGTAATTTATCTTTTTTGTAACTATTAAAATATTGATAAGATTTCTGTTCTTAACGTTCAGAAACAATAAAATTTTTTTAGAACCTAATTACATTGATTATACTTTAAAATTATATTAAATAGAATTTTAATGTTTTTTATTGACAGTGGTCGGCAATAAATTTAGAAAAAAAAAAATTGACAATTTTTTGGTATATTTTTTTTTTGCGTTTTGATGACATTCGCTTATCACTATCAGACAGAAAAATTCTAATTTCCGACAATTCTATTACTTTTTCAAATGACATTGACCACTAATTTTATTGCCAGTCACTGTAAACATCTAATTCTTTGTATTTTGTAATTGTTTTATTAACTGCTACGCTCTCATGGAGTCTTTGCGGTCTTAAATTTAATTGCCACAGTATCATAACTTATTACTTAAACCAATTTCTTTAGCTGCTTTGAAAAAAAAGAGCATCTGATCTAGAGTGCAACGTTTAGTCATCTCTTGGACATTTATTGATTTTTCTAAACTTCACTTTTATACAACTTTTAGTGTGTAGGTTTTTACGTCTTCCTAATTTTTAGTGTTTAACATGAAAATGAAACACTTTACAGTGTCTTCATACATTTTTATATTTCTTTTGCTATTATTGGGTAAGTCGATGTTAGTGTTTTACATAATTTTCACCAACTACTTTCGTAGTGGTGTACACTTCCTGTTCAGATATTGCATGCATTAAATGCGGTAGTTATGATGAATGTGGAGAAGGTATCAACGAGACGACATTATGTACCGCCCATATAGGCGCATTGAGCTTAGGTGCAAAAGAGAAAGCTGTAGTTGACAAAATAATTGAAAGTTTTGGTGAAGCTGCGCTTGATAGTTGTGTAACAGTAACAGACGGTAAATCAAAATATGTGCATACAAACACATACAAAATGTAACACAAACGTTGTAGAGGGTATGGAATTTAGGGGCTGTGCACCAGGCAAGTTGAATGAAAAAGATTTTTGTGAGGAGCTCAAAGAAAAAGCACCTACTGCCAAATGTGAAATCTGTACAGCCGTAGCATTACCGTGCAACGTCCAACCACCAAGTAAACCTGATGATGAAAACTCGGTGGCCCCTCATACCATTTCTTTAAATTTCACACTGTACTTTTTCATGTTGTCTTCTGTTTTGTTTAAACTGGTCTTGTAGCTTGTCTTTGACTATTTGTATTTTTTTGAGAAAAAGTGGATAAATTTCATTGTATATAAGATACTATTGCTATATTCTCAGGAAGGAACTAAGAAAAAGTTTCCTTTATGATATTTTTTTTGTGAGTACTCCTACCACTTCAGCGTTTCATTTGGCAACTATGATTAAATGGTCCACTTCTGAAAAAGATTAAAATCCTATGTTTATCACGAATTTTTATCATACCTAGGCAAAATAGCGATTATTTAACATATTTCTACTTTTCTAGTAATTTTAAAAAAAAGCAAATGGTTTTTTTGTCATATGTTTTGTGTTCTCAAAATAACAAAATTTTAATAAAGTTTTTGAAAAAATACTTGTGTGTAAAACCTAGGTCGGTGATTTTGGAACTTAAATTAATGCAAAACAACAGTTTTTTTAGTTCTTTGATTAACGAGGTAATAACAGGACAATAAATGAATTCTTCCTCTAATGTACAAATATTAATAGAACAAAATTATGCTTGAACTCTATAATTTAAGGGATGTAATGAAATAGGTTTATATTTGTTAGAAAGGACATCTACCACATAATCAGAAGATTAACATAGCTTTATCCCAGCCTACGTAAATTGCAGATATGTGTGGATCACAGTGTATATATTCTTAGATTTATCCGTCGATTTCTCCATCAATAGTATCCTGCCTAAACATTTCGACATCTGCTTGACTGTCAGCATGTATAATTTTTCCTTTACCGTCAGGCTGCAACAAAAGGTTTTTTTCTTGTGAATAAACAAAGTTATTTCTACCTTTGGATGCATCAAAATAAACGGCAATTCTGCCGACAGTTCCCCTCCTAAAGCTCCCAAATATAGCTTCACTTTTACAGCGTAAGAGACAATTATTCCAAAAGCATCACGTTGATCAGGGGATGCCAATCTGAAAAAACTATAATGTGAAAGAAAAACACCAAATTTTTAGGTATACAGTGTGGTAGAGGCCAAATTAGTTTCCTGACGTTTCAACTGGCCATCCAAAGCGATGCCTCTTCGATCTTTGTTAGAGGTAAGAAGAGGCACCAAGTAAACAATTTTTTGCAGTGTAGATCCTGGTTGAATGGGACACCCTTCCCTAAAACATGACTTAAATTTTGTTTTCACTCACCTTCAGTACTTACTGTGTTTCCATGCTGGCAACAGTCGATCTATATTGTCCATTCTGGAACAACACCACATCTACACCTTGCTGGACCATGACTTTAATTTTCTTCACTACTTTATTGCTGTTATTCCGTATACAAATATTCGCAGCAATTTTCTCCCCATGATGGTATAATTGTTTATCCAACGTCACTTCCAGTTCAAGGTCCCCAGGACTCAACATAAAATCTTTACGGACTACGGTACATGGTTGTTTCCCTTGCTTCGACGGTGCGTACTGCACCTTTCGGATAGCCATCGATACGGTACTTCTTTTATGAGAACGATCAGTTTCGTTCTCGCCAACAAACAACTTAACATAGTAGTGTACTCCACAAGGTTGGCCTTCATCTTCTAAGCCTGGTTGCAAGGTGACGGAAGCAGGAGCATTCGGTGGTAGAGAAAATGTGAAAGCGAAACAGTTTGCCCCCAGTTTCTTAATAAGACGCTCTTGAAGTTTTGTCAGATTTTGTTTCTCCGGTGGTGGATATATTTGATGAGTGGCTAAGTGAAGATCTTTTTGGAAGTTCAAACCCATGACTTCATCTTCTTCGCGACCGTAACGGAAGCTGCAGATTACTTGACCGAAGATTTTGCGGTCGCGGTAGTCGGGGTCGAGCACCATGACACCATCTAATAGGATTAAAAATTAATACAATGAATGGAAGAACTAAAAGTTTTGGTGATTCAGTTCAAGAACATGTAGTATATCTAGCAGACTGCTGTTGAATGTTTCTGCAAAGCAAAATATTTTTTTCAAGAGAAGGTAAAAAATAGTTTTTATTTTCGGTTTATAAACACCAAATTAAAACTGTTAAAAGAAGATACTCAGAACAAAATCAAATCCTGTGTCCAACTTCTCGAGAAGTTTCTAATCTCTCGTGTCTTCGAATTTTCATATTAACAATTGTTTTTATTGTATCTGTTAATAATATTCCATATTCTGGTAAATTAGGTTTTGACTGACCTCCCGGCTCCTATCTTTGTTCTTTCAGATTATTTCCTCAATGACACAAAGTTAATTTTGGAAGAAAGAACAATAAATGATGGAATTTCTGCCTCTCTGATAAAAGTTAATTAATAGAATAAATAGACATTTGCAAATAATTGTATGACGTTTTTAAAGATAATATCACTCACTTTCCAAGAGCCAACATGTTCGAATACCGTCAGGCAGGCCTTCAGTATGGGGCAATAACTCCATACCGACCATGGTTTGATGATTTTAGACTGCTCCGAAAAATAATTTAAAATCACTGTTTCAGTACTTTCATCTGCTTTTTTCTTTACTCGCCATTCGCAAAATTTCTGATTCACTTTTTTGGAGGAATCTTTCGATATTTGAGGAAGCGGATCATCCATTATAGTATCATTCAAAGAGCCTCCCACATCAGATAATCGTGAAATTTGTGAATATCTGACGATTTCATGACTGATATTATTGTTACTTTTAAAATCGAAAGGTTTGTAAAGCAAAAACGAATAAAATATTGTATTACACTTGCAGAATAAAGTGTCTGTTTAATTCGCTCTTATTAATGCGCGCGCTACTACGCAGCTCATTAAAGGGCTGCTTTATTCACTCATATGATAAATATCTATTATTGTAATTTTAAGCAAAAATAATTGTATCTTTAAAACAATTAAAATTTCTAATGATAAATAAATAATTGCTTTAATAGTTTGTTTTGACGTAAATAAATGTAAGTTTATAAGATAAAATCGAATAAAATTACTTATTTAGCGCAATCGGGAAGACTTTTTAAATATCTTAGCACCTAGTATAAATTATCATTATTACAAATGTTTTTATAAATTATATGTACTTAATTCATTCTACTTTATTTTAGACAAATTAAAACAGTTTATTTTTTAACATTTTAAAATTAACTTCTAAAAGAGTTCAATTCTAATTATAATAATACTCGATAGTTTTTTATTTACAAATTTACACATTCAGTAGAATTGTATTTAACACAATCTTATCGGACATACATGCAACTGTAAAGTGGTATTACGTAGTGTCAGCTGTTGTTTCCATGTTGTTGCAACTCTGTTAAGGTTTTTTGGTTATGGCTATTTTGGAAAGCATTCTTCATTTGAGCCATTAAAATCTAATGATTCTAACGACGAAAATACCTAGTAAAAAATGAGAAAAAACGTTGATTCGAATGTTTCATAAGATTGAATTATATAATAGATAATTTACTTACAGTTTAAACGCTTGTAAGTTTAACAAATTTATAATAAAACAAAATAGGGAATCAACAACAAAAAATAAATAACAAATAGAAGAAAAAACAACGTTGATGCTAATATCTTATAACACTCTCTCCACAGTTTGATGAATTATGGTACTAATAACTATTCATAGAGTAATACAACAAATAATAATAAAAATAAAACATAAATAAAAAACCGGTGATTGTAATAACTACAATTTTACTAAATGTAGAATTTAAGAGTTGAAAAAAACGATTATTATAATAAGAATAAAACTCTTTTTGAACACTTCTGCATAAAAATTTGTTAAAATTTTCAAAAATTAACTATCTTATTTTTTTTTATAAATGTAATGAATTCAAAATAGAAATACTGGATGAATGTAAATAGACTTTCATAGGAGATGCAGTCCATAACTTAAAACTTTATAGCTAATAAACAAGGCGAGTCCATTGTCTGCTTATGTAGGAACTGTGTACAAAATTTTATTTTTACAATTACGAATATTTTTTTTATAAAAAAATTGTTCAAGTTTTCATCCCCACAGAAGAATTATTCGTAAAATTAGGTAATGAAATTTTTAAATTTGTTTGATTTAAAAATGCATTACACCTGAGTGTTGATTAGAGAATAAATCAAAAAAAAAGACCTACTCTTGTAATCACTTTTCGAAGATAATTACAAACGAATTTTCTTCGAAAAAAAAAACCGCAACAATGCTTCAGCATTTCAACCAACGTAACATATCACATGTGATTTCGCGTATTTGCAAGCAAATATTTTTACAGCTGCATAAAATTCTTACCTATCGGCTCCACTCCAGAAATGTGGTCCACAAAGTCGCGTTTCCCCAAATACATCGTAAGTTTGCCATTTGGAGATTGTTTCTTAAACACGCGAAAGTTGAACACCATTTTCGCAAAAAGTGCAGCTCCAAGAGAAGTCACACTTATATAAAGTGTGTTTAAGGCTTCTTAATGCGATTAGGTTTACACGTCGTCACGATACAAGTCACCAAATTCGATTAAAATATTAACATTCCACAGCTTTTGATGTTAGTTTTGCCGAAGTAGAATTCTCTTTATTTTAATGGTAATGTTATGGAATTACGTTTACGCCGCTAATTTTGTAGTAAACACAATTAAATGCGATAATTGTGTAGATGATACAACATTCACGCAGACGTAACAAGCCAGGCCTAATAGTAAACGTTGATAACAAGGAATGAGCATGTGTAAGATAAAAGTGGGTTTATAGTCAAACTAAGTTTATAATAAGTATATTGAGAAATATCCAATACTTGTTTGACATACAGGCTCATGTTTATTTACATAATACACACAATTATTCTTTAAAGACAAAATTGTCACAAGCATGGTATTTATTAGCTTAAACTATTCACTAACCGTCTAATGTGGCCGTTGACGGAGATTAACCCCGCAATATCGTTCGATTATAATCAAGTCATTGTAACCGAACGAATCATCTATATTATTACGTAATAAATTATGAATGAGTAAATAAATGGTCTTAAGAGACGGTGCTGGAAAATTCATTCATTTCATAAATATATAAAAAGAAGGAAATATAAACAAGGTACCAAAAAAAGTGATGACACATCCACGCACTTCGTTACTTACGGAGAAAGCTATCTAAGCGCAGTTTTTATGATATGACTCTTTTTACACTTTTAATATTATAAAAAGTAGAAAAATTCTGCTTTACACTCTTATAATCCCAACTTTGTAATAATTTTAACATTCGTATAAGATCCAATTAGTTCCTTGTCAACAATAACGGATGTGTTTAGATGACTTTCTAGACGAAAGATGACGAAAAATTTTGACACAAACTACCTATAATTACGTTCACTATATAATACAACTGGAAACACTCGAAACTCTTGGCCGTATTAATTACAAAAAATATAATTCCATCCTTAGACTAGCGTAATTTAGCTCCGGATTTTGTCTGATGGCACCAAATTTTCACGTTCAGAACAATTTCCGAATAATTTTCCGAGCTGAATTTAGGAAGCAACCAATTTTCTCCTATAAACAATCAACATCCTCCTCACATCTTACACCTACTTTTATTAGAGTATTGACGATATAAAAGCTGCATTTACAAGTTTCTTCAACACAGAATTATCTACGAAGAACTAGTTGTGCTTCAGACTACTGGTAATTGAGACGCGAACATCCTCTACCAAGAGAACTGTTCCATTCCAGGGGGTATTAAACTTAAAAATTAGATATTCACAAAAATAAACAACATGACCAGAACACTTGGGATTCTCTCTCATATTAATATTTAGCGCATCAGGTTGACAAAATGAACCGTGATAAAAAACGCAATTTATAAAATATGAATGTCATTGTTCTAAACGAAATTTCGGGGTAGCTAATTTTTCAAGGGGGTTATCCGTTGGTAGGTTTTGGTAATGGACGTACGAGGTACAATTTTTCTCCTTGTTTGTTTGTATAAATGGGCGCCCTCTGGTAGTGGTCGACGAGTTGGTCCAAAGTGTGGAATTTTCGTTGTCCGATGCAATAAAGAGCCCCTTCGACGTGCACGCGGAAGTGCTTGTTGCGACCCGGTGCTTTGAGCGACACCGAATAGTCACCAACCTATAAAAAAAAAATAGATAAAGATATGTCTAAATAAGCTCAATTCCATCAATACCATGAAGAAAGAAAAAACTGAAAGACAGATGCACTGTAATTTCTGCTATTTACAAAATTAACTAATTATGTAACGAGCAGATCTGCCATTTTGCAGGCACTATAGTGTCATTTCTACTGTAACCAAAATTATATATAGTAACTCAATTTATTACTCTGTTCCTCCGTAATATACGTATGCTTTAGTATTCATGTTATGAGATTTTTTAGACAGGGTGTTCAAATAGTCTAGGACCGTACTCAACTAAATTATTTTAAATGAAACGTTATTCATTATTTTGCATATTTTGATTTGGTAGGATTAAATGCTTTAAATGCATATCTCGTTCTTGAAATTTAAATGTAAGATTGCCAAGTTATTCAATAATTTTGAGCAATTTTGCGATATTATTAGCAACAATTTATAAAAAAAAACTAAACAACAAATGTAAGATTTAGGTATACATATTTTATAGTTAACAAAAATTCAAGATTATGAAAAGAATCCCATGATACATTTAAACTTTCCATTTAAAAAAACGAAGTTATAGCTATTTAAACACTGTACAAAATAAGTGTTTCTAATGAACATTCTATATGTTGGAATAACTTAAATCGAGCGATCAAAATAATTTGTTATCGGGTCATTTAAATATAAAAAAAAAAATATATTTATTCTATTCGACTGCTGTGATAAACACTGAAAGTGTTCTCCATTTTCTTGTAAACAATAAGGAGCTCTACGTGTAATGCCACAATAACACGTCGCACTATAACATATCAATCGCAAATGATTTTTGAGCTCTACATCAAACTTCAATAATCAATTGCTAATATCAATGCTAAAAATGTCTTAATTGAAAATTTCCTTTTGAAAAAAAAATGGATATCTTGGGAATCTTGCATTCAAGATTTAAAAAAAAGCGTTTAAAGCAATTAATCTAACAAATCAGAATGTGCAAAAAAATAAACAGCATTCCTGTTAAAATAATTGAGTTGAGTCCTGGACTTAGGCCATTGAAACACCTTGTCTAAAGGAAATTCTTTTTAGATTATGCATTTCTTTGGTTCATGTATTGAAAGTCTCATATCATGAAAGTGAAAGACAGGATCGTTTGACTTCGTACTATTGACTCACCCTGTATATTCCCTTTTTCAATGATTAAATGTAAAAATTAAAATGACGGAGTTTCGTTAGTTAAATTTACCCAATTCACTTAAAAATGTATTTAAATTTTAGCTTAAAAGCAGTGATTTAGACTTTTAAAAGCGACTTTAATTTTATTATCGACACAAAAAGCAGCTAAACAAATTCAACTCACGTTGGTCTCGCTATCCCTTATAAGGAAATCACCATCATGTCCCCTCTGATTCAGCAGACTATCACATAACTGCCGCGTGATAGTACCATAATACCAAGGTTTATCCACCAGATGTGGTTTATCCCCCATAACCACCTGCGACCTCTCCATTTCTTGTTTATTCCTATCAAAGTAGGGTTGTGTCAGATATTCTGACAACTCCTGCAGATAATTTCTGGGCACTAGTCCAACCTGTCCTTGGGCATTCCGTGCTTTGTACCATTCGGGATCACTCGGGGGCCTATCTAAAATTTCCAATCTATCGCCTTTCTCAAACGACAACTCTTGATCATTAGTAGACGAAAACGAATAGAGAGCCACAACAATGTCGAGAACATTCTCGGCCATCGCATATGTGTGGAGGGTATCATCGGCATCGCCCTCTTCTTGTGTATAATTCGAAGGAAACCAACCAGCGACGTTACCACTTTGACCACGCCACCAACCATCGTTACTTTTTTCTAAGATAAGAATTCGAGTTCCTTTCACCAAAGAAAGCTCGTCTGGTTGTTGTGCTTGGTAATTGTATTTGACTACAGCGGTGCCGATGGCCTCCGAAGGGTCAGCTGCTTGACGACGAGCCATGCTTGGGGATTCCACTGTTCTGGAGGGAGAATTGTTTGAAGGGAGAGTTTTTGAACCACCGCCCTTTTTTACCTGCAAATAAAACACAATATTACAAGAAAAAAATACCCTGGTCACATTACATTAACGATGCTAGAATGAAAAGTAACGAACTGCATGATAGTAACAACGTGGCACAGACAAAAGCATACATTAATCTTTTCTGAGGTTTCACGGGTTTGTATCAATGTGGTATGTATTGGTGTTAGTGCAGAATGCATTAGATCAAACAAGAGATAAACTTAGAGTAAATATTGTGAAATGGAGATACGAATTTTTCAATTAGAGATTGCAATGTACCTAATATTTATAACACTGTTTAATAACTATTTAGACGAATCAAATCGTTAAGCAACGAAAATCGCTTTACAGGAGAGCTTCTTAAAAACGCAAGACAGTTAACTACACTTTGACTTAAATGAAGCTCTAGTAAATCTTAAAAAAACTACTTGAAACTGGAAGTACTTTTCCTATCAATATTTAAGTGTTAAGAAAAAAAATATTGTTGTAACCTCGACCGAAATAGGTAGAATAAAACCGGATGAACTAACGTTCGTTTCTTTAAATTTTAAAATTCTTGAAAAGGACTCACAATTTTGTAGTTATGGAAACACTGAATCATATCTTAAACCTTTTATTCCACTATTTTAGCTGTTGCAATAAATAAGTTCCAACTTTTCTGAATTTATAAATAAAATAACAAATAAGAATGAATAATAAATTAAGATATGCAAATTTGTATGGAATATGTTCATTCACAATTTATTTGACATTTTTATTACCTTTTCCTATTTTGTAACTTATTTGAATACTTATAAGAGTTTTTCTAAAAATTAAATATTACAAGTTAAATTTCCCCTCCGTTTATTTCATATTTGTATGTCTTTCAATACAGATGTTAAATAGAAGATTCCCTCTCTGGCTAAAATAAAAAGAATTTTTAAATAAAAAAACAAACGTGAATATAAATAAATAACTGAACGCCTCTAGCAACTTCATGTTCAAGAAACGCTGTATTATCAATATTCATTAAATTATCTGAGGCAAAAACAATTATTTTCTTTAATAGCAAATTTATGGTTAGTTTGTCTGTGCCTTGTACAAAAAGTAAGATGAGTCCCTGTTTTTGAATTTATTAAATTTGTTGTTATCAAATAAGTTTGCACGAACTGGGTTAGTTTTACCCATAAAAACTGGGATCGTGGTAAATTTGTCTATAAAATACCAGATTTCGCCACATTGTTGTACAGAAAGAATAAAAATGTGGAAATTTGGTTCGTTTTTTTACACTTTCTTTAAACACTACTGCTGCAATTAATCATCTATCATAAAATTTGGCGATAAAACAAGATAAATCTAAAATTGTAAAAACAAATAGAACACTAATTGTGTCAGCTTTGTCAATAAACACAATAGACGTCATAAAAAACATTTGGCACATTCCAGGTTTTGTTATCTCCTAAAACCAGCAATATTACCTCTAAAGCAAACTACTGAGCCCAACAATAAATACCTCTAAACCTTGACCAAACAGCTCACAACTGGCGATTACCCAAACAACATTTTTATGGATCTGTTTTAACAGTTCTAAACATTGAACACATACCGTTACCTTTTTCTTGATACTGTCAAACAAGGAAGGCTTCTCCTTCTTGACATAATTGCTTGGCACATATCCGGCTTGATTTCTGGAATTTTGCACTTTCCACCAGTGCTTGGAATCGTCAAGTAGTAGATATCTTTCATTCTTCCTAAGGTCAAGTTCCTGTGGCCCTTGTGCAGCATAATCGTACTTGGCCACAACATGGCAAATGTCATCTTGACCAGTTTTGCCTACAACACATAAAAAGTGAGCAGAAAATGAGAGGTAACAAGCCACTGACCATGTCTGATATTTGGTGCAGCCATCGAATGGGGTGTCGATTTAGCGGCGAAATTACTCTTAGCTTGCCAAGACGGTTCTGGCATTCCACGAACAGATCGGGTCTCCAACATGACCACAAGCACAACTATCTAGTGCTAGCCGACATTCATGCTTCTACTTCTACAACAATGAAATGCGATGATTTGGTGGAAAACAACTAAACTTCATGCTGGAAATAAAATGCAATAAATGTTGGATGAAAAGAATCGCCAGAAAGAACAGAAAGAGGTAAATGGACAAGGGTCAACTGGAAAAAACTTGGGGAACCTAGAAGTTGTCCTCCACAACCAAGCATACTTGGGGGTGGGACCAAAACAATAGAGATTTACAAATAGGGTAAATTGAGACTTACCGATTTTCAAACTGGACATATTCCTTTATTACACATCAGTGGTCGGGTTGAAGCACCATTTACGAGATTTTCACGATAATTACATAGAATACAGCTCCCACCCTCCACTGTCTTTTTAGAAGACATCACAGGGGAGCTTTCATGTCACAAAGATAACCACTAGAGAGCGCATTAGTACGCGACCTTGACAACTTAAGCGGGACATTCAAATTAACACTTTTTATAAGCCACCACCTACATTTTTGAGATCATTTAAATGTTTTAAATAAAGTTTTCATTGAAAACGATAAACAAATCAATTGTAAATGTTTGAAATAAAGTAAATTGACTATCTTTTCAGTGTGTTTCCGATAATCGTTTGCCGGGGTCGTTTGTTAAGTTTGCGACCCTGCGTTGCAACTTTGCAACCAATCGTCATTAGCGATAAAATACCCAAATTTCGTTGTTCCAGTCCGAAATTTTGTGATAATTCCTCTCGAATCGTTTTTATTGCCGTTTTTCATGTTGAAATTATTACAGTTAAGTACCCGATCACTTTAAAAACGCCAACCGGCTTTTCCTCGTGTTTCCATTAGCCACTGCATTGTCAAATCAATCAAAATGGCGGATCCAGGTTACAAGAATCGCATTCAAAATTTCAAAAATAAAGGAAAAGATCAAGATGTAAGTAACTCGAACTTTTCCTTTTTTGTCCCAGCTTTGTTTCTTTCTTTTATAATATTTGTAATTCGTACCGAAGTTGTGTCCCCTAACTTTTATGTGGCCCCCAGGAGATGCGACGGCGCCGCAACGAGGTCACGGTCGAACTGCGTAAAAACAAGAGAGAAGAAACTCTACAAAAGCGGCGTAACGTCTTCCTCGTTGGTTCCACAGATGAAGATGACATTGAGAGTAGTCTTTCTAGCACCGACTTAGAAGTGCTTGTCGCTCAGGCTGCCACGGTCGACAATCCGGCACTCCAACTCATGGCAGTACAAAAAGCACGAAGACTGCTTTCCTCAGACAGAAACCCTCCTATTGACGCACTCATCGCCAGCGGAATTCTGCCGATCCTCGTAATGTGCTTGGAGCGATATGATGAGCCTACTCTTCAGTTTGAATCAGCCTGGGCGTTGACGAACATAGCATCGGGGACGTCAGCCCAAACCAATAGGGTGGTACAAGCTGGAGCAGTTCCCCTTTTCCTCAAACTGTTGCATTCACCACAACAGAATGTTTGTGAACAGGCTGTTTGGGCTCTAGGCAACATCATTGGTGACGGGCCGCAATTGAGAGACTATGTTATTGAGCTAGGTGTTGTTAATCCACTGCTGTCTTTTATTAAGCCAGATGTACCCATTACTTTCTTAAGGAATGTTACTTGGGTTATTGTTAATTTGTGTAGGAACAAGGATCCTCCACCACCCATACAGACTATTAGAGAGTTGTTACCGGCTTTGAACGCGCTTATCCACCATACAGATATCAATGTAAGTATTGAATTTGGAGTTTTCATCTGTCTACAAAAAAAAAAAATGGACAAATTAACCTAAACAATGTGAGATAGTTTTTATCTGTATCAACAAAAAACTTTTTGTTAACAATTCTTGATCAAAAAAAAAAAAAGGTATTGCCCAAAGCTGTAAGGTAAAATAATCAAATATGTATTTGAACTAAATAGGACCCGAAAGTGACATATTATATAAATTGAGGAATTTACATAAAATGCGTTTAACCTACTTTTTATAATTGCTGACCTTCCATTGGACTATTTATATATTTTCCTTGGATAATTACTTATTATTTTTCTGAGTAGGTTTCTGTTTCAATCGCTTTTGTTTTACTAATTAAAAAGTATGTTGTTGATAACCAATGGACTAAAACTAATAAGCATTATCATGAGCAGCAACTTTTCTGAGATAGTGTAATTTTTGTGTGTGAAAATAAGATGAGAAAAATTTTGAAAACATTTTAATAATTTTGACCGGCAACATGACATTGACTTCTATATGCTAACTTGTAGCTGGATCCGCTATGATGCTGTATAGGATTTTCTTATTTCCCACGAGGGAAAAGTACTACTTTGTTTTCTTTAAGGAATTACAGAATGTGAAAAAAAACAATTTGTTGTATTTTCAGTATATACTCCTATATATTTTTTTAGAGGTTTTACATTAATAGAAATTATATTTTTGTTCTATACATTTTAGAGATTTATGTTTGTGCTGTTTCAAAATGTTTGTGATTATCAGAATTATCTCTGTTACGATGATTCAGATTTATTAGTTTTATTTTATTATATTTGTCTTTACTCAAATTTAAAGTTGGGGGGAAATTGAGTTTTAGGAGATTCTTAAGTAAATTTAAGTTTGATAAAAAAACAAAACTTGAATTTCATTTGTTTTCAACATTATTTAAAACGTGATTTAATTATTACTTTTGATCTTTTAAAACTAACTAAAGCTAAACTAAACTTTAACTAAAACTTTTGGGAAAGATCTGAAGAAAAAACTTTATCTTCTCTTGGACATTTTTGTAATAATACAAGTAATGGCAAAAACTACAAACTGTCTTTTCCAGATACTCGTGGACACAGTATGGGCATTAAGTTATCTAACCGATGGCGGCAATGAGCAAATCCAAATGGTAATCGACAGCGGCGTGGTTCCCAAGCTTATCCCTCTTCTTAGCCATAAAGAAGTTAAAGTTCAAACTGCCGCTCTTCGTGCTGTGGGCAACATCGTTACCGGTACAGACGAACAAACCCAAGTAGTGCTAAACTGCGACGCTCTATCCCATTTCCCTGCCCTCCTTTCACACCCCAAAGAAAAGATTTGCAAAGAAGCGGTGTGGTTCCTGTCAAACATCACTGCCGGTAACCAAATGCAAGTTCAGGCAGTGATAGACGCCGGTCTTTTACCGAAAATTATCAACAACTTAAGCAAAGGCGATTTCCAGACGCAAAAAGAAGCGGCTTGGGCTATCAGTAATCTCACCATTGGCGGAAATAAAGATCAAGTGGCCACTTTGATTAGAGAAGGGGTTATTCCACCGTTCTGTGATTTATTAAATTGCAAGGACGCACAGGTTATTCAAGTTGTCCTTGATGGTATTAACAATATGTTGAAGATGGCAGGCGCGGAAGTCGAGCAGCTGTGCACTATGATTGAAGAATGTAACGGTTTGGATAAAATCGAGATGTTACAAAACCATGACAATATAGAAATTTACAAAATTGCTTACGATATCATCGAGCAATACTTCAGCGGAGATGTAAGGAATATAAAGTTGTTGTTATTAGTTGGGTTAACTTTGTTTTTTAGGCTGATGATGATCCAAATTTGGCGCCAACTGCGGGTGACACCGGGTTCCATTTCGATCCAAACACAAACGTACCGAGCGAAGGGTTCAAATTTTGATCTATTGGTTCTATATTGCTCAGAATCACCATTTTGATCTAGCGCGTTCGCTTCCTTTCCCTCTTTTCTTTTTTTTTTCAAAGTTATGTACGTTCATTTTGATTTTTTGTGTACATATAGAATTTTTTATAAATAATTGCACGTAATTCCTCTAGGATATTTATTTAATTTAAAATGGATTGACGCCAACATTCTGGTTGTTGAAACGTCACAAAATGTGTAACGGTATTTTATTTTTTTATGGACTTAAATTAGGTAAATATCAGCGTAATAGGATCGAAATGGACGTACATATGGGAAAAATCTGAGCATGATTTCGAAATCAAAATATAACAAAATTTTAATGGGATCTGTCATGCACAGATTTTTGTAATATATTTTATGATATTAACAATTTTTGGTAAACATCATGGCATATTTACATCCCTTTAAGTTTTACTTTTCCGTCGCCGGTAGTAATATACATAATGTTTATCGAAAAGGAAGATGAATTAAGAAATACAAGGAAAATTTTAATTGACTGGTCAAACTTTAATTAATATTAATAAGCTATTATGTAATAAAAAAATTATAGTTTCTTGCTTACCATTGTATTATGGTAGTTAATCGTTTTAAGTAAAATATAATTTAAAATAAAAGAGCGGACCTTCTTTTACACGAGTCATTTCATTCCATTTTGACGTAGTCGAAAATTGCGTAGGTGAATACAAATGTAGTGCAATTTTGAATAAAAAACAAACACGAATTTCAAATGACACAACATTCTCAAACTGTGACGCCCGTTACATTTTTACAGTGGCAAACGTTCTGTATTAGAATTTTTTCCTGATTTTTTTCTTGCAATTTTACCAAAGTATCAGACGGAAAATTCACGCATAGCTTCAAGCACCCTCTACTCAAGACAATACTTTGTGGTTCCGTGACACTGAACTTCCTCTCAACTTTCTTCTTCACAGCCACTTTTGGTTTTGGGTGCACTTTGGTTGTCGTTGCGGGTCTTTGCGCTTTTGCTAAAGCCTCAGGTTTGTGAACGGGAACTGATTTGCTCCTAAACCTGGAAATGCTAGGTTTTTCAGGCTCCCATGGAATCCTCTCTTCGGGAATCTGGAAATCTTCATCACAACTTTTCTTTTTGTTAAATTTTTATACCTCAATTTCTGGAGTAGGCTGTGGGGTGCAGGCAAGACATTTTGATTTCCGGTTTATAGGCCCTTCGGTAAACGGTTTAGCTTCTTCGATGTACAAATCCTCAAATTTTGGCAACTTTATATCATACATTGAAACTCGATTTAAAAAACTAAAAACAATTTTAGAACTGTTGGTTTGAGTTATTTATATTTACTTTGGCTGTGGGTTAGTCCATAAATTGTCTACGCGACTAGTTCTCATGACGTAGCTAAGTCTTTTCAACAAACTAAAATTATTCTTTTCGATTTCTTGGCATCGTTCTGATTCTTTCTGTTTCTTCTTGAGTTTGAGTGCTACGTGTTGTCTTGGCAACGGGGGCCGGTTATCGATAGCTGGCCCCGCAGATTGAACCTAAATTTTTGTTACATATTTATTGTTCTTGACCGATCTCTTACCTTCTTTCGGTGATTGTCATATCTTCGTTGCTGCCACGGCCTCACCAACAGATTATCTCTTCTAGATATCATTATGCAAATTTATCTTCACCGTGGTGTATAACTGGTTGCCGAGGTAAATTATGTAGAGGTCGCTATTGTTTGATACTGTATGACATTTAATTATCATATATTTTTTTTAAATTAAAATGAAACTTTACAAACATAAAATGTTTTTTAATTCTTGTGATATTTTTTAACAACCCTGTATTAATTTTGTACCGATATTCGACGTTTTTATTTGTTTAACTAGCTTTTTTGCAAAAAGCCGGTTTTCATAGAGGGCGCTGCATCAAATGTCAGTTCATTTAAATTTGACATTTAAACATAACCATAATTTTTCAAAAGGGGCGAACCTTTGAATGGACTGAAAATGAATTCTTCCTCAGGCCAGGATTCGTCGAATCAGGCCGATTTGATAGTACAGCTATGTAATCACTTTGCTAAAAACAAACCTGGTATGTTTTGTGTCTATTTTGGCCTATGTTAACTTGTTGTTTGTAGATTCGTCGGCCCAATTATGCAAAACTGCTTTTGGCTTTTTAACTGGAGCGGAATTGGCATCAAGTACGAACATTACACCTAGTGATGAGCAAGCTATTGTTACGCAAATTCGAGATTTTTTGTCAACACAGTCAAGGGAAAGTGTTGAACAGTTTGAGTTGCTCTATGCTAATATTTGTAAAAAGGTATAGTAGTAGCAGGCGGTTTCATATCATTTGTACCTCTTTTTTACAGAACGTGCTCCAAAACCGATGTTTTGTGTTCACTTTCCTGTTGAGACTTGCCCAGAAATCACAAAATGTTATGAGCTGGAAAAGTATAGAAAGCTTAGACAAATTTCCTTCAACACTGCGGTTAAAATCGCAAATGTCTTTAAGAGCGGCCAATTGTCAAGATTTTACGAGCGAATCAATACGTAGCATTTTCCAAGGACACGCTCATCTGAAATCAGCTCAGTCCAGCGCCACTAATATTCCCGTTTGTATCTTAAACTAAAATAAGAAATGAAAGTGATAATGATGTTTCAGTCACGCGTTAGTACAGCTACTTCGAGTATTTGGTCTTCAAAAGCCGAATTCGAGACTGCCCCATCACAGTTCACTTGTAAGTATAATTAAATTTTAACTAAAGTGTCATGACTTTACTCTCTTACTTAAAATAAATCAGTTTCAAATGGGGTTGTAGTAGGGTTTGGTTCATCTCCCACAGTTAATAAAAAGAAGTATTTTTTTTCAGCTGATCTCAATTTGGTTTCTGAGCGGGACCTCATCCAAGACGTAATTTACTCCTTTCAAGGAATCGAAGGTCGTTACCTCCGTAAAGAAGTGGGTGGTGTAGGTTTTATCGTGGACCCCAAAACCGGGAAAAATTTAGCCCCGGTTCATAGAGGTCTAGTTGAACGCCTCCTCGGTATGAGCTTCCTTCACAACCAAGTAAAGCAGTATTGTGATGCGAACGATGATCACGGAGGAGTAATCTGTCTAGCTTTGATCGCAACACTTAGAGACGAACTTTCTGCATATTATCGCACCATCGCGATTTTACAAACCAGTCTTAGAAAGAATCCTTCATTAGATAACTCGCAAATGACGCTTCATAAAGCTTTAGTTTATATCCACGAGCATAAAGTTCGCTTTGAATGGCTCGCTTATATCGCCGAACAATGTATTGAAAAGAAAGGTGGCGCCTTGATTACAGCAGTTCATGGGTTCTTGCAACACGGATCAAAAAGTGCACAAGAAATCTCTGAGAAGGTGTTAACAGCGGTTTGTAAACCTCTGTATGTAATGCTGTCCCGCTGGTTACTGGATGGTGAAATTAATGATCCTTGCAATGAGTTTTTCATTGAAGCTAGAGACATCACAGTGGCCGAAAGATTGTGGCACGATAAATACCATGTGCGAAAGTCGATGGTACCGAGTTTTATTACGATGGATCAGGCTAACAAAATTCTGGCGACAGGGAAAGGTATCAACTTTTTGAGGCAGATTTGTAAGGACAGTGGACAACTGCCGGAGCGGGAGGCGCTGCAGAAGCTTGCCAGGGCCACTTCAGGTAACCACAGAAAGAAATTTTTATATTTACGATTTTTTTTCCTTCCCCAGTTATTGTTTTTTTGTCTATTTATTAACTCACGCTTTAAGTTCTGTTATTATTTTAATCTTTTAATCTAGCGGAGTCGCTCTTCGCCCCCGAACAAAGCCTTGAATTCGACTCCACGTTGGAGAAAGTGTACAAAGCCACTTCATTAAGAGTTCTAGACCTCTTAAAAAACAAATACCGTCTTTTTGAGCACCTCCAGTCCTTGAGGCGGTACCTCCTCCTAGGCCAAGGCGATTTCATCCGACACCTATTGGAACTCTTAGCGTATGTATAACACACAGAGATGATCTTTTGACATGAAGTCTTTATAGCCCCGAGCTCAATAAACCCGCCCAAGAGATCTACAGTCACACCCTATCAGCAATTCTCGAGTCAGCAATCCGTGTGACTAACGCCCAGTTTGAAGATGAAGATACCCTCCAACGACTCAACGTAAGTTTCATGGGTCATTCCCAAGGAGACACAGGTTGGGATGTCTTCAGCTTGGTCTATATTGTGGATGGTCCTGTGGGTACTATTTTCCAACCTACTATGTCGATATACCAGTGCTTGTTCGGGGCGTTATGGAAAGCAAAACGAATGGAATTCGTCCTCGCCAACATGAGAAAACAACAGATTACCATGGCAAAGACGTTCCGCAAAATCAAAGAACTAAAGCCTGTGATGCACATCATTCACATTCTAACCAGCGAAATGATTCATTTCCTCCATCAAACGCAGTACTATTTTCTGTTTGAAGTGTTAGAATGTTCTTGGGCGGACATGTTGCGCCGGGTCAATCAGGCCGAGTGTTTAGATGATATCATCAACGCCCACAATATTTTCTTAAATTCAGTTCAATGCGGGGTTTTACTTGACGAGAGTTCAAGGCAGCTTTTCTCACAGTTAAGATCAATCTACAATTTCATCTTGACTCTAGAAGGCCACCAGGAGGCACTAAATGAAGCTGCGACGAAAGAATATGCTGCCTATATGGAGCTTAAAAATAAAGTAGAGGCTTCAGAAGGATACGGACTGACGACGCAGGAACAAATCCAAACGAAAATAAGAGTAGAGAATTTCCACCACCTTTTGGCGAGCATAAAAACAAAAGTCAAACATTTGGCGCAAACATATGAACAGTTCGTCAAGCAGTATTTAATCTTATTGTCCTCGAGTTCTAATATGAATCTACAGTTGTTGAGTGTGAGGTTGAGTTTTAATGATTATTACAAGATTATATGACCCAAGCAACCAATCGATTATGAAGCTTTGTTTGTAAATATCTCGAATTCTGTTGAAAAATCGCCATCTTCCACGGTCACTTCTAAATATGGAAGTGTAGATTCTCTGCTGCGCACAAAAAAGAAGTCCAAACATATCTGATGTTGTATTGGATGAAGGGTGCGTGCAGCCTTCATCTTGTTTGTAACTATGTATAAAAATGCAAAAGCTTAATAAACTTAATGGATTCCTGTTTGCCAGTTTGTACTAAAAAAAAAAAACGAAGTTGGTCAATCTATAGTATCTGAAGAAATTATGAATTGTGCGTATTTGTCAAAACAAACTTTCAATGTGAAAATGATACTAACAAAACTTTCGACGTTTAGTTATAAATTGTAAATATTCTAATCATTTAATGATCTACCTTCAGATTGTCCAATTTCAATACAATTTTTTCAGAGTAAATCAGTGTGTTGGGCTTTAAAATATGCGCTAAAACCTATTCTCAGACAAATTTATATTGAATCATAAAAACCTTAATATAAACTTAAAACTATATTTAGTTTCATTACATTATCTAGAAAATCCCCCTTCATTAACCCCCATTTTTTGCTGTATAATTTTACCGTAACCCCCACGTCCCGAATCAAAATCAGTCCTATACTCATCTCGAACTTGGCCCCCAGTTTTACCACGTCCATACTGTCGTCCTTCTATAAAGCCAGCATCCCAGTCTGTTCTAACAATTCTGTCATCAAGACGTGTGCCATTAATGTACCTGGATTAATAAAAATTACTTTACATATTTGAACAAACTAAGCTAGTTACCTAAGACAGTTTTCGGCATCTGCTCGATTGTAGTATTCTACAAAGCAAAAGCCACAAGGTGTCTTTTTATACTTGTCTAAACCCATGACAACGCGTCTAATGTCGCCGCATTTCGAAAACAATTCCATGATTTGCTCTTCTGTTGTATAAAACGACAAATTTCCAACGTACAAAGTGGTGGATAAGCGAAGGAGCTTGTCTTGTTCCGCTCTTGTGCCCTAAATAAAGGGAAAGTCAGGTTATAAATTATCACTCGATTGTTAGTACCTTGAAGTGCTGGTCTCTATACGAACTGAGCTCTACAGAAGGTGAAGATATCGTAGACATGTTGATACAAAATAAGAACTATCAATTTTAAAGTCGTTTTAGAAAAAGAGCGTCGCTTGTTAACGCCGCTTGTAAACAACATATGATTTTTGACTGTTATGTTTTTGACAGTATTTACGTTGACATAGCGAGTTTGACAGAAGGGAGTCACGTGACTAGAAAAGACTAGGAAATGTTCAAAATTCCTGACTGAATCCTCATTACAATCCAATTGATTCCATACAAATTTTAATTGTTTTCTAGAATATAAAGTTCTAAACTACAAAATATCCATCAAAACCTGGGATAAGAAAAACGGACGGTCGGTAATGCAGATACCCCTTCTTGACACACTTGATTGGTTAGGAATTTGACATCAGAAATGTCATTTTTATAAATTTTTAATAAACCAAGAATTACCGGAATTAGAAAAATAACGACGAAATTTCATTGTTTCTTTCGTAAACATGAATACTTGTAAAGTGCCCGTGATAGTGGACGACAGCGACGGCGATCACAGATGGATGAGCATCGTAAGTAGCTATCCTGTCCCAGAAATCAAATAAAACCACATTTTTAGCACAAAAGGTTCCTCGCGGAGTCCAGAGAGAAAGATGCGGATGTCGTTTTTATCGGAGATTCCATCATCCAGGCCCTACAACACACGGAAGTCTGGAACGAGCTTTTTGCCCCTTTACACTGTTTAAATTTCGGTATTCACAGAGACAAAATCGAAAACGTATTGTGGAGGATTCAAAACGGTGAACTGGACCACGTAAAACCCAAAGTGATAGTTTTGCATGTCGGTACAAATAACCATGCAAACTCGCCTGCAGAAATCACTGAAGGCATTGTTGAAATTATAAATGCAATAAGGGAAAAACACCATGACGTTTACATTGTTGTCCCTGTGAGTTCATTGACGAGTTCTATGAATTTGATCATTAATTTATTGCTTTCAGACTCTTTTGCCACGAGGGCAACATCCAAACAAACTGAGAGATAGAATGGCCCAAGTGAATGAACTTCTTAAAAGCCAAATAGTCAATTTACCTAAAGTAGAATTGGTTGTGATTGATAAAGGTTTTGTGCAATCTGATGGTACAATAAGCCATCATGATATGCATGATTATTTACTACTTACCAATGCTGGAAGTAGGAAGGCGTTTGAGCCTGTTCATGAATTGTTGCTCCAGTTGCTCACTGAAGGCGAACCTGAAAAAGATCTCACACCTTCAGAATAAACCATTTCAAGTTCAAATTCAAAGAATGCCTTTTATTCGCTTTATTTGTCGTTTTTTTGGATGTAGTTCTGAGCTCAGGCGGTTTGCCTTATTTTTTTAATTTTGTAATTGAATCTCATGTGATAATATGGATAAACTTATGAATTTACTTTCAACATTCCGAATTAATTTAACGTTCCTATCAATCTAGGAATCTTTATTTATTTATGCTAGTTTAAGGTACTTTAAGAAAAATGTTTAGTTGTGATACTGCTACTCTTATTTTTAATTTATATACCTAAGAATTGGAATAAAATTTGCATCAAATTACACAATAAAGAAACCAGTTTATTTATAAAACCGGTAACATTTTAATCGCTACTGCTACCATCCGAGAGGTAGCTAGCATCCTTCTTAGGCTCTGATTGACATTTTCCTCTCTTTTTGACATAACCAGGTCCTTGTTTTGACTTTCGGAAAGTTTCAATCGCTTTTAATTTATTTTTCAATATATCTGACTTGTCTTTTAGTCGTTGTGGGATCACTTCTTTTCTATGCAACCTTGTTAGATTCACTGTACTCTTCTCTTTAATCTTTTCACGGACTTCCTTTTCTATTTCCTCAACTCTTTCCTTAGATCTCGCTTCTGTTTCTCTAAGTATTTCAATCTCTTCATCTTTAATCTTTTTTCGCGGCCCACTGGTTTTCTTTGCACTGCTGCTTCTCTTCTTTGGTTTTGGTTCATCGTCTTCAACTGTATTTCCTTTTGCGATTCTACTCACCGCATTCTTAACTCTTTTACTCATCAGTTTCTCTGCTTCCCCGTCTTTAATTTCGATCTTTGTCTCTCTTTTAAAATAATCAGTGATCGATTTCTGGACATGAGTATCTCCAAGTCGCTTCAAAATAGGACTAAGGATTTCTTCACTCTTAAACTGAGTCCACCCAAATTTTCTTTTTGCAAAGTCGATCAATCCAGGAACATCGAGTTTTCCCCAACTAAACTGTTCTTTGCTAGTCTCAACTGTTGGTTCTAGATACGCTTGAACGATCTGTGGATTAGGAAAATTTTCCGTGAAAGTAACATTTTTCAATTTTCCGCGGAGAGAATTTCGCCCAGGGCCCGCGAGTCTCCCTTTGCGGTACCACGACTTGAATTCTGCTAAACCAGATATCAGTTGTTTTTTCGGAGGAAAAGCTGCCAAAATCTCTAGAGCTGTTACTGGCCCTACTCCTGTGAGTCCAACAGTATAGTCGCTTCCAACAAGCATCGCCAGAAGAATCATCTGCTCCCGGGTCAATTCTAGAAAATGTATTTAAGAAAAAGAAAAAGAAATCAGAGGATAGTTACTATAATGACGATGGATATTTTCCGACTTGTATTCCATGACTAGCTTGTTTTGGTTGAAGAAGTTCTTGTAGACTGTGCGTCCACCAAAAAGCCAGATATCGCTGTCATCGGTTATTGTACCGTCTGTGAGTTCGATTAAGTCGAGAAAGGCACATTGGGCTTCAGCTTCCATTGGGGCTATTAAATAAGGCACCCCAAAAAGCTCTAAAAGTTCCTGAAAATACACAAAAACAGTAATCAACATAAACAAAGAAGTAGGAAATATTACTTGAGCTTCTTGACACATTTGATCTGTTATATTTCCAGCAAGCCGTTCTTTTGATGATTTTTCAGCAACCAGTTCTGACTGCTCTTTACGAAGGTTCTCTTTCATTTCGTTCATCTGTTCCACAGACAATTTCATTGTTTCTTCTTCTTCTTTTTCTTTCGGTTTTGAGTACGTTTGAATCATCTTTTGGATCCTTTTCACCGTTGACTCACTTGTCGATTTCGAAGAAGATACTGTTGTCTCAATTTTCTCCTCGTTCGTAACAGATTCAACTTTTTCAACGGCTTCCGCTTCTTTGACGTCCTTCTGATTAGCGACATCCTCACTTTTGCGAACTTTTTCATCTGATTCTTTAATACTGCTTGAAACGAACTGGTTTATACTTTCTATAACTTTGTCTTGAGTACTAGAAATATCTTTTGGAGTTACTTTCTCTTCATTATCGAACACGTCTTTGAAAAGATCATCTTCTAGTTCTTCTTCAGGCTTGATTACCACTTCCATTGCCGTTTCTTTGCTATCTTCTAAATCTACATCTACAAAATCATCACAGTTGCTGGATCCTGAGTTGGACATTACTTCTACAGTGTCCGGTAATGCATGAAGACCTGACACACTGTCTTCAGTCGACGTTGTAACTTTATTATCTTCTTTTTCTTCGGTTAAGTTAATACTGGTACTACTTTCCGCTAATTGAACTTTGCTAGTTTTATCATCACTTTCTTCATCTATGTTAATACCATCAGTAGTCTTCGTTGGTTGGACCTTAGTAGATTCGTTTTCTTCGTCCCAAGTGATCTTTTTAGAGACTCCACTTTTGCTGTCAATAATTTTGGCAATCGCATGCGAAGTGAGTCCGCTGTACTCCATCATGTATCTCTGCGCGGGAGTTAATCTTGTACGAATTTCTTCTTCTTCGCTCGACTCAGAATCGCCAAAATCTGCATCTTCAAAGTCGCCTAGAAAAGACAAAGACATCCGCTTCTTTCCTTTGCGCCCAACCTTTGTAGCAGACGTTGACGATGCCTCCTCTTTCGACGTCGATGGAACCTCCTCCAAAGACAACGCTATGGCTCGCTTAATGTCATCTTCATACTCTTTCTCTCCTTTGTTCTTCGCCACTTGTGCTTCTTCATCTTTCTGCTCACCTTCTTCTTCAATCGTGTCTAAATTTTTCTTTGCTTCTTCCAGTGCTAGTTTGATATCTTTAATCAAAAGAAACCTAGTATTTTCATCGGATGCTATGCGACTGCCTTTCATATTAGAAATCACTCCTTGATCCTTTAGAATTGTCTCCAACTCCCCCAACGACAAAGAGTGTCCTCCCATTTCCTTCTCCACTTCTTCAAGCGCAGTCTGCACCGTCTGTCTTTTCAAAAGCCTACGCATTTGATAAACAGAAAAATCATCGCTTTCAACGGGTAACTCGTGGATTCGCCCCCACGATGATTGTTTCCTTGTTTCTTTCAAGTCGGTGAGAATTTCATGGCGAACATCAACAGGTAGAGATTTAAATTCAACACTCTCTGTGTCGATAGAATGGAGATCAAAATGTCGAGAGGAATGAGCTTCTGAATCCGACTCATCGCTAGAAACGGTTATATCTAATTGAGAAGGTGGGAGGACGTAGAGGTCGTCTTCAGGTACTTTAGATTTTCGTGGTGAAGTAGATTCTGTTATTGCAACTTTGGCTTGTTCGGATAAAACTTTACTTATTGCTGTGTGTTTAATCAGAGCAGATAGGAGGTTTTTGTGAATACGGTCGGCGGCGGTGAGATTTTTCTGTTTTTGTTGATTGCGCAAAGCCTACGAAATAAATTTGGGGTTATAAAGATTGTTATTTTAAGAAGTTGTGTTTTTAATAGCGTCATTTTTAAAGTGAATTGCGTAATACGAACATCATTGCCTTTATTAAATATTATAACAATTTGATGACAAAAACAGTCAACAGATAAAAAATGAACAGTATTCTTAAAAACTTTCAACAGCAATAATTTCTAGTAGGAAACCTAAAACCTTTAAAAACCTAAAATAAAATAAAAATTGTGTAATCTTTGAAAAGCACCAACTGTGATGACAAAAATTATCAAACTTGAAAACAAATAACAAATTTTGTATTATTTTATTTAGAGCTGTCCGGAATGTCACGCATGTTTTCGGAGGTACAACAAAAAATGGTGTAGTACAATACCAGAAAAATATTTAAAAAAATCTATTGCCTTTTTTTCGATTTACAAGCAAACTGAAAGCAAGATAATAGGCAACACTGTTGGAAAATAATCCTGAGAATTTTAATTAAATGTTAGTATTACTGTGGTTATTACTCTAATAAATGTTTTATTTAAAGAGTTAAACATCCAAACATTTTCATTGACTGAAAAAAAAAAAGAATTTAATTCACTGAGATAGTGATATTTCAACAATCTTTATTTGTTTACTAAAAACGAAGTTAGAGACGATTTGCAATTAAAAAAAAAAGACAGAGACACTTATTACAATGGTAAACATAAAACGAGATCAAAGCCTATTTACAATAAATGTTTAAAGTTTCACCCATCCGCATTTCGATAGGTGCTCTTCTTAGAATTTTGCCACGAACACGTTACACGCATTGCTGGTGTTACAGTCGCACTTCTCAAGAAGTAAATATACATCACAATAGTCTCTGATTAATAATAAATTTTTAACACTTGTTCAGTTTTTTCAATGGAAGTGCCTTCAATTCAATTTAATTAATTTTTTAAATCATCATATTGTATAAAAAAATAAAAACATGAAATTTTTTAAACAACTATCTCGTACTTATAACGCACATTCGAGAATGTGTACGACATTCCAGACAGCCCATATATATTTGTATTATCTATATATTTTCTAAAAGTTTAACAAAATGAAGCAAAAACTCAGACTTAGTAAAGAAATGTGCAATGGTCTGAAAATCGCAAAAATTAAATCTATAATTTTTCAAAATTGTCAAATCTAGTAAAAGGTTTCCGAGACGTACTCCAAAAAATCTCAATTATTCATGAGCCTACTTTTACACTTGTTTTTTACTTGATCAACTGTTACATCTGTTAAAACTACCAGAGAAATGATTCATCAAAACTTAATTGCATTGTCACAAATGTAGAACACGAGAAATTCCACTTTATCTACTATCTAATTACATTTGGAACATTTATTGTGTGTTTTTTTGCACTTAGTGGGTATATTTTTTTTATATTTTTAATTTTTGACAAGAGGGAAAAGAGGAACACCTTGTATCCTGATGGTTAAGTGGGTGGTACTTTTGCACTAGAACCAGTATTTCTTCATTAATGACTAAAAATGTGAAATAAAGTACAGTATAGTTCGATTATCACTTTGACTCTGGCAAATGGTCAACTCCTCTTGTTAAAATTTAACATAGATCAATATAGTAGCAAAGGTTGATAACATTTTTTTGACTATATCTTTAATTAAAGTATATACTGTCAGGCTAAAAGGACTTTTGTTTAATGTTTTATCAATGCTAGAAAATTGAATTTTAATAAAGGCTACAAACTCCAAGCCACCTTGCGTCATGTTACGCCACTGGAAGACAAACGAAAGATTGAGGTTATGTTCCGAGGAGCCGCGCTCCAGCTCTTCTATGGCCCATAATTTCAACTGTTTTCTATTTATACTCACTATAGTTTGTCTTTTGAGACCGGGGACACCACCATCAAAGACAAACACTGGTTTTATTCTAAAATACAGAAGTTTGCAGACCCTATGATAAATTCCCAGAAGATGTGCGTTGGGTACGCTAGCCCCCTTGTTGTCTTGAAACCCTTTAATGATTTGATGCAACCAAATCGAAACATCTGTCAAATCCCGTTAAGGCAAAACGTAAACGTCAAAATAATAAAAAAAACAACAAATTGTTGTCAACATTGACATTTCAAATGTCATAAAAACAAACAAAAGGATACCGACTGCCAGCACTTTGTTCTCGAGACTCTCTAATGGCACGGGTTTGCCGGAAGGCTCGATGAGCCTCCACAAACCGTGAACTCCCATAATATTTTCTGGTTAATTATGGTTTTAGAGGCGCGAAACGTCGGTAAGAAGTCTACGGTCGAAAAAATTCCCACGGTCTGAGGCGGCGATGAACGACCGCGACACGAACGTCAGTTCCCATGATTTAGATGCGAGAATCATCAAATCAGAGGAAAACAGACCTAATCTCGTCCAGCGGTCTGAATTACATCTCTCAGTATCAAATGTTTGAGAATCGCCGAGGCCACCCACTCTTTCCCACACCATGATTTTCCCACGCCCCGAGTGTAACCCCACATCCTCCCGGTCGGGGCGGAGCGAGGGGGACGCACGGCGCGAGACCGCTAAAGGCGAGTTTACAATGTGGATCTGTCCATTACATTCAGTGGCGGAGACCCAAGGAGAGAGAAAGGCTCTTCAAACAATGTTTTAAAATTTTAATTTTGTATTTTCATTGAAGTGACATAAAAATTGAGCATTAAAGAATCTATGAATAAGTAATCTAATCATAATCAGAGTAGGCACCGATGTTTACGTAATGGGGCTATGTTGACAGTACTGTTTTGACAGTTCAGAACTGTCATTGCCAAAATGACATTATTGCAAAAAAAATACCTTAAACTGTCAAGAGTAACATTTTAATATAGCAATCAGAACTACCAACACAATTCAAGTTTCAAAATATTATTCGAAGTTGTTTGTATTTATCGATCATATGGTACCGGATGATGATTTGAATTTATAATTAAAGTAGACGCTGAATTTCATTTTACTGTTGATTACATCATAAAAATTGATTTTATGTAACTGTCAAATATTTTGTCTGTTGTTAGACATGTTTGATTTACAACACAAAATTAGTAAGTTGCATTAGGATTAAAGGGGACCACTTTGAGGACTTTTTGTAAGTATTTGCATTGCTGTAGTTTGCATATTAATATTCACTTTCTTTTGTTATTTATTTTGTTAATACTCTAATCTTAATATAACATGGTTTTTTTTAGTGACTCACAGGATAATTGTCAAGGCCATCAACCACACAAGAAAAATGCCATGTATTTTGATATGAAATTTAACTGTTCACTAGTTTAACTAGTTAACTAGTTAAAGCAAACGCTGGAGTGTTATTTAAATTTCAAAACCGTGATTTTCTGACAATTAAATTTAGAAATTTTAGAAAATCTGATATTCTAAAAAAATTAAATTATAAAAAAAAATATACACGTATAAACCTCAAAAGGAAAATCTTTTAAACTTTTCATTTAGTATATGACGTCAATGTTTCCAAATACATAAATGAAAAGTGATACCAACTTAACCTTAATGAAACTTCATCTAATTGCCATCCACATTCATGCGAATTCTCAGTGTGATGTGGGCGTCAGTTTATATTTGTTTAGAAAAATTTTACACCAATTTTTTTCTTTTGTGAAGTCATTTAACTTTTTTTTGTATTTCATTAGTTTAGTTTATATTTTTTTATTTAATCGTCTTTTTGTACTGCCTAAATTGCTTACTTTCACACCACAAAATTGTTGTTAACTTACTATTTTTTTATTTCTTAAAATTATAGATCTACGCCACTGTCCTGTCATCGGCTATCGTCAACTACCGTTTACGCAGCGTGAACCCGCCTTAACGCTACCAAAATTACATAATTTTCAGTGAATTCTTTCGTGACATTTCTTTCACTTCTTGACAGACCAACATCGCTAAACATTAGCAGTACTCTCCCTAACCACCCTTAAAAGAAATGATGCTTTAGAAGTTCCAATTTCATTTAAATTTAAAACAATGTGTAAACCTCAAAGTTGGCCAGCCTGTCGGAAAATTCTCTCTCCAAACAGGTGTTTTTCGAATGGAATGAGGTAGCGCGCGGCAAGAGAAGGGGAAGCATGGCATTTGTTCTCACGTATAGCGGTAGCCGTGCGAAGAGTTGGCCGTGATAGCGTGTTCTGTTTACAATTAGTGTAGTGCAGCCACCCTCATTGGTCGAATGTGAACAACTGATCATCGACAAAACAAACGCCAGTGAAAAATAATGCGGCCTATTTGATTCTTACTTAATTTCGGAAAATGCCCCATCAGTACGGTTTACCGGGCATAGCCCACGCACAGTCGCCCCCAACGCCGCCACCACAACACGGGGCTATGTATTCGCGGTTTTCGGGGGCTGTGGTTCCTGGCGGCTACCGGGGTGAAGATCGAAGACTCACCAGGGAGGCTATGGAGAGGTATTTGAGAGACAGGTCTGATATGGTCATTGTGATTCTTCATGCCAAAGTCGCTCAGAAATCGTATGGAAACGAAAAAAGGTTCTTTTGTCCACCACCATGTATCTATCTTTTTGGGGATGGTTGGAGGATGCGTCAGGAACAGATGCTTAGAGAAGGGGAATCTGAACAGGCTTCACAATTGTGTGCTTTTATTGGAATTGGGAATTCTGATCAAGACATGCAGCAGTTAGATTTGAACAATGGGAAACAATATTGTGCCGCAAAAACTTTGTATATTTCGGATTCTGATAAGAGAAAACATTTCATGTTATCAGTTAAGATGTTTTATGGGTCTGGACATGACATCGGGGTGTTTCATAGTAAACGCATTAAAGTTATTTCCAAACCGTCGAAAAAGAAGCAGAGTTTGAAAAATGCAGACTTGTGTATTGCCAGTGGTACTAAAGTGGCTCTTTTTAATAGACTGAGATCTCAGACTGTTTCCACAAGGTATCTACACGTGGAAAATGGACATTTTCATGCCAGTTCGACACAGTGGGGCGCCTTCACCATACATCTTTTGGACGATAACGAGTCAGAGAGTGAAGAATTCCAAGTCCGTGATGGGTACATCCATTATGGATCCACAGTGAAATTAGTATGCTCAGTGACAGGAATGGCCCTCCCACGGCTCATCATACGCAAAGTAAGTCACAAAAGCCAAAAATTTCATTCCTAAAAGTGTCAACAAACAATTGAGGTTATGTCTCGAAATCCCGACTTGCAAACAAAGTCACTGCATGCCACCTATGAACGATTTTATTTATAAAAATTTCAGAATAATTTATTTGGGAGATTAATCCATTACCGTCTGTTTGTAAATTTTTAATTCAAACTATTCTTCAAATATCGCTAAAGTTGCGATTTGCTACTATTGGTAATTCTCAGTCACGTTGCCTTCGTGATCCAGTCACATTAACCGACAAACGCGCGAATTTTCAAATTGCAATAATTAAATTAGAAATCTGGTGGTATTTTGATTGGACACTTCCACGTGGCTTTAGCTACCAATCACTTTCTTTTATTGCCACGCGCCATTCAAACTCATCTTCCAGGTTGACAAACAGCAGGCGCTTCTTGAAGCTGACGACCCCGTTTCCCAGCTCCATAAATGCGCTTTTTACATGAAAGACACTGAACGCATGTATTTGTGCCTCTCTCAAGAACGAATAATTCAGTTCCAAGCCACCCCTTGCCCCAAAGAGCCCAACAAGGAGATGATAAACGATGGTGCTTGTTGGACCATCATCTCCACCGACAAAGCTGAGTATCAGTTTTACGAAGGCATGGGCCCTGTTCGTTCCCCCGTAACGCCTGTCCCCATCGTCCATAGTCTTCACTTAAATGGTGGCGGCGAAGTCGCAATGTTGGAGTTAACAGGAGACAACTTCTCGCCGTCTCTTCAGGTCTGGTTCGGGGATGTAGAAGCGGAGACTATGTACCGCTGTCAGGAGTCGATGCTGTGTGTCGTCCCCGACATCTCCCAATTCCGAGGAGAATGGCTGTGGGTGAGGCAACCAACCCAAGTCCCGGTGTCTTTGGTGAGGAACGATGGGATTATTTACGCGACGGGGTTGACGTTCACGTATACTCCTGAGCCAGGACCTAGACCTCAATGTTTACCCGCTGATGAAATCATGAGACAGGGTCAGAGAAGCGTGGCTATGGCTCAAGCTCAAAGTCAAGCTGCCGCGGCTCAGGAATCCGCGTGGAATTCACATGGGGGCATGCATTAGGGGAGGGTTGGGTACATCCATGCAATAAACTAGAATAAGAACAACGATCTTTTCTCTCTATTTTCGCGTCCAGAGAAATCTCATCTCGAGGGACGTTCTGGGTCAGAGGGCTAAATTAAAAGAACTAGTCAATAATTGCAATGAATGAGAGGCCTCGTAGATAACTAGTTTTTGCCAATTAAATGCAGGAAATGTTGGTTTGATTAAGAGGTTTTTATCTCTTACATCATTTGTTCTGATTTATGGTTTGCCAATTTGAGGTAAAAATTTACATACGGAATTTGCTGTCTTGCATGTGGATCACTATTTTTAATGTGATGTCTTCAAGGTCGAGTTTCTTCAAATTGGCCGTAAATTTTGAAGAATTTAATGAAAGAAAATAACACTGAATTGGATCCTTTGTGGATAACATTGCATGCTCACTGTGAATTGCTTTGACTCAATGTCGCTGTTTTTAAAGAAATTCTATTGAATAACTGCAAAACAAACTTCAAAGTTGTATTTTCAATGTGGTATTTGGAAATTATGTTAAAAATAATTTTAAATTCTGTTTAAAAAGAAAAAAGGTGAAAATTCATACTGTTTCAGACAATTTGAGCTTCCTGTGATAATTTATAAGAATATACGATGTTAATACATAACACTCAAAATACAACACTTAAAAAGTTTTTTTTTATACCGATTGTTAATAACGGAAGTTTATTTCAATAACAAGTCTGATAAGCATGTTTATGAAAAATTCCGATAATTGGACTTTTTTCAGCTATGAAAATTCTGATAATGTAAATTTAGTATTACAGTTTATCAAATTCCCACGTTCTAAAGTTGTAGGAAATTTTACCTTCCCACTCTCCTTGTCATCATATAATTAATTTTTACTTTATTTAAAATAACTAGATATTTTATTTGTGTGGGTGTAGGTATAAAAATGTGGTAACTGAATCAGAAAGACATAATCTCACTTTTATATTTTTTGCGTTTAATTAAAAAATTAAAAGAATATATTAAGGAAAGTCAATAATTTATATTTTATCACATTTTACGCATAATAATATGAGTATTCAAATTTTATCTGTACATTAAGGGAATATTGTCTTGTTTAAAAAAAATATTGCATATTTTATTGAAGCAACAGTCAGTAAAATGACTCAAAAATTATAATTTTTACATAATGAGAAATACAAAAATTACGTTACAATTAGAAGTAATAAAAAAATATGTGCAATCGCATGAAATCAAATATGATTAGCGTTTATGCAACACCAATTTAAATCTGTATTTATTATATATGAAAAAGATTCTATTTTAGTCAATCATTCTCTATCATGAACAATTTTTATTTATTTATTTATTTAATATCAAAACTGTTAACATCTTTTTAAACAAAATCTCGAATCTGTATTTATTTTCCTGCAATTTGTATGAAACGGTATGAATCGCCTTTGTAATAGTAAGTAGTTCTTTGTATAGTTCCACATAGATTTAATTTTTTTCAGTAGTTCCAATGTTTTTCGCCTAAGTGTTTAAAATCTTTATTTCTTTTCCACGCAGCAAGACAAGATAATGGTGTTGAAAATTTCTCCATGTGCCTTCGGTTATTAAGAATAAAAAAAATATTTAATTTTCGTGCCCTCTCGCTCATCTTTTTTCTTGTATTATATTTTGTTGTGATATGAATGATTCTATTTGATCTATTTGTGTAAATGTAAAGATAGTTCTAGCCTTACTCTGAACAAACCAAAGTTAAATAAGTTCTGAAATCAGTCACTGAACGAATAGTCCGACCGTTTTTACTTAGAATTAAGTAACTATGCTCAATTTGCCGCAAGAACAAATAAGTCATTTGAACCTGAGTCACTCCACTGTAACAACGAATTTAAGGGCAAATGTAATGAGTGTAAATATCAATAGCATTAAGTTTTATTCTACGTAAAAATCATACATAAACAATCTGTACATTATGCATATTTTGTAGAAATAAAATATTTAAATAATGTCAAGTATTCTTTGAAACCCCTAACAACAATAAAACCGATATCTCATCAAAAAATAAATAGTATTTACAAAAGAGCATTTACGGAGATTCTACGAGAAAAAAACAAGGAAGGCAGATTTTCACATCCATTGAAGTCGGTTCTCACGACGAAATCTCATTTTCTTTAAAAACATGATTATTCATACATGAATGTGGGAATTTAAGGATAACAATGGTATTATTTTTAATAATTACTTTTCCTACTGTATATTAATTAGTTGGTCCCGTTCCCAGGCCTTCAGTAATTGCAGTGGGAATCCAGATTGAACTCTAGAAAAGGAATTTCGAGTATTTATTTTATTCTTATACTCCGCTGTTTGCTCATATTCGTCAACATCAACGAAATGTAAGAAGTTAAAAGATCATCCATTTTATATCCCAGCGACGTCTCGCAAAGAAGTTTCGATCCTCTGACCAAGTTTCCAATCGTCATATGAAAGTACGTATTCCCTGAAGACCAATTCGATATCCTCGTGAAAGGATGCGTCACTAGGATCTCCTGTAAGACGCAAATCTTTTAATTAGACGACGTTAATTGCACAAATGACGAACAAAACTTAATGAATGAACATGCAGCAATAATAACAGGAAATCATATAATCATGAAAATGCTCCTGATGTCTTGTTATAAAACATACGTGAGAACGTTAGTGTGGCCATTGTTCAAATAGCTCATTTCATTAATGACTTTTTATTATCTGATTTGTTGGAATGAGGAAAACGGATGTAAATAACTTAATCTCGGAAAACGCACCGCCGTATAATAGGACTCTTGACGCAAGTGGCTGTAATTTGAACGCATTTTTTGGTGGAGCAAGCATGAAAAAGGATGAGGGTGCATTTTATAATATTTTTACACATTGTTGTGTATTGTAATTAATTTTCTTTTTGCAAATAATTCTATCAAATCAATGCAATCGCTAGAAAGTAGGTGATGGAAATATGAATCAGATTGTTGAGAAAATCTCACAAATAACACATTATGCAACAATTAATAATGTTTACAAGGTGTTAGTTTTTATTTATGTTTCTTTTGTATTGGCATTTTTTTTCTTTTTCCTGTTTGTGCAAATTATCGAATAAATGGACATAATTGCCTTTATTGTTTTGGAGATGATGAATGGAAAGAAACTATCGTGAATATCGTTTTTATCTAATTGAGACTTTGTTCAATAATAATTACATATTTACGTAGATGACTTTCGAAAATCCTCCAAAAAAAAAAGTTGGCAAGACTGTGTAAAAATACCAAGAATGACAACAAATTAATTTAAATTATTGATTTCTTTTTTAAAGAGTCAGATGGTTTACTGTTTTAATGAGATAAAATTAATATATTTAGTTTTTAATACAGACCACATTACGATATACAACGATGTTTAATAGACCCCGAATTTCTTGTAAATGTTGGTAGAACTGATATTTAATAATTTTAACATTTCTGAGCTGTCACAAGATGCATGACAATCAATAAATATATGAAATGTGGAAAGAGTTTGGTATAATACGCAAAGCTACCAAGAGATCCCAAGTTCTAAAAGATGTTATTTATTCGGGCGTATTTAATTTTAATTGAAATTTATGAATTCTTTAATGGTCAAAAATTTTATTTCAAAAAGTGTTAAGCATTTTAATGCGAGAATTAAAATGTCTAAAATCTTTATAAATAAAAATTAATGAATAAATGAATTAGATAAATAATAATATTTATATCGGCATTTATAAGTCGTTATTTCACATTGTCCTTCATTATTAGTTTATAAGGTCAATTCTTATTCAATTGACTTTAAGATTTTTTACACGCATACTTTTATGTTTAAGTAGTCATTTATCAAGGTAAAAATATATATTTTTTTAATTATGAAGTAGCACTTTATAATGGTGTGTCAAAAAAACCTTTGTAGCAATCAGTTATAGATAGATAGTCACCATGAACTCCCTCTTCGTAATATCAGTTAATAATTCTGATTAATGCACTCACGCAAATAAAAAAATATTTGAAAATAATTACAGTTTATTTAAATTTAAAAACTAAATACTAAAAAATATGAACTGTATTTATATATTCTCATTGTTTAATTTCACGGAACAGTCTCTTGCGAAAGTTCTCATAAGTTAGTCTCATTTTAAAATTTAAAAAGTGGCTATGCTATGCAACCAACCATACACAAGTGTTTAATTATGGAAATGGTTAATGATCACTTTTTTTTAATGAACTAGCAACCCAAGCCACCTTTACATTTTTGATCTTATTCTTACCTTTGTATTCGGATGTATCAAGCTAACTCCATGTTTATTTATAGCTATGAGCAACATCTCTGGATAATTCGGATCAGTAGTCTGCTTTACTTCAAAGAACGCAGACCCAAATGTTGGCCACCTATACACAATCTTCAAAAACGTAATCTTGGCATCTTCAGGACTCATTCCAGCGTCTTGATTATACGCCGCAACGATAGATCTCTTCCAGTCGTTCGCACTCTGTACTTTGACTAAATCTGCAGGAATCAACTCTCTCAACATTTGCCTGTAAAAATAAACTTAAACACGGAACTTTTAAGTATTTCCACTTACGGAATCGCTTGAAGTTCTTGTTTGCTTTCTCCAAACCGCACTCTGTACACTAACGCCGCCAATTTCGCAGCTTCCTCTTTTGTGCACTTGTGGTAGCCTCTAATAAGTTTAGGCAGCTCTTGGTGGAAGTGGAAGATTAAATCGGCGTTTTTGTCTTTTCCTGGGACCGTGTTAGTCCAAAGTTTCTTCATGAAGAAGACTTGATAAGAAAATTGGGGTGTGATGCCGTCGCGTGTGGGTCTCGCTTTTCGAATCCAGTCGGTGAGATGGCGAACGAAGTCGAAGAAGAAGTCGCCTTCGGGGACACTGATGACTTTATCGGCGATTTTAACGAACAAACTGAAACCTTCGCTGGATCTTAGGTTCAAGCGTTGGCTGATGTTCTGACAGAAGTCTTTCGCTCTGGTGCTAGAATCAACTTCGAAGGCTTCGTCGGTATCGTCGGGGAAGTACACTTTATGGAAGATTTGGGTAGTTTTGTGTTGGATAGCTTCCACTTCGACTTGATGAGGAGGATACTTTCTTTGTCCGTTTCGTAGGGTTTTTTGCAGTCTTTGCAAGGAATCCTGAGAAATGGGGTGTCTCCGGCTTCGTAAAAACATGGTAAGTTCTTTTTGTAAACTTTGCGAACATGTAAAGAGACCAGTAGCTAACCACATCAGTTCCCATCCTCTCTCTTCCGAGAGTCTGTTTCGATTATCTGTCAATTGTTTCATTATCTGACAATAAATCTCGTCTCTTAAAATCTCATGTTTAAGAGGTCCATCGAAAATGTGGTCAGTATACTCATTACCTAATCGTGGCCGTTTCGATGGAAGATCACCCATATACTTTAAGATAGCACTAAAAGCGAAACACGCCTCCTCCGCTAACTCCTCCTTCATCAATAACTTCTTGAGAAGTGGTTGCTTGATTGGTTCCCGCGAATGTCGCCACAAATCATCTACACCTCTCCGAGCTGCTGTTAACGTGAGCGCCTTAGACATCGTTCTTTTGACTGGCGGTCGGAAGTGATCAATCGCGTAATCTACTAACGTATGTGGGCGGTCCCTCGAATCAGTACCGTTCATAGAGTACTGCTGACTCAGTCTCCGCCCATGCTCCGCCCCTTCTACGGAGAACAACTGTAGAATATCAGTCGGAGGCTTGGACATGCACGGAAGCACATAGACTGTTTCCGCCGGAAAATCGCCCTTCTCTTGTGTTCGCTCACACCTTCCCACACACCAACCGGAATTTAAAACAGTTTCCCCCGTGCTGTCTTCTTCTAACACAATAAGGTCGCCTTTAAGGAATGTTAAGAAGCTGGAACCCTCTCCTGGCGCTTTGTAGTCCTGTAAAGCAATCACAAATTTGGAACGTTTTTTCAAGCCCTCTAAGAAATAGACAACGAGGTCCCGTATGTCTTCAGCATTGGGACTCTGGAAAGTAAATTCTTCACCACGCACTGTACTAAGACTGAAGGTTTGAGTAAAGACTTTATTTGTTTTTTGACTGGAGACGGTGGTGATTTCGGGAAAAGATAATTCGAGGAGGACTTGTTCTTGGTCATCGACAACGTACACTCCCGTCCAGTTTACAGCGATGATAACGTCGTTCTTGGGGAGGTTAGGACCAGAGTTGCGGTAGGCTTCATAGAATCGGGAGAACAGCAAAGGCCACTTGAATTTAGCATAGCTGACTACATCTTCTTTCACTCTCAAAATAGCGGCCTTTTCTTTTACGTAATAGCTCTTTTTGTAGGCTTGTACAACTAGAGCCGCCCAACGATCTACAGCCTTTTCAACTCCTGTTAAACAATAATCGGGAATGTAGTTGGGGAGTAAAGTTAGCAACCTTTCCACGTTCATATCCGTATCAAACTCTATGTAATACTGTTGGGCTGCTATCATTGCTAGATCTTCTTCTTTATCACATCTGTACTCCCCAAATTTCACGCCACGCACTACTTGTTGATAGATTAAATTAGTGGCGACTTGATCTTCTGTTGGTTCATGCCAAGGAGCAAAAATTTCTTTACGGAAGAAGAGGCGCCAAGGGGCGTTTCTTTCTTGGGCTCCTTGCTCTTTCGCGTATTGTTCGCACTGACTGATGGCGTCCATCACGTGGTCACCTCCACTCCCTAACGATGACACTTTATCAAACAGCGCTATGTATAACGAGAACCCAAACTGATCCTTTAGTCCTATTTTATCAGATAGTTGATTGCACAGCTCCCGCGCTGTTGTAGCAGAGTCCGCTAATAACGTCTTTGTGTTACCATCCATAAACGTTATAGGCAACATAATGGGCTTCTTCGATTTAGTGGCTTGCAGTTCCAACCAGCTTGGGGGCTGGTTTCTTGTACCATTGTTAAAGGTTCGTTTGAGGCGATCTTCGCAGTAAGGAGCATATCCTGGAGGGCCTTCGCGAATAAATGCGCGTAAGTAATTCACAAATTTTTCTGAAGGGGCGAAGCATCCCACGCAGAGCGACAACAAAATCCACCCTCTTGCATGAGAAGACTTCGATGGGTTATTAGTGAGTTGTTTACAAATTTGACAGTAGATTTCGTCACGAAGTTCTGCTCTTAGGATACCATGACCAATGATGAAATGTAACTTCTCTAAGTTAGATGTGGGGCGAGATTCTAGCCATGATTGATAGCTATCAGCTGTGTATTCTTCGTCTTGCAGCTTCCGACGAACGTCTTCGCCTAACTTGTTTTTTCGCTTTAACGTTAAAGAGACTAGTTTATTTCGAATGGAACGAGGTTTCTGCTTCATGAAAGAGTCAGGGTCGAGGCCCATCATTTGGGCTTCTTGGAACTCTTTGCTTCGGATGAAATTTCGACCCAAGGTTGCTGTTACTTTTGACATCACGGAAGTATTGTCACGGTCCATTGTATGATAGCGTGGCTCCGGGAGATCGCCAGTGAAGCGAAGAATGGTAACCCAGAGAGCTTGGGCAGCCTAAACAAAAAAAAATAATTAAATTCGTTGTTTATGTAACTGTAGCAGAAACTTACCAATTGGTCCCCTTGCGTATGCAACGGCAGCAACGGGTGCTTCAGCGGCTTCCTCGAATACTGATGCCCCACATTTCCTTGAAAATACGTCGCTGCAAACTTCTGAAACTTGAACTCTGACAAATCTTCTTCATCTTCAGATTGGGTCTGCATAGGGCTTATAATTTCACCCTCTGAAGGTTGCGACGGAAGATCATTAAACACTGAAGTCTCCCTTCCAGGAGTCGGAGCTTCGCTTGAACTATCTGGCAAAAAGTCAAACATAGCCTCCACCAACTTAGAGTCATCAACGGGTTCGTCTGCTTTCCGTGCGGCGTCATTAATCAAATTCTTTTTAACTTCGACCCTTCTTCGTTCCTCCATCTCCAACTCCATTTCCTTTCTTTCGAGTTCGTACATGCGTTCTCTGTAATTTTGTTCGGCAATTTCTTTCGCTCTTTTGTTACCCGCATCTTTCAACTCTCTTTCTTCCTTCTTTTTGAGCCGTAACGCTTCAACATGTGTCTTCCGTTCAAACTTAATTTTCTTGAATTTTCTTTGCGCAATCATTCGTCGCACGTGGGACTGGATTTTGATGATGGCCCACATCTTGTGGCCGTATTCTCGGCGGACTAGGTAGCCTCTAGCGTGGGCTTGTAGACCAACGATGTGACCTCGTAAGTGTCTAAAGCGGTGTGAAAGTACTCTAGCTCTGATGAGGGCTTGGAGTCTCATGTAGCCCACTCGCATTCTCTTGTATCTTTGTCGTTGGATGTAGCCTTTCCAGTATTTCTGGATGATCATGGTTGCCGCTCTAAGCCTTAAGAATCGTCGTCGGTACACCCAACCTCTTATAGAACGCTGAAGAATTAAGATCTTTTTTGTAAGCACTCTATCGCGCTCTTGCTCCAAAAACAAATCGTGGGCATCTTTGAGAAAAACTTTCGTGTGACCCAGCTGATAATCAGATCGTCCAAGAACCGCTGCACAAATCTTCGATGTGGCGGATCTACAATCAGTGCGATGAGCTGGAGGAACTCCAGGAATGAGAAACCTGTATCTTTCAACAAATTCGGGAAAGCTATGTCTGATGGGATAACCTGCTCTTCGAATACGTATAGTCTCCATCATTCCCGAGTACCTTAGCTGCCGACAACATAAATTTCGATCGAACATCATCGGTTTCTTGATTTCGTTTGGTTTGATACAACGGATGAAGAAAGGTTGGCAGTTGGACAACGTTCGCATTAGAGAATCCAAACTTTTCTTAAACTGTGTGGAAAGTGTAGGGGTTCGTTTCCGCGTCTCTGATCCCATACCAATATCATCTGCAAAGATTAGTTGAAGGAACTTGTTGTTGGAGATGGCCACCAACTGAAGAAGATCGGCACTGAAAGTGTCCCTATTCTTCTCCAAAAACCCTCGAGTGTCATAGAACACTACTCCAGCAAAATGGTTAAGTCCAAAGCTAGTGTTGATGTCCGACTTCGGTTTGAGGTAATTGCGGTGACTTCCATGCGTCTTGTGTAGTTTTGCCAACATGGTCTGGTCCGTGCCTTTAGGAAATTTACTTTCTTCGTCGATCAGCGCCATAATGTTCAACTGCTTCACTGCAATTAAATCTAAAGAGTCTTGGTTATCCACGAACTCAATATGTTGCCAGTTGATTCCCTCGTTGTTATATTCTTCTTGTTCCAATTTGAAGATGTGTCTCACGAAAAACTGTTGCAAATTTTCATTCGCAAAGTTGATACAGAATTGTTCGAAACTGTTGTGAGTAAAGTTCTCAAAACCAAAAATATCCAATACTCCGATGGAATTTCTTTGCCGTTCCCTTGGTCTATATATCGCGCTGTTGATTTTCTTCACGATGTAAACGAAGAGACGCCCATAGATGCCTTTAACAAACGCGTCTCTGACGTCGACGCTCTGTTCCCGCGATAGCGTAGAGACGACGGTTTCTCCATGGGCAAACAGTGTCTTTCTAGTGAGAGCGTCGATCAGAGGTTGAGATGGAACTCCTAGAAGATTTGCCACACGATGGACGTTCGTGGGATCTGGAATCTCCGTCGCATCTAAATTATCGACTACAGTGGCTTTATATTTTATGTTGCCGATATGAAGAAGCGCGGCAAGAAGTTTCATAATATCCCAGATTTCCGAATCCGAGAAGAGAAGGACCTTCATAGCGCTTCGAATGTCGGCAAATTCAGCAGCGTCCTCCCGTCCCTCGCATGTTATACATCCACCCTGCAAAAAATAATAAAGACCACGATTTCATAAGCTCCCAACTTACCCCTGTGAGATATCTAAATTGACTAGCATCACCAAGCTCGAGCTTCTTCTTATCATCACGCCCCAACCCAGCCAACAAACAATAAAATATATGATAATTCCTCTCGTCGGGGTTTTGAGACACTATTCTACTCTTTTCGAGCAAATACTGTTCGATTTTGGCACCTTCAATAACTCCACCACTGCTAAAATGGATATCAATGTATTTTCCAAATCTGGAGCTGTTATCATTCCGGACAGTTTTCGCATTGCCGAAGGCTTCCAGAATTGGGTTTGCTTCGAGGATTTGTTGTTCAATCCAAGAATGTTTACCACTGATGGCGGCTAAATATTGGAGTATTAATTTCGTACTTTCGGTTTTTCCTGCCCCTGATTCGCCGGAGATTACAATACACTGATCTTGGCGGTATCTCCTCATGTTACCGTAGCAGTTATCACCGATGGCGAAGATGTGTGGTGGAAGCTCGCCAATTTTTCTTTCTTTGTATAGTTTTATTTGTTCGGCTGTGTAGATGGGGAGGATTTGATAGGGATTGACGGCCACCAGAATCGAGCCTGTGTAAGTCTGGAAAAGAGGAATTTTAAACAATAAAGATGAATAAATCTGTTAAGATTTTACGAGAAAGCTGAAGTTGAATTTCATTTTGGTGGGCCTTATTTTGGTAAACTGTTGAGAGTACATTCAAAATATGTTTCATATTGTGTGAATTGCCCTCGATTGGTATCCACATTTAATTGGCCAGAACAGTTAGTACATAATTTGAAGAGAGCAAAGTGAAAAACATTAAACATATAATTTAAAATAAATTAAAATGATACTGATTGGCCGACCTACTTGATGACTTGAATAAAATTAACACAACCACAATTTCATTATAAAAAAATATGTCTTTGACCTACGTAGATGAGATTTTCGTTGTATCTTATAAGTAGGTTTCTGAGTATTCCGGCCTCGTGAAGATCTCCAAGCCCAATCATGTCCTCGACTCCATGGATGGACGTTGCGTGCATTGCCTTAATTCGGCGATCTGGAGACAGCCAGTGCTCTTCGCCATCGTCATCTCGGACTGCAATTCGTCGTCCTTCGGCGGAGACCACCTTTGCTCCAATGGCCACGTCGAATTCATTTCCAGAAATCGGCTCAATCCATATATAATCACCCTGTAAGAAGAAAATTTTTAGTCTTTTAAACTGTTCAGTGGTAGAGGACGAAAAAATGAGTGAGCCGTTCTTTAAATTTTGAAAGATTTTTCATGAGGAGACTTTGACCTACTAAACACAATACAATATGAAATAATGAGTCTGACATACATCAGCTTTTTTGGATTGCTTAAACAGTAAAATGTCCGAATTTGAAGCGAGTTCTTTATTTTATTCTTTCACGGTTTATACAAATTGTTGTCTGGTTCAGTCAGTCGAGTGGAAGTATGGTTTACGGTTTAATTCAAGAATAAAACAGCGTTTTCAATAATCATGCCACTTTTCTAAATTGGAGACACTGATATCTTTATAAGCACAGCATAAATGTTACACGTGCCGGTTTTCACTCTAATGACCATCTCATTCTCATGCAATAAATCAGTAAATGTAAATTGTCATGAAATCTGTCATCAAGAAAATGATACCGAGACAATTCACGTTACTGAGTTCTCAGAGAAATGACTATGGAAAAAATGCTTTAAGCGCAATGAAATGATCATTGCATCCGTTTTTAATTTTCATGGGAAATGGACAGTTTTACTTCAAATCAATTCGTTCAGGTTGTAACAGGAGCCGAATTGTGACGTGGTAGTTCTGACGTGGACTTCTGACTTCGGTCAAATATCTAAAACCATGTCTAAGAAAAGCCTACACGTTTGCATTCCCACCTAGCCGCGGCTATATATCAAAAAACTAATCATTCCATTAAACGTACAACCAATAATTACATGAAAGCGGAAAAAAACTCCCACGGATTCTTCGAGACTTATAACAAATTGCGTCATTGCGTCATTTTTCCAACTCACAGTTAAAATTAGCGAATCTTCTGACATTTAAAAATCTCTCTAATGACAGTATCCTGCACTCGTGCTGTACAACCTTCGCTCTAGTGAACCCAAATTACAGTAACAAAAGGCGGAAAAATATTGAAAGTTTTTTTTAGTTTCATTCTTAATATTGCAAACTGTACAACGGTTCATCTCTCAAAATGAACGAACGGAACATGCACTCGTAGAAGGATGTCAACACCTGTAGTCTATCTAAATAGGATTATTATCAGGTGACGTTGACCTCAGCGGTGCGTCAGCAAGCATTCATGTGTGTCTTCCTCTGGGTTATTATGTTTGTTGTTTAAATTTTGAATAATGCAAAAATGTGGAACATTTAAACCAACTTAAGTCTAGGAAGATATGAACCAACTAATCGAAACCGATTAAGATGAAAAAAAGTAAAGCGTTTGATTTGACCACTGAAGCAACCAATTCGTTTAACAAGGATCTGATTTCTTATGGTTTGGCACCCATTTATACCACATGATTAAGAAGTTAACGTCTTTTTGATGCAAATTGACGAGTCCGGAGTTTTTTCTTATTTTAAGTGTGATGTAACAGCCGCTCACAGCAGAAAATTTTAATAAATTAGTCTTGCCTTTATTGCGATGGTGCCCACTGAGTTATTGAGTAATTTTTCATTTAAAACGGACAATAGTACTCAGTTTGTATTCAGAAAAGCCTTAGTATTGCAACTCTTACCTATATTATAATCAAAGAGTGGATTACATACACAATGCATATTGCATATTACAGTTGTTTCGTCCATGTCTTATAAATAAACAAGCTGCATTTTTAAAACATTTTTTTTTCTTTACTGGTTATAAATCGTTTTTGTCTTTGGAAAATCGTTTATATTTCCAAGACAAAAATAAATAGATTCCACAGACGATCTGAAAAGTCCAACGAAATAAACGTTCTGAAAAATTTAAATGATATAAAGAATACAGGAAATATAGTACCTACTGAAGGACGAGAAAAATTTAAAGAAGACTAAAAAATCGGATAATCCAAACTATCAAGAAACTCAGATATGAAGATAAATTTAGACAATTAACATCATTTGAAAAATTAAATGATTCTAACGAACCCAAGAAATTTTTTATCGTTGAAAGGTTTTTTAAGATTTTTTTTATATAACTGAAATTTTCAAGAGCGTTTAAGATTATTTATTATACTTTCAAAATTAAGATATCAATCAAGATATTTTTTACATTTCAGCTTTCTAAAGTAATTACTACTATATATTATTATTCCAAAGCAAAGTATAGCAATTTTAGATAATTTTGCAATTTCCAGAACTAGAATTAATTTTTCGAAAATTGTTTCAAAAAATTCTTCAATTTTTTTTAAAAGTTTGAATAGGTTAGGATTAGGAATTTTCGAACTATTATATGATTTTTTTTCTCTGGAGTATAACAATTTTTGATAATCTAGGAATTTAGGAGTTCTTACTATAGTTCTTCTTATAGTTTTTAAAAACTCATTTTTTTTCCAAAAGTTTTAATCAACTTCTTAAGATTGCCAATTTTCGAACTACTTCAGAAATTTATATATTTTTTTAAATCTGTTCTGATTATTATTTTTATTATTATTATTATTTGCAAATTTATTATTTATTTATTTATTTTAATTTTGTATTTTAACAATTATATTGAGATAACCAAGCATTTTAAGTTAAAAGTGGAGTAATCTTTGTAGATGTTTTAAACTGACTTTAAATCTTGGAATTTTCTTTGAGTTTTAAGTTTTTTTTCATAACTGCAAAATAATAGCTATTTTTTTTAAATTTCCAAGTTTTTTGTTAGGCCTAATTAAAATAAAACTGCCATGGAAGATTAAAAAAAACTAAGTATAGCAACTTTCAGAATTTTAATTTATCAATTTCAAATATTATTCAATTCCTTTTATATGCTGTTTTCTGCTGGATTGTTCGGTTGAATATTTATAAATTAAATGTTTAAAATTTATAATTTTATAATTTTTTCCTTGACTTCCATCATTTAAATTATTGTTAATTTTCTTTGTCAAAAGAATATCAAATATTTTCAGAATCTAGAAAATGTGAACTATCTAAAAAATAAAACATTCAAAGCATATAAAGAATTAGAAGTATTGGAATAGACATAAAGATCCTAAAATCAATCCAAAAAATACAGTTTGAAAATTCTGGAGAATCTAAATCTAAATCTAGGTAATCTGAAAAATTTAAGACAGACATGAATTTCAAAAAAACTAAATAGGTCAACAAAATGCAAAAAAACAGAGAAAAGAATGTTTAAAATTTAAGTAATCTAAAGAATATAAAAAAATAAATAAATAAAATAAATAAATAAAAAAATAAATAACAATAATAACATTGAAAAAAAAATGTAAAAAATATAAAAAGAAGAAGAAGAAAAAATCTAAATTACTCACAGAATCCACTGGTTTCATTCTATATTTTTAATAATTTGTACGTATGTATATGAAAGTATTGTTGAAATTATTTAGTTTGCTCTTTATTTAACTAATTCCCTCCCGAATTGTGAAAAGCACAATTGGAGACTTTTAAAACACACACAAGTTCCAAAAGTTGCTAACCAATTTTTCAAACATCAAATGAAAATCTACAAAATGAGTAAATTCTAAGAACGCTACCTTATAACAACTTTTAGGTCAATTTGCCAAGATTTTATAAAGACCAACATGTGGCACATCAATCTAATAAGTTGTATGTACAATTTTAGTCCATGACAAGCCAAACAGAGACAATAATGTCGTGTTTCAAACAGTTTGATTACCACTCACGTCCGAACTGTGTCCATTTAACTTGACCGCATTTATGTTACCAGAAACCCACGTTCCATTGAATCCAGTTTGCGAAACCCCTAATTTGACGAAGACTAATTCAAATTTCTGCTTCTAAATTTGGATGCCACTTAGACCATGGCCCCGGATCATTTAAAAAAAAAATCAAGGCCTAGAAGAAGCGAAAGTAACAACAACCAGCTGCAGTAATTACTTATACTTCACTTGACTGAACAAGAACTACCAAAATTGCAGCGTCACTGCTTCAACTAAATCCAATAGTTAATATTTTAAAGAGAATCGTATTAAATCAACCTTAACGTCGACCGAAACTGCGAATATTAGCATCGATCGAATCAAAGTGATAACAACTGTAGAGAAATCTGTGCTAAATCTCAGAAGAATCCCGATGGTCACTCTCTCTAAATTATGTAAAGTTTGTAACAATAGCGTCCGTGCAAAGAGAAACGGAAGTTGGTCTTCATGGTTTGATGGTTGTTTGGTACAGAATGAGAGAAACTATCTCTTTCTCGTTTTGTCTCTTCCGTTTTGATTCTTTCGCATATGAGTGTGAAATGGGCTATCAGAATGAGTGAGGAAATGCCACTGACCATGGGCGATGTTAACGGTATGTCTACAAGGGTCGCCAAAAGTCGTCCTCACTTTCGCCGATTGTGATAAAATCGAATAGAAATGGTGAAACTATTTTGCAGCGGTACGCTAATTAATAGAAAAACCACTTACCCGTGTCACTATAACCATGGTGGTGACGCATCAACGTTTCTGAAACAAAAACGCTTTGTTAAACCAACAACAAAAAGGAGATAAAATAATGAAATGTACTCGAATTACTTCACTGAAAATAGATTAGGTATTATCACTAGGTGCGGAATTAATAAATTAGAATTACAGTTACGAAAATATATCAAAAAAAAAAACATTCAATTTGTGGTTAGCTTGTTAATAGCGACAAGTTTAATTTTCACTGCCTAACTACCTTTCAAAATTATATTGTTTATAAATTCTATTATCGGATCAAAGAAGTCTAGATAAAAAAAAAAACAGGTAAAATAAACATTAAAAAAAAAACAATACAGAAAATTTTCTAATCAAATTGAAGTTGTAAATTTACTTATGCATATCTACGGTCGCAAGGTTGCAATTTTGTGATTTACTTTACTTCTTATATCTAAAAAGTTCAATGAAAAGTTAATAACTTTTGTATCATGAATCATGACTTTGAGTTCCACAAATTTCGGTTCATTGTTAGTGTTCAATACCTAACATGTTTTATTGGGAACTGCCGACTCTCCTCAAAGTTATAAGACCAAATTTTTATGATTTTATTTAGGTCGTTTTACGACTTTAAATTTCTGCAAACTTTCCCACACCAGTCTAATCCTCAAATTCCTCTGATTCTCACGTTCCTGTACATTTGTCACCCACGTGCACATTCTTCCGGACCCAAGAAAATATACCTCCTTAACAGTCTTATCCAATCACCAAAAATCATCCCTTTTCGTACATCTTGACCACTCCCTCATCCCTTCCTTAGTCGTTTGTTAATTTTTAGTTTTCAGGCAGAACACTACCAGATTTTGAACGATCAACACGCAAACAAAGCTTGATCTTGTATACTTTTACTTCACAATATACCCGTTGTTATTCGTTGACGTTTCTGCGTTATTACAAACCTTACCCAAATACCCAGACTCTAAGAAATTATAGTCTGGGAGTTCGCGAGAGTGAACAAATTTATGGTCCTTCGAGCCGGATAACTAATCCCTTTGCTTAAAATCTAACTTTGTTTCGATTATCGGACGTGAGTGAAGTACAGTGACGCGTACCAGTGACATAATTCGACAAGAAGACTATTATCCAGAACCAAACAAAAAGAAGATCGCCTTCCTGACTCAAGCAAACCGAAAATTGCTGTCCCGTTCCGAAACAACCCGCTAAACGACGTCTAAGGTAAGCTCGATTTGTTTATCACCAATATCCTTTGTACGCATATCGAAATCCATTCCGTGTCTTAAGCCTTAATCCCACACAATGACTCCACAAACTAGAGACCCGATAGCCAATCTCAGACGTAAACGCGCCGAAATAAAAAGGAAAATCACAAACTACAGCAAGTACCTCGCAACCGCGCAAAATTCACCTAATGTAGAAGAACTAAAAGTCAAGATTGAAGCTTTGACAGATCATTATAAAAAACTACATGATATCCACGAAGAATTGATGTTGATCGACTTGGATAACGATGAAATGCATTATAATGAACTTGAAACAATGGAGGATGAATACGAAACGTTGTTAGCGCAAACTCGATCGCTATTAAAAGCTTGTGCAGAAAGACAAAATTCGAACTTAGACACTGACGGACCCAATACCTCTGCGATTAATCCGCGAAGTTCTCTACCACCGGCGATGAAATTACCCGAATTAACGTTGCCTAAGTTTGACGGAAGCATTGAAAATTGGCAAGCCTTTAAAGATAAATTTATTGCCAGGATTGGTGATAATAAGAATATACCTAAGGTCGACAAATTACAGTATTTGCAATCTTGCTTGATAGGTAAAGCTTCACGGGCGATAGATTCAATAGAAAGTACGAACGACAACTACGATGAGGCTTGGGAGATATTAACTTCAAAGTACGACAATTCGCGACGTGCTATTCTACGCCATTGGTCTATGTTGCACCAACTACCACGTCTTCTGAAAGAAACCCCTAGCGCTATCGACGAATTGATTGATACCTTTCGACAACATATCCGAGCCCTCAAAAGTCTTGGAGAACCCGTGGAACATTGGGATAGTTGTATAATCTATCTTGTCACTACAAAAATCAGCGAAAATCTCCGTTACCAATGGGAGACTACATTATCGGACAATAAAATGCCGTCATATTCACACCTATTTAGTTTTTTGGAAAAGCGTGGAGGGTGTACAGACAACGCGTCGTCTTTCGCTGGAGAAGCTAATGAGAAATACCGAACCAGAAACAATAGACTACATAAAGGCCCTAATCGGAATCAAGGTCAAGCGTTCGTGATTTCGTCAAGAAAAAACACCGGAAACTCTTCTCTGCCGTGTCCTGTATGTCAAAACCAACACACGATTTATATATGCCCGGCATTTCGTTCGATGTCCGTCGTTCAAAGAAGAAAGCTGGCGACTCAAATGTCGCTTTGTTTTAATTGTCTGGGTATGAATCATACTAGAAGCGATTGCAAAAAAGGCTTCTGTCGTGTGTGTCGCGAGAAACATCATACATTTCTGCACATAAACGATATTAATCACCAAGATAAAAATGATTCCCAGATTCCGAAAGAGTCAACGTCTCAATCAGACTCTACGCAAACGATCTCGTGACTACACTCGGGCTCAGAAAAATCTTTGTCTTCACACACATTGTCGGACGACATCATTCCAACGGCATTGATTCAGATTTCTAATCCTAATAAAACAGCGATTACATGTCGCGCCATCATCGACACGGGTTCCACAAGAAACTTTATGACGAATTCTTTGGCTTCCACGCTGAAGTTGACGAAGCAAAACTGTCATATTCCTGTTGGAGGACTAAATGATATGACAACCATATCTCAGCATATCGTCACCGCAACAATACAATCAAGACTAAATACTTATCAAAAAACTATTGATTTTTTAATCGTACCAAGCATCACTTCGGTCACCCCGAGTCAACAGATAGATCGCGAACGCTGTAATATACCTGCAAACTTACAGCTAGCCGATCCGGAATTTCACAAACCCGGCCAGGTACAAATATTGTTAGGGGCTGGCATTACATTAGCAGCTCTTTGTGTCGGTCAAGTAATCCTTTCGTCTCCGCAAGAACCTGACTTGATCTTACAAAAGACCCGATTGGGCTGGATTATTGGTGGTAACGTCACCTTACACGACAAATCAGAACCTATCGTTAAAAGTCACCTATTGAATCTACAAGACGACATTTCAAGATTTTGGGAGCTCGAAGAAATTTCTACTAACAAGCGTCTATCGGATGAAGAAGCAGAATGCGAGAGACATTTTCAGAACAGCATTAGACGCGCTGGTGACGGTAGATACGTTGTTTCTCTACCCTTCAACAACAAGAAAAACTTGCTAGGAGAATCAGAACATATGGCACATAAACGTCTACAATCCCTGGAAAAGAAATTCAACCGCAATCCCGAACTTCGAGTACAATATCACAATGTATTAAAAGAGTATCTGGACCGCGGGTATATGACAAAAATAAAGGATCAGTCAAGTCGGGGATTTTATTTGCCGCACCAAGCGGTGTTAAAAGAAAATAGCTTAACGACCAAACTCCGTGTTGTTTTTGACGCCTCTGCGGCTTCTAGCACGGGAATATCGTTGAACGACACTCTTTTAACAGGTCCTACGATTCAATGTGACGTCTTTTCACTTTTACTTAGATTCCGACTACATAAGTACGTACTAACGGGAGACATCGAAAAAATGTATTTACAAGTAAGGGTTCGAGAAGAAGATCAAGTCTACCTGCGTATTTTATGGAAGGAAGAAGACGGAACATTTTCGAGATTTCAATTTAATCGGTTGATTTTTGGCCTGAAACCGGCCTCATTTCTATCAACCCGCTGCTTACACCAGCTTGCTGACGATGAGGGTCAGCTTTATGAACAAGCTGCAAGCATTTTAAAAAGAGATTTGTACGTTGACGACTTGCTTACCGGGGCCAATACAATTGAAGAAATTGTTCGCCTAAGAAGGGACATGGCGGATCTATTGCAATCAGGTGGCTTCAATCTTCGCCAGTGTGCATCAAACGCTCCTGAGGTTTTAAACACTATTCCTGATCACAATGTTAATTTGTTCTTAAAAAATGGTAATGACACGACGTTAAAAACACTTGGTGTTCGCTGGAATTCCGATCGAGACGCCATTATTTACACAGTCAATCCACCAACCAATAATCGCATAACAAAACGCATTATCTTTTCGGAAATCGCAAAAATATTTGACCCCTTAGGACTACTAAATCCGGTAGTAGTCACAGCTAAACTGTTTATGCAAGAATTATGGAAACTCAAGGTGGATTGGGATGAATCGCTACCTGCAGATCTCCACACCAAATGGAAGGCATTCTCTGCTCAGCTACCCGAACTTAATAACATCTCATTTGACCGAAAAATGTTGGTTGAAGATTGCAGCGACATACAGTTGCATGGTTTCTGTGATGCTAGTGAAAAAGCATACGGAGCATGTATTTATTTGCGTAGTACCAATGCTTCTGGTGATGTCAAAATAAGATTATATTGTGCGAAATCAAGGGTAGCTCCCATAAAAACCGTACAGACCATTCCGCGGCTGGAACTTTGTGCAGCTGTTTTACTGTCGGTTTTATACAATACCGTACGATCTTCTATAGACATAAACATCAATCGTACATTCTTTTGGACTGATTCCATGATCGTGTTGCACTGGATAAATACTGCTCCGCATTTATTGAAGACGTTTGTAGCTAATCGCGTTACAGAAATACAGTCCCACACAAATAATCTGGACTGGAGACATGTGACCACACATGAAAACCCCGCTGACCTTTTATCAAGAGGAGTGCTGCCTAGAGATTTTAAATTCGTGTCGCTTTGGACCAAAGGACCGGAATGGCTTTCCGGGGGAGAACATTTGTGGCCATCACAAGTACTAGTTAAGATTAAAGAACTGCCCGAGATTCGTAAACCGATTTGCTTGATTGCCAACCCTTTGGATGTCGACATTTTGTACCGATATTCGTCCTACGTACGTTTGCAGCGCATAATTGCCCTGTGTTTACGTTGGAGACCTTCTAACCGTAAGAAAGGACCCCTAACAACACACGAATTAGAGGCCGCGTCTGTCAAAATCCTTCGATTAATGCAACAAAATGAGTTTGCAGCTGATCATAAATCATTGATTAACGACAAAAATCTATCTGCAAAAAGTAAATTATTGCCTCTTAGTCCCTTTATTGATGAAAATGGGTTAATGAGAGTGGGCGGCCGATTACATCATTCTTCATGTTCGTTCCAACAGAAGCACCCTATCATATTGCCTAAATCACACCACATTACTCAGCTTTTAATTAAAAAGGAACATTTGGAAAACTTGCACGGAGGCACACATTTAACTCTATATTCTATGAGACAAAAATATTGGCCGATAGACGGAAGAAACCAAGTCCGCAAAGTTATTCGCAATTGTGTGCGATGTGCTCGTGCGAAACCTCTATCCGTTCATTACAAAATGAGTGATCTACCCAAGATGAGGACTATTGCCACCAGACCCTTTACCAACGTGGGCATAGATTATTGTGGACCTTTCTTCATAAAAGAGAAAAAATTAAGAAACAGAAACAAAGTGAAGGTATATGTCTCCGTATTCGTATGTTTCTCTACCAAGGCTGTACATCTAGAAGTTGTGAGTGACCTAACTACTGAAGCGTTTCTCGCTGCTCTCAAACGTTTTATATCACGGCGAGGAAAATGTTCATTTATTCAATCGGACAATGCCACTAATTACGTCGGCGCCAAAAATGAATTACAAGACATACAAAATCTCCTTTTATCGCAAACGCATAATGAAAAGGTACATAACTATTTAGCATCGCAAGGTATTGTCTGGCGTTTCAATCCTCCCAATTGTCCACATTATGGTGGCATTTGGGAAGCCGCTGTAAAGTCGTTCAAACATCATTTGAAACGTGTGATAGGAGTGGAACTTCTTACTTGGGAACAATTTAATACTCTAGTTGTGGAAATAGAAGCGGTCCTTAATTCACGACCTCTTACTCCCTTGTCCTCTGATCCAAATGATCTAAATGCATTAACTCCTGCTCATTTCTTGATTGGTGATTCTTTGTCGAGCTTGCCCGAACAAGATCTCTCGAGCGTACCAAATAATCGTTTGTCCATATGGCAACACATCCAAAAGATTAAACGAGATTTCTGGACCCGATGGCACAAGGAATACATTAATGAGTTAAACATTCGACACCATTGGACTAGAGGTGATCATCCCATCAGAAATGGTACCATCGTCCTTCTTCGAGATGACAACCTCCCTCCCTTACAGTGGCGCCTGGGCAGAGTCATTGAAACCTTCCCTGGTCATGATGGAGTTATCCGAACCGCGCGTTTGAAGACTTCCATGGGTGAAGTGACCAGAGGTGTGAAGAGGCTCGCTCCATTACCCATAGACGACGACCACAAATCATCGGAGGAAGACTGAAGAAGTCCGTTTATTTATTGCATTTACTTCTTTATTTCATTTAATTCATTAATAATTTAATTCATAATCATTTAATTAATTTGTACATAGATTGGTTTAATTTTTATTATCAGTTATTGTAATTAAGTTGTTGTATGTTGATCGCAGGACTCTCAACCGGGGGAGTATGTTCAATACCTAACATGTTTTATTGGGAACTGCCGACTCTCCTCAAAGTTATAAGACCAAATTTTTATGATTTTATTTAGGTCGTTTTACGACTTTAAATTTCTGCAAACTTTCCCACACCAGTCTAATCCTCAAATTCCTCTGATTCTCACGTTCCTGTACATTTGTCACCCACGTGCACATTCTTCCGGACCCAAGAAAATATACCTCCTTAACAGTCTTATCCAATCACCAAAAATCATCCCTTTTCGTACATCTTGACCACTCCCTCATCCCTTCCTTAGTCGTTTGTTAATTTTTAGTTTTCAGGCAGAACACTACCAGATTTTGAACGATCAACACGCAAACAAAGCTTGATCTTGTATACTTTTACTTCACAATATACCCGTTGTTATTCGTTGACGTTTCTGCGTTATTACAAACCTTACCCAAATACCCAGACTCTAAGAAATTATAGTCTGGGAGTTCGCGAGAGTGAACAGTTAGGTAAATTATAGCTAAGTTAGTCTAAATAACAGAACGTATAGACTTCATCTACAACTTAACTTAATTGTAACTCGTGCCTCTATCTTACAAAAATCGATAATTCTAAGTTATCTGAATTATTGGATTTAGATAATCTAATTAAAGTTCAATATTGGAAGTAGTTGTTTATTTAAACTCGCACTCTTCCCACGCTGTCGTTGGTCATCGTCATCAGTCATCAATCTCTTCAGTAATTGAATTTTTAGATAACTTCTAAGAATAGGCACGATGTCATTCAAAATAAAAATAAATGTTGTAAACTTTCTAGTGGAAAAAATGACGCGGATATAGCTAGAATTTTGATTCGAAACTATATAAAATTAAGCAGTTTCGTTCAAAACAAAACGAGAAGTAATTTAAACGACTGAATTGTTTGTAATATAATAACTGTAATAAATGTAGTTTCATAATTTTTTAATCAAAACAAAATTACTTAAAAAGTTGATTTATGTATTATTAAGTATTTATGATATTTCAGTTGTTATTATTTTTTAAATAAAATTCAAAGTAACTTCGTACTAACTGAAAGCGATTAGAAAACCCATGTGATCAGAAAACAAGCATTTTAAAATCCATTAAGGTTAAACATAAAATCGTGACCACTTCAAAAATCACAACCATTTTTTTTTTAATTTAGTACAAAATGGTTTTATTCAAAAAATCCTAAAAATATACATCGAAGTCGTTAGCCTCCATTTTTCAAAATTTTCATCACTTACAAAAGTCGCAAACTTTATTCAAATAACTTTTTCAACAAAAAAACATTGTTATTTCCATATAATCAATTATAGGGCCAAATCAAATTAATTAAGAGTAACTGAAACTTAAAATTAAACATAAAAGAACGAGATGGTCAATTTAGAGTATGGTTATGATATTTTTTATTTATTATTTAATTAGTGTAACTAAAATAAATTTTATATTATTATTATTATTAAATAGTTTTCCATTGTTATTCAACATTGTTTCAATAAAATGTTACGTTTACGAACATCCATATGATTTCTCTTCACTTTTGGTGTAAAGCGTTTTAAAGATCTGGAAAATATTTTTACTAATTACCCTAAATTTTAGAAATTCCTTCGGAAATTTTCATACGTCTTGTTCCCCAAATAAAGAACTGAAAGTTTTTGCACTCACCGAGCGCATTTGTACTGCGAAATTTTGTTTAATTTTATTGTGTTTACGAGATTTTCTCACAATAAGCAAATGCCACACATAACTTTAATTCGCCACGTACAGTTTCTGGGCACGAAACCCGAAAAATTTCTCCTAGTGGAATTTCTTTGTTGTTTTATTTGGCGCTTCACACAATTCAAAAATAATAGGATAATCCATTTACAAAAAATTTATTTAATTTAATCACTCTATAGTTATGAAAAATTTACACAAAGACAAAAAAGTGTAAATTATCTTAACCTTACCTTACCTTAACCTAACTAAAATTATTATTAACTATTAGAATTATACTGCCTGTACGACCGACAAAGCGTCTATAATTGTTCTATGTTATTATTGTTGTCATGGTTTAATATATCAAATTTGATGGACAACAATGCTATCAACATAAATAAATGAAGAATCTAGCAAACGCTGTTTTTTTTCGACCATACGGTGTATACTTTGTGGGGTTTACGTTACGTTTTGGCTTTATGTCTCAACAACTGCACTGTACTTTAGAATCAAATACTGGTGATCCTGAAGTATCTTAAGAAAAAGAAAAATATATGAAAGCATCTGCTCGTATAGTCGTAAATTGGTCAAAACTCGATGTCTTTTTTTACTAGAGTAAAAAACAATCTTTAAAATGAACACCAAAGTCCGAATCATATATTTCATGTTTTTCCTTCAAAAACTTTCGATTTTAAATTTAAAGTTCGGTCTTAGATGTTAGAAATTAGAAACACTTTTTCTAAACAATAATTTTTTAGGATATCCATGACCTTTTAATTCGTCTTCTGATCTTTCTCTAAACTTTCATCTACACCTCTTGGTCTCTGTGTCTGTCAACCCAAGGATTTCAAGGCCTTCACAACTCATAGTGCCATGCAATTACCACAACTGTGGCTTGTAACGTGTACTCGACCATAATGACAGGTGTTCCATGCAATGACACTAATTTAAAAAAAATGTCGCAAGTATACCTCTTATTACATTCCATAACATCACAATGATACTTTTCCATAAATCCCATCACTTTTTCTATCAAGAAACCGAAAGTTTGCAATTGCAGATTAGAACCGAACAATACCACGATCCTTGGTCATCGAGCCGGTTTTACAAGAGAACAAAAATGTCGTAACATTGAACCGGCACTTAACAATTTAATTAGCTTTCTAGATACTGTTGCCTGAATCACTTCTCACCTGTTGGAGATTTTCGGCCTTGAAAGAGCCGGGAAATTTTCTCTTAAATATTATAATTTTCAATACACAGGATTCGAGTTTCCACCTTACAAATCGCGCTGACTCACTTCTTAATAGAAACATAGCGCACAATGTCAAGGTTGCCGAGTCTACGACCTTTGATCTAGACGGCTGTGCATCGTGAAAGATCAAGCAAGCCACGCGGCATCTCCACGCCTTCTTTCTTCTACTTTCTATGGGAGATGTGCGCTGATCCACATTCATTGAAACAATTGCTTGGAAATCTTCGCGAATCTACATTGTTTCATTCATGGCACACTAATAAACTGCTTGTTTATAGAATGTGTAATGTTTACGTAAGGTTCTTTATCTAGAGTAGTGTGCTTCTGTTTCATTAGTCCGTAGCATTGTTATCACGCGATCTGTTTGATTAATTTTTGATAATGTGGGAGATGTTTCTGTGAAAAAAGACAATTTTGGAGGTATTTGGGTCGTCTTTCACTAAAATAAACGCTGAAGATTAATTTGACCGAGATTAGAGAAATGGCACCATTTAACGGTTTTAGACGGTCACTGTGTATATAATTATATATGTATAACAAACATGTTATCCGGAAAAAAGTTCACAACTAATTTCGTGATGATTTAATTTCCATAATTAAGATATAAACATTTTTGCTTCACTTTGAAATCTTAAGTATTTTAATTAAATATTTTCAATACATTTTAAGATAAGTTAGCAGTAATGAACAAAGTCAATAAAAAAGACATGACGCTGTCAAGACAACTTGTCTATTTTAATAATTTTTTTATAGTTCGAATATTTTATTATCATACGCTTTCAACTTTGAACCGCAATTAAATTTGACAAGCATCATAAAACAATATTATAATACCTCCATTACAAAATGATGAAATCGAATGTAAATGATACTAATATAAAGTTAAAACAGTACTCCTATTTCCTTCAGTATCATATTTACCTAGTGTTAATTAATAAAGGATTTGTTGCATTTTGTGCTAAACAAATTCCTATTTTGTTTAGAGGTTAAGAGAAATCTTGCGCCAGTATGAATATGATTAAATTCGAACCGTTTTCAATCAGATTATTTGCAATGGAAAACATGCTTTCTATAACTCCACTTTGTTTGTTTTTGGGCATATTAATAAATCCAGCATACATTTTCTATTTTTCTTAAAATGTCACTTTCATTTTACATTTAAGCTTGAATTTTATAATCTTGTTAATTAAAGGTCACTGAATATCGTTTCATAACCTTTAAATGACCATAAAATTGTTGATAGACGATAGGTAGATAATTTTAGTAGCAATGTTTCCAAATTATATGTCACCTTGGACAGGAATGTTAACATGATACATATTGAGTCTCGGAATTTAAATTAATCAGAATTTTACTAGGCAAAAAATTGTTAAATTGTAAAATTACTAGTAGTAAAAGTGTTATCAGAGTAACTTTAATTTTAATCTTTAATTCTAATGATACCAAGGTCTAACTAAATGAGAATTATTCGGATAAATTACATAGTCGGATAAACTACATAGAAACTAATAAAATTTTGACATATTTTGTCGAAAGTAAGACGAATTTTCACATGATGTTTGAAATTCAGAAGTATGTTGGTAGTTCTGCCTACAAGCTGAACTGTCTATTTGGCAGTATGAGAGAATATTCTTGCTGTCTAGTGACCGTTCTTAAATGCCAAATGTAAAAATCAATAGTAATTAAAAAATTGGAGCAAAGCGCCCACGCAGCTCTTGAGTTTAGAATGTTCTCAAAACATGACTTAATATTATTGTAGACATAGGTGAAAACAGTTCAGAAATGTCAAATTTGATGAGTAACAGTGCCAGTACTACCACTGTGTAAAAACTTGCAAAGGCTGCTAGAAGCCGTTTTGAACATTTTTAATTACACAGTTTAAATGAATTATTGTCGATTCAATTTTTATTATATTTTTATATAGTTTTTGTTTAAATCTTACTCAGATCTACACAATGAATTTAGCACACATGGAAATGAATCGTTTTAACTGAAACAAAAGAACACAATTGCGAGGTGTGGTCCCATTGTATTTTTAAAATCAGTTTAGAATTATATGATCCTGTTATTTTTCAGAGCAACAAGTTTAAGTATACTGTATATATAGTATATATACATTTATTTAAATGTAAAGATAACACGTTTTCAATACTTGTGTTTTTTTTTTAAATTTCAATGAGAATGGAGCTTAAGTTTTTTTTTAAATGTATAGGCTTTAAATTTGGTTTTCGAAATCGTTACATATTTATTTTATTTTAATTATTTTATCAAGTACTTGAAAAAATCGATACTTTACAGAATCTGAAATCTAGAAGTATGTTGGTAGCTCTGAAAGTTACTTAATTGTTTGAGGTTAAGAGTTCAGATGCAACGATGTCACTGTTTACACCTTTGCAAAGTCTACTACAATTTTAGTTTTTAGTTTAGTCATAATATTTCTTATTTCTTACAACAGTTCCAAATTCAGAGTTACCAACAAGCAAAAACAATGAAGTACCTGCTGAACACTTGATGCCCACTGTACTGAATTTTGCTGTGGTTTCAAACTTTAGGATTTAAATATTTTTAAACTCTAACGTTTTTAAAGATATTTGAGGCTTGTGTAAAACAGGTTGCTGATGAAATGCCTATTTGTTTAAGCTGTTCATTCGATTTTATTTATTTATTTGAAATTCCATGGAACGTTAGCTTACTATCCGCAACATATTTTTAAATTAATGTTCTTTAATTGTATAGATTTATACCATGGTTAAACAGAATTAATGAGTTGACATTCTTGAGCCTGTTTTCTAGGCTTTGAAAAAAAAAAATTGCAATGTCCCAAATATCTCACAACGTGCTCATTTTATGATGTGGTTACAATTTTTACAAAAAAAATTGTCAATAGGTCTTGAGCTTGTTTAAGAACTATGGAATTTTTGAGGCATTTAAACAGTGAATCTTTTTTCGCAATGCGTTTATCTACAAAGACATAAAAAACTCTCATTGTGTACCAAGCTTTGTAATTTAGTGCTGTTTTGATAAAATACTCTTATAAAATAACAAGGAAACAAATAATAAAAGTTGACAAAAATGACAAATTTATCATCAAAAAGCAAATGTCCATAACGCAGCTACTGATTCCACCCTTTTTCTGTGGTACCTAAATTAGATACACTGTTCCAAATTTGAATATTTTTTAACCTTCAAGTTGTTATCTGCAAGGACAGATAAACAAAGGTTTAAAATTTTGGTGACATTCCTACACCTTCCATTAAACAATAAAAATTCTACGACGAACCTTCGTTTTTATGTTGAAAACTAGTTATATGAGCGATCTATGTTTTACAAGAATAAATGAAAGCAGTCATTGTAATCGTTCGTGATGGTACTAGACTAGTGATGTCAATAGTAATTACCATAGTTAAATAAATGTTTTTTCATGTTTCATTGCGATTTATAGTTAATTTGTACCATCATTTAAGTACCATACTGGTTGTTGGTACACCTACTCGTCTGAAGTTATTAAGTGGGTGTTCCTAAAATCTGCAATGGATCCATGGTGATCTAAAGCGCACCCCACGTGAGATGCTTACCCACCTTTAAAATAATCTAAAAATCTGTTTCGCATGATAAAACACATAGATAACAGTATTTACAGACACTCGCAGCGTCCACAATCGGCATAGCGGAATGCGTGTGGACTTAAGCCGTGACTTAAGTCAAAGTACCGGTACCTCAAGGAATGTGCCTTAAGTGAAAAACTCGCACCTATGCGATCACCACAGATTTTCATTTATTTCTAAATTTCCTAGAGAATAGTGAAGCGTGAACAAGCAAGAAGTACGTGGACGTGTTCTGGTTCGAAGGACTATTACAACAATTTTTACCTGGATAAACTATAAATATATCCTTGTCATAATGATGGGTTTTTAGTCGCAAACACACACCAACTCGTGACACTTAACACTTCATTTGATACGGGTTGTAATATACCTCCGCACTCAACAGTCACCAAATGGTCAAGTTTCTGTTAACTTTAATTGCTTGCGCTCAGGTGCGCGCAGCGCCCCCTTCTACAGGTGAGAGAACCATTGGGGCTAGGTCAGGTGAGTAGAGAGGGCGCTGCTGCTTGATAGGTCGGTGCCCTCTTGTGTTTGTTTTTCCTCTATGGAGATGGTGAAAACACCTGATGGAACGAGATTCAATTGGGAAATATTTGCGGATCTGCGCGTTGATGATTGCAGAAAGAAAATCGAAATTTGCCCCAGAAATCGGTAAAGAACAGATAAGAAGACTTTACTTTACGTTCTACGTTATTATTACTAAATCGCCCAGTAGTATGTGCTTGTGCAATACGAGCGCAAAGTTGTGGATTTCCGCACGGCTGAAAAATTGTAAATTTAAATGTAAATTCAATTCATCTTCACCAAATGTTGATACGAATATTAACGACCAGAGAATTACATGGAATCTTTTTCAAAATAAGAAATGTTCAGAGAATATCTTTTTGTCACACGATTGTAGAAATCGTCACTTAAATAAGTGTGAGGAAAATTATGCTTTACTGACGAGTCAAAAGTAACGAGGAGTGTAAAAAAGGTCACTTTATGTTTTTTTTTCTAAAAGACAAAAAACGCAATAAAAATTGTTTATTATAGACTACAATAAATGTTGAAAACTATTACGATCCTGTAACTAATGATGTCTCCACTGAAGTCACAAACTGTGTCACAAACTTAATCTCCTTTTTTTTAACGCGTACCTAACGTTTTATTTTTTTCGAATTTGAATTGCCCAGAATTCTAAAAAAATCGGATACCTGCTTAGAAGTTAGTATTTCGTTTCATGTCTTTGTCAGGACAAGTTTAATGTTATTCTTGCCATTTTTTTTCAACGTTTCACTTATTGTGAGAAGAAAATGAAGAACGGGAACCTATTCGTGACGTTTAGACTGTTAAGAAAAATTACAGCGCTCAAAGCTATTTTGGTTCAACTGAGCTGCCTCGTTCAATGGAACTTTCTTTAAATTTAAAGTTATTGGTATTTTTCCAAGCGTGAATTACAACACCAAATTTGTCTGCTAACATCTCAAATGTTTTGTGAGAAAAAAAATATTTGAAGCAAAATGCAATTTATGTTAACACTGTAAAAAAGATAATTTCAATAATTTCAGAGTTCACTTTGTGTACATAAAGTTTTAGCTTCGTATTTATTTATATTGATTTGTTTCTTCGTTATCAATCGTTTCAATGTAAATAAAGTTCCACGTGCTTTAGAATTCTATATTGCGTACAAAGAATGCCACTGAAATACTAAAAAGATTATGAGTACTAATTATTAAAAAAAAATAATAAGTGCTGGCAATTTCTAACAAATTACCGCAGACAATTTAATTGAAAAAAAAAATGATATACTTAACTGTTTTAAAAATTGTATTAAACTTAATTTGAAGGACTAGTTTTTTCTTTTTATACAATTTATTTTTAGAGATTTATACAATGGACCACACGATCGAATAAAAATGGCGCCTAAGCGGCTTCATTTTCAATTCATACGCAATCATGTCACTTTTGATATGTCTGTCAAAACAGTTCTGAAATCTCAATATCGACAAATAACAATGCAGCCAACACGTACAAAAAACTTTATTAAAAAATTAAGAATAAATCCATCAGTAAGAAAGAAATTTCTTCCAAATTTGGTATAGTACGGTAATTATGCTATAATTATCATTTCCGCAATTTAAATGACCTCGTTCACATTTCAAATGAGCATAAAACGAGACATAACATGATCTAGCAAATTGAAACGTATTTTATAACTAGTTTTCTCGATACATTTATCTTGCAAACATTAACTTTTTGCGCATTTATTTTTATTGCATCGTGTAACATTGACATAGTAATTAATTATATTTTCGTAGCAAATAGATTTTTATGCATTTTTTTGAGTTTTATAAGCAAATATTATACAAGAAATTTAGGAGAAAACGACATACTTTTTAAATCCTTTATTAGATATGCTGTAATTCTGAGTAAAAAAATGAAGAAATCATCACACATGTAAAATAAAAGTTTGTATCATCGCTCTGATGATGGTGGCTTTGCTACCGAAACGCGCATCAGCTAATAATCTGACTTTTTGGTGTGTGGGTTAACTATAATTTTTTATTTTTTTAGAAACACAAAGTTTTGGATCGAAAAAAGACTAGTCTTTTAACCTAATATTGCATTTACTTACATAATTTTATAAATCTTTAATGTAATTAAATGCAATTATTTAATGTAGTTTAATGTAAATAAAATTGAAAAGATTCTGGATTTTTTTATTGTTTAAAAAAACATTCACAATTTTATATTCTTCAAAACTAGATAACTAGATAATTTTTATGCTGTAATCAAGAAAAAACTGTAAAAACAATAAATTTGAGTAGATTTTTTATTGTGTATTATTTAGTTATAGACATAATTTATAAATTCGCTTCATCAAAAGTTCGTTTAGATTCGTTGTAAAGCCAAAATGGTTTTAATTTTGTGTTCGGTGAATTATTCCAATTTATTGTTACTTACGATAACCTACATTTGACTGAGCAAAAAGATTAATGTAAAATCCAGATCAATTTTCTATTGAATAAAAATAAAACAATTTATCTTCACCTTCACCTATTTTTTTTTTTTAAACTGGCAATCTTCCAACAATTCCATTCATATCTTCCCGCCGATCACTTCAAAATTTTCCATAAGAGGACGCTGTTTCTAGTAACATTTAATCAGTTTAAGGTGGCAACACGGAATATTCCCTTCACAGCTGTCATCGAGCGAAGAGGCGGTTGTCTCCAGTCCAATACTTGATCTCCATTTAGTTATAAGTTCGTGACAACACAAATCACAACACAATGAAGATTTGGACGAGTGAACACGTATTTAAGTAAGTACTTCACATTTTTATATCAATTTTGCTAAGTTGGTGTTTTAGTCACCCATGGGAAACCGTGGCCACCGCAGCATGGAGGAAATACCCCAACCCCCACAATACCGCCGTCATCGGAACAGACGTTGTGGAACGCCAGGTCGTAAATGGGGTTCTCCACACCCATCGTTTAGTCAGTTCCATTTGGTATTTTCCAAAGTGGGCACAAGCGGTAAGTTACATAAAAATTCCCGTTTATTGCAACATGTGCACAGGTCGTGCCAAATTTTTTAATTTTGGAAACACGTGCGGTGTTGGCTGAAGTCAAAGAATAAAAGTGACGTTTTTGTGACGTTGACTTTTCGATAAGTCTGTCTGCGGGCTTAAGTCGGTGAGACTTAAGTCGTCATGGTTGACGTAAGCGAAAGTGGTCTTTATGCACGAGCGGTTAAGGCGAAGGTTCAAAGTCTAGTTGATTAATTTGAGTTCATTCCAAATTCTTTATGACGGTGGATGCTGACCTTTGAAATCATTATAGACACGTGAGGTGCATTTGGATCTGAGACTTAAATTTTTTGTATTGAGAAAGGGGTTTATTTTTAAATGTCATTTTTGAATTATTCATATTGTCTTTCTACTTTATTGATTTCCCATTAATTATGGTGTCCGTGGGAGTTGACAGTTGGGTAAAATTTCCATGAATTGGTATTCTAGGAGGTCATGTTGGAGGATAAGTTTAAGCGTTAGGAGGTCAGAAAACTTTATCATGTCGCGAAATTTAAAAATTTTCCATTGTAAATCTCTCCATTGTTTTGATTTTTTTCTGCCTACTTCTTATGTCTATTTTTCCTCCTTGCTAACCAGCGGACCCTAAATAACTTTCAAAATAAATATTCCAAGTATGTGAGTTACGTAAACTCGGATATGTTTTATAAATGATGTTTTACTTTGATTTTTAACGCAACTTTCTATTTTATATCATCAGTTATCAATAGTCTAACCCACTATACATTGTTCATACATTTATTGATTGATAATTGATTAACGACAAATGTGGGTTATTTTTTATATCATTTAAGTGAGAACTGTTGTTTTTTCTGTTAGTATTGACTTTAATATTGATCTTTTTTTTTTACTATTTACCGATAAACAGGAACATTAGAAGCGGTTGTGTAGATTCAGTCTTATCATTTTGTTGGCAAAATATGAGATTTGTTAGCTTCATTTACATTTAAATAAAAAGGAGAAAAAAAAGTCTTAGCTACCAGGACCGTAACCCAAAACACATTCTCTGTTATGACTTAAATTTTATTAAAAAATATATTAATATTTTTGAAATCATAGTAAATTCTTATGACAGATGTCTGACTTTCTTTGTTTGTTTGTTTGTTAAAGGTGCTGACAATTTATGTTTCTACATAAACCTGACATGACTTCCCTCGACTTTTTTATGGAATGCATAAAAAAAAACAGAATACAAAACCAGAACGTCTAGATCATTTCGAACAACGCTAATGAGGCTTGTAACAATATAACTACCGACACTTTAAAATTTGGTTTAGAGGTACATTTTTACAACGCATAGAAGTTTGCGTAAGATATTGTGTTGATTATATCAAGTACTTACTTGCTGCATTTGTACCCACCCACTTGGTTGGTTAAAACGTATTAAGTTCATTTTTGTTTTAATGCCTCAATTATTTAAACCGTTGCTGTTTTTACGCTATGTTTCTAGTTCAAAAACAGTTTTTACAAATTGTCATCAGCAGTGATTTGATTTCTTTATATGAAAAGTCGTTAAGAACCATTATAAGTATGTATATTTGGTTGCATATTGTTTAGTCATTATTTGTGAATAACGATACATTAATTTTATTGCCATTCAAGAAAAAAAAGCGGTTAAATTCGGGCAACAGCGAATTCTTCTGGTTTATATTATTAAATGATAACGTACGTTTAAATCATAACGTAGCTTAGTTTTAAAGTAACGAAAAAACATAAAGCTTCAATTCTAAAATCTTTAAATTCATTGTTTCTAAGTTCTTGAAAATAAGATGATGATAATAATAATAATAATAATAATAATAATAATAATAATAATAATAATAATAATAATAATAATAATAATAATAATAATGATAATGATAATGAGCTTTTTCAAAGTTTCGTTGAACTTTGATTCGTACATGCAAAGTACTCAAATCTAATATTTACAAAGCTGAGACAGTTTCATGACAAAAATCAACAAAAGATTTTTTTTAAAAGGATTAAAAACATTTTTTGGCAATTGCTCTATAATCCTTTACTTTTATGAACTTGTCTAGCAAAATATACTTTGGCCACTGAAAGACTCTTTTGCGGCTCGGCTGTAAAGATAAATTTTGTGGATTTATCTGGCAAAATGCACTTTACGGACTAAATTTCAAATTCTTACATTTTGTGAGTTTCTTCTGATCGCTCAAATGTTCTCCAAACATCATTATCTTCAAAAAAATCATCTTTTTCACGGCCTTGTTACAGAAATAGCTCTATTCATTTTTGATCTAAATTTAAAGCATTTTCAAACTATAGTTCTTGATACTTTCAGTATGGTGATTTCAATTTTTCAAAAATATTAGATTCTAGCAAAACAAACAGCAAATTTATTAATTGAGGTAAAATTATAAGAATAGTGCTCTTCATGCAAACACTAAGTCAAAGTAAAGGAGATAGTCTAAATTTTAACAAGTTAGAGAAAAAAGTCTAGATCAGTGTTTTACACAGCTTTATGTTCTGCAGCCACTTCAAATTTTTTTGGATGTTATGTAACTATTTTTTTTTAATTGTGTTCTAATTATAGTTTTCTGTTTTTAAATTTTCGTAGGTGTCACCTTTTGTTGCGGTGTTACTATTTTAAGAAAAATCGAAGAATGAATGAACCCATTTTTGCCTAATTTACAGATATATGGAATACGTGTATAATAATTACAACTTTATTAACACAGCATTTGCATTTGTTTATTTTGTAATAAACTTACCGGAGTATTCATTAATTCTAATCTTTGTTTTTCAGAAAGGTATTTTTTTGAAGCGCACATGCCACTAAAAAATTTAGACTCGAGCCAATTTATTCGTCTCATCTATAAAAAATTCAGGAAGTTTATTAAACTTGTTAATTTCAAAAAAAAAATCAATGGTTAACCAAGGGTAAACTGGCAGAATTTTTTTAATAATTTTATTTAAGTATTTAAAAGTTGCTCATTGGATTCTGCAACCAACAATACACATAAAACATTCGAAAACTAATTATTAATTCACTTTTCCATTAATTGGACTTAAGTGATAAGTGGGATGTCGTCATTTTGTTCACTCTTCACCTCAACCTTCAACTGAATTGTTTTTCATTTTTACGCAGAACTTAAAATTAGACCATTGTCGCGGTTCTACTGTTGTATAATTTCACTTGGCCAATCCACGTTTTCCGATTTTTAAAAATAGAACTGTAAATTATTCGTATTCTTTGTGTTAATCCACTTCATTTTCTTTGCAGTTAATTGGCAGCGCCAAAGTCTGTTACGCCCGCGAGCATTCAGAAGTCGATCCATATTCAAAGAAAATGACTCTGAGGACCATAAATCTGACATTTTGTCGTCATATCGCAGTTAATGAAACTCTCGACTACGTACCACATCCTTCAGATCCCAACAAAACACTTCTCAAACAAGAAGCAGTAGTTACAGTAAAAGGGGTTCCTCTCAACCATTATATGGAGGATCTTCTCGCTACCAGAATTTCAAGCAACGCCGGAAAGGGTCGTCAAGCCATGGAATGGGTTATAAAAAAGTTGAACGACGAAGTGAAGGACCTGACGCGGAGTACGGACGAGATATTCAATCAAACGAAGAAGTCGATAGATGATATCGCGTCAAGTGCGAAAAAGTCGATGGATGATATTTCACAGAAAGCCAAGAAAAGCTTTGACGATATACAGACTCTACGATCAGGGAATTTTTCTGAATTTTAGTTGAATTCTTATATTTAGGTTTTTTTTACTGATTTTGTTAAATGACAAAGTATTAGGCATTTAATTTATTGTTTTTCACACGTTGTTAAATTATTTGTACGGAAACTGTTGGAGTGCAATTTTCATTGCTTGTAAAGTTCGAGAGGAACGGAAAATGTTATGATGATCTGGATTGAGTAATGTACAATATTGTATATAAGTTGATGAATTATTTATTGACATTCCTTTACGAATGTTCTAGATTAGTGGATGTATATAATGTTAATAAATTCTAGTGCACTGATAATGATATTAATTTACGCCCCATTATGTAATCTGAATTATCAGAAATTTGGATTGGATGAGTCATTAGTTGTCTGACTCTCACAATCAGGAAACTACAATGAACTTTACCCATCGTCTCCAGATAAGATAAGTTTATAGTAAGACAAAGGTCATGTAAAAACCGAATTTTGATCCTCAGCTGTACTAAAACTCCTCTCCTACCATGTCAAAATTACTTTCTCATAAACTATCCATCGCTGTTCCACACATGCCCGCTTTTTTTCTCTCTCTTATCTCATGATTTCAATTCTATCCATCTCTTTCCAATTAATTATCACGTCACGGCAACTATGATAACCCCCCTTCGACCATGTTAGGTGTGCGTTCATATATATTTCTTCAGTTATCATTATCACTGATAGGCACTTGAAAAATACTACAAATGAGATGACAATGTCCGGTGAACAAGATGGTGTTAGGAACAGAAGGGCACAAAGTGTCACAAGAGCAGAAGAAATTCAAGCTGTAGAACAAAAAGTGAGAAAATCGCAACCAGACAAACCGTGAGTGCTTGACCTTCGAGATATTTTTATATATTTACTTGAATTGATGTCAGTTGTAAAGAAAGGAAAACTGTTAGACGGTCAATTCGCATGCTATTACAGATTTTATTTGACACTTGTATTGACAGTTTGGAGTGAGGTTAAGGCAAAAGTCGTTTGAGTGGTTGAATTAAACATGTTTTTATGTTTTTATAATTAAAGTTTGCACGGCCTTGTGTTCGAAGACCACACATCTAATTTTTTGGGTTTTTAGAATTTTTATAATGATAAATGTCTAAAGGCAATTGATTTTGAGGTTAAGGCGCCTGCTGTCACCTTGTCAGTCAAGTCAAGTCATTCGAAGGATTTTCTTCATAACCGAAGTTTACAATTTTGTACATTTTTAAGAAATCATATTGATAAGATAATAATGTCACCTAAAGCTGTTTTTCCGCGATAAAATTAAAATAAACCGATGGGTATGGGTTGGTAATTGTAACTAGGCGCCAAATCCAAATTTCAGGATCCACAAACCGAGAGATTCCCTCTTATCATGGAATTCAGGCTTCGAAAATTTCACCGGTTTCGTAAATTGGGCCTTCTTGCTTCTTTCGATCGGAGGGTTACGTCTGTTGTTGGAAAACTTTATAAAGTAAGGAAAAATGAACGATATCGCAGCTTCAAGTCTTTTTTTAGATATGGAATTCGGGTAGACCCAATTCAGTGGTTTTATATCTTAACGGGTCAAGGTGAACAAGGATCAGAACATCCATCCATTGTGCTAATACTCTGTAAGTTTCTTCAAGAACTAGACTTTGATGTACCTATTTTTTTTATAGATTCTGTAGTTCCTATAATTTTTTGTCTTCTCACTGAAAAAGCTTTAGCTGTTGTAAGTGTTTCAAAATTTTATTTTTGGGGGGTGTATTTTTTGTTTGATTTCAGGAAATCATCCCCAGGGCGGTCGGTTTGATCATCCACGTTGTCAATCTGTTAGTTCTGATCTTTTTACCAATGGTGATAATCCACTACAGAGATGGATTCAGCTTAAGTAGGACCATAAAGTTTTTAGTTTAAGTCACTAATTCTTTTTTGTAGTTGGTGCTTCTACTGTGACCACACTGTATAGCGTCCTCTTTTTGAAGCTGTGGTCTTACATCCAAGTGAATTTGTGGTGTCGAGGCGCTCGCCAGAATTCGAACAATAAAAGTTTAAGACGTCAGTCTCTCTCATACAATAATTTACCTAAAGAAAATGACAACAATTTACATCACAGAGATTCCAAAGATGATCAAGGCAATACCGAGAAACTCCTCGTACAATACCCGGATAATTTAACATTGAAAGATTTGTTTTACTTTCTTTTTGCTCCTACTTTATGTTATGAATTAAACTTTCCAAGAACTGAGAGGATCAGGAAAAGGTTTCTTCTGCGACGGTTTTTTGAAGTTCTAGCAGGGACTCAGCTCATCCTGTGTATTTTTCAACAGTACATGATCCCCTCGGTCAAGAACTCTCTTATTCCATTTAGTAACATGGACATTACTCTTGCCACTGAAAGACTGTTAAAACTTGCGGTAAATTCAAGTTTTTCATTAATAGAACACCAATTGTATTTTTTTTTAGATTCCTAACCATTTAGCATGGTTGTGTATGTTTTACATTCTGTTCAATTCTTGGTTGAATCTTCTGGGCGAAATTTTACACTTCGCTGATAGGAGTTTTTATGGTGATTGGTGGAATGCGGATAGTATTGATACTTTTTGGCGGACTTGGAATTTGCCAGTCCATAGATGGGCAGTAAGGCACGTTTATGTGCCGTTGGTGGACATGGGATATGGTAGGACCATCGCTGGAACGACTGTGTTTTTCATAAGTGCCTTCTTTCACGAGTACATGGTTAGTGTGCCTTTGAAAACGTATAAAATTTGGGCATTTAGTGGTATGATGGCTCAAATCCCGTTATCCAAAGTTTCAAAATTTATGGAGCGGCATTATGGGTCCAGGATGGGTAACATCGTGGTTTGGGCTTCGCTAATCATTGGGCAACCGATGTGTATAATGATGTATTATCACGATTACGTAATAACTCATTATGGGCAGTCATTGTTAGAAGATTATGGACATGTGTAACGACTGATTACTTCTAAGTTTTGTATTGATATTTTGTATCGGTTATATGTGCACTTATTACTTTTGTTATGTAACTTGAACGTTTAATAAAAAGTCTAAAATCAGCCATTCTTTTAATTAGTTGTGTAATGTGAGTGTTGAGTATAGTTTTTACGATTTTTCTCAACCAATCTTCCAGTCACGGTTCACTTGTTCACTCATTCAAGTAAATAATTCCGCAGAGTATGAAAGAGAAAAACGGTTTTTTTCCTAGTCGGGAGATATGATATTGATGTTAATTAACATTCCATTATATACGCAGTTATGCACTCAACAAATCAACCTGCCATAAACTAATGTTTAATTTAACTCTCACTTACTTTATCTGGCCGATTTTTGCGATTTATTTAACTCCAAGACACGAATCAATCAACTATAATACCCACCTATCGTAAAAAAGATCGTTAATTGAACTTTGCCGTAACCAACGATATTAAATTTTGCATTGTTTAAACGGAAACCTTTCAGTTCTCAAGAAACGAGGTAGGTCCCGTTTTTTTTCTTCAGCCCGCGAGTATCCACCGTCAAGGATACACATAAACCAATATTTTGCACCAAATGAGTATGCTTTACTAGACGTTCTTTTTCTTGTGCAGCGTTTCTGATTTTTGTGCAGCCACCAAGCCGATCTATAAATTATCGAGATAAATTAAAATCCATTTGATAAATGATGGCGCTTACTGGCATGCATGGTCGAGCGTAATAAACTAAGGTAAACTCGCAACTTGCATACTTTGTTGTGTGGGTACATACTAGGAATATCCCTGAGACGTAAAAAATTTCAGCCATTGTAAACTTACTTTGCATAACTTGTTACGATATTGCAATTAGAAGTAATTAATTCCAGAAGAATTAAACTTCTAGGAATTGAGTCGAAGGCGAGATTGATTGTATTTAAATTGTGGTTGAACTTCTGCAATTCTTGTTTACAGGTAATGATAGAGTCGCAGCAAGAGACTTTTAATTTGGAAAAATAGGTAACTACTCGACATGAATGTGTTTTGCAGCGTAGCCAATTTCCTGTCGGTGGAGGTTTTTGTTTGGAGATATTACCATCATGGAAGTTAATAATTAGCAGGTATTGCTGCTTGTAGTTGCTTGAATTAAACGAAAAAGTAGAGTCATACTACTCAACAAAAAATGCCTGTGTTACGTAAAATGATAGTTAAAAATGTATCTCCAGTTTATTGTATGTATTTGATAGGTGCAGATGCTGCAACCAACAATACACCCTATCTTTTAATTGAAGATTTTGGACTTTTCTGAATAAACAAACTGATAAATTATGTAATCGCTTATCCATCAAGTTAAAATAAATCTTTCAAAATTTAGTATTTATTAAGCTATTGTTATCAACGAATTTATTGGTATATTAAAAATATTTTTTTAATAAATAAAAAACAGTCTGTGTCTTTAGTTCAGATCTTGTCTTAATTATATATTCTTTTACACATAAACACATTTAGTAATAACTAATTACTTTTGGTTTAAAATAAGTAAATGGCTGCAATTTTCTTTTTACTTTTGTGAAAGTCATCTATAGACAACTTTTCTTCTCGGCATATCTCAACTCCTAATAAAAACCGTTCTTTCTTTTGTACATTGTGCAGAATTATTTGCCTCAATACGTTCGCAATTGGACCGTGACTAGGTGATTAGATGGGAAATAAACTCCAGTTTTCTCAATTCTCATATTATGTAGTAAAACAACAAATGTATAATTTTTATTAGATTATGGAATTATGTAACTATTAATAAATAGACTTTTCATAATGAGAAAAGGAATTAAAAATGAAAATAATTATTAGTAATTGTATGGGAATTGTCTGCGATTGTGCGCCCACAGTCCTTCAAATGTTAATGTACTTCTTACATAATGTTTAAAAAAATTCAATTCAATAAAATGTTGAATTCTTCAGATTTAATAATAATAATAATATTGTACGTTGGTGATTATAAAAACAATTTTGTTTTGGATTATTTTTTTTTAATGTTAACTTATGTTGATTTACTATTTTACCGAACTATTTTTTGTGTTAAATTATTCTCATGTTTTTTTTTCACTAAAATAAGAGAAAGCAAAAACAACCAAGCTCAACTTTTCCAATTTTTTTTGATGGTACAAATTTATAATTAATAAAGAATTCAAAAGAAAAAAGCTGCCCAAATAAGCAGAACTATAATTATGTTTTTTGTTGTCTGCAACTAGCAATACTTTTGGGCTACCGGAAAGTATATAAAAAAAGTTAATGCGAAAAGTAAATAAACAAAATTAGATAAACTATACTTGTTAGCTCATCTAAGATCTCAAATCCTCCATCTAATGTGTATCTTTCTGTCTCGGAATCTTCGTTGAGAGCTCATAAGTACGCACTCTTGTCGCTCCGCAGAAAAAAGCTTAATTAATGACTTGTAGATCCGTCACCCGTTGAATGCAATATTCTCCTCTTAACAAGCTGAAAACCAGCAATTTGAGGCGGTAAAAGCCCTCGAACATTTCACGTTAATTAAGAGCGTCGATTGACACTAGTGGATATCAATCAACATGTAGATGAAATAATAATTCTTGCGGTGGTAATTTTCCGCATCGTTTTAGACAAGTGCAACAATTCTTGCTATCTCAGAAGATCTGGATGTAAGAAGTCGACAGGCGTGGTGTATGAATGTAATAGTATAGCTGCCATTGTCAAACAGGTCCCTGTTCATATCCATACATGCTCGTGTACATCTCATACATATTTATCACAAGGTTAATGTATGTAGATTTAACCGGTACCTCCGGCTCTGCCTAAGCCAGTGCAAAGTGCAAAGTTGCTTAAGACCCACCCAAAACGCGTTGCATCAATCTAAGGAAAACGGAATCAATTATCATAGAAATCGATTCGGAGGTGACAATTCAGATCAGACATTAAAAAAATTATTGTGTTTGTGTCTTAGACGAATGGTCCAATTTACAACAGACTTAATCCGGCAAATGTATTCGAATCGTTAATGGGGCAATAAATAAACTTCCCACTAGCGTCCAAAGGCGAACTGTTCGAGATTTTACCACTAGCTTTTCGAGGGACATTCTGTATATCATTCGGAGCCCAGGAGCGATGATTAATTGACGCCTGCGACTAAATTATTGCCGCAACATTGAAACCACCGCAGAAGTGATCCGTGGCATTTTCGGACAAAAGAGGAGAAAGTGTTAAGATAAACAATGTTACAAAGAATTTTATTGGCAAACAAATTGATAGCAACCGTCCAGGAGACAAAAGTTATTTACGACTATTGTTTAGAAACTCATCAATGTATCAGTCTTAATTTAAAATGAATATTGATACAACGTTGATTATAACAGGTAATTTCTTATAGAGTAACACGTTGTTACAAAACCTTTTGATTTAATAAAATTAATTGCATAAACTTTTTTGAAACTAATATTTCTGTTTCACAATTTATCAACTCGATTAAACATTTTTCTAGCCTGATAATAAGGATAGCAGTCACATAGACAATTTCAATTATTTATATTGATAGGCTTACCTTTTTTTTGCTCATTGTAAAAACGAAGCTAAGAACTTTTTCTATCTGAATTTTGCAACCACATTTTTCATGAAAGCAGTTTTTTATAATACTAAAATAAATTGTGGTTGAGATTTAAAAAAATCACGAATAAAACTTTTTGATTATTCTTACTCTGAAACTAAGTCAGTTTTTACAATTCTATTTGCTCTTAAACTTTTTTTTCTCCAGAATTATCTAATATATTGAACAATACATTTTGAAAGACATAATTGATGTCCAAATGTTTACTGATTTTTTTTAAAGATCAATTTTAAGTCATAGATCACACTTAACTATCAATCATGAATTCAAGAACTTACACAGTAATTTGTTTAAATCATGTTAAGAAAGTGTTCTTGTTTCTTTCAAAACTTGTCTGAATTTTGAAATTGATTGCCTTTAGATACTTATGGGTTACGATGTCTTGTCTTCTTGTTTTTTTTAATCAATATTTTATTTATTTTTTGTGGATTTCTGTTTAATTTTAACACCTTGTTTATGTTATTCCTGTAATAATTAATTTCATTTCAATTTATCATTCTAATTGTAATAACGAGCACTTTATTTTATTTACTTATTTTGAATTGTCTTGGTTAGTGTTTATTTTCTATTCATTTGGAATGAACAAGTAGTTTGGTGTAGTTAATATTTGACATCTTAATTTTCTTGTAGTATTTGATTTTGTGCTTTTTACTTTGTTTATAATTCGGTTTAAATCCCACAAAAGCATTTATAGTCAGAGCATCTATTTGAAACCTTCTAGCTACAGGGTCAGACAAATGATCCGACAAACCATCTAAACTGGATGTGCAACTTAAATATTAGGGGTGAGAAACGTAGCAAAAAATTACTAACGGTTTTAAAATAAAATTACATCACACAATAACTATCTTTTTCAGAGATAAATTTTAGCAAAATTCATAAAAAGTTATATAAAAAAACCTAATTAATCCATTGAGTGTAATAGTGTCTCATTTTTATATGTTCAAGTGTTTGCTGAATGTGTCTTAGAAATTTTTTAGCTAAAACTTCTTGCTTTCCTTGATATATTTGATTTCATTTACAATCGATGAATAATGATTTAATGTGTGAGCAATTTAAATGAACATTTAAATAAAGTGTTTGTTGTTACGAAAATTATTGCTGCGATTTGCAAATAATTGTCTTTTGATGGTTCACACTAATTAATTTAAGTTTGCTGTTCGGTTGTTCAAGAATCAATTTTAGCTCTTGTTTCTACATAGTTTTTGGCCGTTTTGTGAGCACTATTTTTACGTAATTATTGGATACTTTTCTATTTTTTCTAGCTTGTGTCAAAAATTTTATTTCTTACTTTCTTGTTCTACCTTTTTAATTCATTTAGTTGTTCTCTGCACACGCACTTCGTGTAGTTCCCCTATTGGTTAAACCATCTTCTGGTAGTTGTGTTCCAGCCAGATTAAATGTCCTTCTTGTATTCTCGTCAAGATCGATCTTATCTCTAGGTTTGTTTAACACCTACTTTTACCGCTGTCTTTTTACGTTTTGCTACTGATTTTTCTTAGGAATCTTATTTCTGTTGAGCTATTTTCACGTAAGCAATCATAGTCTACAATTCCCTGTCATATAAAGATTATAGCTGAGTTTCCCCACTTTTTCACGTCATTGGACATTTTTTTTATTTTAGGAAGTCATATTTAGCAATTTATCGATACATTCTTTCAACTATTGTGTTTCTGTTGTGTATTTCTTTTTCTATGCTTCTACTGCTTTTTTCTAAAGTTGTCCATTATACGTTGTTTAAATTTTCTCCAAGATTAACATTATGATTAGCTTCTTTTTAAGGCAGACTTTTCTTTGAGAGTTTAGTTCTAATTTTTTGATAAATGTTTATTTACCAAATCTTTGTTTATTATGCATGTTTCTTGCTTGTTGTTTCTTATTTCTTTTCACATGAGAATTATTAATCTCATGAATTGAATAGTCATTTTAGTATTTCGGACTGATGTATTTATAATGCAGACCACCTGTGTTTAAAAATTATTGTCCGCTAGAACATTACAAAACATAACCAAATATAGCTTCAAAGTTTCTCAATTTATGAAACATAGCCCCATTAAAACGTAAACAAACACAAGCAAAAACTGCAGAATTACGATATCTCGTTTTGCAAATGTCAGTAAAAACGAATAAATGGGTTACTACAACTTTAATGCCAGATATGGCGCTAACAATAGTTAACATTGCTCTTTTACTTGTGAAAATGACAAATTACCATTTATTAGAAAACACAATTTATCATTCCATTCAGTTAAAGAACAATTCATTTTGTTGTAAAGATCTATTAGCTAAATCCTTTGACTTTGGCGCGTAAGACGCGGCGTCACGCTGTCGTGAGGAGTGGCAGACGGCGCCCTCTATCCCATTTCTGTCGAGGTCTGGGTTGCGAGAAGTTCAAGGTAGATAAAGTTTAAAATGCGGCGGTGCATCCACCTTAACCGCGTGGGTTGAGCGTCGCGACGGAAATGTAGATTTACAGGCGCCAAGAAGTGGACAGAACTACCAAAAAGAAGTAACGCCACACCCGTGGCGCCGCCAAACCCAACAGGTGGGTACACTCAGCGTCTACGTCGACCTGCCCAGACCGTAGACATTAGACAAGTTGTATGTCTTTATTGCCCGTCTCATATAGCACGCGAGTCTCGTGTTCGCATTGTCCACTCGTATTTTTATCTCGCGATCTTACATAACAACATTTCTAATCCAATAATCCAAGTATCTAATTCGACGAAAAGCTCGAAATTTACAACATAATAATGCAGAATTTATGCGACCCCGCCCTCCCCGACATGTGTACGTGTACTTGATTGGAATATTTTTCTTCGAGAGTTGTTACTACCACTTAATGTATTCATTCATATTTATTTGAATGTTAAATTTCCGGGAACTTATGCGCGCCGAGACGGAATACATGAATTCTAATTGATTTAAATGATGAATGAACCGTGGCATAATTTGGCGACGGCGCCAACGCAGACTTTTTAAATGTCCACGAATCGTGGAAGTTCCTACATATTATGACTGAAAGCTGGGACAAGGTCCACGAGACCTTACCTTATTTCGCGCAAACCTGTGATTCATTACGCATTGTTGTGGCTCGCGAGAGATGGATGTTTATTTCGTTATGCTAATGCGGGCGGGGGTGGCGTTTCATGCTCTTGACTTCAGTGCTTGACCTAAAACAGATCTTCGGGTTCACTGCATTTTGCCAAAACGACCAAAAATTTTAGGGGTCATGTAACATCGCTTTTCCATCTTTGGATCTAAATTCATGAGATCATAAATTAACAAACAGTACGCTTTTTTGACTTGGTAGTACTTATTGAAAGGTTTAAAAAAAATATTTCTTCTCAATTGCCTTTTTTGAACTGTTTACAGTTAGTTCAACAAAGAAAATTACGTGCTATAAAACCTGTCAAGAAGTGAATAAAAAAAAGGACCATAACTTGAAGGAACCACCTTTGGAAAAATAGAAAGTTTTTTTTATTTTACGCTTAAAAGTCGATTAAAAAAAAATTACATGTTCCCAAAACGTGAATATAAGTGTGGGTGTTGTGGTACGTATTGTATTCATTCACCCAGATACTGGAAGATCCACTTGGTAAATATTTTCTGATACTTAAAAAGTGACGTATAAAAAGAAAAGAAGGTCCTCCAGAAACTTTCAGATGCTGCTATGTATCCACTTAAACTAAATTATTGGCACCTCCTTCAAATTCCAAACTTTCACAACATTCTCATCTTTCCTCTGTGAAATTAATTTTCGATTCGATTTTCAGTTGGGTATTATGGCTGATCAAATTGTTGGAGTAGGTACTGTTTTAGATTAAAATTGTTAAGGATGAAAATAACAAAAGTAAAGATAAAGCGATAATGACAGTCTCAACAACAATACTTCTTATGGTGTACAGTAAGCATGACGCCAAAAACGAGCAAAGTGTCCTTCTTTTACGCTCCCTCCCAATTTCGATGTTCTTTTTTTCGTACGCCGCATTTTTTCGCGAATATTTATTGCGATTACCGCCCTTCGATCTGTAAGATGGCCATCAGTATCTCATGACTTTTGACCTTGGAACAGGTCGGACATTTTGGAAATATAGTGACGAGTATTTAAGTCGTTATCTCTCGATCGCAAATGGACTCTTTCATCGAACCAGGTTTTAAATTAGGTGCTCGATAATTTTTAATTATAGTATTGGTTTAAGGGTGGACGAGATACCAAATAACGTATTGCTTATTGATTTTTCTCAATTATTCATCGAGGATTTAACCGTTACGCTGATAAACTTACGCGGTGGATTTTTGCGTCGATAATGTAGAATTCTGCGGATTTTTGGCGGTTATCTATAATAGAATCGATTTGAAAATTAGAGGTGGGCGTTCCTCATTTCAATGTACATGGACTGACGGCGTACTTCATTACGGGATTTAGGTCTGTTGACTTAAGTTAATTGATTTTTTGTGATGGGATAGGGTGATAAAGACGAGCAAGTAATTCTATTAACAGCGCATCTCTACACACCTAGCCTTAATCTTTTTTTCTTGAAACAATTCACAAAAGCGAAATGAAAGTAGACCCAGTTGCAAAACAGGTTGTTGAAGAACATATTTGGCTCTCGAGGACATTCTTGCATAACACAAATTAGAAAACACCCTCACATTTTTTACGCGGATCCGGAGATTACCTAACGGATCATGGACGAATATAATTTGTCCATTTAATTAATAATCATCAAACACTACGAAGCGGTCTATAACGGACATGACATGGTGTTTTTCAAATTAATTACATTGGCGATATCGACTAGATATCATCACATATCACCTGTCTCAACACATTAACATTGAACCAGATACAAGCCTAGAACAAAAAACGACAAAAAAATAACTGTAGAAGAATTAGATGAAAGAACGAAAAAACGAGATAAACATCGGTCGAGTTCGAGAAATGAGAGGATTTACTCTTGGACGTGTCTGTCACAACAAGAAAACGACGAAGAATACACGAAGAACGAAGCATGGGACAAATGTCTTTTCGATGTTGGTTGGATCGACATGATTCGGGTACGCTGTTTTTACTTAAAAGGGCACGGGTGTGGTGGAAATTCGCACAGCGGATGTACCGCAAGGTTCCGTCGTCTGACCTTTTTTATCATTTTAAAGAACTAGAAACAGCAAAACGTGAAATTTTAGCACGGTTTTAGCAGGCAGAACTACGTTTCTTGAGCAGCTTTAGAAATTGGTTTCTTAAAAAACTTACCAGAAAATATTTCATTCTCGCAATAAATAGATGGCGTGTCTATTTAGAAATGCGTGTAAAAAGCAGTTAGTTTTGTTTCAGCATGAAGATGTTTTGTTACTATAATTTAAATTTATTGATGTATCATGCCTAAATACAAAAACAAAGCAAAACGTGAAATTTTGACTGACGTTTCGGACAAAGAGTGCACTGTGGTGCAGGTCGTTCTTTCATTGCTGAAAAAATATCGCATTTTCGTCGGATTAGTCCACTCCAAACACAATAACTCGTTTCATTCTCGCAACAATGAACCGTTGCTTCATGCCGTATCATGTTTTGTAAAAGTGCATAATTGAGACATTACTTATAAAAAGGCAAAGTGTGAAATCGGCGCATTGTCCGTTGATGTCCGAACAACTTAATCGAAAAAAGACAGAAACGTAACGGCCTAACGAACTAGAAAGTAATCGAGGTTATGATAACGTTGGCCAAGTTGTTTTTTTAATTGCACAATTCGACAAGAGCGCGAAGATCGTCCGGAACAACGATCGTGTTCCAGTCCTCCACTTCATATTTTATTGTTGACTGGTTACGTGGTTTACTCGAGATTTATCACCGATTATAATTGACGTTTTCAGTGCATATTATTTATATTTATGGTCGGGATTAACAGGTCGATTTACAGTTTATTTCGAATTTTTGTTGTTAGAACTTGCTGAACGGGATGTTTGTTCGAAAAGTCGAAAATATCGCTTCTTTTTTTCGGTAATTGAAAGACAAAGTCGTGTGGGTGTTGCCCAATCTAGTGTGGCCTCTGGTCTTTTAAGTAATTGCTAGATTGTTTGTGACCTAAGGCGTTGTGTCTCCCTTTTTCTATTTCAAATCGAATGATTACACGTGTCAGCGCTTTAGTTTTAAATGCCCCGAGAAAGCTGCGTGTGATGTGTATTTAATGGTATCGCTGGTGTCTAAACAGAAGGCGATGACTCGACTTTTCTTCTAAATTGATGGTTAGAACGCATATTTCCGAAGCAGGTGTGAAATCGTTCATGATTTTTTAGTTCTTATTTAATTGCGGGGTATAAATTACAGACGCAAACACCGATTTCGAATGGTTAGCGTAAACGGAACCGATTCGATTGCTGTGATTAAGTGATATCTACTTTTAACCGGCGATTGAAGAAATCTGACCCAGATTCTGACGTCGCACAAAATCTTCAAGTAAATTCATTTTTAAAAAAGTACCAATATTCTAAATTTTACATCAGATTTAAAGTAAGTTTTTCTCTAAACAAAAAATGCGAAGTTTAAGAACTTGCTTTATCACTTTGATTAAATAGAAATTTACCAAAAACCGATCCGGGACTGATCAGTTTTGAAGAGCTTTATCAAGACAGGAGCAAATAACTACTTTTCTAAATTTAAGAATTATGACAAAAAAAAAACAATTTCGACCCACAATGAGAATTCTGTTTACAATATTTTTCAAGTATGGCGAGTTCGACCAAAAGTTTTTTTTTTAGTTAGAAAAAATGTAACTACAAGCATCAGTCAAAGAAAGTCAGTTTGTTGGCACGAATTTCAAATTATAACTTTCCTCAGAAGCTCTTTATTGCATTTAAATTGAGGTTTGCCCCAGACACTAATTACGAAGCCATGAATTTTGGCAGTCTATATTTTTAGTCTGAAAGAATATTGATTTTGTTGAGAAAAATTTCATCTTCTTCTTGTTACTTTCTTTAAAGTCTTTAAAAACTATAATTTTTTTTTGTTGACTGGTTAATCTTCGGTCTCGTTCTTTACTTTCTCATCTCAACCCGTGGGAATCTCGAGCACTAGGAAATGCACCGTCGTCAAGAATCCCATCCACAGCACGCACCGTTCGACAGTACTGCCACTTGAAAGTAATTATCGGTTGTAAATGATAACAGCGGGTGGTGAAGTTGACGGATGGCAGCACTGGAAGAACCGCCGTTTTGTTGCGTAGGTGGCGTAATATAGGAGCTTACCGCGACTTCCACCGGTTACCAGAGCACTTATCCGATTTTTACACGTGTCATTCTTGTATTTTATAACCGAGAGCAAAAAGGGTTGAACACTTGTGATCATTTGTATGGATTTCTCGGATCAAAATGGCTGACGCTATTAGCGAATGACACGTAACGGGACAAATGCCAATCGCTAATGGCGATTTTTTTGCAGATTAGACATGCATGGGTGGACAAGAAGTAAGATTTGTCTCGTCGGTTTGAAGGTTTGAAAGCAAGCGTGCACTTATGTTTTGGATTTCGGGGAGTAACATAGATGTGTCTTTCCGAGACAAATCGTCGATTATCGGTTATTGATGAGATCACGTGTCCAAGATGGCCGATCGATGGATCGCGCGATAAATCGATGTATTGGCCGCCCGGAACCGTATAATTAACGCGCTGCTAATATATAACGCGAAATATAATCAGCGCTGACCCTTAAAAATAACCCTGATGTTATCGATAAAAGCAGTTATGTGAATCGGGATTTATTCGGCAATAACGTGCCCAGAGATCCCAGCCGTCGATTGTTTCAACAGCACGTGGTAATAGTTTTAAAACATCAATTTAACGGTTATGGATTTTTTGTAATTTTTTTCGATGAATCGGAGTTTCGAGACAAAGCCCTCGCAATTTTCACCTGTCTATTGATTGTGGCTAATTTCGGTCTTTTATCTTCCATCTAGCTGCTTATTAGGATTGATTGGTGTTAGGTGTGAACCTTCGTAATAGATCTCGACACTTTTGCGGGCGAATTATCATATTGATGGGTTGGGTCTATTAAGGCCGCGTTCGGATCAGATCCAAAATTTTTTACGATGCTTTGGGCTCGTAAAGTGTCACTGTGATTACCAAATCTAATTAAGGTACGATAAGATCGCGGTACTAATTGGGCTCGACAATGGACACTTGCGAATGGAAATGTACATGCATTAAAATCTCTTTGTCGGGGCTCTCTGGGTGTTATCTCGGCTTAATTAATTATTCATTTAATGCACAGTTCATTAGCTTTGTGTTTGCGACATTACAATTACAAAGAGAAACACTCGGACTGATTTATTGGAAAGACTAATCAAAAGATGGCTTGCGCTAATTTATTACGCTTTAATAGACAAGAAATTTATTCAAATGAAAGGCTTTATAACCGTTCCTGTCTCTTATCTCAAGTTTTATTTGCTTCGTAGAATATATTTCGCTTTGCATAATACGACTACGAGGAGCAAATCTGATCTCAACTCAAAATGGAGAAATTGCCTAGACATCTTTTGCGAAAAAAATTGACTAATCTGTTCATCTATAAACCTATGTACATAACCATATATAAACACAAAAAGGACTAGATCATGCGTGCCTTTTAAGTGAACGGCATTTTTTTATCATAAAAATAAAAGTGTTCATAAAAGTGCATCAGCATTTTAACTTAAAAAAATATTTTTATTTACAGGCTACACTGATTCTAAAACCATGAACAAAAATAAGATCTCAATACTTAAAAATTTTATAGTTCTTTAAAGTATGTAAACATGTTGAAATTTTTTGATTTTTTCTAAAAATGCAGATTTCAAAGATTTGTAACAAAGCCATTTGTCACAGTTAATAAAGTGGTTAAAATTACTAACTTTTCCAAATTTCATTGCTACAGTATTCACTAGCAGAATTAGTCAATTTTCTTAAACATTTTGACAATTTTTAGATACTCTAAATAGTAACGACTCCAAATTAGTAACCTTCTCAAATTTCATTGCGCTAACCTTAAAACTACTAGTTACAGATTATAATGAAAAAAAATTCAAAATTTCTTTTGCTCTATACACCTGTAATTCAATACAGTTGATAAGCAGGTTAAACTTACTAACCTCCTCAAATTTAACTACTATAGCATTAAAACTGCCAAAATTAGAAGTTTTAATAAAAACTGTAGACAATTTTTGGTTTGTCCTAAAAATGCAAATTTTTCAAATTTGTCTGCTTTATAATTGTGTAATTGAACATAGTCAATAGGCAAGTTGAAAATAGTAACTTTCTCAAATTTGTTTGTTCCGTTCTATAGATTATAATTATATAATTATATTAATAATATTGTAATAATGTAATAATAACAACAAATAAGTCATAATTAGTAACCACTTTAAATCTTCTCGTTATAGTGTTAAAAGTGCCAGAGTTATAGGTTTAAATAAAAGCCGTTACCAATTATATTTTGGTTACTGTAAATAAAGGAAACTTCTATTTGTCTTTTTTTCTCATAACTCGCATAACTCGCAGGTCATAAGTAGCAACATCCTAAAATTTTATCTAAACCATCAGAGTAACAGGTTTTTATTCAAAATGACGAAAATTTTACGTTTGTCTTTTTTCGAAATCATTTTTTTTTCCATATAATTTTGTAATTCTTAGCTTCTATGGGCTCTTTCCAAATTCATTGATTTTATTATCCCTAGGAATTTGATACTTGTTTATTACAGTTTTTTATTAAAGATAACTTTTTAACCTTTATATTAATAACAAAAAAAAATATGATAAGAGAGCAGTTAATTTCGTAACAAATTATGCAAGGTGACCGAGAAGATTGCTGCTTATCATACAATTCGATAAATGAATGACAGAATCTATAGCATCATTTTGTTAAAGTATTTCACTGCATTCCTCTTCATTTCCACTGCACTGCTAAAGGTAAAAATCATTAAATAACAAAATTTTAACTAAAATCACTTCAGCTGCTTACTGCTGGCAAGACTACTTTGGCGACATCCCTTCAAGGTTTTGTTGCAGGAAAAAGCATAGGCGGTAAAAAAGTGTACGTTGGTCAAGCTTACGTCAAAAATAATGGTCTTATGGTGATTGAAATTAATCTAGGACTCAAAGAAGTATTCGCTTCCATTAGAGGACTACATAAAATTGACAATTGTAGTAGAATTACAGTTTTTACTAAGATTTCTAGATACAGTGTGGCCGAACAACTATTATTATCTGCATTTGCAGACGAATGAAAATCATGCAGTCATAGGAGGTCCGTAAGATACTTATGGTTATATAAGTATTGGACGGAACAACCTTTCAGGAACAACAAAGGTTGGAAAAATTAATTCGTTTTTGCCCGGAAAGGCCACTTTTACTACAATAATAACTTGAAGGAAAACAATTTAAGCATTAATTTGAAATTAGGTGTTTGAAAAAAGTTGAAAAAAGGGGCATTTTTTATCGTAGGAAGTAAAGAATTTATCTAAATGTGTAAGTACAAAATTATGAATATAAGTAGTAAGCAAGCGAACTTATCTCAAATTTATTTCCAATTAAAGAAGCTTCATAAATCAAAATTACGATTTTTTTAATTATAATTGTTTAATTTTATCATAAGAATGAAAAATTGATCAATTTAAGAGAAAAAAATAATTTGCCAACAACTGCACATACTTTTAAATAAAATTTGATTTTGTTTCAAAAATTTAAACAGTATCAGAAAATATATCAAAATGTTTTGAGATATAAAAAAAATAAATTTGGATTTATTTTCAAAAAACGCAAAACGCAGTAATTATGCAGTACTGTTTAATACGTCATCAGACTTCACAGATACGTCAACGCAAGAACAAAAATCTATAACAATTACCAATTTATTAGTTTATTTAGTTTGAGTTAATTAAAAAAATAAATCATCAAGGAATTCTAATATTTTTCTAGCTTTGCTAATTTGGTGACCCTGAGACCACCACACACGAATTACTTTCGACATCTCATTAATCCTCCTGTCGGCTCCTTTTGCTAAACTCTGTCAAGCATCACCGTGAAATTTCGATTCTAAATGATGCTTTTAATGCGTCGCGATTTTTCGATTTATTCATCAAGGGTTGAAATTAAGTCATCCGTCTAGGAAGAGGGCGCCATCTTTCTTAACTCTGTTGGAAGTCTGTCGGTCACGGTGTTAAAGATAAGTGGAAGGCAAGCATTTCGAAACCACCATGTAACGTATCATTATTTTGAAAATCGCCATTAGTTATTTAAGACAGTTCGGTAACTATATTGGCCAAGTGCGAACTATTTTGGCCGCTCGTTAATCGTAGTGGCAACCCTTTATTTCCGATAATTGTTTAATTGCATGCTACTGAAGACCAGGGCGGTATTTATGAAGAGTGTTGGACGAGCTTTCTTCGAACGAGCGAGTTATGCGTTTGAGAAAAATTAAATTAGTGACTTTGAGGATTTATGATCGGCGAAAGTGAACTGAGTAAAATTTTTTAAAGTCTTGTTATCACGGTTGAGATACCGCCAACAAAGAATAAATTGTAAATGCGGATTCAATTAATCAAAATGTGTCGTATCTGTTTCCAAGCATCAATTTACCACCCATTTGTTTAACCCCGAGCTGCCGATTGGAACCCCCCTTTACCCTATAATTTAATCAAAATTCCTAATGGTAGTCCTAATAGAATTCATGATATTTTTTTGTGCCTTACTGAAATTAGATATTAATTCGAAACTATGTAGGAGGGCCGAACCGTAATTGTGGCCAGCTGGTGGTTTTTATAAGGAGAGCCATCGGCCACCAAAAAGGGTCGAACCAACGCGCCCGTGCCATTATTACCATCGAAATTTATGACGAAATAACAAGGAGGTGCGATATTATGGTTTGTTGGCTAACACGCGTTCATTATTTACACATTCGTAAAAAGTGGATGATTATTGTTTTCGACTGGAGCTTTACGAGCTTTTTACTGTTACTGGGAATTTCGAGGTTATGAAGACATTACTTTGTCTGAAGTTAGCTCATTAGCGAGATACAGGTTCGTTGTGGAGTTATTAAAGTTAGCAAAAGTTGGGAATTATGCTTGATTTATAGCTACAGAAAATGTGTAAGTAGGAACTGGTGTCAAAATATTCTCTTTTTAGTTTCAAAGTAAAGCAAAGGTGCCTTATATTGAACAATAATTGTTTCTAGACTTACAGCCTTTCTTTCATTTTTTTTAAATTTTAGTTACAAAACTAAAGTGACTAAGTTCCAATTTGAAGGCTTTTCTAAGCTCTACTATCACTTAAATTTTTTTTTGTCATTTTTTCATCATTAACTGGTCTTAAAATCGTTGTTAGAACTACAATAATCAAATGTTGTAAATAAATAAACATACCAACAATTCCCCCAAAATAATAGTATATTATTTACACACTGTAATATAATATACTATTATTACTCCTTATTAAATGTAAATTTCGATATGTTTAACTCAATCATTTAGGTAGGTTTGTTTATTTTACTTTAGGCGCTGATTTTTTTTTTTGCTAATAAAATAAATATCAAATCAAATTAACGTCTCTTACTATGTTCAGATGTATTTTATAATGTTACACCTTTCGATCAGAAAAAGAAAACGACTACTAAGAAGTGTAATTTTTCTTCATGATAGTGCGCGGCCACATACCGTCCAGTGACACGTAGTTACAGGACACGCTCAAGAAATTATTTTGGGAGACTCTCAGAACACTAACACTAAGAACTGTTTTTTTTACAGAATTGGCTTAGTAAACAATCAAAAACCTACTGTTTTTTTAAAAAACTAATATTTATAAAAATAAGGATATTTATAAGTATGCATCAATTTTTTAGAAATATGCAGCAAATTTAACAAAAAATATGTAACAGATTGGTTTCTTTGGATCTCTTGAATTCTTAAAATTTTTTGAATTTTTTATATACTCTAAATTATTGCTCTAAATTATTTAGATGTTTTTATTTGTTTTTAGAATCTTTGTATCTGTTTTTATAATGCTTCGGATGAGTGAATCTTCTTCATTAGTCAGTTTTTTTATTTCTTTCCATGCTTTTGACTTCTGGGTTTAGATGTTTTTAAATTATTTAAATGTTAACTTTTGCTGTTTTCTAGACATTTTATAATTTCTAAATTCTTTGTAAAATTTTTAGATTTTTTGGATACATTATATTTTTTGGAGTTAATGGAATTTTATGTTTTTTAGATGCTCTAAATGTTTTACTTTTTATGGACTTTATATATATTTTTCAAGTTGTCTTAAAAATCTTTTTTTAAAAAAAATTAAAAATTTTATTTAAAACTTTGGATTAAGTATTTGATTTTCTTAAATTTTTCTTTTTTTTGGATTGTTTTTTTTTGAAATCCTTGGGGAGTTTTGCATTTTTTGTATTTTCTGGGTTTTGAGTTTTTGAATTTTTATTCTCTAAATTTTCAAAATCTTTTATTTCTTTGGATTTAGATTTTTAATATTTTTCTAGTTGCTTTTAGAATTTTTGTGCCTATTCATTGCATTCTCTTCCTTTTTTAGAAAATTTCAGTTTTCTGAGTGAATTAAATTTTTGTTTTTATCGATGTTTTCCAGAATACTTTTAAGTTGTTTTTAAAATATTGTTGCAGTTTTCGTATACTTTGTGAAATTTTGAAGCTTAGCCTTATTTGGTATTTTTCAATTATTTTAGGTTATTTCCAACTTGTAACGATTTAGGTTATCGATTCCTTAAATTTTTTTGTATTTTCGTATTTGCGTCTTTTTTAATTGTTTTGGATACTTTTTAATACATATTTGTAATATGTATTAAAAATACATATATATTTATATGTATATTTATAATATATATATATATATATAAAATATATACATATATATTTATACATATATATATGTATAAATATATATGTATAAATACATATATATTTATACATATATATAAAATACATATATATATTTAATACATATTTTAATACATATTTGCCAAAATGCATTAATGTTTCTGGGTTCTATTGTTTTTCGAAATTTTCTAGGTTCTTAATATTTTGTTGTCTTTAAATCTTCAAAATTTTTTTATTTCTTCAGATTTTTTAGATTTTTCTAATACTTTTTTTTTTAAATATTTAGATGATATTTATTGATTAGGTGCTTAAGACTCCTTCTATTTTTTGTAATTTTATTTTTTCTAAATCTTTTAGATTTCTGGATTTTTTGAATTCTTTGGCATTTTCCCTAAATCTTCTAAATTCTTGTGATTTTTTAAATTGTTTTAAAATACTTTGTTTTTATTTTAGTTTCTCAGTTCTCTCGAAAATTAAACTATTTTGCACTCTTCTATTTTCTATTCCTTTAATTCTTCGATTTCTTCGAGGATATTTCACATTCTTCAAATCTTCAGATTGTTTAGACTTCTTGAATATATTTTCTTAGTCTTCTAATTTTTCAGTTTTTTCAGGTATTTAAATATGCAATAGACAGTACAAGCTAATTTCAAGTAATTTTGTCTTTTTTTATTCAAAATGTACAAAATATGCAATACAAAAGTAATATTTGCGACAGGCAAAAATGGACTACTATAAATTAGTTTTAAACAGCTCTAATAAAATAAAGAATCTGCAAACAAAAAATAAAAGCATTATGCGAAAGTTAACACATAAGCATTTTTTATAAAACCTTTTTATATATTTACGATTTTCTTAAATGTTTTCCTTAAAAGACTCACATGAACCTTTTATTTCTGTTTATTTTTTAAATTTTTTAAAAAAATGTTAATAATTTTAAAAACATGATGAATTTCATCAGCAGCAAATGTGTACGTATTGTTGATTAAAAGTAAGAAAGATTGTCCGCTAGCTACTATTCCAAAATATTTTGTCGTGAGACCTGCATTCTGTGTATATCATTTTACTTGGTTACATTACCCACACCCTGCTGATTTGAGTCCTATTGCGTACACTGAAAGCCACTTAATAACGTTTGCATTAGTGATCGATTTTTCTGGTGGCACTGTAATTCAGCACCCCAATAGTTCCAACACATAAGTCACAAATTAAACAATCAAACATACGCTCAATACTCACAATATGGTGTTTGTCTACGCCAACTAGATCAGGTTCCCATGTCAGTTTAAAACGCATTCATCACATCCACCCCTATTGCATCATCCCCAATTTGCACTTTCTCATGTTCTGTCCTAAAAACTACAAAAAGAAGTTCCTTTGACATTCGCCTCCCGCAATAACAAACAAGTGATTGTGTTCTATGTAGTCACGATCTAAGTAGCCGTTGGCCACTGCCTTCTAGATAGTAACTCGTGCAAGGCGTTTTTCCGGGAATCGATTGGTTTTCGATGGAAAATCACATCAGAGATTGATGATTTTTACCGTTTTTAATGGAACTGGTTAGGTGTGTTTGTGTGGTGTACGAACGTGATCTGGACTCACCCACACTCGGCTACTACTACATAGATGATTTAATCTATACGTTGGCCAACTATGATATATTATAAAATATAATTAATGGAGGAATTACGCGCTACAAACGGAACGATTAAGAAAGCGCGCTGAGACGGCGTAATTGCTAATTTCTTAATTCGGTCATGTCAAATATTAGACGCTAAAACGTGATAAATGTCGCGAGATGGAGCAATCATGAGCTCGATTCTAATGCTGGAGGGACGGCCAAACCTAAAAGAGACGCGACCCCTGTCACTCACAGCGAGAAATGTTTCTGCAATAATTACATTGTTGTTTTTTTAGAGTTGCAAATCGTGAGATAGCAGCTGCTGCAAAAATTATACCACGTGAATTTGTATACCGGTAATAAAATGTTCATGTATTCAATTAGAAAGCATTTTCTAATCTATAGGTAGGTAAAGACTGATCTTGAAATATCGATGACAAATACGATCTCAGCTTCCAAAAATTAGATGAATAAAAGGATAATACTGACCAGACATGGCTTCAAACTTGCTTCAGACATCGCTGCGGCTACATCTCCTGCAATTTAACATTGTTAAAATGACAGTTTTTATTACTTTTTTCCGTTTAACCCTTCTAACGATGATGTTCTGTTTTCCGAGTGCACTCACCGCTTAATTTCGTCGTATACCAATTGAAATATTCGCATTTTATTCATTATTAGGAACTATTAGTTATGGAATTTATATTTAGTATTTGACATTTAAAATATGCAAATCGTTCGCGTTCCCGATATCATTCCAAGCCAACGAACACAAATCTGGCAGATAACGCGTACCGTTGCATTCTTTTCTCTTCATTTAATTTTTTTTTATTTAGAAAATCAACCGCCTTGAACTTGGTCCGTCTGTACAATACGTCTGTCGAAATTAATCGAAACAACTGGATTAAGGTGCGTTCTCAGGCGCCTGCTTCAGTCTCATTTGAATAAGGCCCTCGAGCGACGTGCGCTTCAACTATGATGTATCAACATATTTTAATATTTAAGAACGTAATGAGCTATAATTTTATGTTTTGCTTGAAAGTGAGTGTGGAATTATTGTAATTATGATTAATGGTCCTTAACTTTTCACACATTCTCTTTGATCACGGTTAATCTGCCGAAGATATTAATTTAAACTGATTTTATCGACGTGTGATGCTTTAAAATACCGAGAAAGATCCAAAAAACGTGAAGGTACGGGTGAGATTTATGGGCAGGCGGAACGCAAGCGGAAAAAAGGGAAATTAACCATGATGGTCCACACTAAAATGTGAATTCTTAGCAATTTTAAGTAAAATTAAACAAATAATTTACGTAAGATTTAAGTACCTAATTAAATTAATAAGACAATTCTAAGAATAAATAATTTTACTACCTACTTAATAGGCCTTATCTTCGTGGCCAATAGAACGTAGGAGTGGGAGATGTGCTCTTTAAACTAAAAAAAAAGTGAAAAAGCTATAAAGGGCGCAGGTGAGATGCCTTTACGTTTAATTATCTTGGAGAAAGCTCTCGACAAAGTTGTTAGGTAAGACATATATGGAAAACACTGCAAAAACAAAAATGGCAGTTTATAAAAGAGAATAAAGTGTGTTTGGCTTTTGAGGAACATTCTGTACAATTATTTGCGTCTATATACAAATAGTGACTAGAAGAAAATCCAAAAGCTTAGATTTTTTTCAAAAAATTTGTAACCATGTTTTATGACAAGACTAAAGACTAGAAAAACATGATGCTTTTTCTTAAAGGTGCATCAGTTTTTTTTTAATTGGCATCTAGATCAAAATATTTATTTGATGGAGACTCCATCAGGACGTTAACAGTTTTTGTAAATCATTTAAAGTTTTATGAGGAAGAAATAACTTCTGTAGTCAGTGAAGATTAAAAAAAGCAAACAATAAAAATCAGAAAAGTAAATTTTGGGACATCAGGTGAAAATGGATTATCTATAATTTTCATTTTAACGCAGTTTCTAGGGCTCATACTGAAATGTCGATTTGACATGACTAATTATGTTCCTAATTTTACGTTATTCCTAAAATTATAAGACAAATTAAATGCAATTTTAAATAAAAATTCATTGTTATAAACTACAAAAAATGTTGTTAGGTTGTAACATATGAAATGTCCGATTTTGACGGTGAAGTTTAATGGGACATAATTTTCTTTAAAATATACTTTATTAATCAAAATAAGATCCCCTGGATTCAACACACTTTTGCCAAAGTTTATGAAGTTTTTTTATTCCCGTATTGTAAAATTCGGGATTTCTGGAAGCGACGAAATCATTGAAGGCCGTTTCAGCGTCTGTTTGGTTCTTGAAGCATTTTCCTTGCAGGAAGTTGTCGAGATGCTTGAAAAAGTGGTACGGTGGGTGAGAGGTCGGGTGAGTATGGTGGATGGTCCAGCGTTTCATAACCCAACTCATGCAGTTTTTGCCTCGTCATCATTGAAACATGTGGACGTGCGTTATCATGAAGGAGGATTGGGCCTTTTCTGTTTACCAAAGCTGGCTGTTTTTGCCGCAACTTCTTGTGCATTTCGTCGATTTGTTGACAATAGGTTTCCGATGTAATCGTTTCGCCGGGATTCAAGAAGCTGTGGTGTATCAAACCCGCTGCTGACCACCAAACAGTCACCATTACCTTCTTTTGATGAAATTTGGGCTTGGGGAAGTGTTGTGGTGCTTCAGCAGCGTCCAGCCACTGCGCGGAACGTCGCCGGTTGTCGTATAGAATCAATTTTTCATCACATGTTACAATTCGATTCAGAAATGGATCGTTATTGTTGCGCAAAAAGAGAGCCGACGAGACTTCAAAACGGCGAATTTTTTGATTTTCGGTCAATTCGTGCGGAACCCACTTGTCCATCTTTTTAACCTTTCCAATGGACTTTAGATGGCGGCTTATTGTTGTGGGAGTTACGTTTAGTTGTCCTGCGTACTCCCTAAAAGTATTTGCAGAATTGGCCTTGACCATCGTTCGTAAAACGTCATCGTCCACAACCGTTTCAGGTCTTCCTCGGTCTTCATTTGCAAGGCTCTCATCTCCAGATTCAAACTTTTCGTACCAATGGCGTATGGTGATGGTTCTTCCATTCGTACAACAATAAAAAGCGAAAATCACGAGAATCCATTCTACTTTAAGCAACTAAATCAACAGACAAATGAAGAAAACTTTAAAAAATCTATCTTAGATATGAAAGAGCATGACATTAGCTTTAAAATGACATATAACAAGCCGCCTTTATAGAAAGCTTTATTTGAAAAAAAAAAATCCAAAGTAAGAAACCAAAAATCGGACATTTCATATGTTACAACCTAATACAAAGTTTTACTGTCATTTCCTATAAAGTACATACTTCGTTTTTAGACTTAGAATAATTTTTTTTCTAAATTGTGCTCAGAATTGAATTCTGAACAACTTTTTCTCTTGGCGTTTTCTCGCTTGGACGCACCGTTTTCGAGAAACTCGAAAATTTCAAACCTGAGAATGAAAATTTTTCTTAAATCTTACCCAAAATTGAATTCAGAACAACTTTTGCTGTTGCAGTTTTCTTGCCAGGACGCACTGTTTTCGAGAAACACCAAAATTTTAAACCTTGAGTGGTTTGTTCCCTATGGTAACACTCGATTAAACTATAGAATAGATGGAACCAGAATTCCGATTTGAAGCGATTTTGGGCATTTTCGCTATGGATAAGTCGTAAACCACCTTCTAAGCCGTCGCAGAAACCAGGTTTGAAGAGATTTTAAGTATTTTTGAGACAGAATCGTTGCAACTTTGTTGTTTTTAGACTTAGAATGAAATTTTTTTCTAAAATGTGCTCAGAATTCAATTCTGAACAACTTTTGCTCTTGGCGTTTTCTCGCTAGGACGCGATGTTACGACATACCTTTACAACAACATGAGTGTGACTAAGACGAGTTTAATCACTTTTCACGTTTTTTTTTAAACGCATGATACTGTCTTAACGAAATTTACATGACAAAAGACATAAAACTAAGAATGAAAGAATCTCATTAGAACTGATTTTGCAAACCAAAATTATTTGGATCTAATTGTCAGAAGGAAACTCGTAGATCTCAAAATTATTTCTTTTGTTGTCGACGGCATAGAAATTCAGCATAATTTTCAAAAAGATAAGATATAATTTTTAATATCACAAATGGGGACACAAATAGAGAAATCAACAGTTTGTTGAAGCAGTTTTTCAGTATACAATCATTTAATGTGAAAAAGAAAGTTAGTCGGAAAATAGAAGGGCAGAAGAAATGATAAAATGATTATCGAAAAAAATTGACGATAAAATCAGAAAGAAATTTGGTCAGTTTCAGCACGAACAACGTTAGAAGAATGAATATGAATAAAAAGATACGCACGAAAACTCACAAAAGAAAAACATGGCTAATCTCCAAATAAAATTTCGTATTTGCTCCATTTTTGAAAATGCAGATTTTCAAAAAAATTGTAGCCTTTACGGTCGTTTTTGGATTAGAAAAAGAAAAACAACAACAAAAATGCATAGATATTCAATCATTTTTCAATGTTATGTCATTTACTTAATTTTAAGTTTGTTTCTAGGACTTACTACTTTTTATTAGTTAGTAGTAGTTAATAAAAAAGAAAGATTAAGAATTTCGAATTTTATCAAGAAGTGTGCCCAAGTGTTTTAATAAAATTCACAGTTTCAAAATATAATTTTTTAAATCATTTTACAATATTTACTCAACATTTTTCGTTTTTTTTTTGGTTAAAATTATTCAGATATGGGAAGGTGGGATAAGACGAAGACCCTTCTTAGTCACTTGAGTATCAGTAAAGCAACAAATCGGAACTGGACGTAATAGTGAAAAAAAATTTTTTGGCCAGTTTGGGTATTATTTTTTTAAATTTCATTTGAGTCGCAACAAATTAAACTGATTAGATGATTACGGTGGATTTAGGTCTTTTGAATTTTGAAAGTAAAGAATTAAGATAAAAACGTTTTAGAAAATATTTTTGATGGTGAAATTTCATAATTATTTTTTTTACAAATAAAGATCCAAAGGGGCAAGATGAAACTACAAAATTATAGACTAACAAGATAAAGAGAAAAGAGACGAATAAAAGCCAAAAAGAAAAAGATTAAATAAGAAAAGAAAAATTAAATTATAGATATAGAAAGCAACGAAGTCAAATTCTAACTTCTAACACGAAAGAAAAAAACAGGAAAACGTTTGAAGCTAAGATCCAAAGATTTACTTTTTATGGTCATGTTTTTTTAATACGTTCTGGTGATAAGTGGTTCATTTAAAATGCGTAGGTACTTTCTTATGATCCTAAGCATGTTTGTTGTATCAAATAAAAATCAATGCAAAATAATGGGTATGTGATCTCCCTACTTACTTTGAGTGATAGTTTATTTTAATGTCTCGAGAGTTTAATTAAAATCAGTATATTTGGTGTTTATCATTATCATAATTATTCTCGTTTCATAAATTTTATGTTTGCTTTTAGTATCATATTATCACAAGTGTCAAGACACCAAAGATTAAATTCAAATCCGGCTTTTATAATGCCTTCAAGCTAAGACTTAATATATTCAATCAGAAACAGTAGATATCTTTAATAAGGTAAACCATGTTTCTGGTGATAATTTAATGAGATTTACACACGAACCAAACAACTCCAAACCAATTCAATTGGTCTCAAATCCGCATTAATAACAAAACAATACAACTTTTCATCTGGTATGTGCCCATCCCATCACCATCTCTTCCCAAACAGTAGCTCCTTACGCAATCCAAATCGGATTATTCTAATAAGACCATCATTGTCAAGGCGCCTCCTCTCCTCCCTCGTATCTCCTCAAACAACGTGACAACACGACTATCGACGATTCTGATAACGCGAACAATGCCAACTCCTCTGGAAACCAATTAGTTTTTTGTTTTGTTGTAGCAGGTTGCTGTCCTCACCCACCATCGCGATCACTGCAACATCGTCGATAAAACGAATCACCAGTAATTTATAACATTTTTTTCAAAAGCGTTTACGATAATCAAGTACCGTCCTACGAGAATCCATTAATTCACTTTTCATTTATATCATTTTCTGGCTCCAACACATTAATTTGTACATAATTTAGTGAACGTATTCGGCCCACAAACTGAGCATGTTTTGTAATTTAATAGAGTGAGTGTTTTTTATGACTGAGGCCGTTGGTGGTCTTAGGAAGCGACAAGTGCGGCGCGAAGAAAAAGTAGCCGCACTGATTAATTTAGTCATATTGAATGTCTTCGTGCCAATCATCGAAACTGCGATTATTATTAGTACTATTATTTCTGCCGCGGGAGCGCAGAATGGAGACTGTCGCATTAGCCACACCTTATCCAAAAAGTCCACCGTCACTAATCTCTTATAAATCACCTTCACAGTGATTTTCCCAACATAACTTGAAATTTTCAAAAAAAGGGCCAATTAAAGGCCGACGCCGTAACTTTTCCATCGACGCTTGTTATTTCGAGCAAATTGCGCGCAAAACGGCGATAAAATACACCGATTCGCGGCTAATTGCCAGCTTGGGTTTGTTTATAACTCGTAAATATGACGGAGAGAAAAGTGAGAGCTTAACAGACAAAAAAAGGCGAGACATTGGTCTAGAGACAAGATTCCATTTCAATGAAGTCGAAGTTGAAGATATAATAAAGACAATACGATGTACATCTGTTGTAAAAGCTGAAATGGCTGTTGTAAGTTTATAAGATAAGATGAAATGTAAAACAAACTTACGGTGAAAGAAATCATTTTGGACAGCAGGTTTGATTATTATAAAGTCTGTATCTTTGTGGTTATTTAGAGAATGTGAAAAATTAAGGTGTTTGAATTTCATGTAATATGAACTCCTTCGGAAGATAAAACCGCCTTTCATTTTCTTGCATTTGGTAGTGTACCTAATTGATAAATGTATTTGTCACTAGCAAATACTTGGAACATTAGAATCACACAAATAAGGAGTTAAAATTTGCACAACAGTCAGGAATTATATAATACATACATCTAAGCGCATAATATGTCTAACTATCAGTTTGATTGTTTTTTCTTAGGTATATATATTTTTTATTTTTTATATCAACTAACACAATCTTTAATAACAGCTAAAAATTTAAAAACTTTACTTGTATAAATTTAATTTTTTAAATTGTTTTAATTTTTTTTCTTTTCTACTGTTTTTTTATCTAAAATGTCTGTGGACTTAAAAAGTAACATATTGAAGTAGAAAATTTTGGAACTGTTAAATTATATAATACTACTAGTAAATTGTAAATCTAATGATTTTAGCACTTATCTAGATTAACTTTTTTTTTAATTAGTGGTTTTCTTACTTTGCAGCAAAGTTTTCAATAAAAAAATTTAAGACATTATCATTAAATTTATCTAGAAATGACAGAAGTATTGCCCACATTGTTAAGATAAATTTCTTAATATATTGCTTCTGTAATGTTTAAGAATTTTAATTTTTTGTATCGCTAGTTTAATTATCTCAAATTTTTACACATATATTTATTGTGGTCGAGTAATTTGTTAGTTGCCTTTTGGCACATACAAATTTATATATAATCCGTCACATTATGACACGTATACTTGGTAGATTCACTTGTAAAAAAATACAAGTAGTTCCAGTATATCATTTAATTGTTCGGACAATTTCAACCGATGGTGTTCGGGCTATTTTCTTTTTATTTTCTATGTAATCTGCAACATATTTGTCCGCAACAACATCTTTTTTCCAATAGCCGGACCTTTTAAGTGGCGCCACTCTCCGCCAAAATTGTGGCGGACGGCCCCGGAAAAAGTGCAGTGTGAACTGATCAGCATAGGGTAGCTTCAAGTTGCAAATTTTCTCGGGATTTGCCCAAATGTGTTGATTCCTACGGGATTGTAGTTGCATTTAACGTTATTATAACACAAAAAGAACTTTTGAATTTTAATATGATTTGGTCGCAAACTCCACATTTTAAATATCTAGGTATATGTTTCACCAACAAAGCAAGGAATCGTAAACCTATTATAAGTTTTATAAAATAATTGCGAATTGCTTAATGGCAAGACAATTAACAGTATATTAAAATCCAAGTTTGAGAAAGCATTGATTCCAGCACGCGTTTGCAATTCCGAAACGAGCCGCGTACTATAATATTATACTATTTTTTCTATTTTGCACCACTTAATTTCTTTATATATAAAAAAAATGAAATTTAGGGAATTTTATCAAAGTTGGGTACAATGATTTAATACTATTTATTTCATAACAATTGAGGTTAAGTTATTAAATACATTGCTCACATTCATATTTTGACATTTGACGTTGACGTTTTACGACCATGCCGCCAACGCGACAAACTAAAATACACCAGCCGTAGTAAAGCATCCAAATTCTCAATAACGAACCCAAACGGGTGCTTTACTGGCTCTAGTAACGACGCAAAATAAAAAAATAAAATTATCGTTCTAGTTTCTAGGAGGTTTTCCCAAGTTCATGGAAGTTTATTGTCACTGGGAATTTGGTATTTGTTTATTATAAAAGTTAGCCACTTATATTGAAGATAACCTTTTTTAACCTTTATTTGAACTTAACTAAGAAGAATGTTTATCATATCATTCAATATATGAAGCAAATATTAACAAGTGATAATTTTAAATTAATGCATTTCTGTCTGTAGCATCATGGCGCTAAAATATTTCATTGCGTTCCTCTTCATTGCTAGTTATCACAGCACCGCCAGAGGTAAAAATCATTGAATAACAAAGTTTTAACAAAAACTATTTTAGCTGCTTACTGCTGGCAAGAGTATTTTGGCGACATCCCTTCAAATGCCTTTATAGCAGGAAAAAGCATAGACGGTAAAAACGTGTATGTTGGTCAAGCTTACGTTAAAAATAGTGGTCTTGTGGTGGTAGAAATTAATCCAGGAGTCAAAGAAGTATTCGCTCCCATTGGAGGATTACATAAAATTGACAAATATACTAAGGTAATTTACATTTTGTGGTAGAATTACAGTTTTTATCGAGATTTCTAGATACTGTGTGGCCCTCAAGATAACTTTTACTGGATGCCGACCAACTACAGTTATCTTCATTTGCAGACGAATGAAAATCATGCAGTCATAGGAGGACAGGAAGATGCTTATGGTTACATGAGCATTGGACGGATTAATCTTTCAGGAGCAACAAAGATTGGAAAAGTTAATTCGTTTTCGCCTGGAACGGCCTATTTTTACTATAACAATAACTCGAAGGAAGACAAGTGCGGAACATATGAAGTTTTAATGTATAAAAATAAAACAGATATTGATGTTTACTTATACTAGGTATGGGCAAGAAGCACCTGTAAGTACTATATAGGCTCTCCGATGTAATTTTGAGCAAATATTCAGTTATGCATAGATATTATTTGTAGTCGAGTAGTCTGATAATTGTATTTTGACACATTCAAATTTGTTTATAATTCTTCACACTTTGGCACGTATACTTATTAAGCACGATACAAAGTACCTATACGCTTATCACGGCTCAAAATTTAATGCTTGTTAAGAACTAAATAACCAAAAAATTATTTTATACTAATATGTATTAATATAAAATGTACAGTTTAAATTTCCGGTAGTTGCAAGTCCGGAGGTTGTGGTTTTGAGGGTAGATTCACTTGTAAAAAAATTACAAGTAGTTCCAATAGTTCAGGCAATTTCAACCGATGATCGAAGTGTTCGGGCAAGTTTCCTTTTATTTTCTATGGAATCTGCCACATATTCATCCGCAACGGCATTAATTTTCCAATCGCCGTGTCCTAATGTCAGCGTCACTATTCGCCAAAATTGTAGCAGACGTCCTCTGGACGGAGTGATCAGCATGTTTTGGTGTCTTTAATGTAAACAACTAAAACCGAACCTTTATATTTAACGTTGTCTACACATAAGTGGTAAAATTCTACTCTTCTGCAAGCCCCAAACAGACCAAAAATGGCAACCCCCCTAAAATAATGGTAGTTTTATGACAGAAACTTTAACACACCGAAATTGTACCTTTGGAAGCAAATATGTTCCATTTGGTGCATTTATCAGAAACTTTGTTAACTGCTCCTTTAAAAATACTTTTATGATGCATACCTAATCGAGCGACAGCATACACTTTAGCTATGAAAAAGCACAGAACAATGATGAAGTTTTATATATGTTCGACTAAGAAAACAAAATTATTATCAGGGTAGTTAAGTACCTACAGTTTCGTAATAGCTGTTCCAAAATGCATTTGTTCTGTCACAGTTTTCGCATTCGTTTGTTTCAACCAAGTGGACAGTTTCGGCTTTTCTAGGAAAACTCATCTCCGTTTCTGCAGCCTTTTAAATAACTTCATTCATCGAAGATACTTAAAGTGACAATTGTTTGAAAAAACGTTATAACAACCACCAAGGATTGCCACTTCTATTTTTATTCAGATGAAGATAAAAATAAAATTTAGAAATTTGAAGTAGTGTTCTGTTTTCCCTACTTCGACCACAAGATAGCGTATGTTATTCGTTTATAATGCGAGATTATGGCACTCATGAAATTATCCCATGAGCGTAGCGAACTCTTGTTAGTGCCATAATCCCTTCCTTCATTATAAACTAATATTATAATATACTACTAATATTTCCGATTTTTAAAATTGAAAATTTTAAAATATGGGCAAATTTTATAATTATTTACGATAGTTATATTGTTTTTTATTTGACGCTTTTAAATAAATAATAAATGGAAACCTCTTTGTAATCAAACTGTAATTAAAAACTACCATTTTTATTTCCTTTTTTGAACTACTAGAGACCATACATTTTTAAATTTTGTTTAGCTTTAAGTAATTTTTCTTAACCATTTTTAAATAAATTTTCAAGTTTTTGACAGTTAAAAAAATTATGTAAATTTAAACGTCAAGGCTTCTAAAAATTTAGATTTGTTGTTAACTTTAGATTGTTTTAAAGATTTACTTGTGTATGATTTTGTAAGCATTTAGATTTCAGCGGTTTTAAAAATTCTTTAATTTCATAAAATACCATCAAGAATTTTCTAAATTTTCGAGTGGGTTAATTTATTCCATGAAATTTAAATTAAATGTTTTTGGGTGCACAAAAAATGTCAGTTTAATTCTAACGAGTTTGCAGATTTTACACTTCAAAATTTTTAAATTTTGACAAATTTTTAAAGATTATTGTTTATATTTTACTTTTTTTAAAATTAAATTTTACTTTTTTTAAAATTAAATTTTACTTTTTTTAAAATTAAATTTTACTTTTTTTAAAATTAATTTTACACATTTATTTAAAAGTTTTTTGTACACTTTAAGAAAATGAAAAGATGTTTTCGTTTGTTTTTCTTAACTTATATTTTTTAACTGCTAAATTTTTAAAATTATGTTCTAAATTTTAATACATTATTTGTTTAATAGTTTGAAAGTGACGCTTTTACTTTTCGACTGGTTAAAAAGGGATCATTGTCATTTTACAACGTACACTACTACTTTCAAATGGATCGGAAAGTAAAAGTAGAAAAAATGTTAGTTAGATTTTCCACTTTTATGATGTGCTGTAACAGATAACTGATTTAATGTGATAATTTTTAATTAATTAATTAATTTAATTTTTAATGGTTCATATTCAAGAACTATCAAAAGACGGCCTATGCTCTGATAGTGACAATAAAAATTGTTAAAATATAAAGTAGTATACAAGTCTAGCTGAAAAGTTTTATTTAATAATAATAATAATAATAAGATTTCTAAAAAAAATATTTTTAAGCATTTTGGAAATTAATACTCTTACACTTTAACAATTTAATGTACGTTTCTGTGTAATTTTAAGTAATTAATTGTAATTTTTTAAATTGTTGATTTTAAAATTGCCCAAAATGTTGAGATTCAGTTTTAACTCTTTGAACTGTTTTTAAAATTTGTAGATTGAAAAATAATTTCAAGTGTCAGGATTATTCATTTCAAATCAAATCTTAACTGCTTGTAAAGTTTCCTGTTTTTTAAATGTATAAAAAATTATATGCAGAAATGAGCTTACATTCCAATAATTCCTAGGATGTAAGAATTCAGAAATCGTTAGAAATTAAAAAATAGTAGAAACATATTTTAAGTAATTACATTATCTTACATTTCAAAATGCTTATTGGAATTAAAAAAAATTGTTTAGCTTAGTATTTTTGACGTTGGTGTTTAATATTTTCAGAGTTTTTTAATGTTTTATAATTTTTTAGTTTAATATCCAGTTTTAGTTTTAAACATTTTTTCGCTTAATTCTGAAAGAGATTTCATATTTCCAACATGTGACAATATCTAGGTTCAACAGCTTTTGTCGTGTATTTTACTCGGTTTCTGAATTATGAAATTTGGTTATTAATAACAGTTTTCGGATTTAAGGTTTTTATTATTTTTTTTCAGTACCTAATATTTTTTTATAAATATATGTCATTAAAATTAAACTTATTTTAGTCAACTACATTTTTATATGGGTTTTCTTATGTGCCATTTTCGCGAACGTCATTTTCCCCCAATTAGCTTTACTTGTAATTGAACTAGCTTTATAACTAATGGTAATTGATTCTGAAGATTTTTCACTTTTGGGTCCGGTTGGTAAGGTTTTATAGTAGTTGACAATTTTTTTTTTTACGACACAGCTTTATTGCATTTGCATAATGTGACAGATCATTATTTTGACAGTTATAAAGACAGGATTACGATACAAGTCGAGTACAAATTTAAATATGTATACCGAAAAAAAGCAACTCGATTCCTTTTGAGACGTAATTCTTCTCAGCGTCCTTTGCCAGGAAAAATTCTCTCCTAAGTGGGCACCTGTCGTGAGCTCGCCCATCGATGCAACCGATACCGGCGAAATCGTGACCGAGAGGACGTTAGTGCCCATCTAGCTACCTCTGGAACAAGAACCTCGGACGTGACTGGAACCACAGTGTCGTGAAAGCCAGCACAGGTGCCTCGGTTGGTACTAATACTCTAATTAGTACCAGGAATCGGAATCTCAGCGAACAATCGCAAATTGGTAGTGTTTTGTTCTGGTTCCGTCGTCGATGGGAAAGCGATATCTTGATAATGGAAGCAGCTGCAAATAGATTCCTTATCGGTACTGTTTGTTTTCGCTCCGAGAGCGAGCAGCTCGCTGCTACTACAAATTGACTCTCCGACAGCCATTAGCTGAGATCTTCGCTGTGTCTCGGACGATATAATCGACGTTAATTGTATGAGGAAAGTTGTACCGACGGATCATTTTGATGTTTCCTATAATCTTCTGATTGTTGATCGTGCGTCATGAAAATGTTATGAGACTGAATAAGGGAAAGTAAACGGTATCACGGAAATGTGAAAGCAGGTTGGCTTATCGGACTTATCAAAATTAGTACTGATAGAACTAAAATGCCACTTCAAAACCATGCAGTTGTCCAATCTCAGTAAAAATCACACTTCTTGGAATCCTGCTTGAAACGACAATAAAATTATCTCTAGTACTTACTTGGGAAACGAATATGAAGACTCAGAACTTTGGAGCAGACAGAAACGATGATAGTTGTGCAATAAAATACGCTATTAAATTTAAATGTGGGCAAAGGGATGTGGACTTTATAGCCTATTAAAGTCGAAGCTAATATCTACAAAGTAATTTTCATAAAATCGTTACTTCACTAGTTGTAAATATTTTGACAAACGATAAATAGTTTGGAGGTAATAGAACATATAAAATAAAGACGTTGCAACTTAGTTGGATGTAAAGTAGCAACTCATGTCCTCATAAAGAAGAACAAATTACTGTAATAAGAAAAAACGACTTCAATTGTGCATTATTTTATAGTTGGTTTATTAATAGAAATCTCGGTTGTAAATCACTAAAATATGTAAAAAGATTTGTCACAAATTTTGGTTACAGAGCGGAATCAATACATGTACGAAAATATTATCATTATAATAAATATGCAATAAATTCTTGTGAAATATGCAACAAGTTTAAATTATTATTTACAAAAATATGCCATAGAATAAATAGAATTTTTGTGATTAGATTGTTAGTTTAACATAAATTCTTTAAACGTTTTTTTTTTTTTTTTAAAACTTGTAGGTTTCTCGGAGTTTCCAAATACATTTTACATTTTATTTTACAGCTTTCTCATGGTGAGCTATTTTATTCAGACTTTTACATTCTGTAGATTTTCACTAGATTCTTGGAATTTTGCAAAATTTTTAACCTGTCTTTAAAAGTCTTGTATTTTTTCACCAATTTGATAAGATACATTTTGACAATAGCAAGGTATTCTTTTATTTTATCATTCTTTTCCATTTTTTTAGATGCTTAAGATTTTTTGCGTTCCTTGTATTTTTTAGGTTATTTAGATTAATTTAATTTTTATTTTTACTTTTTTAGTATTCATTGCAATCTTTAGATGCTTTTAATTTTAGAATACTTCAAATTCTTTAAATTGTTCTTATTTTTTAGGTTTCGTCGATTTCCAATATACTTTACGTCTTTTGTAGAAAATGTCAAAAAAAGTCTAATTTAAATCAAATGCCAATATTATTGCACTTGAAAATCCAGAAAAAAAATTAAAAAAAATATTTGACATTAAAAAAAAATCTAAAACTAACAATACAATTAAGAAATAATTAAAATCCTAAATTTAAAAATCTAACCTATTTAGAAAAAATATCTACAAATTTTATAATTAAGATAAAAAATACAATATGAAAATATTTAAAATTGTAAAAATTACAAAACCCTGGCACAGTTTAATAAAATCGGAAAATTTTGAAAATTTTAAAATTCCTGAAATTTTTGAAAAAATAACCCAATATTAAAAATTTTACTTTAAAGTTTTAAATGTTTTAAAAATATGTTAGATATTAATTAAAACTCAAAAAAATAAATTTTTATAAGTTTTTTAACAACCAAAAAATCTAAAAAATTGGAAAAGATTTGGAAAAATGTGTATATACTATACACAATACATACTATACATACAAAATTAGAAAAAAGTCTTTGAGATTTCTATTTAATGTTAAAAGATAAAATCATACCTACTATTTGCACCTACATAGTATTTTGAAAATTTTGAAATTTTGAAATATTTTTTTTAAATTTAATTTAAAATTACAAATATTAATAATACATTGCTAAATTTAGAAGAGTCACAAAATGTTCAAAGCAAAAAGTGTCATAAGTTTAAAAATATTCGAGGTAATTTTAAACATTAATAATTGATAAACAACGCTTTAGAATCTTGTCATTAGACTTTACCAATTTTTAGATTTTTTAATCGTTTTGTCTTTTGTATTTGCTGCTAATTTTTGAGTTTTTAGATACCTAAAATTTCTCGATTTTAGGGGTTTCTTTCTGAATTTTTGCACTCTTTTAAATGAATATTTCAATATTTTATTTTTAATATCTGTTTTTTGCATTCTTTATGTTGCCTGAATATTTCAGTTGTTGATTCCTTTAATTTCATTGTAAATACAAAAAATTTCGAAAGATTAGGACGATTTATTTATTTATTTTACGTAAATTACCAGGTACTTTATCATGTTTGCAGATCTTTCAGTTTTTTATTGATATTTCTTTATTTCTGTCAAGATTGCAAAAAAAAGTTATTATCTTTAATTAAAGTAATTGATCCACAGACTAAAAATATGAATATAGGCATTTTTCATGAAATTAATTATACCATGGCTCAAATGTAAAAGTTTTACACTAGAAAAGACAAGAGTAAAAATGAGCATACATGTTCAAGTTAGACAAAATAATTAAAATATTTAAAATAAAACACAACAATTCGAAATATTTTTGAAGTTCTGATTTTATCGAAGATTTTTAAAATGTTAGAACTAGTTCTTTAATCAGAAATACTTCGCTCGATTAGTAAAATTTTGTTTTTTAAACGTTTTTACAACGATCCTGAGGCGGTAATCTTAAACTTATTTCAGGTGTTAAAATGCTAAAGACGTAACGTTTCAATTAAGTTCTTCATAAATGAATTTATCGTTTAAGCGCAATGTAAAAATAACTTTACTTAGAAAGCAGCATAATTTTTCAAAATGTACATCAAGATTCCAATGTCTATTTTCCTGTTAGCTCAATGATGAAACGATAATGTCCATATCTTCCACGGTAACCATATAAGCTCATTCCTCTGGGCGTTTCACAGCACCGCATGATTACTCATTAGCGATTAACTGATTAGAATTTAGTACTACTGCCGCAGATCCATATACCAAACCGCTCCCGGCATAGTCCACTCATATATTGGGCAACCATCTTTTTTTCCTTCGTGATTGTACGTTATAAATTATGATCAACACCGACAAAAGAAAGTTGGCGGCGTATCCGGGTACGAGTTAATAGCGATCAGCGAACAAGTGCAACTAATTTTTTAATTATGTAAATTAAACGATCGCTAATTTATTGTTTAATTCGCGGTAAAAGAGGTTCACTGGCCTCGGCCTTGCACTTTGCGCTAGATTACAGACGAGGAAGTCCTCACGATTCAGATTATCATTCTAATTATCGCACTTTTACATCGCTTTATGACAGAAAAATTACGAGGATTTCAGAGATCGGTACCGTTACACCGACTTCAAACGGGTCTTCCGTGTAAACATAAATAATAAATTGCTGATTAATAGATTTAATTAAATTTTCAATTACGAGCAGAAGCTACGGAGGTTTTATGGTTGGAGGAGCCTCCCGCTGGTAATTTAATGTAGTCTAAGTTGAGGTGGAAGCAATTAAAGACAATTAAATGTGACCTTTCAATGATCAGAAGTAGGTAAAATGGGCAATATTTTATTGATCACGTTCAAAAGCAAATGCTGATCTATAAATCTGACACCCATATTTGTAGTTTGATATAGTTTTTAAAATTGTAGAAACTTCATTTTATTGTAGTTCCATATTCACGTCGATACTTGCTGAAATATTTAGAAAATAGATTTTGTTTTAGTTATAATTTTTAGAAATTTTGGAAATCAGAATTTGTTGTTACCAAAACTAAATACGGTTTTTATAAGATTTCCAAATTTTAAAATTTTCAAAAAAGTACTGGCAATACCTATTAAGGTTGTGGTTGAAAAGTATTTAATTTCGAAATAAAATTAAATATGTTTATTAACTGTAGTAAAATTTTGGCTGTCTCTTTTTAATTTTAACGTATTTTATAGTCATTTTAGTAGGTATATTTTTTTATGTATAAATAACCAACAACTCTTTTAATAATCCATTCACTTCTTCAAAAATTCGATATTCTATATTGATTAAAAAAAATTTAAACTTTAAATGATGTAGATTTAAATGGTTTAAATTCTTAGAATTTTTGTATTTTTATTTTTCTAGATATTTAAGATTTTTCAAATTATTGTAATTACATTATTCTACAATCTGAATAATTTTCTTTGTCCTTTAAATTCTACAGATTCTAGATTTTAAGATTCTCTAAATGTTTTTAATAGAAATGATTTAAATTTGTAGTAGATCTGCTAATCGTAAGTAATTTTGCTTTTAATCCCTCCATATTACATATTATTATTTGCATTGCAAATGCAATTTTTTGATGGAATACGAAAGCAATATTTGAAGTATGCAAATATTCATAATAATAAATTAGTTTTTAGTATCTCCAATTAAAGTAATTGATCCACAAACAATGCATTAAACTGCTTCTTCAGTTATGAAACTAAAATCTTAGTAACTCGTTCCGAGTTTATTGTACAGAATATGCACAAAAATGTAATTAAACCCAAGTATTATTTTTTGGGACTAAAAATTGGAAACAAAATAAAAAAGTGATTTCAATGTGATAATTACACTTGGTTAAAAAATATTAATTTTTAAGGTTAAATTTTAAGCCGAATAAAGTGAAATCTGTTCGCTTAACCGTATGAATTTTTTTTTTAGATTTTTTGCTAACTAATTTAAAACCTTAAATTGCTCCGTCTTTATTTAAAAATTAAATAATAAAAATCTTGTATTATCTTAAATCAAACAACACCATTCAAAATTATAATTTCTCGTAGAATAAACATTGAACATAAAAATTAAAATATTAATAAAATATTTTTTTTTAGATTTGTACTATTTTAAAATTTTGCCATAAACACATTCAAGCATTGCTGGTGTTACAGTTGCACTTGCTAAGAAGTAAATACGTATCACAACAGTCTCTGTACGTAAATATTTTATCAAATTTGACTTTTAAAACTCTATTGTCAAAAATTTTAATAATAAACAAATATTTTTTTATATTATTTTTCTGCAGTACAGTGTTGACATGATGCCACTTTTTCCATAATTGTTCTGCAGCAATTTTATTAATGTATTAACAATAATTTTTTTAACATTTTTTTTTCAATGGAAGTGCATTTCACTTAGATTAATCTAATTTACAAATAATTTTGGTGTAATTTTTTATGTTATAAACCACCATATTGTGTGAAAAATGAAGACATGGAAATTTTTAAACATTTTTTTCGTTTTTGAGGAACGAACCTTGAAAATGCAGCTTCGAGAATGTATGCGACATTCCGGACATCCTGCATGTTCTGGAGCCTTTGTCTTTTTGAATTCTGCAAGTTTTCTTTAGAGGTCCTTAAATCTAAAATTTTCAGACTTTTGATATTAACGATATTAGACTATTTAAATATGAAATAAATAAATAAATATTTCTATAAACTAATTTCAAAAAATGTTTTTTGGCACATCTTTATCTAATTGATTTATAGTAAACCTTTCAAGATTTTTTTTTTTAAACAATTCATTTAAAAATATGAAGGCAATTTTTGCACAATGTAGATGCAATATAAAAAAAAAATTGGTTTTACAAATCTCTAATTAAAGTAACTAGTTTACAATTACGGCACTGGGTTTTTCTTAAAATGCGTTTTTAAGAAAAATACTAAAATATAGAAAAAAAATTAAAGCTGTGAAGTTACAATTTTACCACTACAATTTCAGCACAACTTTATTTTTTATTTTATTTATTATAATTTAGAGAAAAGCTGAATAACAATCTCTTTTATTTTCAGCAACATTTTTTCCCAGTAAAAAAAACATGCAAAAAGCGCTCCACATCTCCTAAAGAGAAAGTGGAAATTATTAAAAAATAATTGACCAGTTTTTTACCATGTAAATGTCTTTTCCTCTTTCCAATAAATCTTTCAGGATTGACAGCTCCAAAAGGTCTCGAAATAATTAAAAATGTGTCTATAATTACACGTTAGGTCCAAACTAAAGTGGAACCTTATTGACTAATTCTTCCTGCAACTTGACCGTGATGTAGATGTTTTCGTTGCCCCGCAGTGTTAACTTTAAATCCACATGTAAACCAGTAGATACGGTTTCTAGATAGCGAAACGGTAATTATAATATTATAATTTATATGTTCGAGTTGATTTTTAAACAAGCCAAGCGTATATTTCTCTAAACGTTTGGTTCTGTTGACCTTTACATGTGAACACCGAGAAAAATGTCAAGTGTAAATATTTTCTTCAACGAAAATCATCCGTCTTGAAACTGTCCGTTTTTCTCAGAAAAAAATCAACACATCCGCCGCTAATTAGTTCCACTTTAACGTCTAAATTAAGCAGGCAAATGAAGGCATAAATCAAGCGAAACAATATCAATTAAAAGCGAATTAAAGCCAAGGTTTATAAATCACGATCCCGAAAACTGATTTTAATTAATGTCAATTGGCACTTCTTTGGATGTGGCGTGGAGAGAACCGAAGGTTCCGGCCCTCCCTCGCCTTGAAACAAAAGCAAAATAAACGATGCCGGTGTGTTATATCCTAGTAGGCGTCCATGGCCTCCTAGGTTATATAATACGAGAAAATTGCCTTTTGAATAATTATTATTGCAAAAGAAATTTACGAGCGCAATGGTGCTGAGGGCGCCGAGATTCTGCTTAAGAAATGCCTTATAAAGTGATTATAAATTTTGAGTTTTTCTACAAAATAATGGTTACTTTCAAAACATATAATAGTTACTTGAGAAGGAATAAGACACTAGCGGCAACGTTAAAGAACTAAAAAAAGTCATCAAAAAGTCATCGAACTACCACCTGCAACCAATTAATTAAGACTACTTAAGAATTTTTGCAAAATATATCTGTCAATTACAGAAACTAAAAAGCTGCTTAATTAAAATTGATGAAAAATTGCAATTCTTGGAATATATATGATTGTTAATTTACATTTTTTCACAAAACATAAAATTAAAATACTGATTAATTCATTTGGAGACAATTTCTTGGTTGTCCGGTGTAATATGTTCTTAGTGTAGAAACGGGTGGGTGTAACATAATAAAGATAACGAGATCCTAGACCTAGAAACTATTTTAAAATTTTAACGCCCAGTATAAGTAAAATTTTATTACTTTTGGATAGTTATAATTTGTTTAGTTACGGAATTTAAGAAATTGTTGTTATTAGAATTTGAAATTGTTTTTATCACCTACCAGACTGTATAACTAATTATTCAAGTCATAAAATTTTAATTAAAACGTGCAATGAACACAATAATTTCATAATAGTTAAAGGTAAGTGACTTTTAGAACTTTTGAAATGTTCTAATTCAGATACGTATTGTTTCCAAAGAAAAATTTTGACCTTCTTCGTCAACTTGGTGCCTTCCAATCTCAACTCTCAACTTTTCTTCGCCCTCATATGTCCTCGTCCTTTTTCTCCGGCGACAGACGCTTATCGGTTATCTTTTACTCTTATTAATCTCTCGGCGTCGCTTTCCACATTCTTTATCCGTGATTTATGGCGGTTCGCGAAAGACTCCGGCAAGTCGCCGTGTAAAATATCGTATCAAAGTATAAATCAAGCGAGGGCAGTACAACACTACCGTCCTATTAACTGTAATTGTTATTTTACCATTGCCGTAACGCCACTAATGACAGTTATTAACAATAAAAGCACAACACTTTCCTCCATTATGCCACTCTGCCGTCTCTCGCAGTCACGACGTTTCATAAACAAGACTTTACTGAATTTATCAACTTCACCGTTTCTGGCGCAAACGTTCGCAAATTGGTCGCCTCTCCGCAATTACCGGCGAAGACGCAACATGTTGCACAAACTCGGGTTTTTCCCACAGCGACTCCCACGTGGCACCGATACGAGAGTAATTATAACCCGAGTTATCCTTTTGTCCTTAATGTGCTCCGACGTCTTTGTATACTACTCCTTTTCTTTGTTAATTAATACAAGCAGAACATGCGACCACCATCATAGAGCTCATAATTTATGCAAAACACAAGCAGAGCATTACCGGTCGGACTCGTACTGTCTGTATTTCATAATTTATTGGTCCGAAAACATTGTTAATAGACGAAGGCGGGGGCATAAATCCTCCGGCGCACAGTTTTTTCCTGCTGCTGATCTTCCGTTTCCTCCTGCGAAGAGGCGGCTGTTAACAGATCGCCAGCTATCGATAAACGCTTTTAATTGATTACAATGCAGGAATGCGATTTGTATCACCTCGACGAGAGCGGCCACGTGTTCGGTGCTAACTGTACACGAAATGACTGATTAACGTGGAGATTTCGATGACGAGGGCGAACAGCAACCAACATTTCAAATGCCAACAAAATAGGAAAATTCCTTTCGACAGTTTTTAAAGCCAACATATCAAAGAAGTTAATTTAATATCAATAAAGTTTTTTGATGGAGAAAGCACTGTGAGGAAAACGCTATAAGAAATATTTCTAAGTTCAATTTTACCAGGGCCGGAATAGATGAAGCATTGATCACATTGAAACCACTGCGTGTCTCTTTCAGCATTTAATAAAAAAGTACATAGCACATTCACGTTTCTGAACACGTTTGCAAAAAACCGCACATTTTACATTATTTAAAAAAAAAGTGATTTCTAATGAGATTTTGATTTTAAAATTTTATTTTTTATAAAGTACAGTTTTTTATCCAGTCCGAAAAATAGTGAGATAAGCATTTTTAAAAATCTGAAGTCTACTATTTTGTGGTGGTAAAATTTGATTTTACTTGGGAAGCAGGTCTAAATTGGAGAATACGGCCCTGTAATGAACCTGTACGAGCAAATCAAATATTGTTTATATAACTGTAACCTTTTTGCCATTCTAATGGCATCGTATCCCTGTTCAAAAACTCTTTGGCTTCCGGAGCCATTAATCCCCGTCATCTTAGATTGATTCTTATTTAATTGAACAAATCGATCCGATCTCTCGTTAAAGCTCCAAATTGCGTTGGTATTGATCGAAATGAATCGCTCCCAATTAGCGTGAAAAGATCGAAATTAATTTTTCGATCAGTAATTTCGATAATAGCGGACATGTCGGAGGTCCTTCCTGATTAAGATTACGAGAGACGGGGTCAGAAGGAAGCAGGTCGAGCCATCGCCTCATTGTCGATATCAATCAGGCACGCCCTCAACTGTCACAAGAACTCGGCATTGTTCAAGTTAATGGTCTGTGGAATATCGCTGGTAAAGATGCAGACTTCTCTAACACCGGTGACATACTAAACGGACGATCATCGATTGCGCGCGACATGACAGTCGACATGATGGTGACACTTTTACGTTGGCACGTGGTAATGATATACAGGGTGAATTCGAAAATTTAAAGAGTTCAACGATGGGTCAGAGCGCCAGACATTTTAGTCAGTTAATAAGTTAGCACGAGTGCCTCTTAAAAAGCTCTTTAGCTGAATGAGCAAAAACCATAAACATATAGCACGTCGACAATTATTTTCAAGGATAATAACGTATAATGTAGATGGGATTTTGCTAAATTGCTATGAGCGGTGTTGGCCATTACGAGCACTTTATATTTTTGCAAGAGTGACGTTTAGGCGTACTACAATGACGCAACATTTCTGCCGAGATGCTATCTTAATCTGTTTTACGGCGGCGACGAAACGATAGCTAAACCGAATTTTTAACCCCGTTAACACTGCAATTTCTAGAGATATTCAGATCTTAATTTGGTCTAAAAAGCAAGGAAAAAATCATATACCGCTCATTTTGTGTTTTTAGGCAGTGACTAAAAGAATCAAACGCAAAATATTAAATAATTAATTACAGGATGCACCCTTTTAACTAGAAGCACCCGTTCGCTGCACATGCCTTTTGTGGTGAAAAGTCTGCAGCAACCACCCCCAAACAATATAACATATCGAATACCACGAACAATATGCTAGCTTAGCTAATACAATTACAAAAACGTGTCATCCCTCTAGTTCACTTTACCCGTGGGAATATTTAACCTCGTGTCCCTCGGGATGCTGTAATTTTGTTGTTAAAACAGTGCCCGAATCACCCCTCACCCTAATTCGCCATATTGCATTTATTAAATTTAATCGTGGCATGATTAAGAGAATTGATGGATTCCTCCGGGAGCGTTTATTTTTATCACAGTGATGGTACATCAAGTGGAGGGTGGTATTGTGTAAGGGTGGTGAGTCGGTTTTGAGGGTGGCTCGTGGGAACACGAGAAGTAACGATGACACAAGTGCATTTACTTGTTGTGCAATAGGGTGGTCATTGTTTGCGCTAACTGGGGGTTGCTTGGACCAGGAAACAGGAAGATATATTGTGTTAATTCGTAATGAATAGATGGGTGGGAAATGGAGTGGATGCGTGGGAAATGAAGGGTTCCAGAACGGAACAAAGAAGAAGAACCAGAAGCTGTAACATGGAGATTTCTTCATTTTTCAAACACAGTTAGAAGTTGCTAGAAGTTTCCTGTTAAAAAAAATGATTTGCTTCAATAGTTCATCAAGCTGTATTATTATCCTGCTATTTTTTATTCAGAGTGAGGGTGTACCTTCTTCCTCTTTCCTTTACCTTTTTTCTCTTTGTCTCCACGTGCGCCCTATTTAATCGATGGGCCCCCGGATGCTGCTCATGACTCAGATGAGAATCCATCAGGTGTCATAAATGCTCATCATTTTTGTCTAGTAATGGAAAATTCATTACGTTGATGGATCGACAAAGCATCTGTAGGGTATGGAATTGGTCTCGGTGATGTCATCACAAGTGGGTGGTACCGATCCGTGTAATTTATGGTTATCTTCAGGCTGAAAAGAGCGATTTTTAATAAATTACAACTTTATTGTCGAATCAGGACGATTTATCAAAATGTTAAGGAGTGTGCTCGGTGTTTTTCGAGTGAAATTAGCAACTGGCGACCTACGCCCATCTGAAGCTTTCTTGTAACACCGTGGAACCTTGATGGTAGCAGGGCTGTGATTTATGGGATATGGCAACATCTCTATTTGATATTTAAATGGTGATCGAATAACTTTACCGAATTTCTCTTTTCAACGGGCTTGCTTTTTGGATTATTTAAATGTGGCGGGTTTATCGACCACACGGTATTGTTGGGCTTATTTCGGGGTCAGGTTACGTAAAAATTCGGTGATATATGGTGCTAACATCAGGAAGTGGAATTATATTATGAAAATGGCCGTAAACAACTGTAATAATCATAAATTCTCGGAGAGGAGGCGAGAAATTTTACACCTTCTACCATGAAGCCAGACAGAGTACATCCACGAAAAATTGGATGCATAACCAGTTTTTAGAATATTAGTCAAAGAACAAAATCAGTGCTAGCTGCTTCTAACTACGAGTCGGACAGCCACTAATCAAAATAACTGTTCCCTAGGATTTCTTTTTATTTTAGATGCGAGCTTTTTTCACTAATAAATAGGCAAATAAAACATTTTTTTTTAAATAATTCAGTTCTATAACAATGTAAACAAACTAGTATAACGGAAGCTATTTTAGTGTTCTCATATAAGCTTTTGAAAAACCTTACAAGTTAATCAAGTATTTATAGCGTCACTTAAATATGATAGGTGATAAAATAATATTACTCGAAAGGGGAAAATCTTAAGTTTTATTGCCCATAACACTGTACCCATGATAATTATTATTTGCGATTAATTAAACCAAATCTTACCTAATGTTAAAGTTATTATCCGTAAGAATAAAAACATAAGATCTAGGAAGCAAGTTTATTAAAATTAAGCAATAGAATATTAAATGTTTTGTTTGTGGGTAGATTTAATTAAAACTGATAGATAAAAATCCGTAATGGGTAAGATACCGCAACGAAAATTACAATCAGAAAACAGAAAGTAATTTTCTTCTTCGTTTCTACATATTTCTTACAACATTAGCAAACGACAGTTTTTCACTGGTTACTGGAGAGCTTTAAAATGAAATTAGTGAGCGACAAGCTTGCGTTCCAAGCCCACCTTTGTCCAGTCTTCTCTGTATATCCATCAGAGCTTTTCTTCGTTTTTCCTTAGCAAGGTGTCGAGGTGCCACCGTCCCGGTCAGTAAAATAAATTCCTTCTTCAGTAGGTGGCTTCCTAGGGCGCCGATGTGGTGCAGGGTGCGGTCGCTTTATAGATCGAGTCGATTTCTTCTCAAGACCACATCGATTATCGCAAACACATCTATCGCGTCTAGCGCAAGAACGGCAAAAGCGCTGATCATGCGAGAGGTGTGTTTGCGCATAATTAAACGCCATTGACAAATAATATCATTGCAAAACACACACTGAACTTGCAGACAATGTGGCCAACTTTTCCATCTCAAAACAAACAATCGCGCCAGAGTTCGAATATTTGCTGTGTAATGTGTAATTAACGGCACAAAAGACGCCGATTCAATAGAAGGTCTGTTTTAATTGATTCAGAACGCATAAATATGAGGAAGATGAGAAAAATGGGCCGGATTTGTGCAAGAGATGTAATTTGGTTGCGAAATGTCGAGAGAAACTGGATCGTTAATGAAATGACGTTTAACATTTGACCCATCCGAGTGGAAATTAACATTTGAGCCGACCCTGATATTAAATTAACCACATATGGGACGAGGCGCACTCCTTTGCCGCGATCGTAAATCACAAAAATTAATTGAAACTAATTTAATTACAGTTTAGCGGTACGCCTAGCTTTTACTTGATTGACTTCGTGAGATAATGGCATTATCACAATCGCAAAAGATATCAATCTTCTTTATATTTCTCATTAGAAATTGTGGACCGGTTTCGCCGACGACGAAACTAATCAGACATTTTTGATGAAACTTTTGCCACATCCCAAAACTGCTTACCATTTAATGGAAAAATTATAATCTACTGGGATAAAATTGCTCTTTCTTTATTCATTATTTTTCACTCCTTTGTTTAGTTGCAGTGCCATCAAATAAGGTTAATTGCTGCCATAGTTAGCACATAGTTGGCAGTAGTTTTAACATCTTTGTCAGCTTGATGATCCTTTTCAATCCGTTTTATGTTCTATTAGATGATAAAAAGGCAGTACATAAATGAATGATAGAAACGTTTGTTATCATTTGTGCGATATTTCTTTGATCACATTACAATAGTTTTAAAAATAAAAAGATTTTTGGATTAAATTTTTTACTTACATGCAGTAAGACACTAAAGAGTTACGATATAACTTTGTCACTATTTGCATTCATTTTTCCATTTTTTGAGATATATCTACATCTAAGCTTGTACATGCAACTGAGGACAGATTTTGCAAAAGCTTTTAACTCTCATTTTTAATTGCACTTCCATGGTACTCATAAAAGACACTTAGTAAAATTTTCTTGTGCTTCTAATTATTTTCAGATTTTTATTTTAATGGAAGACCACACGGGTCTAATATTGGCCCATTGTTGTCTATGTTTTGAAATATATAAAGTCTAATATTTGCTGAAAGCGCTGCGATGTTTTATTGTGTCAGAAATTTGCATAACTCTTATTTCTTATAAAAACAGTTAAACAAATAAAGTTCTTTTAGTAAACAAAGTAGTCTGAATTGTTAATAAAAGTAAACATAACCGTGTGTATATATACAGATTGACTCATTTTTACGTGCTTTTTTTATTGTGTCTTCATTCAAGTGCCAATTTAAATCTCTTTAAAAATGCAATTTTTTGTTTGAACTACTTAGTTGGGGTCACAAACATAATTCTATGCTATCCTCAATTTGCCAAATTTGCAAACCGCGAACTTAATTCTTTGGCAAAACTACTCATATCTCCGCATGTTATGAGCCATATCTGTGATAAATCTGTCATTCACACCAAGTCCGGCTTTTATTACTCCGGATCTAAACAAATACGGCTGTCAGTGACAGTGTAGTGTCCGCTATATATTGACACGAGGTAATTGGTTATAAAAGCTCGTGCGAGCGCATTTAACGAAAGACGCGTGCTCGTTGCGTGCCATGTGTGGGCGATCACGGACAGGTGAGAACACGCACTTTTTCCCTCGTTGGTTGGAATGAACACGTGTTTTAAATTACGGGATGCGGGGTGGTCCGAGCGAAAAACGGGAGCTGGAAGTAGCATCTGGTGAAATATTTGGGTCGGACGATGAATTAACTATTAACAACGGTTCTCATTAATTTGAAGCGATACCTATTGGTAAATGATATAAAATTTATTTGATATATTATCTGTAACATAATTACCTACTACTTTTCTTCATAAAATGTGAATTGTAGGTAAATCTATTAAGAAGGAAGTTGAAGTAGCAATTTCTTTGTTGGGATAAGGTATTCATTTTGTTGTTGTCATGTCAGTTAATAATAAATAAATTGAAAAGCGTCCATTAGTGTATCTGTTTTTTTCAATCAATACATAAACAATGATTAGTGAGTTCAAAAAATCGACAAAAACTTTGACAGAATGCAGAAAATCAAAAAAATCAAATCCAAACAATCCAAAAATTTAGTTACTTGAAAAAAGTCTACAGAAAACAAAAAAATTAGGAAAATTGAATGACTTCAATAAATTAAATCCAATAGGTAAATTCTAAAATAGGTAATTTTAAAAAATCTAATAAATCAAAAAAATAAGAAATCAAAGTTATTGAAAAGATTCAGAAAAATTAAAAAAAAAAAAAATAGAAGTATCAAAAAATATAAAAAATACAAATCCATCTAAAAAAATCCGATAAAGTTAGCCTGAATTAAAAAAAAAGATAATTTTAACAAATCTGGTAAATTAAAAAAAATCCAAACGATCAAGAGGTAATCAAAAACAAATGACTCAAAAAATCCGATAAAGCTAAATAATATAAATAATCTAATTTTTTTTTAAATTCAAAAATATTTGTAAATATAAAAATCTGTAAATATAAAAAATTGAAAAAATTTTAAAGGTATAAAAAAGTTTAAGAATTCATCAAATCCCGCAAATCTAACCGAAAGAATAATAAAAAAAATAATTAAAAAGGAAATAAATACAAAAATGCGAAAATAATCTACTAATCTACAATAATCTAAAGAAAATAATAAATCTTAAAAATAAAAAAAAGTGGGAAATATACAATTATAAAAGTCAAAAAAATAAAAAAAATGCAATGAATTTAAAAAAAATTAAAAATGTAAAAATCTAACTAAAAAGAAATTGAAAGAATTAGAAAAAGTCAAAGATTCAAGCCTTAAGATTCGAACCAATGTAAAGATAAATATAAATATTTTTATATAAATGAATCTAAAACATCTAAAAGATTTAAAGAATCTAAACGATTTAAAGGATTTAAAGAATCTAAGGGATCTAAAGAATCTGAAGAATCTGAAGAATCTGAAGAATCTGAAGAATCTGAAGAATCTGAAGAATCTGAAGAATCTGAAGAATCTGAAGAATCTGAAGAATCTGAAGAATCTGAAGAATCTGAAGAATCTGAAGAATCTGAAGAATCTGAAGAATCTGAAGAATCTGAAGAATCTGAAGAATCTGAAGAATCTGAAGAATCTGAAGAATCTGAAGAATCTGAAGAATCTGAAGAATCTGAAGAATCTGAAGAATCTGAAGAATCTAAAGAATCTAAAGAATTTAAAGGATATAAAGGATCTAAAGAATTTAAAGACTCAGGAATCCCAGAAATTTCAGGATTCTGAGGAATCTGAGGAATCTAAAAAACTTTAAAAATCTAAAGAATCTAAACAACTTAAGCAATCCAACGAATCCAAAAAAAAACAAAGAATCCAACAAATACAAAAAATCCAAAGAACCTAAAAAAATTTAAAAATCTAAAAAATCTTAAAAACTTAAAGAATTCAAATAATCCAATAAATTCGAAGAATCTAAAGAATCCAAGGCAATCCTAACAATCCCAAGAATCCAAAGAATCTAAATCATTCAAAGAATCCAGAGAATCGAAAGGATCTTACAGATTTCAACAATCCAAAGAATGCAAATAATCTAAAGAGTCTAAAGAATATAAAGAATCCAAAAAATCTAAAGAATCTAAAAAATCCAAAAAATCTAACGAATTCATTCAATGAATCCTAAGAATCCAAAGAATTTATAAAACATAAAAAATTCAAAGAATTTTAAAAATATAAAGAACTTGATGAATCCAAAGAATCTAAAAAACATAAAGAAACCAAAGAATCTAAAAGAATCTAAAAAAAACAATGAATTCATTAAAATTTAAAAAATCAAAAAAAACCTAAAAAACAATTTAAGGAATTTTATAATTTTAACGCTAAGTAATCCTTGAAAATCCTAAAATTCAAAGTTCTGCAGCATAATATACATTTTTTTAATTATGTTCAAGATGAAGGTCAATTATTGTAAACCTATTTTTTTTTCTTTCGGAATTCACATGGTATTTTTGTCAGTATCTCGTAATGTTGAAAAACTTTATTATTTCACTTTTCATTTTTTGCTTAAAATTAATTCAGAAACAAATAATTCCATGACTAAAAAGCGTAATAGAAATTACCGTAAAAAGTGTACACTCTTTGGTACAAAATATCAGTTAAAACTTAGGTTAAAATTCTGTTAAAATTGATGTTTCGTATCGAATCTGCCGAATTCTTGCACGTAACGAAATCCAAAAATAAATCTTTTCGTTTGACAAAAAAGTCTCGTACAGAGAAAGTATGAAAATGCGAATTATGAATCGGCTTCGGTGTAGACATGCATGTCAGTGGTGCAGGCATTACCATAAAATCCCGTGGTCCGCCGAAAGTAGGTTCACGAACAATGGTATAATGTAACCGCAATGTCCCAACCGTCCAAATCGGAATTATAAATATTATCAGCACGATTAAGCTGAAATGACTTGACACAGAGACAAACGATGTGTGCGGTTTTAAAATCAATTTAAAGGAGACAAATGGAGCTTCGCCTGACACTTGAATGACTCGAAACAACGAACCGTGAACTTGCACGATAACATTTTTCTCATTGCAGTTGGAAAAAAACAACGAACGAAATCACCCAGAGGTATTCTTTCACAACGCAGCTCAAGAAGCACGTTATTAGCGCGTTAGCGCTGGACTGTTTCCACTTGATCAATCCGTAAAGAAAACAATCTGATTTATAACTAACAATTTTATCTGCAGTAGATACCCGTCTATAAAGTTTCGAAAGGCTTTAATAATTGAAGATTTATGATTAACTACGTACTAAATCCGAGATGTAAAGCAGCAGGTTGTTCTGGTCCGTACCATAATAAGATTCCAACACACCTACATCCATTTCCTTTGATATATCGCGTCGCATTCGATGACATCTTAACTTGAAACGTCGGGTTTGAAAATTCTTCGCTCCGGTCCTGTCGCGAGCTAAAAATCCGAAATTTATCACCCACGACTTGGGAAAGTCGCTTGACCGACGTCCGAATCTAACGAACCGTTTTGTTTCGATCTTTTTATTTTCTCTCGACTCTAATTTATTGGATTGCGTAAAATCCAATTGTGCTATTGCACACGGTGCTCTCGAGCCCATTATTTAATTGCTCGATAATTATATACTCTGGATTTTTAGCGATGTCCATTGTTATGGCATTTAATTACGATTAGGTAACGATCGACGATGGTCGAATCGAAATTGGTCTATTTAGCGCGTCTTCGTTACCCAATTCATGACGAAACCGATCCAATTAAGAATTAATTTGTCCCAGTAATCATTCAGACGAAATATCGGACGCACCACCCACTATGTTGCGTAAATTAAACTCTTTTTTATGGCTCTCTGCCGATTATGCAATACACATCATTTCGCACGGAAAGAGATTAGAAACTAACAAGTGTTCAAAAATAGATCTAAATTTAAATTTTAAAATTTTTGATACACCTGTATCTTCTATTTCTAATATAAAGTCTTCCTTTTTTCGAGTAACAAGTCAATAGTGCTTATTTATCTACTTGCTTTCACAGCTATCTATTTGCTTTTTGCAAGAAATTGGTGTTTACAAATTAAAATTATCCGTTTCTTATCAATGTATTGAGAAAACATCTTATTTATGTGTAGGTACAAGGACATTGTAAAAACATCAAAAATGAGCAGCTAATCTTGCGAGGGTGTGACTGTTTTAACGTCAAATAATAATTGAAGAGATTAGTGAAAAAGTGGATTTTATGTCAAAATTTTAGTTTTGCCTAAAGTAAAGATGTTTAGGACTAAATTAAAATTTGGCATATTTGCATGTATCTAATATACTAACTAACTACAATTTCAATAATATCCAATGCATATAAAGAAACTAAAAAAAAGTTTACTATTTGGAACTTAAAATTAATCAATCAATCAAAAATCCGAATTTAAAAATAAAAAAATCCAAAAATTCTAGGATTTAGGAAAAAAATTATGAACCTAAGGGATCAACAGACTGCAGTGGATACAATGATTTTAAAGATTAAAAGGATCTAACTATGCAAAGTATATCAGACTCATTTTATGTAAAAATTCAACAAAACTAACAGTCATAAATATTCAAAAGCAAATTTAACAAATCTAAGAATTTAAATAATTAAGGAGTCCAAGGAACATATACTCCAAAAAATCTAAATACTTTCCAGAAATTATTCTTTTTTTGAAAGCATCAAAATTTAAAAAATGTGAAGAACTAAAAAAATGTACAACCTACAAAAGAAATAAAGCCTCTAAAAAATTAACAAAAGGATACAAAAATACAATAGTCTAAGTACATACAAAAATCTTATAAAAATTTGTAAAAAATTTAACATTTTGTCGTTTCGCAATATCAAAAAAATCTGCTAAAAAATTTAAAAACATTAAAAGTATTCAAAAAGTGTAAAAGATATAGATGTTAACAAAATCTGAGCTCTGAAATACAATTGCAAAGAAAATTGCAAATATATAAATCCTATATAACCTGTAAATTTCAAAAAATAGTAATTTAGTATAAAGAGTTCAACCATTCTTACGATCTCTAAATAATCTAAGAAAATATAAAAAAAATAAAGAGACTAACATGTCCAAAATTCTAAAGGATCTGAAGAACAGAAGATTTAAAAAAAAAAAACAAAAATAGAAAAAAAAAACTTTTTTCAAAATATTTAAGGGATGCTACAAATTTAAGTAAAATGAAATAATATAGTAAAAATATATAATACAGTAAAAAATCTACAGGATCCAATAATTTTACAAAAAATTAGAAAATCTGGAACTGTAGAGTTTATCAAAAATATGGAGCTTAATTAAAAAAAAATTAGATGTAAAAACCGAACAATTAAAAAAATTTCAACAAATTTAATTTATTTAATAGATAAAAAAAATATGCATATTTTAGTTATGCCGTTTAAAAGTTGTTTTGAATATTTTTGTAGATTTTTTAAACATTGGTTTATTTGGTGTATGTATACATCACGATCTTATTTTTTCCTCTTTATTAATAGACAAAAATAAATTTTTTTGTTACTTGATTGAGTATCTATACTTTTAAAAATAATAATTATTGATTTAACGCTAAAAATAAAATAAAATTTGTCACTTCTTTATCGAATAAATTGGCTAATTAAAAAAATAAAAAAAAGGATAAAAGCAAAATAAACAAAATAGAGACGCCAGTTGTACAGTTTGTATGAAATTATCTTTTACAATTTATTTAAGTATTTCACTAATCTATTGAAATCTGAAAGTATGAAAATATGATATTTAGCGTTATTATAATGTACGAGAATTGTTATTAAAACCAAATGCTCTTTATTTGTTTCTTTATAACTGATTTTTTTTGTATTAAGCATTATGTTAACAATAATTATCATCGTAGAAAATGTATAGTTCACAACTCAAATTGGACAATAAACACGCATTCACTGGTACACAACTCGTGTGTAATTTGGTCTCCACAAGTTTAGTTGTGTGAGATTATTAGTTAATTTTTTAAGATTAAAATTTGGAAAAAAAATTATATAAATATAGGTGTAAACATGTAGGTACTTACTCAGTATAATTTTATTGACGTTTCTTATAAACTTCAGTTTCATTGATCACACCTAGACACTAGAAGAATTTCTTATCAAACTTTCCTGTCTATTGATAAAGTGAAATAGTTTAACTTGGATGAAGTGTGTACAATTTTAAATCTTATGTCAAAACAACTGTGAAGTGAAAAGATAGTCGAATTTATGTATTTTAAATTTATCTACTAATAAAATTATCACTAGCCTTGGCATTTAGAAGAGAAGCCAAAAGGATCTCTAAAATTATAAAAGAATTGAACTTGTTTGAACAAATTTTATGATAGATTTTTGTTTACCTAATGTTCGGAATTAACATATTCAATTTTGTATTTTTTTAAACCTAGTCTTATTTGCTATATAGCTTTAATTTAAAATGAATAAAATTAAGTAAATTTTTGGTAATTAAACAGGGTTTAATTAATTAACAATAAAAAAATGAGGTCGTGTTTATCAATAGTTACATTTGTTAAATTTCCTGTTTTTCTTAAATCTTTCTAACTCTCAAAGTCAAATTATTTAATCAATCTATGATGCAATTTGTATTTACAAATGATAACAGAAAATAAAATGTTTATTTATTTTACTCTAAAGTATGTCCCTACGTTCGTTTCCTCGAAAAATGAGCGAGCACAGTTTACAAATCAATGCTTCAATGAAAAATCATTGAGAGTTTAATAGTTATAGAATTATGGTCTGAAGTAATTTTACTGTGGAATCAATTCTCAATGCATTATTGTCAGCAATTTTCTCAGCTTTCCAAACGAAACAGGTGTCAAATTGCTCTATTATTTTTTATGTTCTAACTGATTCAGAATAAACTACTAGGATTGTACTAGGAAGTTCAGAAAAATCACAAGTTATCTTTTAAAGATGTTTACACAATTTGTACATTTTTCTTTATTTAACAATCTCGTTCGGTATAATGTCATTTTAATTGAAACGAGTGGCGTTATAAACGAGATAAAATGTAAATACTTTGAACCAGATGTCACATTAACAGCATCATTGCCATAAAACCGAAAGTTTAATGCACTAAATCCGTCACAATTCAAACGGATCTTACACATTCCACGATTTTATAACTTATTGTCTCATTACCTTGAGTAAAAAGCAATCACTCGCTTAAATAAGTTGTAAAACATGAAGCCATTCATACACCAGTATCCTTCAGATTGACACTAAACCAATTTCTTTGAACATCTCTTTCAAAATAAAAATAACGAAGTATGCTTATTGTTGTAGCATCCCATTTATAAACAATTAGGAAATAAAAACCGCACCAGCAACGAGATCATTAGCGCTGTTCTAACAATAATTAATGTCCGAATCGTTTTAAAGAACCCACGATTTTGCAATTAAGATAAAAGTGACGTTACAAGGAAAAAATCCTTTCAAAACATACAGCTCAATTAGTGGCCAATTAAAGTTCAAAATGAGTGCATTAGTATCTTGTGCAAACACTGAAATTGCAAAGCGCCAACTATAAATTAAGTTGAATAAAAATGCAATTATATAGGAGGAATGGTAAATTAGTAGCTGCGGATTTACGTCGAGCAGACCAATGACAGAGAGTAGAGGCTTTTTCAGAAGGAAAAATTGCACGAAATGTGCCAAGGAGATTTCGACGCGAGATCGGAAGAGCCTTCGGGATAATTAGACCTAAACGCTGTGTTTACTGACGCGACCAACACCAGAAATTATAGCTATAGTTCTATTATAATTCGATGAGTGCAAAATTAGAAACAAAAATTACTTGGAGTTTTTTTTATAACAGAACATTTCAAACATCTGTTGATAAATGAATTAAAGAAATATTTATTTAGAGAATTTAGTAACGTTCGTATTTATTATATTGTTTCCTAAAATGATGTAACTTTTCATTGATGATTGTGGTATTCAGAAGATGACAAAATCATCAGTGAATGTAAAACGTTGAGTAAAATATAACATAAGTAACTAAAACTTTTATTTTGTAAGAATCATTGTAAATTTAGCAATAATGTAACAATCTCCGGTTTTAAATTATATCGGTATAAATATCTGTAATAAGTGGTTATAAAAAAATGTACCAAATTTAATAAAACTCACATAACAATAGCAGGTGTTTTTTTTTTTGAATGGTACAAAAATTCGGAAAAATAAATATTTTGGTAATACCTAAACGTTGCCGTCGTCGGTATATAATATTTTAGAACAATAAACACTATTTGACATTACTTGTAATTTGCTTACACTTATTATCTGAAAAAACGGTAATTGTGGCTATTAAGATGTAAATTATATGGTAATAGGATTTACATCAAAAAGTGTTTTTTTTCTTGTTTTTTCCACTCCTTAGTTGCGACAGTTTCCTATTTTATGAAAATAATACTCATGTCATTCATGGGAAAATAAAAGTCCGATTTTCTAAGCTACACCTTTCACGGATTTGCGAAAAATACTCATTAATCACGGCTCCTTTGAATGCTAATAATTACCGATTATGCTGAACCTGTTGCAATTATTGTTATTTAAATAATTGCGGTAATTGCAGTGTGTTTAAGGAAGCATGTACAGTGTTCGTTTTCAATTTGTGTGCGTAACTTTAACGTGTTTGTCATTATTCATTGGTTTCTTTGACGGCAAACGTGCGCAAATTAATAACGACTACACATTGTGAAGACTTTCATCTATGGGAAAATTGTTAAAAATAAGGTTTATTATCTAAGAAACGAGAGGATTTTGGATTATAAAGCAGAACAACATTGAAGCATCCTGAGGTCTCGACTTTGCAGTAAAACTGCGGTGAAATAACTCAATTAATTTTTACGAGTTCGCTTGCATCGTAAGCTTGACTGGTTTCCTCATTATTCCCATCAACATCTTCATTAGTTTTTCCCGTCACCGGCGATCGTGTTGATTTTTCAGCTTTTAATTAATCGTAAGCGAACTTTACTACATTTCACAATTCCTGCTCCGGAGTAAATCGACAGTGTCACTGATGTGATAATCTCTTTGCGCAACACAAAGTAGGTTTTTTTTCGCGAAACTCACCTGCCCGTTAGTAAAATTGCTTTATATTATGTGATTGTAATTCTCTTCACACTGACTGATTTTATTATCCTGGTGTAGATTTTTCCTGCCACTTCCTCATTGTAACCGGAGTGCTCAGTTGAGCTGATAAACAGCGTCTAATTTATTAAGTACGATTCGGTTTTATCTCGAAACATTAGCCAACTTCCATAACTAGTTTATTGCCGGTTTGAGAGCGTTCTCTCGTTTCGATGCGTTTTCTTCGCGAAATGCTCATATGGGCGTAGGCGGGTTTTGTTCGGAGTTTTCATGCATTTTCTGCATTTCTGGGCACCGTGTTGGAAAGCTGATTTATCGCCAACGTGCGGACAAATAACCGACCAGCAACATGCATAATATTACATCTACCGTATAATTGATTATAATTTATAACATGGCGGCGGAACGCCGCGGGATGCGAACACAACGCACAAAAATACACGGGCTGACCTCTTAAAAGGAGAGACATGTGCTGGAGAAATTCGAGCAAGAAAATTTATCTAGTTTCGTTTTATTGCCGCGTTTGTAAAGCGATTTTTCGTTAGAGCTTGTACTTTATTTTGTTTTTCCTTTCTAGTAGTAGGTATAATATTTTCTTCCTTCTATCTGCCTACAACTCCTCTTTTATATTTTCACCACTTCCTGTTGAATGAAATAATGTATATAGAAAAAATTAAGCTTAAAACTTTTTTTTTCTAAAAGCCCTAAATGTAATTCTGACTTGTTTTTTTTTATTTACTCATTTAACTTTTTCAAGAGCTTTCTTATACTTTATTTTTATTCTCACCTTCACATGATTGCTTGTTTAAAGATTTAGTGCATTTAGAACAATTCGGGCTAAACTTAAGATTGAACATTCCTCACCAATCAGCATTGTAAATTAAAGTACGTTTTTATAAACCTTTTTTATCGTGTTATTTTACTTTAAGTTTTTTTTTATTGCGATGTCCAGCTGAAATTTGAGTTTTTTTGTTGCTTGTCTCATTTTTCAGATTTTACAAGTTTTACAGCTTTTTTTTAATATTTGCGATTTTTAAATTTGTAGTTTACCTAATTTAAAATTTCTTCACTTTTTTAATTTTTGGATTTTAAGACTCTACGATGCCATATTATAGAATAAGACTATAAGTCCTAAATTCAGTAATGATTGAGAAGTTCATATTAAAAATTGAGTTATCTAACATTTGCTTATATGACATTCTCAGGTTTTAGATTATAGATTCTCAGATCTAGCTAGAATTTAAACTATTTCGTTAGATATTTTAATCCTACTGAAAGTCTAAATATTTTTAAAACTCTAAAAAGTCTACTTTTGAGACTTTATAATTTTCAAGCTGATAAATTAAAATGTGTAACCTTATTATGCACTAAAGAGCGGTTTGAATATTAAAAACACGAGTTTTTATTTACTAATTCTTGATTTTTAGAACATTTAGAATATTATAGTTTTTTTTTTAATTTTTCGATTCTTAATTTAATCTTTTTTAGAGATCGAAATTTAATAAATCTATCTAAATTTAAATTAATAAATAAAATTTAAACGTTTTTTTACATATTTTCAATAACCATATTATATCATTGGATTTCAATTCTTTTTGTAAGATTTTTAAACTAAAAAAAAATGTGCGGAGTTTTCTAAATTTTGTTTCTAATACTTGGAATATTTAGGATCTCTGTTTTTTTAAGAACTGAAAAAAAATTCAAAGATAAGAGTTTTTAAATTTTCTGTAATATGTAGAAACTTAAAAATCATATAGTTATTAGACGAAAATAGAAAAATACGTTTTCTAAAAAATTTTAAAGCTTACAGTCAAAACCTCTAAACTGAAAATTTGATGACTCTCAAATATTCAGAATTTCAGAAATTTTATATTAAAAAAGTGTAATTAATTTTTCATTGATTTAAAAAAAAATATATCTTTAAGAATCAAAATTCTTTTAATATTTTGCAAAAATTTCCACTATTCTAAATCAAATTTTCGAGAATTTGTTCTTATTTTTGATAATAAAAAATTTCAACATTTCTGAAACGCAAGTTAGATGATTTTAGCTCTGAAAACATTAAGATAAAAAGTGTAAAATTTTCTCATATTTCACATTTCCTCCTACACATCTAATCGCTCTTTCCAGTAAGAACGCTTAAATTTTCCAAAGCTGAATACAAGACATTAATAATTATCACAGTTTTTATGCTAAAAATTTATACTTTTTAATCCTGCAATATTTTCGTCATTCTAACATATATTTTTATACTGCAATATTTTCTTAATTTTAACATATTTTCTGTAGCCAATTGTACCAGTGATCTAAGTTTATAATAAAGTTTAAAGCTTGAAAATAAATTGGGCTGATGTAGATGAAATTTACCTAGTTGAACTAGTTTTTTATACAAAATACAAATGTTGAGAAATTTTCTAATATTCCATAATATGGAAGAGATCCTTAGTGTTTCTTAACAAGCTTTAAAAAAAAATTTGAGAAAGATCTTATAAGCTATAATTTTTCAAATATAAGTTTAACTATTATTTTGCATTTTAATATTTTGTGTATCTTTAAACGTTTTTAATGATGTTTTTCTTTCCAAATTTTAAACAAAAACAAAGAGTAAATAAGACGATATTTTTACAAGAGTTAAAAGAAGTAGAACTTGTTTACTATTGTCAAGCTAAAATTAGATTTGCAAATAAATACCGAAGAGACCAAAAGGATCATTTTAACTGGTTGCATAACTAGCTGCTTCTTCCCTGGAATTAGCAAAGTGTAAGTAAATTTTATCAAACTTTTACTAATGACAAAATTATATATTCTGTCAAAAAAAATAGTGAAAATAAATATGCTAAAAGTCAAATGTTTAAGCGAATTTTAAGATCATAAAATTGTAACACAAATAATTTATTCAGAAAAAATAAAAAACAAAACGATAAAAAAACAAGAAAAGATAATAATTTTTTTTATCAATGTTATCAAAATTTTATGGATGTTTGTAATAAATAAAATAAAAGTTTTAAATCATAAATAAGAAATCAATTTTAGATCATGTTTTTTTTTTGTAAATTTATCTACAGTTTTTTGGTGTGACGATTTATTATATAAATTTAAGAACAATTTAAAAACTAAAACCTTGTAATTCTGGTCCTTGTTACGGTTAAACTGAAATTATGAAAATTTTTTGTCCTAAAAATGTTGTTTGATCGGCTGTTGGTCGAAAGTCCCATTGTTGGTCCGCAGGTAGGACCCATCAGCAGATGCACCGGTAGCGCACCTTTCAAATTAAAACATGTACGCGATGAAATATGGTCGGTAACCCCGGCCCATTTTACGAAGAATGCATTGTTTGCCCCCTCAAAATGCACTTACTCGAAGAAATTCGTTATCGACTGCACTATCGTCTGCGCTTTTAGTTATACATAAGTGTCTAAATATAAACACGAGATGAGTCAAGTCGTTTCGGTGATAAATCGTCTTCTCAGAGTTTGAGGAACAAATAGAGTTTTCCGATTTCCTTGTTATCAGTATCCAAATATAAAGAACGAAGCCTCAAATCAAACACGTATCATTCTCACCTGTCAATAGAAGACACAGAGGGTTCTCTGTGAGTTTTACACTTAATACATCTGCTATCTTGAGTCGGTACATCTGTCATTGGAATAAAGGGGTTATCAGGACGAAAAATGAATAAACGATTGTGTTTAGTGCCAGTGCAAGACATGATTAATCTTGCACCGACGTTAAACAATACCAAAGAGGCAGGAGGAACTCCACCCCCTTCCTCTTCGGACACGTGTGCGTGCAAGAATACGCGTGGCTACACGTGTGTGTGATGACGCCTTCAAGAGCACGCACATCTGCCGCCATTGGAAAAATTTAACGAAAATTCCCAAGAAAAGGCAAAGTTTTCACCCCACAGACACAAACTCTAACAACCGTAACCTACTACATACTTCAACTTTTTCCACACGTTCTCAAGATAAGTGGATGCCTGTCTTGATTCTCCTCCACTTCAAATCTATCCTCCGTAATTAAGACTTCGTCTTATTCGCTATTAAAGTTGCATTAGCAGCGTGCCGCTTCGGTGAAACGAATCTTTTAATTTGGTTATTAACGGTATCGGGTACAGCCTCTGGTTCTTGTACAGGTGTTAAACACAGATTTTCTTTTATTCGTAGCTCGTAAAACGATTCCAACTTAAACGATATTGTGTTGGAGAAATAGAGACTTTAACGACTGCTTCGACTGCTACTCGTAACGTTGACCAAACTGTATATTAACACGCGAATTAAATTCTGCGTGATTTAAGATTATACTCGCGCCAGCAAGCTCGTAAATTGTCGATATAACCACCCTGTTGACTCTGGAGCGTGCTGGAAGCGAAGATGGGAGATAATGAAGAATTACATATGTAATATAAAATAATAAGTATCTACCAATTATTTAAAATCTTTTTAAAATTAGCTGCACGTGAACTCGTCGCTTGCGTTGAATTTTTTGATGCTTTACATCCTATTTCAATTTTTCTTCCGATGTAAAGATATTAATATGTCTCTCAGATTCTTCAATTGCTTTAAATTTCTTGCACTTTTTCGAAACTTTAAACTTTAAATATTTTGGATTATTAATTATTAAGTTAGTAAAACTTTTTAATTTCGTTACAGGCTTTAAATTCCTGACACTCTCTAAACTTTCAGACGTTTAATAGATAACTATTTATCTAAATCGAAAATTTGACCTGTAGAGTAGAAGCAAGTTGTTTACAGCCTAGGCTGAAATTACTTACTAATACCTTTAAGTGCGCGATGAGCAACTTTCCTAGTAATGAAAGTGTTTGTATACAATTATAAACGACAAACAAAAAAAATTGCAACACTTGCGTTATTTCTTCTAATTTACTCCAAAATGAAAAGAATTACACACCACAAGAAATTTTTGATGAGGTTGATAGGATGAATAAAAATTTAATAAGTCCAGAAATCACTACGAAAAAACATGCGAGTTGTTCTTTAAGTTTACTTTTAATATGTAGTTAATGAATTTTTTTAAGTTACTTTTGTATTTTTGTTAATAAACAGTTTTGGGAACTTTAGTTTTAATAATCTGATATCACACACAAAATTTGGGATAACGTTTTAATATACTAGGGCTTATATTTAACTTCGAAGTACTGTAATTTTAAAGATGTACTTTTTGTACTGTTATAAATGAACCGAAAAACGTCACTTTTAAAACCAGTATCAAATAAAATAATTTTTACAACCGGGTTTATGCTTGATTCTTTGTACTCTTCAAATTTCTTGAATTTTTTGTATAGTTTTTATACTTTAAAGGCTTTAAATTTTTTTTGTTTAAATTCTTTGCATTTTTAGATTTTTAGATTTTTTGGATTTTGTTGAATCATTTGCATTCTTTGGCAGCATTAAATTGTTTGCATTTTTTTTTTAATCTTGTAGATTTTTTATACTCTGTAATCTTTAGATTAATGTTGTTGGATTATATTAGAGAACGTAATTTTCATTTTTTTTTTAATTTAATTTGGCATAGTATTTGCAAAAGGAACATTAATTCAATAATTTAGCTAAAATGAAAATGCAATCTGATTATTAATTTTAATTTGTCTCGAAACTAAAAATTTGTAAACTATCTTGTTCTCGTTCTAAAATTTTGTATAGTTAAAGTATAGTTAGAAACTTTTAAAAAAATGATTACGCCTCTGACTCTCATTGTTATAACGTTAAAAGTTTCAGAGTTATAAAATTCATTTATTTAATAAGTTTTATATTTATATTGAACATATATTTTTTTGTTTAGGGTCTTTTGTGATTTGGCACAATAAAATCTGTCAAAAATAATAACGCCTTTCAATTTAATTATTTTAACGTCACAACTAGAAGAACAATAAAATTAAAAAAAAATTGTAGTCCCAAAAATTAAAGCTTGAATCTTTTAAATCTTTTAACTTTGTAATTTAAACACTTAATAAACGTGTCAAAAGTAAATTTCATTGTTATCTCGGTAAAACTACCAATTTAATAGATAATTTAGAATTTCATAAAAATAAAAATTGTAAAATGTTTTTCTTCTTTTAAAATTTATTAAATTTAGTTTATTTTTTAATCGAAAACAAATAAATAAATTTATTGGGAGCAAGGCTACTTTTCCCACCAGTTTTAGTTAGGAAATACATTTTTTTTCCATTTTAATAGGAAAGATAAATTTTGGTAATAAAATTACAACAACAAATCAAATTTTCTTTCCAGCCACGAACAAATAAAAGCTTGTATGTCACATCTTAGAACTTCGATTTCTTCGCTGTCTGTTTACAGAACACGAAAAAGAAAAAAATCGTATATTTTTCTCAATTCTAACATAAATAGCTGTTTTCGTTTTCTTAATTACTTCAACACACATTACTATCTAAATTACGGTTGTACCTTTTATGTTATTATTTAAAAACACAAACAAAAACAATTTTGCTTGTTCTATGAAAGTTAGAGACCTCTGTTGACCAATATTAGCTGAATATACATACAATGGAAGTGTAATAAGATTAAAGTTTTAATTTACCTACAAGCACGTTGATGAGAAAATAATACACTTATTTTGAAACGAAACAGTAAATTTTGACCCACGTAGATGTGGAAACACGAAAATTTGAACCTCAAACCTGGAAACTAAAAAAATACCAAGATGGTGTTAACCTGCTAGCCATAACATTCCTCAACATCTGTTTTGCAGATTATAAAATATTTACTCGGCTTAATCTATGGATAAAAGTTTTTCTCTCATGAGAAACTAATAATTAAAATAGTCCCTTTAAAATTTTAAGATTCGTAATTAAACAATTTGCAATTTTATTTGATTCTAGTAAGAAGAAAGTGAACAACAAACACACTAATTGATAAGGTCCCCGATTTCGCTTTGGATTCCCTCTAGGTAAAGGAACTAGGAAGGGCGTCCAGACATGTGTACCATATATCACACATCTGTCGTTTCGGCACATGCCTTGGGTCTGCAGCAGGTAATTCAGACTGAATTGAAATAACGTCAAGACTATTGTGCAATAGTTGGAAGTTAGTCCTTAAGGAACGCGAACACCTTGACAGGGACTGGATGTCTTACAAAAAAAATGATTCCAAGAATTGCATGGAGGGGTGCCCATTTTGATTAAAGATACCTATTTCTGGCAATTTTTTTCCTAGTTACGAGAGGACACAATTGCTTTGACCTACTAAAAATCTCGCTATGATTCATCTCCGCCTTCGAACATCTAAAACCATGAAGATTAGTAAGATACGTTAGCGTTCAGATCTGAAAATCCCAATTAACATCTAGCCGTAGCTTCAGCGCAACGAATATTTGTATGCATAATGAATAAACGTAATATTTTATGTCCTATTGTCTTTGTCCTAATTTCATCAGTTTCATAACGACGTAGTAGGTGTCTCATTTGAATCTGTTTCGGATAAATAAGGCGGGAATTCTTGTAATTTTTTTCGCGACAAATAATATCATCTCAGTTGTTGATATTTGTTGTTGAAAATTCCTACCCTTCGGCCCTTGATCCAGGCGGCAGCTGGGACAGGTGATGCGTATTTAGACGGACCTGCACACATAATGCACGCGGTTATGTCAAAAAGGGCATGTGCTCGCCCTGTAACGGACTTTTCGATGGGACACCTTTCCTCCGATGGTTGCAGACTCCAGATTTAATTTGCGGGTACCTGTGATGCTATCAGAAAGTTCGTTGCGGAAGCGGAAATTTTGATTTTTGTTCTGAAAGAACATCTCTGGTTCATTACTTTGGTCGAGCAGAGCGAAATACCTGTGCACATACAAAAAGATTCAACAATGGACTTTACCTACCTGTCGTTCTGATTTGCCAAGTCGAAAATATATTTCACGTCGATAATCACTGTCGAGAATTGAAAGCAGAGCTCGTTTTTGTCCGAGATGAATTCTTGAGATGCTAAAGAGATAAAGTATCGTCGTTTTGCGTTGGAAAAAAGAAAAAGTGGGTTTGATGTGAGAACGGAGGATTTTAATGGGACGGTATTGTGGCGAAATCGTAAAAAATTGCGTAACTTAATCCGGAGGGTCGAATTATGACTTCCGTCTTGGTGAGATTGTGTCAGGAGTTTTTTAGTGTGTTTTGGTACTGGTGGGTGAGATGAGGGGTTCTAATTTAAGCAGGCGACAAAAAGAAGCACATGTGGAGCTTTGAATATCGCCAACATAACGGTTTACACCACCTGCCAACGTAGAGAGATTTGCTCTGATTCGACAGGGGTGGCTCCGACGGTAGCGGTTTTATATCATCTGTTTGAGGATTCTATCATCTGTTTGAGCACTACAGGATTTTATAATAAGCTGTCTGCTCAACACAATTTGCTAAAGTCAAACAGCAAAAAGGTAAATTTCGAAATAAACAATGATTAGATCTTTAGACTAACAACAGAAGCTTCTATAAACTGACGTCTTGGATTTTAAAGCTTTATTTCTTTCAAATTTTAGTTTAAATATCAAAACTTTTTATTTCTTCACTATTACATTTATGTTTGTTTTGATTTCAATTTTTTAAAGCAAACTTTACGAAAATAGAAATTCGTATTAATTTTTTTTTAATATCATACTTCAACTAGATTATATGAGATGAGCTAAATTATGTTTGTCATTATTTAAACATTACATCGTAATTTTAATAATCATTAAACCTAGTAAGTAGGTTCTTCAAATTACTTATTATATTAATTTAGATACTTCTATAAAAAAAATAAAAAATGTCTGTAACATCTTATAAAAAAATATTGTGTTTATCGAAAATATTGATTAGCTCGGTTTTAAAAATTGATGAAATTTAAGCATTCACTAGGTGTATTGTTCCCAAAAACTAAAATTTTTAAGTTCTTAAATTAGAATAAAGAAAATGATACTTAATTTTTCCGCAAAATTTTTGACCTCCACATTGTTTTAACATTGCTATTGTATGTAAAAACTGTTAGCACGCTCTTCATTTTGCCTCTTGTCCAATTCCGGCCTCAAGGGTTGACGACCGAGAACATGCATGCATATCGAACCTGTATTTGTTCGTGTTTATCAGATTTGGTCAGTTCTTGGTCTAGTTCCAGTCATGTGTCAACAGGAATGTGATCGCGGGAGGCGGCGGGGGCCGACTCGGGCACATGTGAGCCAGCTGTGTAGGAGCTAATCGATTGACGCGTGGCCCTCGGCAAGACCTCAGTTTCGCTCAAAGCCGATCCGGTAAGCCACCCGCAGGTGTGCGCCGAACCAGGACCGGACTCAAAGAATGACTTCTTTCAAGGAGGCCCACATTTCCGAACAAAGCGCGAAAGCTCATGAGCTTTCGTAGTTCCGTATCCTGTGTTAAAAATCTGGAGTTCCGCAAGACTCCGTACTTGACCCAATTCTATTTTTATATTTAGAATTTAATGGTAAAGGTTCAGTCTTGGTCTGTGTGTGGTCAACCAGGAGCCCCCGTTTCGGGCGTCACCTTCAGCATTTCGCTACCGCTCTTTTAGAATTTTTGAAACTTTCCCTCGTGATAAAATTTGGCCCCGGAGCGCGGAATCCGTGCAAGGCTAACCTGACGTCGTCGAAACAAGTGAAGTGAAGGCGGTCGGTCACGATGCGATATTGTTTCAATGACGATACGATTTCGTCATATCGATTCCGATATTGTTCGGTGAAATTTACAGTAGAACAAAAGTGAATTATGTCATTGTATTGAGCCGCACGTAACTGCGCTGATCTTTCGACGTTGTTGGAATTTCGCAACGGTAGAAGGCTGAGTTATTTGTTTGTAGATGTGCTATTGTCTGACAAGATGGCGGCCGGAAGTAAGGCACGTGTGGAGGGTGATTGTCAAGAGCGTCTGGATTGAGTTACAGGGTCTATTTCCGGAAAGATTGTTGATTTGGGGGTAGAACAATGAGGGATAATTTAGCAAAAGTGTTTGTTCTACTCTTCAGTTCATAAGTTGCGACGTAATCTTGGAAAGTTTGTCACGTGGCCTACGCAGCGCTAGCTAGTAGACATGTTGAGATAAAAGCTGCTATGGATTTATACAACCATACACAATTAAGCTTGAAATATCTTCCATAAATTGGCAGTAATACATTTCATATTTCGGTCAAGTTAACGGAGATCTAGTGAAATCTCTATTAGTTCTGAGCCGTTGAGTTGCAGCTACAATATCAATAAAACCAATGTAAGGTCCCACTATTCCGAAGATATTGAGAATAAACGTTACCGTTTTCAATGTACAAACCATTACCTACATAAACATTCTCCGTGCCCCAGGGTTCAACTCTCTGCCCTGTTCTTTTTGCACCTATAGCTAATATCAAACCGGCCGTTGATTAATCACCAAATCAAGGTGTCGTTTTTGAATAGAGCCACTCTGTATACATCCCACGTCCACATCGCTATTATGTCAACGTTGAAAGTTCGCTCGCGCCAGATCCCACCTGCTCCCTCGCACAAAGCGAACGCCATCCCTTTGCAACCCCTCATATGAGGGCACCTATAGTCCTTACCACCTCTTACATAAGGGTGGAACCTAAAGTGCGTCGGCACGCGTCCCAAATGACCGTTACAGGATCCATATGGGACAATAGCGCATCTGCACGTGGCTGAACAGAATTCAGCAAATGGAAATGGAAGCTGGATGGCGGCGGGGGCGGCGAGTAAGCAAATTTTAGAAGCAAGTGGAACAAGTGTACCGTTAGACACCCACCAGTATTGTTTAGATCTGATTTCTAATTAAGCGCTGGTAGTCTATGGTAGTAGATTGTAAGAGTGTGATTGTTTCGAGTTTATTAGCCCAAAATTATCAATGACAGGCTTGGTTTGGTGATTCGGGCAGTTTCTTAATTGCATAACTGTGTAGAATCAGGTCATAAATAAACAAGCGGAGATTTATGCTCTGGAAGGCGCTAACAATGTGTTGTTTTAGATAGATTGTTGTAACGTGTTTTGATAATAAATTTACGAAGTTATAGGTAATTTTAGATGTATAAATTACAAAAGCAATAAACTGTAAATAAATAACACTTTATAGTTTGCAAAGAATATCTTTTCAAATATTATAAATGTGCAAGAAAAGTGCAGCTCGTGTTAAGTCGTAGTTTCTATGAATAAGAAGACAATAAATTCATAGACAATGAACATGTTATTGCCAACTGATTTACATCATGGATTTGTTGTAGTTTCTCTTCTGAATTTTTTTTACTACCAGCTTTAGAATGGACTATTATTTTTTTTTCGAACAGAGAACATAATGGTCTCTACTGGAGCGAGCTAAAATAGTTTTCTTCGGGTAAGGGGCAATAAAATCCAATGACTTGTTTCAAACTAGAATTTTTCTTTTATATATTGCTTTTTCCCAAAAATTTAGAGTAAAATACGGATACAGATAAAATAGTTCCCAATTTCGTAATTTATAGCTGTATTTGATAACGGTTGTTTTTTTCGTCATCAGATCTACAAAGTTCCGGATATAAAACGCAAAATAAAGTACATGTGTGATTAGATATTTTGGTTTTATCTCGATCAATTAAAAAAATTAAGATATGGATTAGTATTATTTCTAGTCAAAAACTTACTCATATATATAATATTACTCATAATTATTTAGTTTGTGAAAGTTAAAAGATGACATATTTTGCCGCTCTAATTTATATTTAGTGAAACAGAATAGAAAATGTCAAGCTCAGTATCAAAAATATAAAAAAAACACAATTTTTGTGAAAATATACTTTTCTCTTTATTTATAAAATTCAAATTTCAAAATTAGATCTGTTGATTTAAAATTTTGAGTCGAGTTTTTATTTTCTAATGTTCGATATGTTTGATAGCTTTCAGCTTAGGTCAAAAGTTTATGCCAAAATTTTCAAAAGCGTTTCATATTCAATCCTAACAACACTGTAAAACTTTTATTTCTAATAGAACGAGAAAATTCGACCTTCTAAAGTATGTAATTTTATTCTATTTGTAAATTTTAGTACAAAAATAACTTTTTTAGTAAAGAAAGCATCTTGTTTAAAATTTTAAAAAAATGCTAAGAAAAAAGTTATTCATTCTAAACGATTTAGCTGAAGTTGTAGGTCGTCAGATCAGAAGACGTCAAAATTACAAAAATTGTTAAAATTTGGATTTGAGAAAAGTGACGAGTCCAGTAGACAGTTAAAATTATTGTAGACATTTCTCTAACACTTTTGTTTTTATTGTCTAAAAATGTATTTAATAAACAGAAACTTGACAGGACTAAATAAAATATTAATGATTGAAAGACGTTCATATTCGACTTAGTTTATTGGAATTAGAGGTTAGAGTTGTAGAAACTAAATTATTAAAAAAATTATCTATCCAATCCAAAGAAGACTTTTTCCTAAAAATCTTCTAACTTCGTTATTTTTGCCGGCGCCAGGCATTCAATTTCTCACCATACACTCAAATTCCTTCGGAATTCAAGCCTGAACCGCCATTCTGAGCTTCATCCAGGAACAAAAACACATAACCTGTGCCATTCAAATCGAACAATGCGCGATTTGGTATGAAAGAACCAAGAAAGCGGTATCTACAGGACACCTTATATTGTGTTTAAGGTTGGTTTTCCTTTCAAAAACATCAGTGCATTCATTCACCCCGAAATCGTTCATTCAGCATCGCTTTTTGCAGACAACCAAATCGTAAATTATTGCAACTGACGTGTCGCTTTTTACCAGGACCGGCCGAGGGGTGAAGTTAAGACAAAGGAAAGTGTTGACGAATTTGTTTTGTCTAGTGAATGTTATGTCTCGAGAAAAGTAACGCGAATTCCTGTTGTTGGTACGGCCTAAATTCCGGAGACTGTGATAACCTATTTCTGAGATAAGAAACAAAAAATCTTTATCGAAGATTTATGTCTCCAATTAAGAAAAAAATTATATTTATCCACTTTGCGTTTATCGAGTTAACTCTGCATTTCCCACACTCACCTTTATTTGTAAATATGAGACGGCTGCACTTTCCCAATAAACAAGATTAATATTTCACTGTATTTACAAAGTCTAGTGCCTCTGGCAAAAAAGTAATTATTTCATGATATTTGTTACATAGATACTTAATAAAGAAAAATGGAACAATATCTGTAACCGTGATAATCTACAACTACCACTGATTGCCGGCGGCTGCGACCTATTACCCAGTAAATTGCCCATAATGGTACTCGACCAAAAAATCGTATAATTTACAAGGCAACTCACATTTTATCTTAATAAAACTTCTCACGGTAGGGACGATAATTCAGCACAATATTTAGATTTATTAATTTCACACTGTGAGATTAGAACCCTTAACGAAGTTAGGTGCAAAAAACGGAAATTATGCGGGTCTTTGTCCTTTCATTCGATGCAGATCATGGGATGTGGGATTAAAATGTTGTAAATTGTTCGTCGTTAAAAGGGGTGCACCGATTTGCATTAGAGTGGTACAAAAAAGAACCATGCTGAGATACATACCACGACAAGGAAGTTCAGGTTGTAAATCAGAAAAAGAAGTAGCTTAGGAGCGGAATAATGCGATTTTATTGAACGGTAAAAAAAGTGGACCTCCTGGGCGCATTTTCATAAAAAACTGGCATTCAGTAGAATAACACGAAAATGTTCTTCTGTAACGCGAAACCGAAGGGAATGTTAAAATTTAGTTCAGATCGCTGCAAGTGGCGGCTATAACTTAGAGTAATAACTCAGAATCATAATTATGATTGAATTTTTAATTAATTGGCATGGGTGTGCATAAAACTTCACATTCACAACGAACAAATTACTGCGTTTGTAAACAGTAAATTAACATATAGTAAATTAACACAGACCGTCGTAAACGAGCATTTGCAATGGAAAATTAACGTATCACTTCACGTCTTAAGTAGTAATCGTAATGCAGAATCTCTACGAATTAATTTACGACCTTCTTGCTTATTATTTATAATGAACAGTCAAGAGATTTATAAAAACGTTGACAAATAACTTTACAGTTTCCGAAGCAAAATATGTAGTGTAAAATTAAAACGTTGGTGTAGTAAATATTACGGTTGATTAAGATGTGCTGAAAGTGCTCATAAATATTTTTAGATGTGAATTTGCAAATATCTAGAGCTTGAAACCGTAAATCAGCAAACAATTTTAAGCCTCCTACTATATTTCTATACATTTCTATATCACGGTAAAGTTTCCATCCACCTCCGGCCACTTTACCAAAAAATCACTTACAACTAATTAACTTTTAAATTGTCCACTAAAAGAGATTTACGTTAGAGCCCCCACGGGTTCAGCTCCGGAAAAGTTCAATACACCAATAAATAAAAAAATCCGTTCACAAACAGGTGTTTCGAACATCGTCAAAGAATGACAATGCGATTGGGTCAATTAGTCGCGAATGTTCGTGATGCCCTCTTCCCATAAATTATTCCGCCAACATGGTGCCACTACTCTGTTTATATCCACAAGATCACATTAAAGTCGAATTTTGACTCCACAGGAATTTATTTTTGCAATAATCTTTATGCAAATCGTGTTGAAAAAACAAACAGCACTTGTTCCGCTAGATTATAATGTTGTATTTATGCAAATTAGTTTTTTGTATATTAGAAACGAAATGGAAAGAAAAAGTTTACAATTAGTACTTTCATTGTGACAGAGTCGGTGTTCTCACCTAATCCGAGTTCCGGAATCCTGTTTCTGCTCGGTATTGGCCTTCTAGTAAACGAGATTTTTAATTGAATTCAAATAGCAATGTGTAACCTTAATATATTATCACATTAGAATGATTGTTTGCGTTCGATATATATAATTTGTACCTAATAAGAAACGGAAAGAGATTGGTTGAACCAATCATAAGCGTTTGACAGGAAAAGGACGCTGTGTTTTATAGTTAGTGTTAAAAATTCGAGGTAGCGGATCAGTTCAATTCACTAAACGATAAAAAATGTGGAATTTTAAAAATTCGTGACCGCTGAATGTAACAAACATACGCACTCATTTATTCAGATACAAATAAAATAAAAAACATTAAAATTTACAACAATTACTTCAAACTGAGTATTTTTTTAATTCTCACCTCGTATGGCAATGATGTTATTTTCAGTTGTTAAAAGTTAAATTGAAAATGTTTTTTAACTAATAACTAATAGTCCGTAAAATTTGTGAAGCTCAGAAATGTTCAAAGTATCACCAAACACTGCAAAAATTTCGTCGTTTTTATATTTTTTTAACCAAGTTTTCCATGCACTTCTTTAAAGGGAAAATTTAGGAGTCAAAATTTAATTTTCTATTGCAAGAGTTGTTCATAATAGTTTAGAACAGTTTTGGTCGGAAATTGAAAAAATTGCACAAAAAAGTATTTTTTTTTATTTGCCCACAAGATTTTTTTCAACTCACACGTTGCAAAAAATACTAATTTTTTCATACTTATGATTAATTACATTTTTAAAAACATTTGAAATATATAAAATCTCTGGAATTTGTAGTTTTGAAATGCGTCTGTAGCATTCTAGTAGTTTTTATAATCTATAAATTTTATAAACTTTATAGTGAAATGAAGCCAGTGAAATTATCTTTGAAGTTTCTAATTGGCAAACGAAAAAACCTTTTCTAAGATATAATTCGTCAATTATACATTTTACAAATGGCATCTCAAAGTGTAATTGTTTAAAGGTTTTATTTATCAAGTAAATTTTAAGACGAGATAACATTTGAGATATTCGAGGTATTTAATAGTATTTGGAACAATCAGATTTCTAATTTAGTTGAAAAATAGCAAATTAGACATTTAGTTTTTTTTGTACTTGACGGCTAGTTAATGAAAATGTTAAAATTGTAAAAATTTGGAGATCTAAAACGAGCTCTGTAACTTCAAGTGATAACGAACGCTCAAAAATATAATTTTTATTATAGAAAAAATAATATGTTGAAATGATGAAGAACTAAAATTCTTTTAAAATTTTGTAAGTATACTTAATAAGTGCGTACTACTTTTGTTCTATGTTTTAAGGTAAAGAATACCTAAAATATTTACAGAGATCTCAACAATTTCGAAAGCCGATTCATTTAGTAAAGATATAAAAAATATTCTTTGTATTCTTAAACTGTTCAAGTAATACCTAAATGTTTAATGTACAAAATTTTATTGCTTCAAAAATACTCAAAATCATTTAAAGAGCAACCGAATACTCATAAAAAGCCAATAAATCGTATTTTCAAATCTTCGAATATTTGAACACTATTTCAGTTTTTTTTTCAACTTGTGATGATTCTATAGTCTTAAAAGAAACCTTGTTTTAAAAGTCTTTTGAGCATTTAGCATCTCAAATATTTTTACAATTCTTGTAATTTTTGTAATCTAGAGAAATCTAAGATAATAAAAACATCTAATATCTAAAAAATTTTCAAATTTTCATAGTAGCAAAATTATTAGTAATTGACAATTACTAATTGTAATTGCAAGAGATTTTAAATCATTCAGACTTTTTGATGTCTTCACACAAGAGTTCATAGCTTCTTCAAACTGTTTCAAACAGTGTTTTGTTTTTAAAATATAAAAATAGTAAAAATATGGAATAAATAATTATAATAAATAATAATAAATAAATAATTAAAAATAAATGTCTAAAAAGATTTGCAAAATGTACTATTTTTGAGCAATCTTATTTCAAGTGATGACAAAAGCTAATAATATTAATAATAAATAATGTTTTTTTGAATCCTTTAAAGTATACTTAATTTGTGCCAAATCTACAATTTTTGTTTAATGTTCTAAAGTAAAAAAAAATTAAAAGCGCATGGTTTTAAAAAAATATGTAAAACTATATCTTAATATCTTTACACTCTTTAAGTAGTATTCAAATGTGTAATCTCAAAAAGCTTTAATTAAACTTTCAATAGTTCTAGTTTCTTAAAACACTTTTGTTTTCAAATTTTTTTAAGCATTTGACATCTCAAATTAATAAATGCTTTTAGAATTCCTAAAATTTTAGAGAAATCCAAAGCAGTAAAAACATCTAAAATCTAGCAAATTTTAAAATTTTTAACATATTTTTTTTTAATTTTTTTATATTAACAAAAATTACATTATCAATTTAGACTACAATAACTGTAGGAGATTGTAGAAGATTGTCATTTGGAATTTTTATTGTCTCCACACAAGAATCCATAGCTTCAATTTTTACAAAAAGTAGTCTTTGTAAATTGTTTAATAAAAACTGTATTCGAAAACAAAGTTGTGAAAGCTTACACTTTTATTAAATACAGTTAGTTGTTATGCAAATTTCTGATACGTCCAAAAAGAGTGTTGTTTTATTACTGGCAGGCGTTTACCAACAAGTTGATTTAAATCTTCGTCAAAGATGATTAGAACTTGTACTTTGACGTAGAAATATTTCACTAAAACTTAGATCAAACAATCAGATAACACAGAATCGATAAAGAAAGCAACTTTCCTTTATCAAACAATGATTAGTTAATTCGTGCAACTTTCTCGTAAATTTCGCAAATTACCAAATGTCAATGTTTTTGCGCGTGAGATCGCAATTAGCAGACAATTAGAGCTAATAAAACCGCTCTAGGATGATGGATGATCGAGATAATAGAAAGATAAAAGCGTCAGTCGATGTCTTGTTGGTTTTTTCCCTGTGGTCATGTGTTGGTTGCGGTTTAGTTGATTGTGTTAGCTGCGGCTAATGTGTGGCCGCTTTAAATTAGACCTCGTCGACCAGGCATGAAGTGGAACGGTATTGTTTTCCACAGTCTGCTCGTACCACCGACTTCTAAATAGCTAAACTATTGTTTTATTATCGAAATTTATTGTATTAAACGATACATTGTGTTTCGATTAATGGCTTTCAATTGGATATTAAATATTTATAAGCGTGGGCCTACGTTTAGTATTATATAATTGTGTTGATGGCTGACGCATATATTATGGTCCTGGCGCGGCATGGCGTGTCCATTGTCCTTGCACATTGAAAATTGTGTTGTGTTGTTGCTTCAAACTAAAGTTTATCTTCGTGTTCAATTTAAATAGAAAATAAACTCTTCAAATCGTAACAAATCATGTCGGGAAAAAAACGATGGCTCAAAGCTTCGAAAGCTCTTCGAAACAGTTTTTTGCCCTGTTTAAGCTATGCTAATAATATAACAAGAAGAAAAAATGTGGAGAATTTAGTATTATAATCAAATATGCTTCAACACAATTATTTCAACGGATCTAAGATAAGCAGTACATTAGAATGGACACAATTCAGAAGGCCTTCAAAAAAAAAAAAAATTTGTCGTGCTTGAGGTATTAACTTGAAGAGGAAATGAAGGTGTGAACGTGAAGTTCGATTATCTTAATTTTGGAAAGGAAATTACAATCCACTTTTCACGAAAACGTATCAAAAAATGAATGCCATAAAACCTTGTTCCAAAAAAATTGACAGACATCCAATCACTTGTGTTGGTCTAAAATATAAAAGTTTGCACGCTACGTGTTTGTGAATTTAAAACTTTTATTTAAAAAAAATTTAAATAAGCCTTAAATAAAATAAATGAAAAATTCCCCACAACAAAGTCTCCGTCAAAGTCCTGTAACATCAGATAACCGAGCTGCAACTTGTCCAAACATTTAAGTCCTTCAAAATAAGATGTTTGCGATTCCGTCTTAAAATCAAGATTAAGCACGACTCGGCAGCAAGGTGTCTCCTAACTACCTGACATTTTCCTATCGACATCTCGATCTCGATAGAGCTTTCACAGTTTCGACAAATCCCTTTTCGATCGCGCAAATAAATAACGAAATTTCCACACTGCGATGATAAATTGTATTGTTTCCCTGTTTTATCAGCGTTAACGTTCCGTAATAATCACCTTTCTCCACACGCACGTGCGGGAGTGTTGGTAACACGACAAAAATCACTGTAGTTTCGGGCAATATCGAACTCGAACAAGGTTGCGAGAATTTTTACGAATTCTTCCGTTGCGCAACAATACAACAATTAATTACGTTCTAAAGAGGCGATTTTGCCTTGAGCCATTCGAAATGAAATAAATAAGGACTACCTGGAGGATATTTTCAAATATCAGTACAACCTTTGACTGTTATTTATAACAACTCAATAATTCTCCGATTCGAGCGTGGCGAAAACCGACGCCGGCCAATGTTACATATTCACTTCTTTTTTATTGTTGCTCAAGACGGGTACCGTTTTATTTATGTTAATGAGAACGGAGCTTGTTAAGGAGCGTGGCCGGGCATAAGGTGACCTAATGGGCTTTGCGAGCTACCAGATGGGAACCTTGTTTACGCCGGAAGTGGCCCTTGGACAAATCGACTCAAATCAAGCTTCCGGTGCACAAGCAGCGGTCAATGCAAATACAAGATGTTCGCGGTGAGGTATTGACAAATTCTCGGTCTGTAACTCTAGATGCACCTCGTTTATAAAATTGTGCTTAGACAATATTTTTGAAAAACAAGGCTCACTTTTAAAAAGAAACCACCGAATTTGAGAAATTCGGTTTTTCAACATTCTAAGTTAACAATAAAGAACCAAATTTGAGAGTCGAGCTTTAATATCATACACAAAAAGAATTTGATCCATTTCTTTAAAGTTCTACCTTCAAAAATTTTATGAATTTTGAAATATGCAAAGTTTCTAAAACCATTTTAAACATTGTAAAATTTTGATACTTTTCAATGTTAACGTGACCAAAGAATCCCAAAAGACTCAACATAAAATCTGGTGGAAAAAGGTGGTGGAAAAAGAAGTAAATAATAATAATAATAATAATAATAATAATAATAATAGCAATAATAATAATAATAAGTAAATATTTAAATGATTAAATATCATCAATTTTTATCAAATTCTAAATGTTTTAGTGCTAAGACCAAAAGTATCAAATATTTCAACCATTTAAAAATTTGAAACAGAACACAAATTTAAAGACAATTTTTTTTACATTTTTTTTTTCATTATCATTATTAATAACATTTTGTAGCGATAACCTAAAAGATCTCTGTTTTCAGTTTATCAAAGTTCTTATAACGTTAAAAAAATGAAACGAAATTTTAGATTTTTCTTTTTTCATTTACAAAGTGATTTTTAACATATTAAATTCTAGTTAATTATATATTAAATTTTAAAAAATTTATGTTTCAAATTTTGACTGAAACTTTATATAACTATTAAAATTTAGAAATTTTGATTTTTATATTATATTATTTTTTACAAAAATTTAAATGTTTAAGCTTATTTTAAGTTTTTTAATTTCTTAGATTTATAGATGTGTCCAAAATAATAATTTATATTGAGATTTTTCTGTTTTTTTTTGCTAGAAATGTAAAAAAAAAATTAGTTTTAATTTTAGCTTTGAGTTTTAACGTTTTTAGACTCCAAAAAATTATTAAACTTTAAATATTTTAAGATAAAACACTTTTTTCAGGATTTTTTTAAAATTAAAATATGTAATATATTTTTTAATTGTTTAAAACTTTTAGTCAATAAATATTCTGGAAATAATTTGTTGTTATCTCGAGATTTCAGAACTTGACTTATAATTCTTTTGACAATTACCAATAAAATCTTTAAAATCTTGTGATTAGATATTAAAATTTAGATTTTTAAATTTCAAAGTTTGTACTACTATGTTAAGAATTTTTTATTCTTAATAGTTTTAGAATCTTTCGTAATCTTAGCATATTGAGAACGATTTTAAAATAATTTTCAGTAAATTGCGTCAATTTTTTTCAATTAGTTGTATAGTTAATATTTTAACTTTAATATATTTTCCATGAGATATTCTCTTTCTTTAGAATATATTGAGGATTTCGAAAAATTTGAAAATTACATAAATACTAATTAAAAAAAAATACGTTTCCGAAACTAGGTTTCCATGACGAAATTCACAAATCAATCAGTTCATAATCACTAAAGGCGCAATTTGGATGGATTTTGAAGTTGTAGGTCGATTTTGAAACAATTTTAATTTAGAGTGTTAGATTGTTACATTTTTTTGTTGATTGCTGTAAAACCATAAACCATAAAAACAAATAAACGAATTTCTCAACTCCTAAAAAATACCTGAAATCACAGTTTTTCCTGATGACATCGATTCATTCGTATCAGAAAATCCCAAAACCGATCCGTAATCGCACATTTCCAATAAACCATTGCTGTTTATTTAACCTTTTAAATTATCTTCTATTCTGACAACTTTTGCTTTCTTCGTGCCAGATGCGACCCCCTAAGAAGTCTTGGCGGGGCGCCCTTACCTGTCCATCTGGCTCTTTTTCGGTTCCAGCCACTAATTAAGCGAAACAATCCTATTATTGTGAGTCGCAAGGATTTGAAATAGTGGTCGGCACAAGACGTTGCGTGATCGCGAGCGAAAAATTTATAGGCGACGACATTGTTTTCTAATCGCGGGTGTGCCACCTGGCGGGAGTTATTGTTATTACATAATCGCAGTAGTTTCTTAATGTGGTCGTATCTCTTCATAGGAACTGATTTTAATGTATTGATTTTATTAGTTGTAAAGTTGGCACACGTGGCTGATTTTAGGAGAACTTTACGATGTAGATTCATTAGGCTATAATTCGTCTTAAAAAAAGTTTATCTCCAGTTATGAACTTGTTAACTGTTAACTGTAATTTGTTAACACTTTCTTCCACAAAGACAAGACAATTTTCTGCACTTTGGCCTGTGTAATATACCCAATAATAAACGTTCACCTGGCACAATTACAGGTAATTTTCTGTAATTTGTTGTTAAATATGAGCTTGTGACAGTTTGTAAGGTCGTTATTGTACAATTAATTTTGATAAACGATATGTACCCCAGCTCCACGAACAAACTCATTAAATCCAGTGCAAATTGCACACCGCCTGTTTGTAGCAAAACCGTACTGGAAAATCGCTCGCTTATCCCGCTCCTCAAAATTATTTATTCATCGGCCCACTTGATCCAAGAATATATCGCGGCGCGTTTGTTTATCCTTGAAACCGGCGCCGACTGCCTGATCTATAATTGATTTCACGTATTGTACGAGACGAGAAAACCGATCACCTGCTATCGACGTTAATTAATTTTTACGTCCACTTGTATGTGAAAGTAATTAGTTTTTTCTTGGGGCGAGGCTTTTTTCTCACGTCGTGGTCTTTGGGTCGAGAGAGTTTTATAACAAAAGCATTCTTTGCGGCTGAGACGTTATTTTTTAAGCATGGTAGAATTTCCATAGATTTAATCACGTATGAGCGACGAGGGCAATGTTTTGTGGAGATTTGGGTGCGTGATCGCGCATGTCGGGTTTGATTCAAAGACAGGATGAGCTTTCAAGCCTCTTCCGTAGCGTTTTTCATCGGGAATGAAAGAGTGCACGTGAAAGAGGCCGCGAGAAAGTGACCGGACACAATGAAGTACTTATAAATATTAAAAAATGGTTCGGTACAAGTACATACATGTAAACTATAGAAAATGTAGAAAAAGTTGAGTTTAAAATTTTTATTAATCCTATATATAAATATAAATTCAATAACTGCAGTAAGTTCTTAATTTTTAATGCTAATAACAATTTTTTTGATAAAAACTTAAACATAATTGGCCAAAAATGAGGTGGCGCATTGTTGTGCTAAAAACTCATTTCTGAATCTGTACAATATAGGTATAACTTCCTGGATTTTTTTAAAACGTTTCCTTTCATTTCTTTTTTGTTTGTTTAGTTATAGTTTGTTAGGGCTACGTTTTCGTTACTGACTCTTCTTCGTCTTCACCTTATTATTCTCTAGATCTAAACATTCTTGCCTATTTTTTAAACCCGTTCATCAAATTAACATTTTTCTAGGACTTAAACTATTAATTGCTGCATATTGCTGCATTTCTAGTAGTTGTAACAAAAAACAAAATTGTCTCCATTTTAGACAGTACAGATGACGAACTAATGAACTGATACTAAATTGAGAGAATTAAATTAAAAGTTCTGTTTGTAGTAGGCACCTCTAGAGAGGTATCAATAAAAATTGATGTCATTCTTGTAACGCTTTTAGCATCAAAATACAAAGTTGCCAGTTTTTTACAGTTTATTAGTGAAGTTTTTAAGCCAGAAAACTGCATACTTTGTTTTATAACTATTTTATTAGTATTCTTTATTTATACTTTAATAAATTTCACAGCTGGAGGTCTATGACTACATTTAAAACTAACCACATTATTAGCATCATTTTTCTCATAGCCTCAACTTTCGGAATTCAGTGTAGGAGTGTAAAGTCAAAAATTGGATAGCGATTGATTTCTACTTCCGAGTGTCCAACCTTCGAGATCTTGTTTGTCGGACGACTTTGTGATTATGATATTTACCCAATTGTAGTAGATAAATATTTTGATATGACTAACTTATTTGCTGTTTTCACGATTATAAGATTTTTTGCGTTTTTGCACTACAAATGCATTACAAATTTTTATATGAAAATTTATAGACTATTTGTGCAATAAAAGCGAATCATTCTAAATTTTCACACAATTAAGGAAACTGTTGATTTTAAAATTCCGAGAGTTTTACTTTGCATTCGAATTCTAAACATGATTTTTGTTTTAATTCGTTAATTGTGAAATAATCTATGATAGTTCATTTTCGGCTACGAATGCCCAAAATTCTAATTTTGCGCCCATGTGCGACAAAGCGACAAATTTTAGGAAATGTTAACTTTATGAAATAAAGTAAATGTGTTTTAATACGTAGTTGTAAAAAAAAGTTTTCAAGACTATACAATTCTTAAATTCTCTAAATCTGTAAAATCTGTTCTTTAATTATTGATGTCAAGTTTTTTGACATTGGTGTTTTAAACGATTTTTGATATTGTTGTCAAACTTCAAGTAGTTATATTTTTTTTGAAAATATTTTTAAAATTGACGTTTTTAGCTTTTAGTCTTATTTTTCCTTTTATGGGTACATTATCACTGTCAATTTTTAGCCTAAATTGTTTTTTTTTCAACCTACACTGCTGTAGGAAAGTGGAAGAGAAAAAATGCTTGTCTTGTTTAATTCAATGATTGATATCGGACAACTACTTCAAGTTCACTTTTTTTGACAACTAATATGTTGCTAATTTGTAATAATCATTAAAATTTTATTTGACAAAATTTGACTTTGCTAAATTTTAATTTCCTATATTCAAATGTGTTCTGTTTTTCATTTTTGCATTCTTAAAATTCTTAATTATCTACTTTTTATTTTTTTAAACTTTTCATTTTACAATTTGCCTAAAATTAAAATACATTAAAAAAATACTTTACGGAATGCGAAAACGGAGATTGTAGTATTTGTTTTTGAAATACGTAGTTAGTACATTTACTAAACTGTAGTAGGTATTCAGAGAAATGGGGCGGGAATAAATCCAGGAAATCCAAATTTAGGTACTAAAAAATCAATTTTTATCTTTCTCAAGTTTTTAATTTTGTAGATATAACTAGTTATATTAACTAGATCTAGAATTTTAGGGACTAAATAAAGCAAAAGTAGAACCGTAAAATATCTATATTTTATTCTTAAAACTTTTTCTAAAAATGTGTACCAATTGTGGTACCTAACTTAAATTGTTCTACAAGAAAACAGAAATATTGGAAGATAGCAATCTAATTTGTCTCTCCTGAATTAAGAGGCGGTGTGTGGTCGCGCATTGTTATGGAGAAAAATTTCAGATCGTTTGTTTTTTTTGATCGTAAACGAACCTTACCTTTTCTTTCCAAAAGTTAACGTTTATGTATAAAATTGTTTTAGAATAAGAACATTAGTACAAAACAAAAAGATAAAAATAGAAGTTGTGACGCGGAGCTACCATAATTTCCACCAGTAGTACACATTTAGACTATTTACATACTTAGCTACTTAGTTAAAGACACGTTCAAATAACATTCTTCCAGTTTTGATATCTACAGGGTGGTTTATTGTAATGTAATTAATCCACTTGTCTCGAAAAATGTCGTCCCTCTTAAGGAAGCTAATAAACGGCGCGTTGGCATCCGTATTGCTAACACCATAACATAAACGTCTCTAATTAATATCGCATTGACACCGCAGTGGTTAGCTGTGTCTCAGTGTAAGCCGAAGCACTGAATCGGAACCATGCGTGGGCCGAATTTTTATAATAGCACCTGTTCCCTATGATATAATGGAATACTTATGTTGGTTCAGCGGCTGTCCGCTCGTTAAACTCTCTTACACTTTAAGTGAAAATAATAAATATGGCCGATAATACGGAATACCTTTCCTATTGCGAGCACGCCACTCAATTCGGTATTCCTAAGCCGACTTGATCGTAAATATCGTTGCGCAATCATCATTAAAATCATAAACGCTACTTTTATTAAACCGGTAGGGGAAAAAAGACTTTTTACAGACAAGAAGAATGGCAATGATATTTGAATAATCGCAGATTCGTGGAATGCGGCGTTATTTATGGCGTGCGGCTACCGCCTTATTCTTGCACGGAAAAACTCAAGCACCTCGATAATAATGATTCATCAAGTGCAATGTCGGAGAAAAAAATGTTATAAGAAAAATATGTTCAATCAGTACAATTTTTCCTCATATCGGTGCCACGCTGTCTAGAACAACAAAAAAAAAAACGAACTGAAATCCTCAAATTCTTAACTTATTATTCTGGGAATATTATATTTAAAATGAATAATTATTTGTCAGGTGAAAAGATAGATAAAGAGAAACCAAGAAAACCAAGAATTCTTTCGCAATATTGGGTTTTTTGGTTAAGGATATATGTTATCACTTATCATTCGTCTACATTTGTCAGGTTAGTGTTTGGTTTTGATATGAGTCACACATCTGGGAATTTTGTTGCATTATCTGGCTAACCGTAAACCAGTAAAAGAGTAACCAAATATGAAATGAAATCTTGTTTTCTTCATAACAAAGAAATTTTATTCAAACATTTAAACAGTTAGTTGCAATACTTTTCCTTCACTATTAATTTATATTATTAAAATTTCTCAAAAATTAAAATAACAAAATAGAATTAATTTTAAATTACAAAATAGAATAGAATTTTAAATATAGAGATCAACAATAAAGAACAACCTTTTTTTCCACAAAAAAACAAAAATGGATTTTATCTTCAAAGAGATTAGGAAACTGGTCAAAAATATACAGAAATCTAATTTACTGGCAAAAATCACAATCCAAATGTCGAACTCTTAACTAAAGCAGTCATAATGTGCCGAGAACTCACGCATTAAACAATTTTACATTTTTTCTCAAGTATCTTCAGAACAAAGTCGTTGATAGAACGGATAGTCTGCATCCACAGTCAGGAGCTTTTTGTCCTACCATGCCATCAGGTTCACTGTCTTTTTCAAACTGGACTTCGTCTTCATCCTCCGCAGGATCAACATCAATCTTAGTGTATTTTCCTGGTTTAGTTTCCTTTAATTTTCTGATTTTTTCTCATTTCGTCAATTTTTCTGTCTCTATTTTTCTTTCTTTATAATTGAATTTTTATCAGGTGTAGAAGTTACTAACAAACTCCTAGATGCAATAAAAAACAATAAAGATTCTAGCCAAGCAGTGAAATTGATAGGAAAATAGATTTCGTGCTGACACGACAACTGTTCTGCTCTTGTTAGATATTTTTCTTTTTTTGCTTTGACACTGAATTTATAAGAAGATACCAGACCGAGGCTGCTGCTAGTAAGTGTAAAAGTTGAAGTTTCAGCTATGCCATTCTGCAAACATCGGTTCTTGTCAAGCTATGAAACTTCATCTGCAAAATTTATTCGACTACTAAACTCAAGATGTGTACTCAAAACTGTTTTTTTTTCTCAGTATGATAGCTGTTGCTTCTTCTAGAAACAGTTCATGTTTTCAGTTCAAACAACAAAGTTGTTTTGGGTACTTGAAAATCCTACTTTAGATTTTTTCTGTTCCACTCTGTTTATTTATCTATACATTATGTAATTTTGAACACTGATTTTAACTTATCCGTGAAATTTTTATTTTTTAAACTAACTAGATGTTTAACATAAATTAGATATTTCTTAGAAGTAGTTCACATACATTAGCATTTAATGAGATATTTAGCAATATCTAATTCCAGAGATACAATATTTCCATCTATTAGTTGAAATTGTTGAAACTGTTGAAATTGTAATTTCTACGTAACCGAAAATTTCCTTGACGATATTTCTGAATTCCCCACGCAATACTGCGTAAGATAAGACCTTAATGTATAACGGTTTAAAGAATAGTAATTTCGATTTTTCTAACTCACAATCCAAAAAATTTTGACAATGTAAACATCGGTGCACTAATTTATCGGTTTGATTGTTCAAAGTTTGAAGTTTCATTCCAAAAAATTTAGAATTACTATAACAAGAAATCAATGAATATCGTAGTTTGAAAACTACAAATATAAAAAAAATGTTGTTTTGCAAGAAAATAATAGTTTGAATTAATTTTTAAATCAAAGTTCTTATAATTAATAATACAAGTTTTAAATAGCTTTAAGAAAATAATTTATGTACATACAATTGAAGACCAAACTGTAAAATTTAATGTTAATAATTAGAACACGTATTTAAAATATCTCATGTTTTAATCTAAAACTAAAAATTACAAAAAAATTTAACCTTCAAGGAAATGCAGCGAAAAAATCACCAAAAATCCACATTCTTATCAAGTAAATATTTTATTTGACCAAAAAATCAATATGCCAATTAAAAAAAAATCGCTAACATTTAGACAGCTGAGGCTTTGCTTATTGATATCTCCAATTGAAAAAAAAAAAAAACAGTTGAGTCAATTTTGAGACCAAACCTATGGTTTTTCCCATTGATTTCAGCACCCTCCATCTGCTTGCGCACACGTGCGTAGGTGTGTCTTAAAGCGTGCGTCTAGATGTTTACTTTTGTTTCGCCGCCCCTAAAGTGGCCAAATATAGCAACGGGGATCGTTTCTTCGGAGGTTAAAGTGTCATCTTGAAACGGACATCTGTCGTGCTTTCGCTAAGAACTAGATAAGATATCATGATGAGGTTTGAGTCAACAAGAGCACCTATTTTCCCTGTTTCTTTGATGAAAGATTTTTTCTTATCGTTGAGATAACAAAGAAATTGCAATGATAATGTTGTAAATGTTATTTTTTCTCAGGTAGACAGAGCTATTTTAAATATAGTTAAGAAAAGCGTTTTGGAGAATTGATAACGTTTTGGCGATTACGTTGAAAAAAGGAAGAGCGTTTATACAATGTTTGTTGCAATATTTATATGGGTAGATAGAAAGATATTAAAAACTTGTTTTCAAAATTTACCTGATTAGACTAGATCGACTATTTCCCTCGCATTATTCAAGCCAATGTGAAACCTTGAATTTTTTTAAATCAAATATTACCGATAAATTGCAATAGTGCATTTTTTGATCATTTTTCTTAATGCTGTTTCTACACACAAAATTAGTGTTTGTTTACGTATTGATATTGTTTCTGTTGTTTCTAGTTGATGCACAACACGAAAATTTGATTAAAGTTAGATATTATATGTCCAGCAGCTTAATTTTTATTTTTGCTTTCCATTTTTGCAATTTGCATTTCTTGTGCATGTCTAATTTCTTCCTAAATTAAATTTTTGGCAATTTGACACGCACTCGGGATATTATATAGGAAATTTTAATCCAAACTTAAAAATTATCAGATTAAGGTGGTGAAAAGTTGATTGAAAAATGTAATTGCATGCTTCAGAACGAGCTTAACATTTTTTTGGAAAAAGATTGGAAACTAAGAACATGAAATGATCGGGTTCTGAATGGTAAGAAAATAGAATTAGTAGAAGAATGGAAAAACAGTAATCATTGAAAAAGCTGGAAAAAGTATTTGGAGCGTATATCAAATGAAACATATACAGAGTATAAAAAATGAACGAAACTTAAAGAAAGCAAAAGAAAAATCCTGGAAAGATTTTAGGCACAAGATAGAACAAAAGTTTTGTGCCACAAAGCACGAAAAACTAGCGCTCTGACAAGAATCGTCAAATAGTTAAGCAGATAAGGAATGTAGAGAGAATACTGATCTGAACAAAAAAAGAGAGGGATGCTTCTAATTCTCTTATTTTAGGAAGGTGCTATATAATAAAATTCAACAGTTACAAAGATTAAATATTCAAAACTTTAAACTGAAGAAGTAGAAAAGACGATTAAAATGTTAAAAAAAGGAAAAACTTCAAGCCACGAGTAAATAACTGGAAAGATGGATGTAAAAAAACTGTGGTATGAATGAGCTATAATGCACAGAAGTGTTTAATAAGACCACGAATATAAATAAAGTTTTTGAAGATTGAGAAAAAGGCACCATATTACCCATAATTAAGACAAATGTATCACACTGCTAAGAAGTACTTATAATCACAATTTTGAGATTAAACAGCTGCTGGAAACAGTCGGAGAAAGTAGTAAAGTAATATCTATATATGTAAAATCCAATATGACTTAGGAACAACAGATACAGTCGAGATCGACAAAATTTAAAAGAGTAGGGAGAAATTAGGAGATTAGGATTTAGGTAAAGTTTAACAATAATTGAGAAGAAGCAAGAATTTGGAAAAATTTAGAAAAAAATTAAGAAATTGAGGGAAAATTATAAGAAATTTTAAAAATTGGAAGAAATTAAAAGAAACTGGAAAAAATAGGATAAGTTTTAAAAGTAGTAAGGGGGGAAATAGGTGTAGAAGTTTCAAAAAATTCATTTTTTTTTCTTTTCATAAATCGATCGTAGAACTATTCATAAATATATTTTCAAAATCTCAAAACAAAATTTTATGCGGTTTAAGAGTTATAAGCGATAGAGTGAATGTCCCTCTGTCGAAGAGTTGGAGCCCGTGGCATGTAGTACGGAGCCGTCGAGCAGCTAGTCACTCTAGATCTATGTGGAAGGTATTAAATATAAAAACACATCAAAGATGATTTTTTGTTCGTTGGAAAAAAATTTTAGAAGTGTGAAAAATTTTAAATTTCACACCGACTTTTATCGCAAGCGTTTCCTTAGGTACATAAATAAACGCGTTTTTCTCGAACCACTTTTTTCGAATTTGTGTACACTCTAGCTTCTACAGTTTTTGATCATTCGTTATCAAACTCAGCACATAGTTGCTTTATATAATTACGCTCTATGTGAGCCTCAATCATAAACTATATCTTTATTTTTACAATTTTTTTTCATTGCAAAAAATGGTAAAAAATCATACTAAATTTCCACATTAATCAAAAAAAAAAAAATTTCGATATTTTTTGGGGGGATTGAGGTTCACATAGAAGAAACACTTATAAAGAAAGTTGATTTTTTTGAAAAATTGATTTCGGATGAAAATTGTGACCTCCAGGATGTACACAAATTAGCCTACCGGATGGCGACTTACAATGCACGGCAGCTGACCTCTCCGAAATTTTTAGAGGAAAATGTTTGAAAATTTCATAATATACTCTTGAATATATGCATAACATAATTCCATAATATAAATGAAATATACTTATTCCTTATGTGTAAAAAAAATTCGTAAAATACGCTGTCCTATACATTCACTTACACCTATTTTCCCCCTTTTAAAACCAATTAGGAGAAAGTTAGCAGACATTGGAGGAAATTTAGAAAAAAATAAAAGAAAATTGAAGAAATTGGGGAAAATTATTATAAAAGATATGGGCGAAATTTGGACGAATTGACACACATTTAGAATGGAATGAGAAAAATTTTGAAGACATTAGAAGAAATTCTGAAGAAATTGGGAAAAATTCAAAGAAAGATCCGGTTGGATAAATCCCGTCTCGACGAACTCACACACAACGCACAGCCTAAACTACTCGAGATAAAGACATTATAAAATAAACTACTTAATATTTTTTTGCTAAGCGCACATATTACTTTCTTCATTAGTAAATTACACCCGTGCGAAGCCGGGTCGGGGAGCTGGTATAATTATAAATATTCAGGTTTTGATAAAATCCCAAGAAAAGCAATTATAATAAACCTCATAAACAGAAATATAAAAAAAAATTAAAGTGACCAATCTAAACTTTTCATTTCATGAAGCCACGAAAATATGTGGTAGAAGAAAGAAACTTTTTTAAAAATTAAAAAAAGCAGAACATGGCATGAAAGCATAAAGAAAATTCTGCAGCGGAAAAAACTGGTTTTCAAGATAGCTAGAATATTTGGGAAAGTGGAAAGTAGTTTGCGGAAAAATGTATCTCCGGGTACTATCAAGAAGTGATTATATGTAATTTTTCATATGAACAAAAATTTGTCTATAATAATTTTTGAAATGTTTACCAAAATATGATATACAAAATAGCGTCTTCAGTAATTATTATAAACTTATTTTCTGACTTCTGGAAAATTTGCACAAATGTGAATTTATATATCAAAAATGAAAAAAAAAATTAATGCACCCCATGTCTTTATTCTTTGTGGTCTATTTGTGTCAAGTTATGTGAAATTTCTTGAATAAAAGGCACTTTCCTTTATGGTGAATTTCTCAAAAGCTAATGTTGGTTTCACTTTTAAAAGGGTTGCAAACCACTTGTCCTGAAAATATTCGCAAGAAACGGCAGGTGCATTCTAAAAATCTTTGGTACTTTACCTGTCGCCATGAGTCCGAACCCATGGTCTCTGGTATTTAGGTATGTCGTCCATGCATGTAGTAAATATGCACTCTCTTCATCCAACCGTCGTGCGCCGTTGGTCGCTTGCAATCCTCAGCATCTTTTGTGGACGAAATCGTTAGGAAGAAAAACACGTCGCACGTAATAAAGATATTAACAAAGTGAAAGTATTAAAATAATAATAAAGCTGTATTAACATTTCGTTTATAATGAACAATGAACCATTAATTCGTGCGATGGAAGGCATGTTATTAAGTAAATTAAATCAAATTATATAAATCAATTACGACCCACGTTGCGCTTACAAAACCCCAAATTAATTTATAATGTCAAGATTATAATTGCTGTACTTTTTTCGAAGCGGATTAACTCCACAATGCGCTTTTTGAAACGTTTTGTTCTTGGAGAATAACTGGATTTGAAATTTTCTGATTCAAACAGCGACGTGACCTGTATTAATTGCTTCCATCAGGTTCAAAACTCTTTGTTGGTTTAACCGACATCTGAAGACGTGACGACTTTGTGTAGGAGCGCTATTTTATAACGGAAAATTAAATAGATCTGATAAAATAGAAAAAAACACTGTACGGTAGATTTTTTAGTTGATCGCCGCGCGCCGTTGTTAATATTGTCCTTCGTTACTGATGTGGGAGTTCATAAAGTAATATTTTTTCAGACCATTGATTTACGACATATACTAAACAATTATCGATTATTGAAATTAGCAACGCTAATGGAGCTGGCAGAATGTTATCTAGATGCGAAACTTGTTTTTCTTTAGTGAACGAAAAAAAAAAAACAGTCAAACGTAGTACATTTTTTAAAATTTAATTTCGCTAATGTGGAAATTATGTTATTGATAATTTGTTTCTCTACTGCTAATATTTATTCCTGGTGATAAATATGAGTTATTTGTTTTATTCGACAAATACAACAGTTGCAGTCAGTTTACACCTTGAGAACCTAAATGTTTTTCTATGATATGTGAAGGCTAATCTATGCATAAATTAAGTAAATACAACAAGCGCTCAAAAAAAATAATCAACGAATTTTTCGTGAACGAATACGTAGGGCTCAGATTGAAATGTTACTTAGACATAACCAATTGCGTTTCTAACTTCACATTTTTCATAAACCTAAAAAACAAATTCAACACACTTTTAAAAGAGTTTTTTTTAACATAGTATCACTGTCAATAATGTCATTTCAAATTAAGCGACGACATACTCCCACCATAACAAAAGTGTGGTTAAGGAAAATTTTCTCTTTATTTTAAATGCATGAAAAAAGCGTTGAAAGTTTTTACACAATAAAAATTTAACTATTTGTATAATAGTTTTCAAGTTTTCAAAATAAATTGTACATGTCCAGTTTTAGCCAACATTGTAGATGTCTGTTGGTAGTCTTTTTTTTCAAAATTTATTTTAGACACTGAGATCTTTCAAAAATTTTGTACCCATTTTTTAATAGTTTTTGGAGCAAGACTTTCATTCTTTTAGATCAGTACGGATTTTTGGAATTTTGGATATTTAAATTTTTTAATCTAGAAATTTTAAGGCTTGTTCCGTTTCATATCTGATATCCGATGAATGATGACCTAAAATCGAGACTTTTAAATTTGCGTTTCTGATACTATTCAGTTATCTTTATCGTTATTTACCTATTTAAACAATTCTTAGATGATAAAACATGCACGACCGTTATGTCTGGCTCCATTCTGGATCCAATTTTACCTGTCTCCGTGAAACCTGAAAAATCGAAAATATTCCCGTCACTCTTTAAATTATGCAAACCCTTGTACCTAACATAAAACTTATTGCCGTATTTGACGTTATGAATGTTGGTCTCGGCAAAACAGCCTCTTTGAATAAAATAAAAATACAATTACGTATGCAAAAAACCCGTTTCGAAATGAATAGGAGCAACATTACTCCTTTTTTCTAACCTGCTCCAACCAAACGTGATGGACCATTTGAGATGAGCATGGACCGGAACAGACATCCGGTTATGACGCACACCTCTACTTACCACTCCTTAAGATGGCGGATTAAAATTATTATAGGCAAAACACGTGCATTACGCGGTTATTGTACTACTTGTTATGCTCGAAGGGCGCATTCAAAAGGACAATAATTTACATTTACAAGTTGAAACGAAGGCGATTCGCCGTTGATGGCGTCGTAACTTACCGAAATTGACCACTGGGTTAGTGCAAATTGGAAACGAATGGAAAAGGGAGTGATGTGCATAAAGATTAATTCGAGGAAGTTCGAACCCAGCGCTCAACGCCTCGTTATCCATAAACAATCGACCATAGATGAGTCACGGTAATTAATACTAATAAATACTCCGAAAACACCTTCGCATCGACACATGCTCAACAAAGAACAGATGGTTCAAATTTTCACCCTTGAAACTTGAAAAATTGTGAATCTATAACAACATTTTTTTGGTTCTATATTTGAAGACCTGGAAAAAAAATCCTAAAATTTTCTCTTTCGAAAAAATAATGTTGAAAACAATCTACTTTTTGATATTATTGTTTTTATTTATTTATGATCGAGCCAAAATTTTGTGATTTTTGACAAATTACCGAAGTGCATAAAAATGTATATATGTGAATTTTGCTTAAAGCTTCTATTTTTAGGTTCTTAGGCAATTATTTTAATTCAAAATGTTTAAGACCAATTTATTACTTTGCGTATTTGCATATTGTAAATGCTTTCAGATTTTATGAATAAACTACATCATACGTAGGTACAACTTCCAACACATTTCTTGAATCGATAGAAATATAGACGGCTTAAAAATCAGGAAAAACATATAAACATCTAACATTTGTTAAGAACTAATAATAAAATCGTTTTATTTATGAAAAATTTCCATTTTATAATACAACAGTGTTTTTTTTATGTGGGAAATGTCCGATTATTATTAATATTATTATTACTATTATTATTATCGTTATTATCGTTATTACCATTATTGTCGTTATTATCATCAATATTATTATTATTATTAAAGGTGCCCTTATTTCTTTGTGCGAAGAAAAATTTTAGCCATTTCTCAACTTATCGAAATCACGTGATTGCATTTTTTTATCATCAATTCACTCTATATTCAATTCTAGAACGAATAAACGAACGAATTATTTAGTGCTTATTCAAAAATAAAAAAAATATATTTATGAAAAATCAAAAAATAAAAAATGTTATACCTAAAAAAATGCATAGCATCGAAACGATGAAAATGTCGAATTATTTAAAAATTCTACATGATCTGGAAATTCTAATAAATCAAAAGATTGCAACGAGTATAAAGACTGTAGACAATTTGAAAATTTTAAGAATGTATAGAGTTAACAAAATTGAAGTATAAAATTTTTCCAAAATATCTGAAAGTTTATTTGCTATGAAAAATTTTCCCAAAAATGAAGTATATAAAAGATATAATGGGATTGATTAAAATATATATATATTTAAGATATTTTTAAATACTAAGAAATCTAAAAAATTATAAACCATTTAATAAAAAACGCAAATTCCAAAAATATAAATATTTACAAATCTAGAAAATTTAAAAATAACAATCTAAAAATAGTGAAATAAATCCAAATAAATCTAGGCCAGCTTAAAAAAAATATATTTTAAAATGTTCGTAATTTAAAAGATCCAGAAGATCCTAAGGATAAGTATTGTAAAAAATCTATGGAGAAAAGAAACTATGAAAAAAAACAAAGAATTTAAAAAATTATAAAAATTTCAAGAATTTAATAAATTATCGAAAGAATCCGAATACGCCAAAGAATTCAAACAACCTACATTTTTGAAGACGTTTTTAGTGAAAATGACAAAAGCCAGCAAGTCGAACTTATTTACTATTTGAGCTTCATACCTAAATCTCTATTTAGGATCAGATTATCTGTTAATTGCTTAGCGCCCTTTTAGCTGTAAATTCGGGTCATTTTATCGGAACAACCCGATCCTAGCCGCGATTTATAATTTATACAAAAAAATAAAGGGTGTAAGGGTCCGTGGTTTATTTTTATGTAGAGCACCTGGCAGCGAAACCAGGTCGGCAAGTTAGAGCACACCTGGTTGAATTGCCGACTCCAGGCACCCTTGATTTAATAAGTAGTTTTTTATTCGCCGAGACGATGTTTGAAATAGTGTTTGCGAGATAAAAATTTGTCGCGGTTGACCTTTCTAGGCGACGTTTTTGGTTTGTTTGATAAATAAACGGCTTAATGGCACCAAATGCAAAAATATAATAAACGTTTTAAATGCAGATCACGATTGATTTCCAGCGGGGTGAAAGACAGTTCCATTAGTAACGAGTTGAAGGAGATTATTGTCTCGTTTCGCTGAACCGATAATGTCGAGATTGACATTTGGTGCGGCGTAATTGTTTTAATATTTGAAGTGTACAAGCGGGAAACAATAATAAATAATTTTATCGCTAATGGCGGGAATTGAGAACGAATGAGTAATTGGCGCACGTATATATATTAACGGCGGAATTTGCATAACTTGGAAAAGAGACAGCTCCAGAAAAAGAAGAAATTGCATAAGTTGAGACTACATTTTTTCACGAACTATTCTGAGCCTTTAATACTTATGTCCTACATCAGATTAGCAGTCATTAATTTGTTCCAGCAGTCACACTTTTTTAAATGAGCAAGTCAAATTTTTAGTCTTTTTTGTCTAATCAGAAGTTATTTTTTCTTTAAATTTGAAGAACATGTTTAGAAATAAACCAACATGATTAAAGAGCTTTAAAAACTGATTTTAAATTTGTTATTGAACGCTTATGAAGACATGCAGTCGAACTGACTGAAAATGTTCTTCACGAGTATTGAAAAAAGGGAACGGAACTGATATTGAATTTTATAATTACTGGAATTTAATAACGTATTTATCCGATTGTGATAACTTAGATGATTTTACAAGGATAATTCTGTTATGTGAATTTATGACTACACTTTAACTGTTAGTTGTTCCCTGCTCCCAATTTGTTCCCACTTATTATTCTCGGATTGTTATCTAAAGATTATGAACGTTAGCATACGTAACTTGGCCTATGCATTAACCTTTCAAATATAGCTTTCATTTCATTATTACCATCATTTATTCGTTTTAAGCTATAATTATCCAGCATCTGATTTTCCGCGTTAAACACTGACTATCGTATGTCACGAGGGGTGTCGAAACCTCCGAACACCTTTACCGACAGATGCCATTTTTCGAACAATTCTATCAGTTATATTTTCCCAGGTTACATCTGGTCGCCAGCACTCGACCACACAGTACCTGAATTTTCAATTTTTCACGACTTTTACAGCGAACGTGACGATAGAATGCCTCATCGATGCAACACATGGCAATTTTATAGTATTAAAAGCAAGTCACTTCTACAAGTGAATAAACAAATGCAAATTTTTAGTGCCGGAATTTCCGAAAAATATCTGCACCTGGTAGATAAAATTCCCACAAGAATGAAAATTTCTCTCATGCGATAAATCTCGGCCAATTGAGGGTACATTTTCGATTCGGACATCTGGTAAAGGGGGCGGAAATAATTCTCACGACATCGTTAATTATTTTGACTACTACTAACTGACGTTTAATAGTAGTGTAATTATGCTCGGGTGTGATTTAAATTTCTAATAAAATGGCTGCAATTAGTAACATGTCGGATTAATGGGTATTTATCAGGGATTAACGGAGTGGAATACTTGGAATTAATTTAAAACTTTATATTCTTGATGCGATTGAGCAAATAAACTAGAACGCGTGGTTCCAGCAAGTATTATCTAATGAAAATCCCGCGATTTTAAAAGAACAAACACTTGAGCGTTTATTTTTATTTATTTTGTAAATTTTTTTGGGTTTTCTTAAAACTATTAGCAGAAAAAGTAATACAAGTTTGCACTTCTATTAGAAATACCGACTGAAGCTGGTTCGTTCATTAGTCATACTTTAACGTTTTCTTATAATAGACTTAAAGCAGATTTTTCTTTGTTTTTTTAGTTTGTTTTGTCTGCTTATTATTATAAAAGCATGACGAGACCACAAATTCAAAGATGGTGGTATGATCTCTTCTCTAATTGTTTCGGAACCGCCAAAAGTTCTAGTTGGAGAGCTCTAAAACTCGAATTGTTCAACAATGTTCTTAATTTCGAAATACAAGTCAGAACTTTTATTGCTATTCCGTTTTTCCAAAGTTTGGTAATTGTATCGGTTTTAATTCTGAGAATGGCCCCGTCAAAGATTCCCACATTCCCGCTCAAACGAAACCATATAAACAAATTGCATAAAGATCCCTTTATTATTTAAACAAATAAAGGGTGCACAATTTACACAAGAACGGAAACTTTTACAAGTACTTGCAAGGTGTGTTTATTTATTTAAATTCGATTATACCTGCCATCTATAAAAGTTGCAAGTGTCACACTTGTCTTAACGCGCCAAAATGCGGTAACGCACGCGTCAGCTGCTTCTCAAAGACCGTTAAACGCCCTTAACCACCCTCCTCACCTACCGTTGAAATCACCATTCCTGACGCAATTTCCCTTGCGAAATCGCGAGTGGCGAAACGCGATTTTGTTAAAAAATACAAATCCAGCGGCGGCGAGAAATCGCTCCGGTTAACAATACGGTTTCAGAATTCGGTAGCACACCTGCTTTTATCCCCTCTCGATAACAAGTGAGTGTCGATTGGATACTGAAATGGTTGTAGATTGTGATTGGTTCAACGGCACGTGCAAGCAAGAGTGGGGATATGGTTATTAGTGTGCAAGATCGCAGGACCGAAGCAGAACTGTTTGAGCTTTAGCGTGAGACTGTTGTTCATGTGTTTGTGGGTGTTGTGAGATGTTGGATATGACCATGGCCAAGAATTACGCGCATTGTCCGCTGAAGAAGAGACCAGTACAGATTTTTGATGATATACCAGGTAAATTGCAGTTGCGTGGTCTGAAGATTAGGGATGGAAAATATATATTTTTTTTTGGAAAAAGTCTTATACTCGGGCAAAATAAAAAACATTTGCTTTTAAAAAAAAAAATCTTTAATTATAAAAAAAATTAAACATTATAATGGGCAAAAGTTTGGAAAATATCACGACTAGTTTTTTGGGTATGATAGATATGCCGTGGCAAGAATTAGCAAAACTCAAACTAAGGAACTTCTATGACTTTTATATTTATGTATATTTTGTAATATTTAGTCGAAGGTACAAGATTTTTGCTATTCTTTGTCTTATCTATTGACGCAATTTTTATTATTATTATTATTATTATTATTATTATTATTATTATTATTGTATAAATATATAATTTCTCCTTGCAATAATGTTAGTGACTAACTAGGTGTCCCTTGTACCTATTATTTAAAAAGTTCACGTTATTGCTAAAACAATCAATAAAAGCAAATATGGAAATCAGCCTTCAAAAGCAATAATAAATTTAATATAACATATTTTCGACTCCGGAGTCGATCAGTTTTTATTTACTATTTGTAACTATTTTAGGAAAAAAGAAAAGATCCTATCCTCTAATCTGAAAATATTATCTACTGATTTATTTTTAAATATGAATTATCATATCTAGATACTTAAATCTGTGGGGTATAGATAGATTAGTGTTTATGTTTATGAGGTCGAAATAATAATTGTACTAATTACTTTTGTGTTTTTTTTGCAGATGAGCCAGAAAACCTGAGCACGAAACCGGAAGACCTTCGTCGAACCGGTCGCCTGGCTTCCGTTTCGCCGTCCTCCCTGTCTCCAGTATCTCCTCATTCATCTGTGAAAACTTCTCCACCTCCGTCGCCCCCAGTACGTTCTCCATCGCCCCAGTTCTACCCAAAATCAGAATTGCCATACCCAGCCCCCATCAGCCCGGAATATGCCCCTCAAACTTGGCATCGAAGCGTCGCACCACTCTACCCCCCAGTCTACCCTTTTGTTCCTGAATGGGGAATGAGCCCTGCTTCTCCCTACAGCGACAGCTCGTTGTCGCCGCCACACCACCAACAACCAATCCAACCGTTGGCTCTACGTCCTGTGTATCCAATGGAAACAACGTGGTCTGCTTCGCCGCCCCCGACTGCTGCTCCTGAAGATCTCTCGGAAAAAAGGCGACAAGCCCGCCACCAGTGTCCTGACTGCGGAAAAAGTTACTCCACATTTTCGGGGTTGTCGAAACACCGACAGTTCCATTGTGCTGCTGGTGAAGGCCCGAAGAAGTCGTTCAGTTGCAAGTTCTGCGAGAAGGTGTATGTTTCCTTGGGAGCGCTGAAGATGCACATACGCACGCACACACTTCCGTGCAAGTGCACAATTTGTGGAAAAGCGTTTTCGCGGCCTTGGTTGCTTCAAGGACACATCCGTACGCATACTGGAGAAAAACCGTTTTCGTGCTCGTATTGTAATCGCGCTTTTGCGGATCGTTCGAATTTACGGGCGCATCTACAGACGCATTCTGATGTAAAGAAGTACTCGTGTCCGACCTGCAGTAAAACCTTCTCGCGGATGTCACTGCTGACCAAACATGCCGAAGGTGGATGTGGTGGAGCGCCGGAAAAAATGTATTAGAGGCGTTTCCACGGTCAGACATTCCTGTTCCTTCTCACAGTATTTGGTTGTTTGGTAAATTGTGCCTTTGCGAAGACTGACACGACGGAAATGTACAAATATTCCTACCACCTGTTTATAGTAGGTTAAGAAAAGTTAATATATTTTTGTAAATACACGGGCTGAATCAGCCTTATTTTCTAGTCAATACGTTATTTTTATGCCATTGTATAGTGCCTTACTTAGTCTTATTGAACGTATATTACAGATTTTATACTATTATTTAATAAAACGAATCACAAAACTTTCAAACTGTGTTTTATTTAGTTGAGCTTTGAAAAGCTCGTGAAAAGTAAGTATTTGCTGAGAAAATAGTATTTTTTTTTTGTTTATGGGTCAGTGTTAGAATCTCGACAAAAGTAAGTACTTCAAAATAAATACTGATGAGCACTTTTGGTAGCTGGGACAAAAATGATTAGAAAAATGTTGGTATTAATAGGTCCAAATAATACCGGGAGTAAACGGATTTTAAAGATAGAAAATCGCTTGTTTTGAAAAAGAAGAGGTTGATTTTTAAACTGAAATAAGGAATAGTTTTAATACATGCAAGTTTAACACATAAATCCGGCTTAGATAATAATTAATTACAATTAATTCTAAACTACAATTAAACTGACGTTTTGACTTGTAAAGTTAAAAAAAGATTTAATTAGCGATTAGCGCTAGATTTGTTTGATATAATTTATTCTTCATTAACGGTACCGTATTAATAAATACACGGCACTAATAAAGTTAGGGATAACTGACATGTTTTTTTTTTTAATATTGTGGTTTATATTTACTAGAAGAGTTACTGATAACATAAGTTACTGTAGCTTAAGCATTTACAGCAGACTAAGCCTAAAAAGAAAATATGGTGAAACTATAAAAAAACAAATTCTGTTAGAGAACGCTTTAGAACTGCTATTTCTAGAGGTGCCAGGGCCAAGCATGTCCGTTATATGATGTTAACAATTAAAAACCTTTTTTCAATTTAGTTTTCCTCTCACAAAATGTTTTCTTTTCCACTGGAGCTTTGTCCTCTTTGGAGATAAATCTCATTTTGGGTTAGAGGGTGATAGTGGATGTGTTTGCGTGTGGATAGAACCTGGTATACGGTAAAGAGGTGACTCTTTAGTGGTAAACGCAGATTAGGTTAGAAGACGCAGAACTTTGCATCCGAAGGACAATATCTATGATAAAGACATTGTCAACAATTTTCTCTCATGATCTCAAGTTGTCATCAAAATATCACATTTTTATTTAAAATTCAGTTTGTTGAATTAACCTTTGTATGAATTTTGGTAGACGTTTTTAACCTATTTTTTATTTCTTAGTCTAAATCTTTTACATTTCAAAGTAAAGCTATTTTTATGGTCATTGTCTTCACTAACTACAACATATTAGCGCAGTGTAACTCCACTCTACATTACATTTCTCTTTACATGTTTACTGGTTTCTTATAATACCCATAACTCATAATCTGTTAAACTATTTAGATCTATACAAAATATTTCCTTTTCTAGATTGTTACTTTTACAAAAATTAATGACATGTTGTTTTCAACGATAGGAATTCAGATACCTGACTTCAACAATTGTTGAAAAATTGAAAAATAATTACATTGTTTGGTCAACATTATCAGAGATTTAGAGAAGGATTTGAGCACACTTTAAGTAAACAGATTAAAATACGAAAAAAAAATTTTTTAAACAAACATAATTTTAAAGCAATATTGATGTAGTTTCTGAATGAAAGTTTAGTAAACTCATATTTTTTAGCAAGAGCTTTTACACACAATACAAAACTACAACGAGGCCAGCGATCTTCGATAAAACCCACACGAATTAATTATAAAATTCATCGTTTGTCTAATAAAAATCTAAGTTTCTTTACCAATGTGGACCATCTTTTTATGTGTCCTCTAAGCCTAAATCCGCAAAATTACCATTTTAATGTGTTCGACTCGTCAACTCTACCCTGCAACACCCATAACTCTTCTCCAATCGTGAAAGCAACGTCAATTGTCTAAACCGTAGAATTCCACCTTAATCGTTGCAATTTTTCACCTGAAATCGCGGGAATAAGGTCACAATCACCTATAAAATTTTTCGTCCCGTAAGCCACCGTTACGTAATAGCTAAACAGTCCAATTAGCAGGTGGCCAGAAATCCCGCAAATACATATATAGTAAATCCTCGTTTGCATTAACGACTCTGCCAACATTAAGGATGATAGTATGGTCGGAATAATGACTGGCATGACTCACGTTAGTCCATTATAACTCCGCACCGTCTACTACACCGATGTTTATGTGATTATATTTGAATATATAAATTGATTTAGACTTGTATGGGCAGTGTGACCAATTATAAATATGATACGAGTTATCCGCCGGTAGAGCCTTGTTCCGGCGTCAATATTATGAACCGAGTCGGTCATAAAGTTTTTGTGTCGCCGCCGTATACAGAGTGAAACAGAAAAAAGAGCGTTTTAACAAATGACTGCGCGTAAGGAACGACATTTCCTACTGCGTGAAACCACGTTTATGGCAGTTACGGACATTTTGACGCTTTAAATGTACGGATGAAAATCTCAAACCATTCGTTCCATTTTATGTAATGATTGGTTTATCTAGAAGTAAAAGAAAGCGAGATATTTTTGTTTAGACTCTACTAGTAAATTAAAGCTCTTGTCTTAAATATTTAGGACAGTTAGGATCTGTGCTTTACTATCTTTATTATATTTTTTATACTTGGCCATGGATTTTTATTTGCTTCCAAATGTATGCTAAACATGTTTACTTATTCTCGGATTTACGTTTAGTCCTGGTAGGTATTTGTAAAGCTTTGTGTATTTATTTGTTGTTAAAGTTCAAATTTGCAAGTCGCAACAAATAAATCATAGTATTTGATATTTTCAATAAATTTTATTAATATGTAACTACTTCATTTTATTATTTTTTTAGTTCAACTATGTAGTTTGTAAAATTGAGAGTGTTTGCTTATTTTTGTCATATCCATGTGATCTAAAAATATTTTTTGCGATTGTTATTTGAGTTACTTGAGAAATTTGGTTAGACAGTCTTCGTGTTTCGTGTGCAGATGATTAGAATAATTGCACACTTATTTCCGATGATTATTCCGTTCGATTCCAATTATGGTGTTCCCACGATGTCAAAACACGTCCGAAAAGTTGTGAAAATCCACCTGCGAAGCCCACAATGCAAATCTCATGAGTCATCCTAATCAATCCTTTTGGTTGCATTATTCATGTAGACATTTTTCCTGAATCGTCGGCAAGTGTCTTCGACGATTTGCCCACACCACGCCTGAAGTCTTCATTTGCACAGAAGGATGGCGGGTCAGGGCTACGACACCCTTTTACTCGATCAAATCAGAAGAAGCCATTTCGGACCGCATAGTTTTTAACAAATTGTTAGCTAACTACTAACAATGAGTGCACAGATCATTAATAAAACATGCGCCACACACGAGGTCACGAACTCCTAACCACACAATACGAACCTTTATCTTTATTCACTTATTACAAAAACAGACCAATTAACGTGCTTAAATTACGAGGAGGAAGAAAAATCGGCGTGGGAGGTGACGTGGCGCAATCCGAAAAAAATATCCAACAACAAAAATTGGCAGGTATTTGCTGAATCAGCGCATTGAGGAAGTCGAGACAATGGCCAACTTCTCCGGTGGATTTTTTCCATTTTTCTCGATTAACCCACACGAAATATGAATTGATGTTTCTATCCGACGATAAAACCAGACAGCCTCCACAAAACAGATCGATGCGGCTGTAAATCTTCAACTTCTGGACTTTTTACGCGCTGGACGTTTATGGCGAGGTGCACATGCCATGAGATATGCTGCCCTCGAAGCTGGTAATTGATGGCTTTTCGGGGATCTTAAATTTGAAGACCATCCTCAAAACTCGCTCTTCATCCGATAACAGTACACCACTAAAATTGAGTCATTATCTAGAAATTCTATGGTTCTAGCCATTTGGATAATGACCTCACTGATACTATCACAGTCACGAGTTTGCCCAAATACAGGCCAGAAAAATGATATTCACACCAAATTTTGCCGATTCAAGAAATAAGCTCTGTACTATTTCAAGAAATCGCCAAAACATTAATTTCGTTTATTTTAGTTGTAAAATGTATCTCCAAGTCAACTAAATAAATACAGGGCCACATCTTCGCCTCACTACAGCTCCCAACTGTAAATCTTAAGAAACCTTAATCGCATATTCAGTACGAGATTTGCACATAAAAAAGGTCAATTATGAATAATGCAAAATGTAAAAATTGATTGCAATGACTCACATGAGGTCAGTTTTGTAGGCAGGTGGACTGAATGCTTAGAAAATGCACCTAAAAAGTAGGATTAGCTATCGCTGTGCGAAAAAATCGATTCTGTCAATATCTCACAGTCATCCTTGTAAATGAACTCTTGATACACCTATATGGAACAATAACAACAATGCTCAATTGTGTATGCTTTCAAGTCGTTCGAAAAACACTGAATTAATTAGTTCAATACGAAAGAAACGAAACAAAAGACAGGTTTTTGTGGTGGGCTTTTAATAATGATACTAGACGATTGCGTGGCAGAACGGCTAAAGTAAATGGTGGAAATTTTCAAAAATAACGACGAGAAAGTACAAAATTTGGTTTATTTGATCCATCTGTTGGCAGATGAAAAGATGCAATTCGATAATGTTCATGGTAAAACTACATTTCAGAACTTATTAAAAAGTTATGTTCCTGTCTACCTTACAAGTTGTTGAAAAACAACTTCTTAGTAGTTATTTACAACAATAAATAATTTTATTGAGTTTAGTTATTGCTATTTTGTTTAGTACAAGATTATTATCATAATTATGTCTTTATAACAAATCAATCATAATCTGTGCCATTGGTGTCATTAAGCCAAGTCGTAAAGAAAAAGACCTTGGCAATCACTCAGAACTTTAACAAACACACTCGGTGTTTCAGGATTTAGTAGTTAGTGTGTGTTCCTGGTTTCAAAATAGGTATAGAATCCTTTTCACAACAAATGTTTATTCTTATAATTATTACTGTAATAGTAAAAAATAAATATTAATAAATTTTATAATTTTTTTAAACAGACGAAAATTACGATTTTTGATTTTAACATGGCTTCAAGTCTCACTTCCGAATACATATTAATTTTTTTTCCACAAAGCAAATAACACTACTTTTGAGATTTTCTTGTCTAGTACCAAGGTTATGTGTAAAATTTCTATCTAATCTAGTTTACATAAAAATTGTGTACACTGGTTTTTGCGCACCAAAAGAAATATTCTTATCTTTCACCAAAATGTATACTAAATGAAAATCATTTTTTAAAGATATTAATCAAATATTTTTTCGTAAAAGATTATTTGGTTTTATTTTGAGGGTAACAAACTATATCAGGTCATTGCCAATTATTGCGTATACTTATCTAAAAGTTGACACTAACTGAAATTTGAGCACTTTTAAGTTTACACAGTTCATATCTCTGGTTTCCGCGTGTGGAAAATCTTTTTTTCATATTTCTTCACTCTTCTTATTGCAAACTTATAGATCCTTTCACAGAAACGTCAAAGTCCTTGGATCAATCGGCGCCGCACAGCCCACAATAAATTGCATTTTTATTTACTCAAATGACCGTCTCTCGAGCAAACATTTGTCCTTCGGCGGAAGTCTTACGAAAAAGACGAGCCCTTGATCGACCCTGAACCTCATACGGATTGATCAAATATATAATCTTTGATTAAATAAAAATTCAATAAATAAAATATTCAAGCCTAACATCCTATAGATGTATTTGTATTTGGATCAATCACTGATACTGTGAATTCAAGTTTAATAACCTTTTTTTATTTTTCGAGGTCAAGATTAAGCTCGATATGCAAATACTCCCGTGACCATTCATATTTTGGCTAAAAGTTTGATGAAGATAAGACAGGAGCACGTGAACAGGACAATGAAGCTCGCAAAAGATAAAGCTTTCATTTGCAAATTAAATGCTCATTGGGGATGTCAATACGTAGATTTAAATCTGTTTTTTTTTTTCCAAACAGTTGTGCTCTTAAAACCACAGCACTTTAATTTTCATTTAATTGGCAGAGTTTATTTTCTTCTCAGCAAGCACGAGTAGCAACTAGTGTTTACTAAAAGGACATAATAAAAGCATGTGCTTATTCATTTTTTAGTCCTGGAGTTATTCACGTCGGCGGTGAATACATAAATCTTCTACTGTTTATTGTGATTATAGTTCACTGTATTAATGAAGATTAATTAATGCAATTTACTGTGCAAACTTTAGCTAACCTTTGATCTAGCAATGAACTAATGTTGGCTAACATTTAAGGAATTTTCGGCCTACATTTGTAAGTTGCTCAACATCTGAAATTATAGTTTCACCCAAATTTTGTAAATTACATTGACGGTGAAATTAACTCATAAACTGCTATTTGGTTTATATAGAGTATCTTTTTGCGCTTTTTTAGTTTTATGTACTTTTTATATTTTCGAAATATCAAATTAAGATTTGAAGGAAAAAACGCATAAAATTCAATCAAAGAGGAGTAAAATATTTAAGTAAATCTGGAAAAAATAATTAAAAAAATGTAAAATTAAATTAGACCTTGGAAGAAGATGGGATTACAACTTTAATGTTCAGTTGTCAGAAATCAAAAATTTGAAACTTGAAACATTTTTCAAAAAGCAGCAAATAATTAACGATCTTGCCAATTGCAAAAATCTGCAACAATATTGAAGATGCGTCCTAGATTCGACCCGGGGATGTTCCAGTTTGTACGTCCATCAATCAGCAGTCAGGAGCCATCACCAAGTGATAATTAATTGAACGGGACCGCGTCCGATGGACGTGAAAATTAATGGTAAGCCTTTAAAAGACAATACATCAGACCGATAGTATCTAATAGCGTATATTTGAATTTATGCACAATTCATGATTTTTTCGAGTATGGGAACCGACGAATCTATTCATTAGAATTGTTAATGGGAACAACTGTTAGGTGATGTACGTTTAGTCTGGCCCATCGGGGTCAATGGTACCTGATATTCCACAAAAGGCCGTTTTCGCCTCAACTCTATAAGTCAAAAGCTCGAACCCAATAAATCGGAACGCTCTTCTAAACGCGCAAATCGCAACATCTACATACGTCAGAATAACTCTGCAACATTCCTATACATATTAATGAGCCGATTGGATCGATGAAGTTGTAATCATATGCAGATATCTTCCGACGCCGCGCAGTGTTTATATCACCCCGGATCAAAGACAGCGCAACATGGAGGACTCATTTCTTTCTTCTTTTCGTTTTGCGTCCACCTGCGATGCGGGGTCATGTGGCTCTGCACGACCTTTATTGTGTCACAGCCTTATTTTGGGGGAAGTATGAAAATATTGATGCAATTCCATTGTATGTAAATGGGCATCGCGCACCCATCCGATAGTCATCGACCACGATATGCACCAAAGGGGCACTTCGATATAGGTGCAGCGAACGCGCACAAATGCCTTAATGATGTCACACGATTTAAGGTCACTAAACCATTTTGCGAGAGCGAGGACGCGTAATCGACACTTATCTAATATTATATCAATGAAAAAATTGAATAAATATTTAATATTTATTTACAATTTCTAACTCTTCTACAAAGAAATGATAATTTTCGGACCTTACCCAAATCAGTATCAGTGTACATTACGAAATTTTTGAGCTTTTTGATTGTTAAAAAATATAAAGGTACGTATTATAAGTATTTCCGGTAAAGCATTACTCTAAATTGGATACCCTATGTGGTACTTTTTTCAACTTTGACGCTTAATACAAAAATCCGTGTTCATTATCAGTGTGAAAAATGAAAAGAAAATTTATTTCTCTAGGGAATGAATTGCTTGGTTTTTGTTCCTATTTCTTAAAGATGATTAATTTCGCATTATGCATTATGTATGATGAATTGATGAGTGCTGGATGTTTTGCTCAAACTTGGTCTGCAGGTTAATCATACACATACCTAGTTATTACCGCCAATCCTAGGCGCGAAGTTTTAATATTTGGTGGCTTCTATATTTACTCTGAACTATCGTGCACTCTGCATGCCTACCAACCCATTCCTGAAAAAGATGCAACCGCCGATAACCCTTCACCCACGACCCCGCAACTGTTTTTTTCTTTTCTCTAGTCTGTTGCCTCCCAGCCTCCAAAGCCTCGAATTTTCCGCCCCCGCTTTCTCCGAGCACCTCTTGGTTGCCACCACACAGGAAAGCGCCAATTAATAAAGCGCGTCGCCGAACAGGTGTTTACATCTGTTAACCTCGTTGTTAGCAACAATGATGGCGCGATGGGAACAGCGAAAACGGAATAGAATTTCAATATTGTCCTGAGGCGTTCTTCGAATAACTCAGCTAAATAAAGACTTTGCATCAACCTGATCTGAATGAAAAGGCGCCATTTTTACTGGTGTTGTTGCGACGGAAGACAAGGTCGCCGTTGCACCTGTTCCCATCCTTAATTAAATTGGCCCGACTTTTCCTTTCGGTCCAGTTTCGGAGGTGATGTTCAATTAAAAAAACGAAGAAGTAGAGACGCCGTGAAATCTGAAGAGATCGGAGGCGCGCCATATGGCGAAGGGTCAAAGATGCGGATGGAAGACGGGAATAGCACCCAAAACGGAGATCATTTTTTTTACTGCACACACCATATAAATTGAACAAACAAAATACTAAATTAAATAAAACTTTTGACATCAAATAAGCATACGTAGGTTTCGCGACGTGGCGTCACTTGTCGTAGGAGAAAACCATCCAATTCTGAAACATAATTTTTCTATTGTGTTTCTACAGATTGCCATCAGTGTCGACTCTAAAAGGTTAAATTGGTTATTTATTTAACAAACAATCTTATCTAATTAATATTTACGCTCTCTTAATTAGAAAAAATATGCTTTCTTCTAGGGAGTAGGCTGTGATTGCTATCAATTGGCAGTAGGTGACTTGATTTGTTAGTAGGTTAAATATTTTATTGTTAAAAATGAGGCTCCAGAGTTTACGGACACATTTTTCAGGTGAAAAATGCTTTCACGAAACCATTTACCGACAAAAATTTTAAACAAAAACTTGACTCACATACTGAAAGTGTCGTCTTTAATTGGAAATAATAGCTAATAAACCCACACTACCACTAACTTATCAGTCAACAGTTATTTAGCTAACGAGTATTATAAGTAATGAGCTGTTGGCAAAGATAGTACTGAAACTGTCCAAGTATTTTCACGAGTTAGTCAAAAAATATTTCTTAATTTCCATTTTCAACAAAAACAGAACAAACAAAAAGATTTTGAGCCATACACAAATATTTGAGATGAGTTGAAACCAAAAAATATATAAGCGCAAAAAAAATTGCGTAAAAAGGTTAATATAGACCAAAAAGAAGATGAAGAACAATAAAAATGATGATGTTTGGTAATATTAAGACGTTCTTTTGAAATAATAGTTAGTATTTGTTTTTAAAGTCCATGTGATATCTTTTATAAAATGTTAAGAAAAATGTTCAAAAACGTCGCTTTTTTCTGAGAGCTCCAGCAATTAAGCCCTTATGGACAAAAGACCCAAATAGGAGATTGCATTATAAAATTGTGGTGGTTTTTGCCCACATTTCTGATCCTAGCCTCTCGAAACCCTGCAATTTGCTAGAAAAAAATTTAATTTTCAACGGCCTGTCTCATTTTTTCCTTAGACATTGAACTTGATCTTCCACGTATCCGACCTTCTCTAGGTGTGCCCTGCTTAACCCAATTCCCCGCAGGTGTCTAACCCGTCATGTGCTCTGCGTACGCCCTCTCCTTAGACCGGTGTAAATTCGCGATTCTCCACGCAACATGCCAAGATTAACGGCAGCAATAACCCTCCCAAACCTCGTATTTATGGCTCGCTAATCGCTTTATTCCCGTCTTTTCTTCTCGCTGCCACCTACAGAGCATTATTTCGCGCTTAACGCCGCCGTCCCGAAAATGAGGCTCTTCGTGCATCCGACGAAGACGACCTCCGTTGACGTACAGCACTACATCGCAATAATCGTGCCGTATTTTGCGAGATGAAGAGAATTAATGGTAGCTAAGTAATTCTTTTACAAGCCAACGGCAATCACGAGTGCATTGGCGTTCATTAAACTTAATATCTAATTCATTCAAAATACTGTAATTTCAGAGCGTAAAATTACGCAGGCTATCCTAGTTTTCGATTCGTTTAAATTAAGTATTTTGTTGCGGAGGTATTTCGAGAGGTTCGTTAAGGTTGGGCTTTAATCACTAAGACCGTGAATCGATTTAATTATGAAATTTGCTCGGATGCTGAAAGAGGCCTGAAGGTATAAGAAAAAAGTCGCAGATTATGCCTTAAAGCGTGGTTGGAGTTATTTGCGACGATTTGTAATTTGTAATGAACTTTAGTAATTGGACCTTTATTTCGAGGAATAGGAGAGGTGAGGTCTTATTGCACGTTTAAGGAATTATAGAGGTGTAAAAGAGAGGGTCCCGTTCGGCGACCTGACGTGCCAACTATATGCTTCATTTTCATTCTTCGTAACAAATTTTAATAATGATGGAAAAAAACAAAATCGACGTCAAAATAAAACTATTAAACTATATTTTCCTGTTTCTAAGATCATTTTAATAAGTAATATTATAGTAATTATAACAGCATGGTGTTTAGAAAAGTTTAAACATTAAGAGAAGGTCGAAATTAGAGAAGAGAAGGCGTAAGACTAATAAATCCTGCTAGCATGTTTTTTTTAAATGTTAAGCAACTTTAAAACTTAAATATAATTATTTGAATATAACAATTTAGTAGTAGTGGAACGTCGTTAGGAGTAAAAACTAAAAATGCCGAACAAAGTGACAAATGATTAATCCAAAGTAACTGCAATAATTTTAGTTCTACGCATAATTTAATTTTCGCTTGTTATAAAATGCTGAGGTAGTGTCATCCGGTGGAAGCATGTAAAAATGCTCAATTACAAATAAGCAGTGTTTTTCCAGGCTTTTAGAATTTTTTTTTTCTTCATTGCTTTTTAAAATAAATAAAAAATTCTATCATATAGAATTAGGGTAGTTAATAGGGCTAGGATCTAGATACTCTCAGAAACTACAAAAACAGCATCAATTTATAAATTATTTATAAGTCTGTTTTTATAAATTTTGCAATTAGTAAGAAAATCTTTATCGAATAAAATTTTAGTTGATGCGCAGTGTTTTTTTCACCGATTTTGTACAACGCTTATTACAGCCATAAAATACCGCACAAACTTTTTCTGCCTTTATTATTTATCAAACATTTAACATAATGTTCACAGTGTCTTGAGCATTTCTTCTAGTTACCATTTGCAGCGATGCGATAACATTCATTTATCAATTATAAAAATGCATTTTTAAATATCATTAATATCTATTGTGAGTTCTAGAAATATCTTATAGAACACTGACTTTTGTGCAAGTAGATAAAGGGCTAAGTCAAAAGTTTGATACATAAAATCTCTGAAAAATTAATAATATATATACTAGAACCACAACGTACTTTAATGTAATCTTGTTAATTAATGATTATTTTACCTTCTTAATTTAAATTTACAAAAAAGATAATCTTTTTACAATTAAATTAAATAGTTAAAATTAAATAATAGAATTAAAATTTTAAATTTGTAGTTAAAAAACATATCAATGTATATCAAAAACTGATAGTTATTTATTTAAAAATTTAAAAAAATAAAATTTAAAATGCTAACAAACATTTCAGTAATATCAAAAATGCGTTTCAAAAGCTATAGGTATAACTATAGGTATACTATAGGTATAGAATTTTTATCACCGGCGAGTTCATTCGAGGTCTAGATACGCGAACTCAATTTTTCTACTTTTATCAGCATAAGTAGTCCTGGAAATCCAGGGTTGGAATAAAAACTTTTTTTGGAGGTACTAATAGTTATAATCAGTCAATACCAAGGTTATATACAGTCAAACTAGGTAAAAAATTGGGTAATATAACTCACTTTAGAAGCAGCTTGAGGTTTACTAGTCAAAACTATAAATTTTATTAGAAGATCAAATATTAATTAATTTGTCGGCTACACATGTTTTAATTCATGTTTTAATTGCATTTTTATGCTTTTCACTGAAAAAAGGATAAGGTAAGTTAAGTTTACGTTTATTTTACTGCTTTTGACTTTTGAAAAAAACAGATTTTTGCATATATTTTACATCTGATTAACAATAGAGAAAATTTGATTAGGTCAGTTTGTAACGCTACATTGTCTCTATATGTAAAAAAGCCTATTTATAACTTAATTAAATGCATTTATAAGCAGGGACATAGGTGTAGAAATTTTCCCACATGTTTAAGTTTTATCACTTTTTGTAGTTTTTAATAAATTTTTTTAAATCAAAAAAGTAAAAATGTTTCAAATAAAAAATTAAACAATTCCATGCATTTTCGTATTTTTGTGTGTTTTTAAGAAGAAGTAATAACACTTGTTATTTTTTTTATTCGTAAAATATTTTAAGATTAAAATATCAATGTATATCACCAAAGATGAAATCCAAATAGTTACGACCTACATTCAAGAAGAACATCTAAGTAAATTAACACGATTAGTTGAGTTCCGAATTTTCCAAAGTAAAAATTTTCCATTAAAAAAGAAAAACAAAATTTATTAAATATTATTGTCCAGTTGTTACGAATAAAATTTAGCAGATACTGGATGAATAGTTTAGATCTAATTATCTAAAACTTATACCCTGCTTATAATAATCGAACAGTCAGAGAATTTTTATCGAGAAATTAATCTAGAGTGAATTAACCAGTGTTCTAGAATATTAAAGAAAAATCACAGAACTTGGAGGAATTAAAAAATTAAATAACGCAAGCTTCATTTTAAATTACTGTACTACAATTGAAAAATGTATTGTTGTTATAAATTACTATTTTTTAAGCAGTTTTGTGTGTTAAGTTGTTTTGTTTATGCGTTAAAAAAGAGCATTGTATGGTTTTTTGTTTCAATCGTTTTTCCTTTTTGTAGATTAAAAACTACGAGAACTAACAAAAATGATGTAAACTGGATGTGTTGAAAAATTTTTACTAGAAAAATCATTAAGACAACGTAAAGTGTATACCATGTAAATCCCTCCAAAGCATTTATAAAGATATGATTTGTAGATCGAAAAGTCAAAGTAAATTAAAAAAAATCAAATTTTGACTAACAAGAGTTCTAGCCACATTTTTTTGAAATCTTGATTTGCACTGTTTTTGGTTTTTAGAAATTTAAATTTCTTTTAATGGCGTCAATTGATTGGCTCTTCTTTTTCTGTTAACAAATACCTGTTGGAAGTATTTTTTATGTGACTATACAATTACAATTTACTTCACCATGTAAACTATTAGAGTTAATTACGATGTCAATAATACCTTCATAGATTACGCATTTCTTTCAATTACTGGATCATGGGTCTTTTCCACCAGCTGACATTAAAATTCTTAACAACAATGTAACAGGATGATATATTAAGGAATCTGTATTAAATAAAATTAGTGTTACAAAGAGAATTGAAAGAGAAGCCTCAGGAGGAGTTCACGTTGATTGATAATAACCTATTTGCAACATGAAATCTGATCGAATGAATAAAGCTGCATTTAGAAGTCGTTTCCAACTTACATTACAGAAGACTTTTTTCAGAAATCTTACTAAACTGCCATAAAACTTCTTTTTAGCATTGATAGTAACAATCTTCCTGAACTAGGTATTTGATATTGACTTCCTCCGACTCTTTGCATCTTCCAGTTGTTGACCCAGGTCGTGCGGTGGGGTGCAATTCTTCCTGTCTAACTAACAGATGATCCAACATTAGTTCAGCGCACTGGTTTTGTCTTTTCTAAATGAGAGCACGTCTCATTGCGACATGCAAGCGCGCATTTGGGCCATCGCGACTATTAATCAGGTGTATGGCGCAGTTTTGCACTCGTCTACCCATGTTACACGTGATCGATGAACCCATTACCTGGGACAAGACTCTTCATGCCGACATTATCACGCCGCCGACTCGATTTAACGCCATATTTGCGCGACGCTAATCGCAGTACGTGGGAACTTTTCGCCAAAATTTGCGCTTATTATCGGCGCAGACATCTTCGCTGTGGGCGATTCATAAAAATCGAGATCTAATGCAAGACAATTACGTTAACAATGGAGAGATATCTAGGCGGAAAGCGAGACTTTGGTAGTTGATACAGGAAGTCTCAAAATTGGCGTACAATATTTGAGCAAAAGAATGAAGATGAGTTTTTTTAAAGATGGGTCAGACAATTGGGATGACTACTTGTTTTTAACGAAGAAGACCTAAAGACGATAGTTTTGAAGTATTAGTAGCAAATAATGAAAAACTTTACTGTAGAGATAAAGCCGCTTCTAAAAATCATTAGAAGTATTTGATTATCGTTTAACATTATCGTAACAGATAACGGCTCAAGTACTTGAAAAATATTGTTAGAAAATTTTGCAAATTTCCTCAAACAAATTGAACCGACATTTTCAGCTTATTTCATGTCGCCATCAACAGCAACGGTAAGCAAATTTTAAGCTCCCCTTAAACAGGAAACAAACCAATGAGCTGCTTGAGGTTTTTTCATTGTGAGTTTTTTTGTTGAGTGCATATGAAAGATTGAAAATTTCTTCCTGGCATTAATCAAGCTTGTGCCATTTCGTTCTCTTCTTGTGCTCGGAATTCAAAAAAAAATCTAGAAAGTCGTCAGCGATTTCGCTAAGATATACAGTCGCCAGTGCCATAATTCTTCAAAAACCCGACGATAATTTATATCGGTTTTTGCTAACCGTTGGCTGTAAATTTTTCCCATTTAAATCGTGCACCTTGGGGTCAGAACATCTTGACCCCCATTGTCCCCCGCAAAACATTCAATTTCCAGTACCGTAATTCACGAAAAACGTACCCAGATACCCTGTTGCACCGGTCGTTAACTCTTACCCGGTGATCCATATTGCGAAATAGTGGGAGGATCAAGGCGGCTGGCAACCTGTACAACCATATGGTCGAGGTGGGCAAAGGGGCAATGATCGGGGAAAATGACAGAGGAAGATCTTAGCAGTAATAATCTCCAAGAACCCACACATCATCCATCTATCCGCAAAATCGTCACCTGCACATCACCACTTTTCTTGTAAAAATTCAAATTAAATCCAGGCAATTACGTTAACAATGGCAAGAGGTGTGCACACCAAGTGATATTTAGACAAGTGGCGCCTACTAGATCTTAATCTTTCCATCCGTGATTGAATCGCCACCAACACGCACCATTTCACGTGGGTCTCGCTAATTGGTCGGACAGCAATAAAAGCAAATAATTAATTTTTTCGGAGCGAGAGGGCACTGGAATAACCTCTTCGAATTCCTAGCGGCAGGTTGTCGTCTCCAACCCAGTCGCATATTAAACAAGCTAAAATATACGTTTTGTTTTGGCATAAGGAATAAATAATGGAGAGAATTCACCTGCTAGAAATTCCTATCGGACGTGTGACCTTGCGACAGGTGCATGTGCTTAATGTTGGTAGCCCTGCAGGTGCTCGCTTTTTACACTTGCGAGCGAGAACGGTTTACGGTTTTGACACGAAAAGGGTCGCGAGGAATTTTTCGCGAGACACGAAACCACATTTTTACCCACGTCCCAACCGAGTAAAATGTCACTGCAGAAGATTGTTGACCATATGTGATGCCTAAAATTGCACCAAAGCATCCTGTATTTTTAAAATTTAGAAACCAAAACTGATTTTGCTTCCATAGTCAATTTTTTTGTTTATTTAAATTTAATTTCGCCACTTTTTTCTCACTTCGTTAGACAAAACTACAGAATGTTCATATTTTTAGATTTGCACTACAGTTCTCTAGAAAGTGTTGACCACTATTAAAGAAAGTACTTTCCAACTCGTAATAAACCTCTTACGTCACTTTTCTTGACATTTCGGCACAAACTTTTTTCTTACAAATACTTAGCAAATGACGTTACGGTTTCTTAGAAAGTGCCTAGGGTGAATTACGTAAGCGCAAAGAACGATCTTTTTGTAGATGAAAATGTAACAACAAAATCTCACATTGGTGGACAAGCTAAATTTATTTTCGGTGCTTGACATTTTTATCATGTTCAGATAAAAAATAGGCACACGACTATTATTTGTTACGGTGCTACACATATTATCGTCGCGAAAATGTCATAGAAATTTCAATGGAACATGACCAAGTGTTTTAAAATTTAAATGTCACCCACAATTTTTATGGGTTTCCTAACGGTCTTCCTTTCACCGGTTTCGGGATTGTTTGGAACCGTATCAGATCAGTTATGCAACTTAATGAATGTGTGGAATTTTGATATGAATTGCTTGAGGTGCAACTGGACAATGGAAATTGTTGCAAATAAAATAGTACTCGAAGCTTAAAAAATTTTACATAGTAATTACTTTGTAAATTATAGCTGTAGTTGTTTGAATTCATTCTATTTCATAAAGCCAGCAACTTTAAAATTTTCCTTATTTAAACTTATATTGCATTTATTTATTTATTTATTTATTTTTGAGGCAGTTAGAGACTTTTTTTTTACTTTCTTTCAGATCAAGCATTTAAGAAGAACCAGAGTAAGCTTTTAACAGATGTTGTTTTCTTGATAGTTGCAAACTATTTAAAATATTGCCAAGTTTTCAAAAGACAACTTTATAGAAAAACACATACGTCTATTTATTTTTTCTCTCTTTTCGTTATTATTTCTATCTCTGGTCTTACAAAGACAGACATTTTTTTATTCCTTACATCAAACTTTTTATAAATTATGAAAATGTCTTTTTATTATTTTTTAGTTTATTTTTTTTTGGTTTCTTAGAGTTTATAATGTCAACTTTTCAATCCATTTTCTCATATTTGGTGAATTTTGTTGAATTATTTAGAGTTTTTAAATTTTGCGGGATACCTGGATTTTTTAGATTCTCCAGATTTCTGAAGCTATTGTTAGAATTTTTGTACAAGGTCTGTCAACACTTATGTCTCGGCCTATAAACCCATTTGACTATTATGTTATTAAGCATTTTAGCGTTACAAACTGACCCTAGTCACATTTGTATGGAGAAAGTCCCCTTTTTAAAAAATCGAAAAAAAATGAGCGAAAACTTAACCTGCTTTGTACTTTTTGTAATAAAAAGCTTAAAAATAAAATTGAAACCTGTTTAAGACATGTGGTGCCAAGAAATTAATTAATTTGTCATTTTCTGGTAAAATTTATAGTATTGGCTAATAAATCAAAAGCTCCCAAGTGATTTAGAATACCCAATACTTTTACCATAATTTTTAGAATTGGCATAATTCAAATTCACAATTTAATAATTAAATAAGAAATTTCAGAAATTTTTACATGTTAAACTTTTCTACAATTTTTTTTCTTGTTATATTATGTGAATTATTCTAGTCACCACTTACCAACTCAAAAAGTTCAGTCTATAAGATGGCTTGAATTCTCCAATACATTCATTTATAGGCAATTTGACAAATATTAAGAAACAGAATTAATTTTCTAAGTTTACATGTTTCATACAAAAATATTATACTAAAATATAAAAAATAAACTAAAAGTTACCTAAAATTTGTGAAATTCTCTTTCCAATTTTTAAATGTAAAAAATAGCAAAAACTGTATATAAATGAATACACAAAATCTTAATCATTAATTTATATTGTAGTTTGTTTCAAATATTCTATGCGCTATAAAAATTTAAATCTCTAAAAGTATAAAAAATAATTATATTTAAAAAAAATGTTATTAGGATAGAAAAACCCAAATTTTAATTCTGAAAATTTTAAGGATACATAATCCTAAAAGTTCAATGTAGGTATCTAAAACATCAAAAAATCTAAATAGTCTGATAATAGTAAAATTATAAAAATTATGATTAAAAAAGTTAAATTAAAACTTAAAAAAAGCTGAAAATATCTTTTAAATTCCAAAATCCTATAGAAACGAAAGTTTGATTTACAGAGAAATATCTGTCTAAGATATTGATATTTTTATAAGCATACTTAAATTGGAAATGCAATCACATTATTCCCGAAACAAACTTATTTTTCCGCAGCTATGGATACATTAGTTTTGAAGACCAATGTTATTATTTGTATTTTTATTTAAAATCCTTATAAAAGAAGTTCTTAAAAACGCTGTAAATTCAAGTTAGCAGTATTAGATTTAATTGATAATGTTTAAAGAGTTTAAAGTGTAAAAAAAATCATTCAGTAAAATCAAATTAAATTATGTTAAATGTGCTAATTTAAGCCTTTATTTTTTTAGTTGTTTTATAATTGTTTAATAACATACCTCTAATATACCAAATATTTCGTATTTTCTAACATCTTGTATCTTGTACTCTTTCTTATTTTTAATTTGTGTAGATTGTTTCTAATTGCTCCATTATTTCTTAATAATCTGAAACGCTTTAAAAAACCTTAAAACTTTAAATATACATATATTTATTTGTTTAAAAATTACTAAAACATATGTAAATCGTAAACATTTCATTTTTTATAGTCCTTTATAGTCATAAAAACTTTTAGTGCTTGTAAACTTTTTTTTTAAATCCTATTTTTAAAATTTTAGAATTATTTGAATTTTTGCCTTTAGAAGATCGTCTTTACATATAAAAAAATTTCTTATTCAAAGACAATTCATTTATCTAGTTGCAAGGAAATACACCAGTTATTTTATACGCCTCTAGTTATTGCTGATTTTTAAAGTTTTGTCGGTATCAGAATCGGAATTATTTTACAAAATATGGTACTTTTTTATAAAATATAAAGACATTTTTAGTAGGTCAGTGAATATTAAAAATAATAATTTAGTATGTAAATATTATATAATAATATCTAATAAAATCGGCTCTTTGCCTGTTACAGGTCTGATAAGAACAGATAAATGTGCTATCAACATATAAAAAAATATAAGACTACTAGATGCTGATACTGTTGAACAGTAGACTAATTTTACGATTATGCTTGAAGATAACTGAACTGCAAACGATATCAATAAACACTTGAAGTGGTAAGAAAAATGAACTTATGACTATAATAACTTTTCTAGTGACCATAAAAAGCAGTCGTTACATTTTTTGTCTATTTTTTTTTTCAATAATTAGTTCTCTCTCATCAACCCCATTCAACCCTTCTCCAAGTGTACAATTTGGCATTTAATGAGCACATACTTTTGAAGGGTTATTCGCTGCCATCCATCTGTAAATATCAAGTTGCACTAGACAAAAAATTCGCTTAATAAACTATTTGTTACAGCACATGGTCCCACACAATAGCGAACTCCATACGAAAGTCGTTTACAAGATGTAATCGAAGCAACCCCCAGGGCTTCTTGCGCAACGGCTACGTGAATAAGAGTTATTCCGAACGACTATAGCAAAGAAAGAAACTAAACCAATAGAACGACATAATGAATTGCTTAATTAAATTTCTGTTGTGTTAGAAAGAGAATGACTTGCTGTTTGATGGTAGACGTCTCCCCTAAGCAGGTGATAATATCCAGTCCAAACGAGGACTTTCTCTAGAGATCCAGAAGCGGTTAGATTCAGGCAGGTTGAGAATCTGGAGCAGGTACCGATCTGGGGAGGCTGGGGTCAGGGCGTGACCGGAACCATGGGAAGTAGGGTGGTGGTCTCATGGGAATCGGAAATAACCGACGCTGGTACTGGTCAACGAAGTTTTTTGGTAAAAAAAATATTAGGTCTACGTTCGTACATTGGTGCTCTTAGTATTTTTTTTGTCAAACAGTAGTCAGGAGAACACTTATTAAGAGCAGTCGCAGTCGCAGAGAAAGAAGAGAGGAAAAAAAACAGAGTTTTTTATTTAGGAGTTTATTTGGTTTCTCTATAGTTGACTTTTTTGGTGACCTCCGGCACCTCCGCCCTTTATTTCCCCCCATTGTTAAGCAAATCTTCACAAACTATTGTAGCTGTCGGTTTCCGAACGCCTACTTTGCATCATAAAACACCAAAAACCTCATCCGTGCCGTGACTATCATAACCTAAAATCGAAAATAATCGAGAACAAAAAAACGTGGGAAAACACGCATTAGTCTATAGAGTTCTCGCAGCCGTACTTCATTCTTCTCTTCAAACACAAGACGCATAAATCCATGAATGGAGAGGTCAAACGATTGCCTAACCAGGTGACATTCGAGTCACTTCCGCCTGACCGAACTACAATGCACCACCACCGGAAGTACCTTTAGACTTTTGCGCATTGATCAGAGGGTCTCTGTGCGATACCGCGTAATTACAAGTCTGACACAGCGTTAATGGCGTTGCTTTTTGATTGACGGTATCGGCCCCGATCACAATAGCCCATAAAACCGAAGCTCACACACTGAAAACATTTTGACAAGTGTACGAAAAATACAGAGAGTGATTGGAGAAACCTAGGCAAGCTTTGGTTTTGTTGTGGTCGCGCTTTATTAACCTGATTCGATAATGTAGCTGTTGTCAAATTCTTGAACGAAACGTGCATCAACAAGTGAAAATTGCCGGCTTGTTGAACGGACAACGCTCAAGGTCATGATTTAATGACGGAGAAGACGCACGAGCGTTTTTTACGCTTTGATCTTTCTATTTGGTCTAATTTATTTGTTAAAGTGTAGAATAATAGCTTTTGATGGAGATTAGGGGGCAACGTGATGGTGAAACCGTGCCGAAAAGAAACGTCCGGGTCATCGAAGGTTTTACACGTTCTGATAGCTTTTTAGAATTCTAATATGAAAGTTTCCACATAATATAGAATTTATTTATGTAGATAAAATATTGCACAAAGTCATCAAATCAGAAAATAATAAATAATAGTAAATCTTTCTAGAGTTTGGAATCCAGATGCATGCAATAAATTCTGCGTAGACTTGTGTAGATATGTTTATTTTTAGCTTCTATAGAACAAACTGTTTGCAGCGAACCAAAAATTTTAATGACAATTTGGACAATGAAGTGAATCTAATAAAATTTAAGAACATAAAAAAATGCAAATGATTTGAATATTCTATTGAGTCCAAAAAATAACAAAAATACAAAAAATCTAAAGATTGCGAAGAATCTAAAGAATTCAAATGCAAATCCAAATCCAAATCCAGAAGATCTGATAGAAAATTCCGAAAAAAAATTAAAAAACAAAGCATTGAAAATTCTATAAAATGTTTAAAAATTAAAATCCTTAAATATTAAAAATCTAAAATACTCAAAGTAAGTTCATAAAGATAACAAAAATAAATATAAACCAAGCTAACAAAAAATTAAATAAACTAATAATAACTAATAAGTAAAACTAAACAATCTAAGAAACTCTTAAAGAATCTAAAAATTCTAATAATAGAAGTACAAAATCTTCAAGGATTCCAAAGAAGTCAAAAAGTACAAAATTTTTAACCACCACAAAAATGTAAGAATCCTAAAGAATCTACCCAATATAAAAAAACTTTGACAATTTAGAAAATTCTATTTTAGAGTAGTTAAAGGTCTGAAAGACACAAGAAATTAAAACAATAGTTACAAAAATTCTAATGAAATTAACAACTATAAAAACTCTAAAGGTTTTAATCCAGAAAATTGCAAATATCTAAAAATTTGAAAAAGTGTTAAAGATCCAATGCAAAATTGTCCAAATTTAATTTGCTTAAAAAGTCTATAAAGGAATATGAACAATATCTAAATTATCTGCATATTTTTTCGTATTGCATAAATATATAGGTAAATATTTATTGCACATCTTAAACATTTTATAAATTTCAAATATAAAATTATAGAAGTTTAAATGAAGTAGATAAAACCTGTAAACGAATCAAATTGTGAAAATTTTCTAGAAATAACAAATAATCTTCATGAATCTTAGATTCCCAAAAAACTTCAAAAAATTGTTTTAAATTTTTTATTACTTCTAAAAGCTTAAAAAACGAAAAATTAAAAATTTAAAGAAAAATTACATAGAAATTCATAAAGCGTTAATAATTAATTTTTCTTGATTCTAAAAATATTTTAGAAATGTTAAAACTTTTTAAGGTTATATAAATATTATAAAAATTTTGAAAAATATAACTAATAGTAAATTTAAGGAAATATGTACACTTAATATTATATATATAACACATCATTGTATACACTGTAAATTAGAGAACGAATTCTATAATCAAAATAAAGTCTAAAGAACCCGAACCTTTGGAAACAGAAAATAAAAGAAAATTTTTAAAGCTTTAAAGCTTTAAAAAAAAAGTTCTGCAAATTTAAATATTCAAAGTACCTACCTTGGGAAATTTTGTAGTTAATTGTAAATTGTTGTAAATAGCAGAAACCCACGTTAAGGATGAGTTTTAGAGATGTTAAAAAAATACCAAAATTTTCTTAATATCGGCTTATGTTTATTGCTTTTCAATCTAATTTATTGTAGCAACTATATTTCGTATCTATAGTAGATATTTCAGGCTTCAACTATTTAATAGTCTTAAGTACATTTAGGGTCGGGTAGTTAGGTACTTATTCAAAATGCTGAAGGGCTTGCCTAAGTGCAATAATTTTGAAAGGATTATCAGCATGAGGACCTTGACACGAGCAAAAGCTTTCATAACGGCGTGCTTTATAAAATGTTATTTGCATAAGAGTCTATTAGTTTACTTAATTTTTTTAGTGAGTTGTTTTGAGTTAAAATAACAAGTAGTAGTTTCAGTAACAAATCTTTTGTTTGTTACTTTTTTGAAAATTTTTCTTGGGAAATTGCTCTTACAGGAAGTTCATAAGATATATGTCTAATTCTATTAATCTAATGCACAACAGTTACAAATCAAAACTGTGTGAATGAAAGCTAGAAATCAATTTCGAAAAATTCTAGACATGGGAACACCTACTTATAGGTGGTACTTAATATTCATAAAACAAGAGGTCTAGCATAACATGCACTTTAAAGCTCTTTGAAAAGGTATAAATAAAATTACCGCGCTATAACACCAAAAAAGGCCGTTTAAAGCGGTGATTTCAACGAGCGGTCAGGTCATGAACTCTACCAGGTGCAAAAAATGCCACAGGTATAAGAACCGATTGGGTTTCAACAAGCGATTTATTTCCCGAGAACCTGTGCACTTCCTTCCCCTGGAAGCAACAATTTCACCCTTAAATCCACGTATGTTGCATTATTCGTTTCTACCTGTCCGACAAAAGAGCATGGGAATCGCTACCAATACTCGGTTACACACCCTTTTCGGTGACAGATTCGGAAAAGTAGCCGAATTGAGTATTATACCACTGACAGGTGAAGCACACCTTAATTAGATCCATTGAGATCGCGAGCTTTCAAGACGACAACTCAAGAAATCCTCCAACACCAAAACCCCATTTTTTGCTCCTGTCTAATTAAATACATTCTATTTGCTTAATAATTAAAGCACCCCGTAGAGCTCCAGCGGAAACGGCTGCGAACGCACTTTTTGCCACTTGTTCTGTTCGAAAATCACGGCAGTCCAAATTCAAAACTCGTCTGGTCCACCCTCTTCACTAAATACATAATGACAGGCTTGAGATATCCGGAAAAGGGTATCAGATTTCCTTTGGGGTTTTTTCGCGCTGCTTCTGGAGGTAGGTACAAAAGAACGATCGATTGTAAAAATATTTTAATGCGTCATTACAAGGTGCTTGATATTCACGATGGTGTCGAAAGGTTGTAATGAATCCATTACGGGGTCCCAAAACGTGGGCAGATGTAACACAGTGATCTCAAAAAGAACCGAAATTTAAAGAGGCGGTGCTTGCGTTTATAATTCAACGATTCAATTCAATGCATAAGTTGATACTTTGATATTAAGTGCCGACGTTGGAGATCAGTGCAATCAACGTCGTTTAAATTATTGTAACAATAGGCGAAGATAATTAGGGGAGAGGCGAATCATGCGGAAGAGAAAAGGCGGACATAGGAAAAAAATGACGTAGATTTGATCTGTTGTGCCAGACGTAGTCTACTAGCTTGAGCAAATTTGCCTTACAAATTTTACAATGCATAGGTAACAGATTTTTGGTGTGCGAATTCTAGTTCAGGTTTGTTAGTTAGCTTACTAAACTGCTACTCTTTAGAATCGGGTCAATTAGGCCATCGTTGCGCAAACACCTTGACCTTGGCGTCGTTTCAATTAAAAATCCGTCGATGGCAAGCATTTCTCCTCTGGTTCACGTTTCGCCGCGAGTATAAATTTAATGCAGTGCACCCTGAGGTCAAGCATCTTCCACATAAAGCAGTTGAAAAGCATAAGAAATACAAAGCTGGCAGCCTTGTCTGATCGTAGTGGCGGGCCTGGGGGCCGATCGGTGGTGCGATAACTAGACCCATCAGCCGGTGTCACCGGTTGAGATGACCCCCGAACCCATCGCGCACCGCCCGTCGATGGTACCGTTACCATGAAACGCGCAATCTACTGCCGAAGACACCCGCGAATTCCCAGGCTTAAAAAATAAACGAAAACGAAGTAATTGATTGTGGTAATGTTGAAATCTTCGTACGTAACATCAGGAAGAAAACTGTAAGGATTGGTAATGTGGGCAGTCATGACTTTTTTCTTGTAAAATAAATTTAGTCGATTTTGTCCTCATAATTAAAACTCGTCGTGCTAAATGTCACGATTAATTAAAATTGTTTGTGGACTCATCCGAAAACAGCAATTGACATTGGAATCGACTTTTTGCAGGCTTGACATTTAGCGAAATATGAAAATCAATATTTGTAAGCTTTTACAAAACTAATCTTGTTTATTTACACTAACAAATAAAAACTAATGAATGTAATAAACCAAACTTTTTTTTTTATTATATTTATTTTTTGCTTGGTATTTATTTTGCGATACTCTAAGCATCTGAGTTTTTAAGATAAATCTTTATTCACAAAAAAACGCAAATATTTCCTTTTGGAAAAAATATTTTTCGGAGACAGATGGTGATTGTTTCATTGCGAACCACATTTTCAATAGCGTGTAAGTTATCTGGCACTTGTTATTCCCGTGTTCCTCGGGAGTCTGCTTTCTGTTCGATATCATCGACCCATGTTGCTGCTGCTGGAATATATTTCACAAGTCGAGCGCTAAAATTGTACGTTACCGACACGGACGCGATTTATTTTTACTTACAAGAGATACCAGCAGCCGCACAAATCTCAACACCTGAATTATTCAATATTGGCAGCCTTATCGCCACTTTCCCTTATGACAAAGAAAACAAAAATAAACTTCGCAGGATTCGCGGAATTCTCCAGTCAATAAACCTAGTCTTTAGTGAATACCAAAAATTTAACATTTTCGCCAAAAATCCATCTCCGGAGGTTAAAAATATCCAAACGTAGCACTTTCTATTTCGCGACGGCTCAGTTTCACATCTTCGGAACTGGGTTACACCCACGCGGTCACGGAATTCATCTTCTGCGAGCTTTCTTCGTTTCTTCGCCGTGTTTTGAAAAGCTCGTTAGAATAATGAAATTTAAAAGCACATGCCTACGCACTCGATGATTTAAAGCTTTGCTTAATTCATTTGTTGTCTTACAAGACGAAGCAATTACATTCGTTTTCTGTTTGAATAAATAATGAATATCTTCATTCTTAATTTTAATAACCATTTAAATTACTGACGGAGCCAGGCTGTGTCTTGCAAGTATACACAAAGAAAGTGCACTGCTCAGATGCGGACACTAGACAAGGAGTGGTCTCCCTATTCATCAGGTCCGGATTATTTCCTCATTCTTTGAGAAGTAATTACTTAGACTTTTCGACACGGACCACCAGTGACTTTTGCACGATTGCCATACCATTTTTTCCAAAAATTCAAGACAATTATTAATCAGTTTTGCCCGCTACTTTCTGCTTCTACTTTATGAAACACTGTTGCTTTGTTACTTTTCTCAACAGTGCACCTAGAGGGCAAATTATCGTCCCAACAGGCTTGTTCTTTATGTTTTTTTTTTCGTAACTCTGTATGCATAGGAATATTTACTATTATTTCTGGTATTTTAAAAAGCCGCACAATTAAAATGTACGCATATTTTTGTAAGGTGTCATCGCTGGTATAATTTACAGTCTCATTTTGTGAGAAAACGAATTCGTCGACTTCCCATTGCGCCGGGCAGTCTTTCGAATTTTTCTTCTCGCGCGTTTCCGCGCCAGCAAACAAATCACGGCTTTAATGAGGCAACTCCTGCAGCTGTAGACCTCATATAAATGCAAACCACAATACTAATAGAGTCATTAAGCAGAGAAAAACTACTTAAAATAAGTAATTCTCTAGTTAACAAGTATGCAAACCGGCCGTTTGATATCCATAATATTATCGAGAACTGATTATATTAACCTTAATCTTTCCGGCAGAAATTCTATTAGTACCTTTGGCCGACAGCCGCGCATTCATTACACACTTTGTGTCTCCCAATTATAGATAATAATACGTTCAATAAATCCGACGTAACCTTTGGGAACTACCGGGAAAAATCGACAGGTGCAAGGACAATCGATTTTCTAGCGGACTGTACATACAGTTAGACCGTGCGAATTTTGCTTCAAATTTAATCGTGCGTCAAATATTAATAACTGGAACAGACGAAGAAAAACATAAATTATGTAACAGGTCCGAAGAACGTGATCGGAGCAGATAGAATCCAAAAAATCCCGTTTCGGTACTTTATGTCTCATGGGAACGAAAAGGAAGTTTTTACTTTCCAACCAAAAACATTTGCATTCATATATTCAAAATTTCTTCTGATCTTGGAATTTCTACTGTTATCTAACTTTATGGCTTCATCTGGAATCAAAGGTCAATCACAATTAGCTTGCGTTTTTTTTTCATAACTTGACATCTGCCGCTTTTCAAATTTCCGGGTCGCTCTTGTTCAAAATCTCTTCGTCTTGTAACATTCAGTGATAATGAGTGCAAAACATTGTCCGTTGGCAAACAAATAAATCTGGCGACACGATTTCGTCCGAAAAGGGGACGTGAACAAATTGGCGTCGAAAATAAAGTAAAAATCCACGTGTTGTTAACTCAATCATGTGCGTTGTTTGCCTGTACGAAAATCTCTTGTAGACTTCGCGTGCATTGTTAATAACCATTCGTCCGGCAATTTCATTTATTTTCATTGAGATTTACATATTGTTTTAATCGTTGGATAACTGTATTGTGGTTAAAATGTTTCATTAAAAATATGTTGGGTGTCAACCAGAGCCGGGTTAATTAATTGTCGAAATGAGGATGTACAGCTGCGGGCCCCCCAAGACATTTTAATCGGAGAGATTACACGCGATTAATTGAATTCGCCAGTTTCGTGGCGGAGAATGCCGAAATAAGGTTTTGTTGGTGTAAGAGATTGCTTGAAATTGAGATTACATTTCAGTTGATAAAGCTACATCAGAAAGTTTCGAGCTTTCCGCATTCCAAAATAAAATATAGTACCCAAATAATATTACTCAGTAAATATTTTTTTCACAATGGCCCGGATTCGTTGTGGAGTAGCTAGAATTACCTAGAAATCCTGACAATTAAATCAACACCTGACACATTCACTAAAAAATAAACATTTTTTTCACTAGGTTTGTTCCTTCCAAACAAAAACTGCATTCAACATCTTGACAATTTCGGGTTCTTCTAGCCTTCTTGTACTCTTTTTGGTACCGCCTTGCGCACGAGTAAGACCTGTGTACAAAAGAATATTTGCAATTTAAACGAAAACGCTTCAATCTCGTCTTTTATGCAAACACACAAGGCCGGAAATCTCGTCTGAGATTTAAAGGACGCAACAGGTCGAAATAGTGGAGCAGGTTATGTGCCCGTCAATCATCCTGTCTCCGTTTCCGGTGTCTCATCTGTATCAGCTGTGAAGATTCGGCAAGTTCTTGAGGATTCGAGCTCATGAAAAACAATTCTCCGGGTGTAGTACGAATTCGAACAAAATCACGCCTCCGAAAATTTCGATTTTTTTAACTTAATTGTGTAATTTTAATTTTCGATTTAGTTTCAAGTTTTAGACAAGGTTTAGATCGAGGGCCACAATCAATATGTTTTCGATTGTTTTTCTTTTGTTCTTTCTCGTGAAATTCAGATTACAATCGACCTTTGCTCCGTTGACGTCAAGCAATGCACAATTTAATTAAAAAAATCATTCCTGTCAGCGTCTCTCAACTAAACTCTCAGGTCTTCATCTTTCAGATTAAGTATTTGTAATTGTTATGCAGCGCATTTCTTTACTAACGCATCGTAGAGATTTGTGTGATATAAAATTAAAACTCGTGTTAATAGTTTTTTACTACACATTTTCAAATAATTTTTGCACACGTTAAGATTTTATCATTTTTTGTAGTTTTGATTTTTTTTTAAATCGAAGAAGTAAAATTACTCTAAATAAAAAATAAAACAGATCGATGCTTTTTCCTGTTTTTTTTTTTTGTGTGTGTTTATGTGGCAATAAATTTATGATGGACGGGTGTTTGGATTTCGAACATATTAAGAACAGAAAACGAAGAAACCACATTGATTGAACATCTCATACAAGATGTGGTTTTGGCGGTTGAAGAAGAACCTAAAGTAAATTAACACTATTAGCCGATTAGTTTCACCTTTCCCGAAGTAGCTGGTATCGTGTAGCAAAAAAGAAAAATTTCAAAGTTATAAAATACATAAAATACAAAAATTATTAGAAACTGCCTTTTTGTCACGGATAAAATTTCGCTAATATTGTATGAATAAAATTAACGAAAATTCAAATATCCAAAACAAATTCAGTTTTCTGATGAAAAACATTTTTTCTCAACGGAAGCATAAATAGTCAAAATACAAGAAATTATCTTCCAACGCGATGGAGCTTCTCGTCCTAGTACTTGAGCAGTCAATCAATTTTCAAATAGACATTTTTAGAAGTAGTGTTTTTGCAGTTTTGGTCCACTGAAATGGCCAATCAGAAGTCCGGACTCCCTCGACTTTTATTGGAACATGTTGCCACAAAAGTATTTGATAATATAAGAGAAAAACTGCAAGTCGAATAACACAAGCGTGCAATAAAGTTTCTGTGCAACAATTACGAATTGTAAAAATTACAGCTTGTTTTTTTATTTAAATAATTTTTACCACTTGGACTATGAGCACTTGCATAAAATGATGAAAACAAAGAAGGATTTTTTTTAGTAGACAGCCATTAACATGACGTAAAGTTTATACCATGTAAAACTCTATTATGCATTCGTAAAGAAGTGCACTGTATAAACAATAATCATCACGCGCATCCCCCAACTTTCACCGTCGCAATTCCGCAAAGAACAAAGAGAAGAAATGTTTACGGGAATGTCCGATTTATAACCGTATTAAGCAGCATTTTACGACCTGCGGCCTTTGCGACCTTTCGACCTCTGCTTTGAATTATATGTTTAATCCGTTCTTTTATTTATTGCGTTTTGCCTTTTGCGTAGGTTGTTTTTATTGTTCAAATTGACCCGAAAAACTCAAACAAATGGTCCTACCTGGTGCTGTTGAAAGGTTACAACTGCCAAATTGGAGAGCTCTTACCCACTTTCGAGATGGTTCGCGACGAACGACCTCGTCCTTGACGACATACATTACACGACGCCGTTTTGGTTCACATTCACCTTATCAGAAAATTTCATTAATCGATCTTTGGGTGTGTTTCGCCGCCACTGTCGTGCAAGAAGGAAATGGAATTCTAAACGCATTTCAAAGCATCTCTTTACAACGGTGAATAATTCAAAATAAACCGATTATTCGCCTCGTGCTTTCGTTATATCTAGTTTAAATGAGACCTGTAGTGCGATTAAAATAAGGCTTTGCACGAGAAATGTGAAATATTCACGGATAAACCGATTCTAATGTGCGGGATGCGGCGAAACATGCACAGCTTCTGCCGGCGTGACACGTGAAAAATGATAAAGCTTTGTGCAGTATTAAGCGTGTAGAAAAATCGTGGAGGTGAGAAATTTGAAAATATTAAAAATTACAAATCTTACTACGAGACTTCTATTTAATAAGAGTACTAAAAAAAATTGTCAAAAGTCAAATCTCTAGCTCTAGCTATTCAGAAACAAAGTTGTTAAACTTAGCTGGTTTTTTGTCAAAAATTGTTATACTTTCGGAATAACGAAATCATACTTATTTCAAAAGTTTTTTCCAAAAATTGTTAAATCGTATATGTTTTTATAACAAATTTTTAAATTAGGTAATTCACTATTTTCAGGTTTTAGGTTTTCAAAATTGAACGAATTTTAATACTTTTTATAATTCACATTTTTCAATTTTTAGAAAGTTGGATTTTCAAATCTGTATATTTTGATCTTATTTTTTTTGTTTATATTTTATCTAATTTTAAATTTTGCTACTTTTATTTTTGATTTTAAAAATATAAATAATACTCATAATTATAATTCTCAAACTTTAAATTACTAAAATCTAATGTCTCATAATCTTTGATTTAAAATTTTATATTTTAAACTCTGTATGTGGGAGTTTTAGATTTATAGATTTGGATTTTTTAAAATTTTTATTTTAAAAATGAATTTCATTTCTAAGACCTGAGACTTTTAGGTGTTAGATTCTTCAGTTTTTCTTACATTTTCAATTCTTGACTTTTCTGTGTAACAAGCTGAAAAAACACGCAATTTTTAAAAAAATACAGATTTTTAATATTTAAATGTTTATACAATTTATAAAAAACTTGAAAAATCGAAAATTTTTTTTAGACAAAAATATACTTAAAAAAATACTTTTTTTGCTTGAACACTCAAAAAAACAAATTTGCGACAATCTATAAAAATTTGTTTCAAAAGCTTAAAGTTGTTTAAAATGCATAAAAAGTGAGAATCAAGGTATTCAAACAACAAAAAACTGAAGCTCATATGCATTTTCGAAATATTTATTAACATTTGTTGACGTTTTGTGATTTTCGTAGATATTTTGAATTTTTACTGTTATAACTTACGAAATTAATGAACTTAGTGCAAATACTACAAGAAGAACGAACAGGCGTTTTAGTGTCCTATAAACTATAATCGTATAGCAAAAATCATTCTCAAGTTTTTTGTTTCACTCTGGGATAATAAACCTGAAGAAACCCAAATAGTTACTTCTACTTCTACTTAAACTATCACAATTCTTTTCTTGCCTTCTTTAAAAACTCTCTCATCAATTAAATTTAACACTGACGAAGAACAAAATTCTAAATCTACTCATGGAAAGAACTAGTGTATATTTGTAGCCATCTTCATTTACCTTTGCAATTATTTCCCACTCTGGTTAATAGCAAGATTTAATTTTTAAGCTACATTTTGGCTAACTTCCAGAAGCTCGTAAACCTTAACAAAAAACTAAAATTTGTCATGTTATGTAAATGTCCTACTATATGCACGTTCTTGACCGTCTGTTTTTTTTTACACACCCGGTATATTAAAGTTATAGAAAAAAAAACTTAATTTGTGTTGTTTTATATTTCTTTGCATTACTCGTTCTTTGTTTTACAATCTCAGTCTATAATCTCATAATAGCTATTTTGGTAGCAAGAAGATATTTCTGTAAAAAATAATTTTTTGAAAAAGAATGGAGATTGTTCAAAGAAAAAAAATCTTTTTACAGCTAAAGTGCATACAAGAGAAAGTAAGATGCAGGATGTAAGAAATCGGAATTTAGTGCGTAAAGTATATTTTGATAGATGAATTTATAAAATTTGTTATTAGATTTTTTGAGGTAGCAAGTAAAAGTAAAAATGTTCTGGATTAAAAAAAATATTTTAACTTAAATTTAGATCAAACTGACCAAAAATCCTCTACTTTTAAAGTAACCTATATACCTACCTAATTTGTTTGATTAGATTAGTTCAAAATTAGTTTAAAAAATACATAAATTGAGATTACTGCTAAACATCAAAATTAATAAAAAACATTTTAAAACTTATTATAGTTTAAGGCAATTTTTAACCACAGCAAATGAATTTCGTAAATATAATTAAAATGTCTACCTTCTTGAGCTAGACCATTAATTTCTCTACTCTGGTTTGATTAGATTTCTGGTAAATTAATTTAGACTGATTTTTGTAGGTTAAAACTTAAGGTTAAAGTTTCAGTTGCATTTTTAACAACAAAAAAAATTTTATTTTTTTTTTCAAAGAAAACTAAAAATTTGGTGTCGTACATTGTTTTCTATTTTTTGTTACAATTGTCAATTTAAGTAGTAATTTAGAATATTTTGATATAGATTAGTCCACATTTTAAAAACTCTGCAAATTAGGTCCACTGTGTTTAAAGTTCTTAAATTTCGCGAAAAAAAAAGAAGTTGGTCCAAATTTTTAAACAGTGAAATTTAATGTAGCAAAATTATTCTAATCTAATAAATTGTGATTCAATAAATTTTTGCTTTAATTATGACAAATTAGAACAACTTTGTTGTATTAATCCTATTATACTAATTCATAGCAGTTTCTTAATTTGCTCTAATTAAAATAACATTTTGTGCAGACTAATTTATGGTATTGTTGGCGAAACTAAATGGTATTCCAGATTAAGAAAGTCGTGACTCATAAATGGCTTCCTATTAGGCATGTTCCCAGTTAATGCCCGAGATAAAAATTAATTTTTTATTGTAATTTTTATAAAACTCGGGGTTTTCCTAAAGTTTTTTATTAAGCAAATTACTTAGTTAAGTTAGCGCTTTACTTTTTCAGACTAAAACTGTGAATTTATGAATGAAAGTTTAAAGCGAAGAATTTTTATAGTCGGGTAACAATTATTGTCAGTTTTAGATGCGGCCGGAGTATAACTCTTAATCAGAAATCTTTTGTATGTATATTTTTTATGATCACAATCAATAAAAAAATGCAAAAGAAGAGAGAAAAATTATATCCAGCAAATTCAAAAAAATGAACATTCAAGTAATGTATTTGCATACTCGAATTTTTAGTTTTGGAGCTAAATTAATTTATTAAATTAAAATTAATTAATTATCTAATTAATTATTATTATTAATAATTAATTATTTATTTCGTAAGAAGGAAATATTTATGTTGTATGATTTGTGTTCGATGGGAGTTGAATCTGGAAATCTTGGTGAGTATCAATTAATTGCAGTTGACACTACAATTAATTGGTCCCGAGTTCAAGAAATATTGCATTGAATACATCTTTCTTCTGTTAATTTTTGTTGTCTGTTTATTTACTTGTTAAAGTGAAGGTAATTTAGAACCGAAAATGGGTATCATAGTGACATTGTATACTTTCCAAAAGTTGTAATTTCTTCGGCGTTTTTAAAAAACTTGAAAACGAATCACCAAAAAATTGCGAACAATAGTAAGCAAATACATTCCTAAAACCGTGCGTCCCCGATTAATTCTTTCCCCACGACCAGTGCCAGTCCGGTCATGTCATTGAAAAAAGTGTTTCCTTCAGCGTGACAAACCTCCAATCCTTTCGTTCTCAGCACGAAAACAAAGCTCGCTATATTTGGTAAAATTACGTACAAATATAAAATTTCACACACCTGCAGCCTCGAAAACAGGCTCCGCAAGATGCGACGAAAAAACGCAATCAGCCCCGTGTCGTGTGTTTTTTGAACTTCGGCTTTGTCTAATTACCGGCTTATATGGCTTTCAACGCGCTCGATTTAACCGGAATAATATAAAAGGAGTTCAGGTGTGTACGCAGCAATGGTAAAGTAGCCTTATTTGCAAGTGGGCGTTTTAGGAAACAGGTTGCTACAGTACCATATGTGTGCGCGCAATTAATACGAAACTGAAGAAAAATCCAAACATGTTTTATTCACGTCGAAAATGACTCACTATCTACCCACGTTTCGGGCACATCCATCGCATCGTCAGGGAACACTGGGGAATTTAGAACAGGGCTGTCTACATTTTGATTTATTCGAGCGTGTAAACAGCCGCCAGCGTACGAAATAATTATCGACACGTTGATACACTGAATTATATCATGGCTAATTGGAAAATTTGCACGGCAATTATTCATCGCGAAATTTTACAAGTACCCGCATTATTTATTGGCGAATGGCAATTAGCGTGTTTTTGGGGGCGGCGCCGCAGGACTTGCGACGGTTGCCGAGAATGGGGCTATTAATCTACTGCTACGATAACAATAGCAATAACTAGAATGGTTGGGTTAATGACAGTTGTATGTGCCGATATGACATCATTCGAGCGAATCGGAAAACAGAAACACATTTTGCAGATTTTTTAGGAACGTTTCCCTCTCTTCATTTATTCCTGATTTGTTGACTTTGCGAAGATGTTAAAATATTCTATTCAGATTCGACGAGACTCAAAATATTGCAATCAACATTTTTACCTTATACCAAACTTAATTACTCCTAAAGTTATTGTACCTGAATCTTGTGCTAGAAAACGAAGTAACTGTGAAATTGTCCTTTGTTCACGGTATAATTCTTCAGAAGAAACTAGTTTGTATGAATAGCCCCCGTTGCGATTTTTTGATCTCTCTCTCTATATATCTTTCGCATCACTTGTCAAAATATTGAAACGATAAGTCATCTCGTTCTGGTATTTACGGATAATTAGATTGTCTGTCCGAGCAATCGGGACGAAATTCTATTGTAAACCGGTAGATTTCTAATCTGGTTAAACCAGACTCTTAAAGTTAATTGAATAGATTTAAATAGTCAGAACACCAATTTAAACCGTTGATATTATCGGCACGAGATAATGTTTACAAGCAACAAATTTCAGACGCTATCTGATCTCTGGCTGCTATTTATTAGCATAGTTCCTTACGCGATTGTCCCGCGTTTTTTCCTTACCCAAACTTCCGTCTTAGCAGCGCTCAAAGTTGAAAGATTTCGATCCCTTTGCGTCAGTCCACGAATTTAATACTTCGATAACCCAATTCGTCAATGTCTTCGTGCACATCGGCTTTGCATAAAATGTTAATCGCTCATTGTTACGTGAAACTCGAGGTCAACAAAAATCAAGGAAGAGGAAGCTTTGATTTTTTGTGGCAGTTGGAGGAACATGAATGTTTCCTGCGGATCTGAAAAAATTAAGGGGATTGGGGTGGTTAAGACTGCCGGAAGAGACGGTGGCACACGTGCGCTCTTTTTGCCAGGTATTTCTTCTTGGCTGTCATTTACCGCAAAGCCGGCCCACTCTTGCGATACGCTCATTACGTCCTACATTGTAGACTATAAGAAGATTATAAGGTGATTTGAAGATGGAAGACGGAAGAGCAATTCCTAGGAGGTGATGTGGGACACAAATCATCCGTGAAATGCGGAAAAAACAATGAAGAATAAGTGGATGAGAGGCGTGGGGTTTTAGTGTTTGGAATATTTTTAGCAATAAGGCTATAATTAGCCCAGTTTCGATTTGTAAATACTATAATGACATCACAACTGCGTAAGCTATACTTTTCATTATCTGAATTTCTGTGGGAATGACGTGGGTGTCGTGAAGCTTTCTTTGTCTAAAATAAGTTTCAAAATCTAAAATTAAAAAAAAAACACATATAAACGAATAAAGAAAATTTCTATTTTGTGCCATAATGTCTGCATAATGTAATTTTATTTTTAAATTATTGCTTGATTTTTGCATTTTTGTATACTTTCACTCTAACGCATCATCACAAAAATCAAATGGAAAGAACGTAAAACTTCTAGCTATAATTTCAACGCTTAAACTTTATTTTTATAGTTTATTTCAATACATTTTAAGTTTAGTATTTATTTTCTTTTAGTTGTTTCTTAATCTAATTGTTAGAAGAAGAGTTTTAAAGACAATCCTGAAAAACGTCGATAGACATAAGAAAGTTTAAATATGTAAACAGTTTATAAAATTAGAAAGTTTAACGAACTAAAAAAAATAAAAAAATATGAAAAGACTAAAGCATTCAAAAAATACAAATAATCTAAAAAAATCTAAACTATCAAAAATCTAGAAGATCTAGAAATTCTAAAAAGCTGAAATGGAAATTATTTAAAAATCTAAAGAACCCAAATGATCCAAAAAAATCGAATAAACTAAAATTTCTAAATAATAATAAATTTAGTAAATATAAAAAAACTAGATGTAAAATAAAAACGAAATTGTAGAAAAGGCACTCCTAACACCGTAACCTAAAGACAACATCTAAACCAACCAAGGAATAACGAGAATTAAATAAAAGTGATAAAAGTAAATTACAGAATTTGAAGAACCTAAAATATAAGAAATCCAGAAAAATCAGAAAATCTTAAAGCTTCAAAGCATAGATACTCAAGATACAAAAAATCTAAACATTTTCAAGATTCAAAATGTTCAAAAAACTGAAACAATTCAGTTAATTCGAAAAAAATTAATACCAAAAAAAATTATAAAACATTTTAAAACTTTTATCCAGAGAATTTAATAGATCTAAAAATATGAAAAATCTAAAATATCTAAAAAATTAAGATAGTAAAAAAAACCTAGACTAGGTTTAATTAATACAAAAATAAATAAATATAAAATAGGTTATTTGAAAATTCTATTACAAATATGCATATTTCAAATTTGCAACAAATTTTTCTATTTTTTTTGTGTACTTTACATTCATTAATTATATATTTTGTATTTTTCACTTAATAAATAACGAAATGTGTTTCCTACTACGTTCCAAGCACTCTCTTTTTCAAGTCTTACTTTTTAGAAAGTTATTTTTTATTTCTACCATTTTACTTTGATTTTATATTGATTTTATTCGGATTATTTCTTTCTTTATAATTCATGCGAAATTAAATGATCAAAAAACCTTAACAAACAAATTTAAATTAAATTAAATTTGAAGTGATTTATATTTTTCTGACGAAAACACAAAAACACAACAAATAAATAAAATGCAAAATTTTTAAAGTCAATTTACCAATTTTTCAAAAAATGTAAGTGACTTTTTTGTGTTTTAATAAACAAATTTTACCGATATTCATGTAGTTTGACAGCTAATGTTTCTTAAGACGAAATTTTTCATTCATACTTGAATGTCACTACATTTTGCAAAATTTATCAGTTAATTGTAATGTCTAGTTATGGTTGTGGTCCAAATTGCTACAAAATTTCAATGACCGTCTTCATTGTAACATTAGTGCAAAATTATATCTGTTTAAAATTCATGTTTTTATATGTAGGTATGTTAATTGTTTATTATTTTTTAAAGTTAATACTTTAATGAAAACATTGTCAAATTTTTCAACAGCAGTTTAATTTTATGTTAAAAGTAAATCATCGTCAAAAACATTTTTTTACATTACTTTATTATTCTTTAGTAACGCACCATTGAGTGAATTTAAGACATTCCTAACAAAATAAAAATTATAATCAAGAAACTTTCTTATCGTTACAAACATTTATTATTTAACAAATAACAATTTGATAATTATCTAATATATGAATTACATAAGTATGAATACCTACTTTCATGTCCATAAAACGTGAAGTTTATTCGTTTTTCTTATAATTTTTACATTTTCATGTCTAGTTATTTCTGCTTTTGCTATTTTTTTTAGCTTTCTAATCTACAAGCATTTGCTCTGATCATTAGATATTACTTTATTAATAAAATTTTATCAAACACTAAATATTTTCATTTTTTTTTATTTCAAAGCTTGAGCAACATTTTTTGTCATTTTTTTATATTTCTATTTTATTTGCAACAAATTTTTAATACTTACTTAATATTACCTATATGTATTGTTTTACAAACATAAGCTCTATAAAAAATACAACAGTGGGTCACTTGTGTCCTCAGAAGTCCAAATCACCTCATACCAAATACAGACAACAAAAAGCTAAAAAATGAGATATATAATTTGCTTTTCTAATTTCATAATTACAACAATTGATTAGAAAAGTTGAGAAGTATATAAATATTGAGAACAGAAACACCTCCCTCTGAAGAGACTTCACATTGAAGATTGAAGCTCTCTAACCGAGCAATCTATGGTATGTACTATAAGTTGTACCTATATAGTTTTTGTGGCGCAGAAAACGATCGACTCCGATTATGCCTACACTTCTTTCGTGATAGCGGAGGAACGGATAAGACAGGATACGAGACCCACGTAAATTCCGCAGTGGGTGTTGTGTGTGATTTAAACAAATCGGATTGAGGAGGTGTGGGTCTCCACCTGACCGCATCCTTACCTTCAGATCAACGGCCGACCGCCCGTCGATGGTACTGCCGCTGCTTCTTGCTGGTACGCCGGCTACTCTCTCTACCTGTCAACTCCAACACTACGATCTCATTAGCAATAGTTCACCGTGGAAAGATCCGATCGACCGTATACGGTTAATAATGTATATACAGAGAGAGAAAATAAAGTGGGACTGAAGAGAAAATCTAGTTCTCAGTCTTATACTCTGTATAATTTTGGGTACTTATTGGTACCTAAGCAAGTGTGATAGAAGAAGAGAATAAAATTTGTGGGTACTTATGCTACCAACTATTGTCCTTATCTTCATGGATAATTCATGTAAATGAATGACCATTTTTTATACTTAAGAAAATTTTCTATCATCTCCAGTGTAGAATCAATAACCCGAATCGTCATTGGTGATTTAAATTCAATTCTTCTCCAAGGTAGGTGTAAATTTACGATCTGGTGATCGCATCCGCTTGCGAAAGTGTTCTCTGCTAGGTAAAAGTCTTCGTCGCTCCTCATCACCGCCACCCTGGAAGAGTCTCTGTTGTCGGGAGATGGTGAGTGATTGCCCATTGTGGCGCCCACACGCGCACCAACTTGACCCGACCTGCCCTCTTGGCAGGTGAACGCATCAACATATATAATCAAGACTAAAGGTGAAAGACACCGCGCCACCAAAACAACCGATTTGATTAACTTTCACAGAGAGCAAAAGTGGCGCCATATCCGAAAAGATTTTCAAAAAAAGTCGTCGAAGAACATGGAAATGTCGATGATTTTGGGCAGCGTGTCCAGTGTCAGTGGAGGATGTCGTAAATCAAAGGTAACATGTCGTGTTTCGTTCATTCAGTCAGCACAGGTTGGATGGGACATGAGGCCATGAACTTATGTAAATGCGACTCTATTCATGAAATATAGAAATTTGAATCTAAAAAAGGAAACACGAATACAAAAGAATTAATAATACTGTAAACTTACCTTCTAACTTATTTATGTTCACACGTAGGCTTTGCAGACGATCCAAATTATATAACGTTCACACTAAATTTTGCTTCTTGAAAATAAAACCAGTCAGTAAAATTTTAAAATTATGTTTTTATTTTTAACATTTTTGGTTCGCTAACCTACTTTTTAATTCTTACAATTTGTGAGAGCTCACGTTGTTTATATCACTTTTTTGATAAGTTTTTAGTAAAAGTCAAAGTATTTTTAATTCTGTAGATATACTGTCATAATTTAATTTTATTAGAGAGAGAGTATTGAACTTCATGATTAATATAATTTGAGAGCATTATCTGTCCTTGTAAAAGTTACTAGATATTTTAGACGTGGGTTATTTACTTTTATTTTTAAGTTTTTTGCTGTTTTGGTTAGTTATTATTTCTTCTCATATTTTATTTTTTCTGTTATCACAGATATTGATTTTAATATTTTGCATACTCAAAATGATGTATATTTTCCACTTTGTTTCTTTTTACAACTGTGGTATCTGAATTTTCATTATTCTTGATTTCATTTATATTTTAAATATCATAAGTTACTTTTTTTACAACTAATGCTATCAAGTATAAACATGTGTAAACACATAACATATTCAAGGCGAAAAGTTACTCCTGCGCCGAAATTTGTAAAAATATGGGAAGCTTGAACATAAATAACATAGTTTACCTAGAATATACATAGATTTACAAAATGGGAAACGTGTATTTTAGGGGTGTAATATATAACAATTTAATAGCAAAATTCTAATATCGTCCCTCTATCTCGACCTAAACCACAACAAGCAAACTAGAAGACTTCTAAGAAAGAAGGTATCAATATCGATAATGACAAATGTTTTTCCCCTAAGTAAAAAGGGAGAAAACTGGATAAGATACACTAGGTACTTCTAATGAATGCATAAAAATTCAGGTTCAAAATTCATGTGAACAACCTGACTAAAATAATAATAATATAACTGTGATCGTCGTCCGAGGAACCCAAAATATATATTTTTTTTCTATTTTACGTCGTTACTAGAGCCAGTAAAGCACCCGTTTGGGTTCGTTACTGAGAATTTGGATGCTTTACTACGGCTGGTGTATTTTAGTTTTGTCGCGTTGGCGGCATGGTCGTAAAACGTCAACGTCAAATGTCAAAATGTGAATGTGAGCAATGTGTTTAATAACTTAACCCCAATTGTTATGAAATAAATAATATTAAATCATTGTACTCAACCTTGATAAAATTTTATTTCTTTTATATAGAATGAAACTAAGTGCTGCAAAATAGAAAAAATAGTATAATATAAAACACGCGTTCAGAAACCTCTTCCAGCACTTGTTTGTTCCTCCACTCGTCGCTATGAAGTTACAAACGCGTGCTGGAATATGCTTTCTCAAACTTGTATTTTAACATACTATTTTATGTATTTTGTTAAAACTAAGAGTTAAGATAAATATTTTGTATGTTTTCATTAAAAAAATGTTACTTTTACATGTATTGGTTTTTTATTTTAAATGCCTGTAATATATTTTTTAAATACTTTTATTTTTTTATTTTTATTTTTTAAGTCCCTCCTATTGTGTAACTGAAAGACTATTTTTTTATTCGGTTAGTCATAAATTTAGAGTTTTGTGTTGGTGTCCAATACTAAAGTTTAAGTTTGTCGACTCAAAAATCAAATAAAATAGTCACGCTAACATTTCGACAACTTGTCGATAATAATTTATTATATCCGAACATAAAAATTTCGAATTCTTAACACAAACTAATTAAAAAATGAAGCAGCAAAAATTAGAAAAATTGACAACTGCTCACTAAATTTTTGATTTGAAAATTTTTCACTTTTTCACGATCTATATTCTGCACATTAAGTGTTTTAATTTATTAATTTTATTGTTAAAACTTTTTTCGTTTTGTTTTGCATTTCTGCCATCACACATCTTATGTTTTAACGCAAATTGTTCAAACTTACTTACTTACATTGTTTTCTAACTTTCAAATGTCATTTTAAAATAACAATACTAAGATGAAAAAGCAGAAATATATTATACAGAAAAAAAAACAAAAAGAAATTTTTAATTATTAATTTTTTTAACTTTAGAAAATGCTTTTTATTACAAAAAGTCTTAGATTGTGAACATTGAAAAAAAAAAAACAAGAAAAACCTAAAACCTACTCTCCAATTTGTTGTAAGTTCATTTACTGCTCCTTCATAATTATTTTTCCATTTAATAAAATTTTCCAGCTGTCTTTGGTGTCGTCCTTCGTCAACAGATTTATTATTGTTTTTTATTACTTAAGTATTATTTTGTTAATTAATCATAATCTTCTTATCTATAACTATCATTTTCTCTTTCGTACCTGCTTTTCACTAGTTATCTTAACATTTTCATGTTTGCTTAGAACATTCTCTTTTTTTCCTAGAAAACAAACCATTATTTGACCCCAGCTGACTTGACCTTACAAATGCCACAAAAATTATACAATGAAATTCAAAATGCTCTAATTTATTACACCTTACATCTTATTTTGCCTGTTTTTAAATTCCGTTTTTAGGTTGATAACCTCAAACAATTGATATTAATAAAAACATGCAAACACAATGTTTGGCAAATCATAAATATGAATGCGTTCTTTAGAAAATTTGATTTTTGTGTTTACGTTTCACAAGATTGATTCTCAAAAGTTCGGATATCTGCCTAATAAAGGCATCAAACTCCTTTCTAACGAATATGAAATGAATTGTTAAATTGTTAGCCTCTTTTTGGAAATCACACGCACCTCCTCGTCATCGTCCACAATTAGAAAGTCATCGAAATTCCAAAGGCTGTTATTACAATTTCTCAACTATCATGTCTTAATTAGGCCATAATCTGACAACAATTAACGTACCGAATTTCAGAGATGTGCTTATTGGTAATTTACGTATTCTAATTGGCATAATAGTAAGCTGTCGGACATTAATGACAGCTTTTCAGCATTCGATTTACCACAACTCTCACTTTACATCTATTTTATTTCCCCATTGTCTGTCAATAATTAGCGGAGTTAATGTTGCGAAACTCTCATTATACGTTGACACGTAATGCTTCATTTTTTGAGTTTTCGAACAAGAAAATCGAGAAGTGCATATTTCAAAGGTGGAAAAATTTACGATCTCCTGAATATTAAAAATTGCTGTAAACATTTAAACCACACCATAAACAAGTCATGTTTTAGTGTCAAAATGCCACCCACAAGCCGAGAAAAACACGATTTGCATAAGCGCGTTGTCGTGGTCAGTTTAAAAATCGTTAATTATTCGATGATCCATCAATCAAATGTGGAAGTTCGAAGATCATTATTGTCTAACGGCGCACTCCCACCGGACCAAATCTGGACGGTAAGGTGTCACTATATGACAACATAATAGGCTGTTTTGATAAATAATTCATAGCAATGATGAGAAATCGTTAACGCTGTGAAAAATTTCATGAATAAATAGCATTGGCACGGTATTGTACGCCAATTGAATTAAATGCGAGTCGTAATTAATGCAGAAAATTATTAACAATTTACATAGTGGGAATGAGTAATGTGTAGTGAGATGAAAGAACTCAGAAAATGCCGTGAATCGTTTCTAATTGCATAAAATAGCCATTTTGTGAATTGATTGCTCATAATAAGCGCTATTTCGTAATTCGGATACTAAAGATCTTGACTAATGGACCAGAGTTTTATCACAGTACGACATCATTAATATACACGCGAATGGAAGCTAGTACCAAAGTACGAGAGAGAAAACTATTCAAGAGACAAAGAGGATTTAATGCTATTAAAAAAAAAAAACATTTCTTTCTTTGCTTTAGTTTGGGCATTGCTTCTAAATATACGTAGAAATTCTTGACTACAAAATAACTAGATCAAAAAGGTACTACATGCTTACAAAAAAAAAAAAACCAAACCTTTCTTTAATAGACCTCTTAGCTTAAACATGCTAGAATTATGCTAGAATAGCTTCATTCAAATCTTCTCGTTTTTCTAGAATTTGTATGCATCTACATTCAGAATTTTGATTTTCTCATTAATTCCATCCGTGACTGTGCCATAAGCGGTCGCGTTTAACAACAAAGTGTTGAAATTACATCACTTAGATCTAAATAACAATAATCCAGAGTACATTACAACCTCACTTTCTATGTCAGTATAATAGAAGCGGCTGTCTGTTACTAATTATTGCAAAATTAAAACAGTCCCGGCCGCTCAAAAAGGTCTCAATAATTACTATGAATTATCCGCACAATTGCCGTGAGCTCACATCACAGTAGGCCATTTATTAGCGCGCATTCCACCTCTGATCATCATCGGCAGCGGCGGCGCTATGTGTGTTCAAGGGAACGTAAATCGGGCCGACGTGGTGGCGATCAATGTTAAAGATTTTTTCTTGGGTGGACATTATTTGAGTTTATTATTAGAAGTACTCATATTACAAAGTTAAAAAAAAAAACTGTATATAAGTATTTCAGTGTTGGATGAAGACTACTATAATTTTTTACACTGTGAAAATAGATTTATTTTTTGATCAAAAAAAAAGACAAAAGCTAAACAGGGAAAATTTCTAGATAACTTTTAGATTACCAATATAGCAATTTTAAGACTAAAATTCCAGAAATAATAAATAAATAACAGATTTATTTATTTTTTTAATTAATAAAGGTCCAAAATTATTTTACCTAAAAATTTGTGGAAGTTTTATACAAACTTCATGCACTATTTATGAATTTAGAAATGGGTGGAATTTTTAAACGCCAGATATCTTTTTTTTATTTCTAAACTGTTTTCTTCAAGTAGTTAAACCTTGTCATGTTTGTTTGAATTTGTACCATCTCTAAAACGAAATTTATTTGGAGTGTAGATTTATCAAAAAATTTGAGTCTTTATTAGCTTCAACATTGTAAAAATTTTAACATGTCATCTAATTATCTGTTCCGTATTTTAGAAATCTAAAACTAATTTGCCACTTTTTATAAAAAACTAAAAATAAAAAAAACTATAATCAGATTTCAAAAATTTATAAAATTTTAAATAATATAAAAAATATAACAAACACAAGTCAAAATGTTTAAAAACATTGGAACAGTCAAGTACCTGATCCAAAAATTCAAAAGATTTTAAGTCTTGAGAAAATCAAAACATATAAAAAAATTAGCAGTTTATTTAACTTAAAAATGCAAACTAGAAAGTTTAAAAAATCAAAAAAGTTTAAAGGGTAAAAAAATGATCCCGAAAGTAAAGAGTAAAAATTCCAAAATAATTAAAAATTCAAATAACCTAAAAGAAATCATGCAAACTCTCCAAAAAGTCTATTTATTCTAAAAAATATAGTGTTAAAAAAAATAAAAATCATCTAAAAATTGTAAAGATAATAAAATTTAAAAATCTAAAAATTTTAAATTTTAAATTATATAGTCAAAAATACAAGAATTTAAAATTTAGACTGACTAATGCCAAAGACAAAGAATCAAAGATAAAGAATTTAAAGATTCTGAAAAACCGTCAACATTTTAAAGCAAAGAATACAAAAAATCTAAGGAATTTGAAGTATGCAAATAATTAACATATTTCAAGGAAATTTAAAACGATCTAAAGTATCTAAAGAATCTTAAATTGCATCAGTTTACATTTTCATTTATACTTGTTGCATAGTTATCAATAAATTTGATGCAAATATTATGTTTCCGTAAGTCTTGTTGCAAATTCCAATTTTTTTGTACCATCATACATACAATATAATTTATTAAATTTAAAAAATGTTTGCTTTTCTCTGAATTTCTAAACTTCTTTACGAAGGCCTTTAATAATTTAGTCAAATTAGTAAATTAAACGAAAAAAATAAAAATAAACAGCGAGATCCGAGCAAGTAAATTCCAGAAATTTCTCAATTTTTGATCTCAATCATTCACGTTAGAGACTTTGAATGACATGCGTATAAAAAATTTCAAAATCATGTCCTGATTTCGTAGTGTAAAATAGTTTAAGTCCGTAATCTTAAAGCGTGCTCATATATCACTAAACGTTTCTATAAAATCTCAAAGAAGATGAAAAATGTGCGCGCTGCCTCTGGCCTCTTGTGGGCGCCCACAGCCGGAATAAACTAAGCCAACACGAGCGATTATTTATGTTTACATCGCCGTTGATGTAAGATGTAGTGAGTTAATTATTTCTAGTGTTTAATTGCGTGGTCTGGGATACTTATGGTACGACTTTGGGAGAGGATAAATTCGCGACGAGTCGTGTTCAGCACTTTCCTTTATTGCATAAATCCCGAGAAAATCGCAACGGAAACTGACAGCTCATGTCGCTCAAGATAAAATTAATAAGTGCCATTTAGAAATTTCGCATAAAATTACAACGGCTCATAAAACATTCGATGCCAAAATCTCCGAAATTCCACGCACTTCTTGAATTTCGAACGCCAAGGGAGGTCTGGGCGTTGGGAGACTCATTCAACGACCAGTTAATTAGCGTTTCAAGCGCGTTGGGAATACTTTGTCAACTTATGCAATAAGTAATTGTAAGTTATTTTCTGTGTTTTTTGTCCAACTGGGATGCGACTTATTTGTCGCTGTGAGTGAATTCTCACGATTTAATTACGGTATGTTGAGAACTACTTCGAATAAAATTAATTATAAAGGTACTTGCGGTATTTGCTTTGTGGATTTTGTCTATTTTGCGATGATAATTAATTTCAGATTGATTTTGTTTGGTTTTCTCTTGATGGTCTAGTAAATAGAAGATTTCTGCTCGATTTGAAGCTGCCAGGTGGCCGATGTAGCGGTATTTTGAAAACACTAACTGAGAAACAAACAACCTATAATTTTATTCTTAACGGCTTCCACTTAAACAAAATGTTAATTGTTCGATAAAATATATGAGTAGTTACTAAATAATATACGTGCCAATAAGAAAACTAATAGGTATACAGATTTGCAACAAGTACTCGGCTATGTTTAAACACAACATTTCCAAGTTATTATGCGTTTGTTAAAAAAAATATGACGAGATGACAGGCATTTCTAAAGATTTGTAACTTTCTTTTTCTACTTTGGTATTACAAATGAATTTTTGTCTGTCTAAAAGTAGTGTCACAAAGGAACTTTTTGTGACACTGTTTATGGTTATTTTTTTGATACGTATTATGTTGGTATTGCTCTTATGAAGGTCAACGAGCCCAACGAGGGCGAGCCAAGTGTCAATTTTTCAGTTAAAAAACATAACCACAATTATTTATCTCATTTATTTCAGATTCTGGTGAAATTAAAAATAATTTTGGTTGACATATGACACATACCAACATAATCAGTACCCAATCTTAAAAATCCCTAGAATATTTAAAAAGCAGTAATTTTAAATTTTCGTAAAATTACGAGCACCAAAGTAGAAAAAATAGTGTATTACATTGTTTTCATAAGATGCTCTTTGTTTTGTGGCACTCATTCTCTAAACCCATTCGTGCCACAAGAGAGCGTCTTATGAAACACGTATAATAATATACTATTGTGGTCGAGTAGTCTGATAATTGTCTTTTGACACATTCAAATGTTTATAATTTGTCACATTATGGCACGATTTATCATGCCATTAAGTCGTCATGGCAATGAAATGGTAGAACACCTTAAGTGGAAACAAAGTACCTATACCCTATGCTGGTTTCAAAATTTTATGCATTTTTTATGAAAAAAATAAAGCAGCAAATTATTTTCTACTAATGTTCATTAATAAGGTACAAAAATTATAATTTAAATTTCCGGTAATTGTAAGTTCGAAAAATGTGATTTTGATGGTAGACTTCCTTGTTGAAAAAATACAAGTAGGTCTAACTGATGATTCAAATGTTCGAGCAATTTCAACTGATCCAAGTGTAATTTTATTTTTATTTTCAATGGAATTTGCCACATATCCCTCCGGTACAGCATCACTTTTTCGTCGTGTCTTTTAAATGTCCTAATGTCCGCGTCAGCATTCACCATAATTGTGGCGGCCCATAAGTTCATTCTTTCTAAGTACACACAGGTTGTAAAATTCTATTCTTCTGCAAGCCCCAAACCAACAAACAATGACAACCATCACAAACAATAGTTTTAGGACACATTGAAATCGTAACTTCAAAAGCAAATATGTTCCATTTGTTTAATGCTTCTTTAAAAATACTTTTAACTGGTCTGATACATATCCAAGAAAGAAAGCAATCAATTTTGGGAAACTGTCAATAACCACGGTATTTTTTATTTGTAGTATAGCTTTGTATATCAAAGAAAACAAAATTAATATCATGGTAGCTAACCACAGTTTTCGATTTCAACCAAATGGACAGTTTTAAAAATTCTTTAGTGTATACAGTTAAGGATTTCATAAGAACTAAACTCTGGTCAGCTTCAGAAGTCTATTGATTAATTTCATCCATTTCACGAAACAATTGATTTGTTTGAAAAAATGTCCAACACGGATTATCATTGGATTTTTTTTTTTAGATGAAAATGAAAATAAAATTTATAAATTTGAGTAATCTTTTGTTTTCTCCATTTCGACTACAAAATACTGTATTATATTCGTTCGTAATGCAGGATTATGGCGCTCACGAAATTATCGCTTTCACTAAGCTTATGCGCTAAATTTTCATTAGTGTCATAAACCCTTCTAGTATAAACCCATATCATAACCTACTATTATGAATGCATCATACGAGTACATGGTATAAATTTAACGTCGCGTTAATGGTTTTTCTAGTGAAAATTTCTTCAACTCTTTTTGCCACACAATCAGTTTACATCACTCTTTGCTAGTTCTTATAGTTTTTAATGTCCAAGACTTGAAAATTATTTAAATAAAATATGAAACAATTTGATTATTTTTAATGACTTAAATATTTATAATAAAGTTAGGCTGTTTGGCATTAAAGCGAAACTTGATACTGAGATACCTATATTAAATGTTTTTTTTTAAAAAACATAAACAAAATATAGAACTGGAATATGGAATTGCTTCACAAAAAAAAAATAACATAGCAACAAAGAATGTACTAAAAACACTGTTATAGTACAGGAGGTAAAATATATCGTTACATTAGAAAAGGGTTTCCATCTTCTTCTTTTTTTAAATTGGTTACGAAACCAGTTTCTAAATTTTTTTTTGACTAACTTCTTGATATCATTAAATGAAACATTAACTCTTCTCTTATATAACGATACCCTTTACCCCGCGTACTATAACAGTGTATTTAATACATTCATTGTTGCAATGTTAACATTTTTGACTAAAAATTCTCACTTTTTTTAATTATACCCAATATTAATGTAATATTATACATTTTGAACTCACAGCTTAAACGTTTACAAAATTATTGTAAATAAAAAATAAAAAAATTGCTTTTAAAACTATAAACCAGTCATATTAAAATTTTAATAGCAGTTTTATCAATTTTTAAGTAAAAATGATATTCCTTTCTCATTTCTTTGTAAAGTTAAAAATACATTTTTTCTTTTTCTTGTAAACTCAATCCGCGGACATAATGCGTATAAAAAAGGCAACATTTCTGGCCGGTCATTAAAACGAATCAAAATAGCAAGTGTTCAAAAAAAATTCCATTTAAAATTGTTTGACTGTTTGATTACTAGGAAGATATAAGTTGTGGATATTTAGATTTTCTTTATTTCTTCCTATTCATCCAGTTTTCCCAAATTCCATTCGTGACAATAAGTCTGTTTGTAATAATTTTTGTACTTTACGTATTTTATAACTTCTATGTTTTCTTCTTTTAACGCCCGATAGCAACTACTTAGAAAACTTGGAACTGAATAGCTAATCGTGTTAATTTACTTAGATGTTCTTTTTGGTTGTAAGTCGTAACCGCTTGAATTTTTCTTTAATATTGTACACTAATATTATTAATCTTAAAAAAAAAGTATAAGTAAATTTTATTTCAATGTAATTCATTTTTACCTCTTAGATTTGAAAAACTATTAGAACCTACCAAAAATGATACAACCTAAACGTGTCCCAAAATTATTTGAAAATTTAACACGATCTAAATACCATGCAAATTTCTATAATACATTCGTAATGTGGAGTGGCAACATCATGTTGAAAATGTCCATATCCAGTACCAACATTTCGTGTTGATATCTCTCTGCATTTAGATCACCTTAAATAAATAAAACTAAATGTATTCGTATTTGTTACTTTTAGAGTAACAAAGTAACAGAAAATCTACCGACAAAAACATAAAAGAAAGATGACGCCAGAAATGCTTAGAAGTATTAAATGACAAAAATAAATGTAAAAGCAGCCAGATTATTATAATTCCAATAAACAACACGTAGTCTTTGTCGGTGCGCTTCATACCATCAGTGTTTAACAAAGTAGAAAATTCTCGGCAATCCGGTAAGCGTATAATTTAATTAATTGTAAATGAGGTTTATTTATATGCTGATGCGATGTTGAGCGCGTGTTTTAGACAATTTATTATCGTTTGAGCTTAATTAGAAGCTTGTTTTAGTGTTAGCGCCGTGTCTACGTCTAACTTATATTGTAGCAACTTGTGCATAATTAGCAATTCCCGTTTCTTGGATTATTTGGTATTTTTCGAAAACGTCGTGTTTTCTTTCTCTTCGTCTTCTCTCACCACATGAATCTGTGACCCCTTCGAAGAAGCAGATTTATGCGTCGGTGATATGCGGAAATGTCGTCATTATGTCTCAACTCCACCCGTTGACCCTTAACCGACACGCCAATTCAGCTAAGAAATCCGCGGTTGCCATTTAAAATTCATTTAAGTACAACTCGTCATAAATCAATATCAATTTGTAGCACATCCGCGTGGTATGTGGGAATATCAAAGAAACCTCGGCCTCATAAAGTAAATAAATATGTTATATCCGAACAATGTAATAACAATAGACAACATCTGAGCCGTTATTGTAGGATGCGATTTTTCTGACAGCTAGGTAAAGAGGTCAGCGCCGCGTTCAGGAGCGGCACTTCGAGGAATTACACATGAAAACGGCGCCGTTTCAGCGAGGTTGCATTGTTAGGTGGCGGCGAAGGAATTAGATTGATTTACAGGAGACAGGGACGTACTGTAGGTTGTTGCTATGTTCGAGTTCCCAAAAGCTTAAGGTCATCTAGATTTCAAGAAAGATAACAACAAGAAACTGACATTTAATAAACTTAGAAAGTTGAAGCAAAAATTTATACAACTTGACGAATAGTATTAAGAAATTTAAAAACTATACGATAATTTCTATTTTTAGACTATTTAGAAAATACTTTTGCATACCTACATGTTCTTATGCTATTGGGTCAATTATTTTCGTTGAATTGGTTCAATTCAAAAAACTATCTAAATACAAAATTTTAGGAATTTAAAAAAAGAATTTCGTAGAGTTAAATAATTAAAATATCAAAAATATAAAGAATTTATAGCGTTTAAAGCATGCGAAGAATCAAAGAATCTCATCCCAAAAATTCATACCGTCCAAATTAAATATCTAAAAAATCAAAAAATGCAAAGAATATGAAGGATTTAGTCCAAGATAATGTATAAATCTACATATCCTAAGAAAATGTTTAAAATTTTTATAAATCTAAAAAGCAAAGCTATAAAGCATCTATAGAAGATGGAATAGATAGATTCTAAAAAACAAAAACTGCTTTTTTGTGCATTATTTACCAAATTAAACAACCATTTTAAAGTTGTTTTTTTTATTCTTTATAATTCTTTTATTTTCTACTGAACAGTTGTAACCTTTTATCTTTCATAAATATCATTTTTTGTAAATAATGATGTGCATTTGCAGACCCAAGTTTAGTCAAGTGTCATAACAGTTGGTAGCTATTGTCAATTTGCTACAACAAAAAGGTAAGTACATATTTTTTTTTGCTCAATTTTCTGACTTTCTGAACATTTTTTTTATATAGTTTCAACAAAATGTTTAATATTTAACCAACTAAACATCTTTTTTTTACACTGTATTTATAATTCATAGGGACTATTTCACTTTTTTTTCTATTTTGAATAAATAGTCCAAGAACTAGAATATCTGGAAAAACTAATTAATATAAAAAAAAAACGAATCAATTTAAAATCATAGAATTAAATATATGCAAGAAATTAAAGAAACTTCAATCATACAAAGTATCAAAAAAACTGGAATATTGTACCAAATACATAAAATCTAAAATTATATAAAGAGAATATAAATAAAATACATAAATTAAACAATTCAAAAAAATCTAAAAAATCAACATATTTTGAAATATATTTTTAAAAATTAATGATTTTTGTATCAATACCATAATTTAAGTGTTTAACGATGCTAAGAATCCGAAGAAATAGTTAAATCTAAAAAATGTAAGATTTTAAAACAGTTTAAGAATTTAATTAATCTAAAATCTAAACCTTTACAAAAATGCAAAGAATTCTAAGTAAGCGCAGAGTCCAAAAAATAGAGAAGAGCTTCAGAATTTAAAGATCTTGTAATATACAACTATCGTCATCAATTTTAAGTATCCAAAAATTTGTTTAATATTTAAGATGTGCCAAAAATTTCTATCCAAACTGATCTCAATATCTTAAGAAATTATTCTAAGAATCTACAAAATTCCAAAAAAATGTCTATTTAGATATACAATCAATTCTAAGAAAAAAATACAAAGAATGAAATAATTTGAAAAATTTTAGTGGTTGAAATTGTATCCAAAAATCGAAGATTACCAAATCGTTGAATTTGAAAAAATTATAAACTTTCAACCATGCAAACAATTAAAGAGATACAATAACACCAAAAAAAAATCTGAAAAAAAAAATTAACAATCCATCAGAGTTGGCAAAAATTTAGAAATATTAATAGACGTAAGAAATCCAACGGAATCGAAGAATTTAAAAAGTGTACAAGAATTAAATCATTTAGAATAGCCAAAGTATAGCATAATTATAAAAAAATATTTAAAAAGAATCAAAAAAATCTATGGATTTAAAAAGATCTAATGGATACAAAAAATATTAAAAATTTAAACAATTCAAGAAAATCCAAAAGTTTTAATTAAATTAAAAAGTCCAAACTATTAAGTTTTGCCTAGAAAAATAATCAAAAGCTCTAACAAATCTAGAAAGTATAATGAAATGAAGAGATACAAGAAGTACATGAAAAGAAATCTATGAATGTTGAAAATAATTCATCGATTATATGGCATTCTCATCTACATGTTCTTGTTAAAGTTTCATACTGTTCAATAACTTTATGCATGTACAGTAAAGGTATTAATGTCTTTATGTTTATTTGCATATAACTGATCTTCGATCTCCAATCTGTTGAAATTAATAAATTAAATTAACATTCCTTTGCAAGTTAGCTATAAAAAGAAAAAAATGCAAAAATTTGTTTATGCACCAAAAACTGTATCGCTTTCGGGAGTTCAGAGGTTGTCTCTCCACGGGGCTTCACTTTCACACCCGTATAAGGGTGCGGGAAAATCGCAAAACAATGTCATTGTAAATCCACAGGGAGCAACTTCTTCTATTGAGACATCAACTTGTTTATGATATTGTTGATTTTTTATTGACGTCGCTTCTCGCTGATCGAACTCTCGTCCTCTACTTATAAGGACAGAATCGTGGAAAAACGCGCTGCAGGTTTCTGCACTTTTTCTCCTTTTCTTCTTCTTCGACGTCAACAAACAATCGCGACGAGAGTCATTTGTTCCGTCAGCTTCATGCGCAATTTGTTCAGCAATCCGTAAAAAGAGTAGAGGTCAGAGGTGGCACAGCGAAAGGAAAAATATCCAGAAATAATAGTAATAATATTCTATATATTTTTTTTTGTTTGTAAAGTTTAGTGTTATTTATATCCATAGATTTATAATGCAGTAAATTTAGCTTTTTGGTGGTCTTCTAAAATTAGGAAATCCCCCATCGACGGTTTGCAATAATTTCTCCTCGAGATGATGTAGGAGTATAATTTCCATTTATTATATTTATAAAATAATGATTGCTATGATTCTTTATCTAACAAATCATGTGCTTACGTCAAAGCTGTAAAGCTCGTAATTTTCCAATTGGTCGCGGCTACTTTTCTTCGCTGGTGGTCGTTGACCAGCCTAATCCTTTTCTTTAAGTTTCAGGAAGAGCCTGATCTTAATAGATCTAAAAATGTGTGGAACGCTTTCGTATTTAATAATGAGTGCGCGGCGAGAGGATCGAATATCTATAATCTCCATCTAGTTCTATTAGCGTGGCATGTGAGTCCGTAAGTAAAGCACGCGCGATACCATCAACTTTACCGTACGTCACACAGCAGAACAAGTGAATCGCGGAATGCAGTCCGACCACTAGCAGTGGCGTACGATCGCCCCCAATGCGCCCACGACACGGACGCTACTGAACGATGGACTTGCAGACAGTCGTTGACACTACGAACTACGACAGTTGAGACGTGGGAGGATTCCATTAAGAAGGAACTGAGGAACAGAAAAATTTACATTTTTAGGATATATTTGAGTTTTATGGTAAAAAAGTGTGAAGGTAATAAATTTTGGAATCTTTAATTTCTTTTAGAGAATTACCACACCTAGTGTAAAGGTGCTACAAGATGGATAAACATTAAATTCAAGGAACTAACCTTGATTTCGGGTATTGGTTTGGCTTACCAGTTTTGACTTTTATGATTTCTTAAAAAGCAAAACCATCTTCGAGAAAATTACTAAAAAAATTTGACTCAATAACTATTTTAATTCATTTAATTTAACTTAACTTAAAAAGAAACAAAAAGAAATACTGAGCTGAATTAAAATTATAATTTTTGCGTCACATTTGCAATTTTTTTATTTAAAAAATTAAGAATGAGCCTGTTAGTGCCGAAAAAACTTCTAATGTAGTAGACAAAAAAAGTTTGTCATTAGAACAGTTAAATGAGAAACCATTCGCAACAAAAATTAAAAAACTAAATCCACTAACAATTAATTTGTTGCTTTCTTGGGTTTTTAAGTTTCCAGTATTCTTCACACTCTTCAGATTTTAAATTTTTGATATATTAGAGTTTTGAAATAGTCAACTTTTGATGTTTTCAGCTTTTCAGTTATTAGGCTCATAAATTTCTGCATTCTCTGTTTTGATATTCTGAAGTTTTTAGATACATTCTATTTTTACATTTTTCATTCTACATTTTGAGACTGTTATCTTTTGAGTCTTAGATTGTTTGCTTTTCAGGTTCTTAGGTTATTAAATTTTCAGCAACTTCTCAGGATCTCAAGTTCCCAGGTTTTTAAACTCATACACTCTGAGATTCCTAGTTTTGTTTAGATTTAGAAATTTTTCTAAAAACTGGGATCTTAAGAAGTTTTCACAATCCAAAGTTTATATTTTACCAATTTTTGAATTCTGTGGTTTTATTCACCTACTGAAATTTTTGAATTCTAAAATTCTTATATTCGAGATTTTTGGATTGCTAGCTTTTCATACTCTCAGTATCTCAGAATGTGGAGATTCTAAAATCCAGAAACCCGTCAAACTACAAATTTTTCTCATTCTGGAAGTTTTGTTTCCTAAATTATCAATCAATCTCGAGATTTTTAATTTTTTTAATTCTGCAGTCTCAAAACTGGTAAACCTAGGAACTAAAAAAATTGATAAACTTTGTAATGTAAAAATCGCAAAACTGGAAATCTGATAGTCGAAAAATCGAAGAACTCCTTAGAAAAATGAGACTGTGAAAACAGCAACACTCTAAAGTTTTTAAATATTTCAAATCCAAGAATTTTAAATATTCAAAAAAACTAAATATTTAGGAACCTAAAAGTTTGATAATTTAAAAACCTGATAACCTAAAATTTGGAAAACTGAAAATATGAAAACTTTAACATATTCGAAATATACAAAAAAACTGATAAGCTGAAAGTCTATAAGTTTAAGAGTCTGATAATCTAAAAATCTATTTTCAATAAATAACAATTATAAAATTTGCGAATTCAAGAATCTGAAAAATTGATAAACTGAAATTCCAGAAAAATATAAATTTTGAAATGCAAACCTTTTAATTTTAGTTTCTGATTTTCTAAATTTTCAGTTATTTAGTCCTTTATATTTTTAGATTCTTCTAAAAATTTCAAAATTAAAAGAAAAGAAAATCTAAGAATCTTACAACTTAAAAAATTCAGAATGTGTAATAAGAATTTCTATAAATTTCAGAATCTAAAAAATAAATAATAATAAAATAATAATAAAATGGTAGAATTTAAGAACCTCAAAAGCTCTATAAACTGTGGATCTCTCGGGTTTCCCATTTTTTAAGACATTCACATTCTATAGTGTTTAGATTTTTAGATTTTTAGATTTTTAGTTTATCAATTTTTAAACTCTTAGCTTTAAGATTTTGGAATTTCTGGATTATAAGATTTTGAGATTTTTTATAAATAATAATAATCAAAATCTCAAAAGCTCAAATTTTTTTTTTTTTTATTTTAGACAGACAGTACATTATTATCATCATTATTATAAATATAAAAAATAAGCTTTGATAAACTCACAATTTAAGAAGAAGAAAAACTAAGGTGTGCCTTAAAACTTAAATATATAATAAACCAAGAGCTTGTTATCATGGAAACATTGTAAACATGAAGTTTTGAGTAAAATCTAAAAATTAAAAAAATTAGAATGCACATGACAATGAATTTAATATCTTTAACTCTAATACCTTTAAAACCTAAAAACGTCAATAAAATTGAGTAGCTGAAAAATTGAGAAACTAATTTGGAAACAATTTCTTCTTAACTAACTACTAAATTTACAAGTTTTAGAATAATTAATTTACAGTAAAAAAGTAAAAACCGTACATCGGCCAATTTAAGAATTTAAGAGCCAAGCGTGCTTTCGCATTTTCGAGAAATTGATACCTAAACCGTTGACACCTCACTACACGCCTGTAAATCAACAAATCCAAAAACACGAAAAAGAACATGAAAATAATTTAGCTTCAACACGACGCCTTGCCATATCCGACCATCTACACCCATTAGTACATCGCTAAATTCCATTTAAGTCCGCGGCTAACTCTCCAAAAAATTCCTTGCGATAATCCTTTGCTTCCTCGTTCAGTAGTATCTAAAGTTTTCGTCGTTTCGGCGTTAGAAGCCCACGATCCATTAGGATTTAACAGATAGTAAATTAAAAAGCTCCCGCCTACTTCTTGTAAAAGCACATACGATAAGAAGTTGCACAATAGAGAAGTCGAGGGAATTCTTAGAGCAGGGCACATGTTAGCCGGCAATTGTTAGCAAAAGGCCACGTCACGATCCGCTCATTACGTTTGGATGTTTTAATTACCGGGAGGTAATTGATTGGCAGATTGGTGCATGGGCGCGTGCCTGACGATGCTACACAGATGACGCCGAGGTCGAAGAATGGGACACCCAGCAGACAAAAAAGTGAGGAGATAATGGAAAGTGAAGAGCGGCGCGAATTTTACTAGAGAGCCGAGCTTTGAAAGGGTCAAACTTGTCGTATTTCAAGGATTTCAACAAATCCTAAAATTGATTAGTGTTCTCCCAAGAGATACTTTATACTCCATTGAAAACTTAAGAATCCTTGCGATTTTTGAACCTTTCATAAGATTAGACTAAAAAAGTTTCAAGTTTAAAAGAAATTATAGAGATCATTGCGTTCTTGGATCTTTTAAAAATTATATATTTTTTTATATAATATAAATTTAATTTTATTTATATATATATTTGTATTTCTATGAAGTCTATTTAAAATATTTTAGATGTAAAGGAAAAAAGATTAAAGTATTTTTTGGAGTTTTATTTCAGCTTTTCAGTATATTTCATAAGTGTGAGAATTGTTATACATTCTGGAAATTTTAGAAAGACAGAAGAATTTTAGACATTTGTAGTTCTAACCGTTTAGAATTGCTATGATCGGAACAAACCGTTTTATGTAGGTATGAATTTCGGTCTGCTATGAGATTTAAAATGTTTTCTCTAGAATTCCGGGATACCAACTGTGACTATATTTTTTGATTAATTGTTGTTCTTTTATCGGTCATTAATGCGCGGAATGACCCGTGTAGTCACAGTCTAATAACCTCCGTTATACAATATCTTCAGCCAGCATCCCCGCAAAGTGAAATTCCGAAAGGAGAGCAAATAATAATGCATTTCATCGATTACGTAACTTCCCGCTCGAGCGATTTGTCAACGAATAAAAAAAAACACAAAGTATTTGTTTTCACCGACCTCTGACCCTCGTAATGACACACCAACGTATCAACCTGTCGTCTATATTTATCCAATAACAGCGTCAGAGACAGGACCACTTATTTTTTCTCCTAAAACATCACTTCCCAAAAGGTCAAAAATGTTAAATTAATTGTCATAACTGTTGTTGGTTAAACACCTCTATTAACACTTAAATCTCGCATAATTCACCTTCAACTTATCGAGAATTTATTTTTATAGTTTCAGGTGGGCGTCTGCTCAGTTCATCGATGGTTTTTACGTGAAAGTTCGATGTTTCCTGTGATTCTGCGAAGACAATAGTTTTTACTTTCTCGGTTCTGGATTTTCGGGTCGAAGGTTGAAGGAACAAGAGAGTCGTAATTTATCCGCAGGTTGTTAAATAAATTCCTTCTAAGGCAGGAATTATGTGCATTAATCTCTGCTAATTGTCTAATAATTCAGAATAAAGTCGAGAGATCGTGCCTTGCGCCGACGTTGATGTCTCCATTGATTTTTTCGTGCTGGTATTACTTTACAATTAGCTATTTGCGCTTAAATAAAGGTGAGTCGCTGAGAAAACGGCATCAAAATTGACATCTTTACGGATGGATAGGTGTTGTTCGCTTTTATCTCAATTTTTGTTTCAAACTGCTTCTAAGTAAGCGCTTTGGCGTCAAAAAGAACTGCTCGTAATTCCAGTTCTGATTTATATTTGATCCTGTGTTTTTCAATAGTTGACAGTGCGTTGACTTTGGATATTTTCACCAGACACTTCCGTCTAGTTTGACCTTTTCTTTTTTTCCTATTCTAACCGCAAAACAACTATAACTCGTACACTTTACCCCATAACGTCTTCGTCGATTTTAATCTTCACCTTTAAGTGCTGTCTTGACAGGTTTGAAAGCTGTTCGCGACCTTGGAACGTTTTTATCGCTTCGAAATGTAAAAAATGATGGGTGTGATAAGCACTTAATGATGAAAGGATTGTTTTGGACGCATCTGATACGCGTCGGTTGATGACATTCATCTAGATAGGACGGTTTACAGTTAACTTTTAATAGTAAATTTAGTTTATTACGGACTATTTAGGTTGTTATATCTTAATCTTAAAAATTAGTCACGATTTGGTGAAATTTACATTGCAAGAGCTCGCTTCTGTGACCGATGCGAATCTAGACATGGACAAACAAGATTTTTTTTTGAAGAATTGTTAATGATAAATTATACACGTGGGATCGTCTAGGATTTCGGCGTGTCCTGAGACGTGTAAAGTGCCCCCGATACAGTTGCACCTCTAACCTTTGGTCTTTGCGCCGCCGCAAACAAATCACAAACAAATGTTTGCATGTAGACACGTTTGTTTATAGCAAGTTGTAAATATACAGGTTGCACTATTGTAACATTAGCTAGTTAGTAGAGCAATATAGTGCCAATTTATTTATGACAAGAGAACGTGGTCTTTGTGTTGGCAAATTTGCGTAGGTGGCTCGGCTTTGTTCCATAGCACACATCGGCAATTAGTTTATGACCATCGAGAGATATTGTCTTGAGTGGAAGGAAGTCGTTTGATTTTTTTTTCGGGTTTGTTTTGGTTTTGTGGGAATATTGACAGAACGAGGTAACAAGTTTACAGATGGTTAACAGGTGCTTCCTTTCGGGGTAGGTAAAACACCGTGAGTGTTTACCCTCTCACGAATCGGACACAAAATTGGGTTTTCCCATAGGAGATGGATTCACACGGAGTGAAATAAAAGTGGGTCATTTTATGGGAATATTTTTGAAATTGTGTGTAACGACAGGTTTGAATAAAAATGTCAAAATTAACAAAGGTACCTTTTGCGTCTATTTTTGTCATTGAAATGAAATGGTCTGAGCAACTCTAAATTGTGTAAGAATTTCGTTTTTCAGTTATAATTATTATCAGATTTCAATTTATTATGTTATCAGCTTCTGGTATTTTTATTACTAACTAGTTTCTCAAATTTTAAAATTTGCATAATTAAATCTAAGTTCTCATCTTCTTAAGTTCTTATTAAGTATCACATCTCAGAATTTAAATTAGTACATTCTGTAAAAGTGTGGTTTTTAAACGAAGAGATATTAATAGTATTATAGATTTAACAAACGAACTAAAAAACAAAAAGTAAACAATTGTTAACATAACAAACTTAAAAAAACTGCACGTTTCCCATCTCTACACGCATCATAAAAGAATAAAACTTGTTCTACCAACAAAAATAATTGAAACCAAATCGAAGTCAAAAAATCTTAAAAATGCTGACTCTAAAATTAGCAAAATCTTGCAGTATTTGAAGAAACAGAAATTTACTTTACATGGATTAACGTTTTAAAAACTGTCGACGTTCAATTTAAAATAGAATCACTAAACTATCACAGTTACCAAAAATTTTCTATATTTAAAAAAAAAGTAATATAAAAATAAAAATTTTAGATTTGTACCTATCTATTACTTATCTATTATTATTAAAATTCTTAGAATGACAACAACAAAAAATTAAACTAATATAAATTTTGAAATAATAATCTTTAAGAACTTTAAAACTTTGAAATTCTGATGAATTCTACATTCTAATAATGTTAAAGCTTAAAATTTATACCAATTATAAGTATATAAAAATAATTAATTAATTTTGTCGTTTTGTTATTTTAACTGCTTAATAAAAAGCTTAATAGAATAAAAGATTAATAATTCTAAAATTGATTTAAAAAAATTAAATTTGTAATATTTCGGTAATTTTAAAACTTGTTACATTTCAACAATTTTAGAATCCTCGTAAATATTTGAACATTTTGTTTTCTTTTTTTTTTAAACTTGATTAATGTACATTGCTTATCTTTGATACCAACAACAATAAAAATAGCACAAAACCTAAAACTTTTATACACCATTATGAAATTTAACAATTTTTGAAACTTTACTGGTATAAAATTAAAAAGCACTACTACACTTTCAAATAAAGAAATTAAAAAAAAACACGAAGAAATGTATCGAACATATAAAGTAAAAATCATTAAAAAAAATTAAAATCCAAAAAAAATGTCAATATATTCTCAGCTTCTTCTCTCTTCTTCTCAGATACAGAAACTATCGACCTAGAGATTAGATCTGAAAAATTCAAGGTATAATAAGTGTAGAAAAAATTCAATGCATCCCAAAATCCATATAGTCCAAAAAATACAAAAGTTCTAGAAAATATAACCAGAGAAGAAAATCTAATAAGTAGTTCTAGAAAATTTGGGGCATTCAAATAATACAAAAACAAATCGAGAGTGCTTTAGAAAAATTAGTGTTTTTTCTTTAAAACGTCTGTGTTTTTTTGTTACATCTACATTTGATGCATTTCACACACAGACTCGCCATTCGCTTTTCCACTAGTTTATAACAAAAATCATTAACACCAAAAAACAAAAGTAAATTTGTTGAAATGGTCGAATTAGTTTTGATTCTGATTTTGAAGTTAGCGTTATGTCACAATAACAGTGGCGTTGCACTTGGGTATAAAGTTGACAATAAACTCTCTGTCCACAATAAAAATGTAGATTTTATTTATTTTATAAAAGCGTGCCATCGTCAAATAGGTATAATTTCAACATTCGAAATTTACTTAGTATAATTTCTTACTCAAGAGTTGCCGGCGCCTATGAATTTGAAGCTGTTGTTCAAAGAAATTTTATTACGACGTGCCCCTACTTTGATTTGAATTCTTTTTCATCATTAAAAACTGAAGTAAAAGTAAAAACTGAAAGCACCCAAGAAAACTTAAAAATCTAAATAATACAAAAAATCTAGTATATCTATAGAGTCTAAAAAAACTGATAAATTTAAACAATCTAAAAAGTATAAAAAAGCAAACAAACATTTAAACAATTTAAGAAAACCAAGCAATTCTATAAAGTAATTGAAAGATATGAAAAGTCTAAGTATCGATTTTTTTTATTCAAAAAATGTAGGATTGTCGGCAGAATTCAAACAATAAAAAGGTCTTTTGAACTTCAAAATTTGATAAGAATAATTAAAAATTTTTTTTTGCATATTTTCTGCTTGATACGGCGAACGAAAAAACGGGTGCAATAAAGAAAAAAACAACTAAATTTTAAACTCTAGTTCACCGGAATACCATAAACATTCCTCAGTTTTATTAATTTTCAAGCTGTAAATCTTTCCTCTCAGTTTTTCATTGATTGTAATTAGATAATTGACAAATTAACTGATTTTATGCTTCAACCATATATTATTTTAATAGCCAAGAAATTAAATGACATACTTAACTTCATGGTTACCGCCACATTATTGCTTCTCTACTTAAAAAACTTCTTCGTTATATGTAGATGCCTTCTAGCTGTGGCTTCTGAAAAACTGTCATTAAATTAATCGATTAAGGATTTAAATATTTCTTCTCGAGAGTTATAAAACCTGAATTACATAAAAATCGCTTTGCACACTAAACTTTACTTCACGATACATAAAATAAGCAAACTTACAGTAAATTATTAGCCAATCTCTGGTTTAAAATCATTATTGTTTTTATTAGCTTCATACCCGTTCCATAAATCCCTTCCATTCCAAAAACCGGGAGATCTTCATAAATTTCACAGCGGGTACCATTCAATTCGAGCGATCTAGTGAGCTATGAATAGGTGGTCTCAGCCATCAAGTTTCTTGTAAAATATAAATTAATTAACGTTTACCATAAGATTAATAGACGTAGATAGCGTTTTTGGTAATTTGTAATTTGATCCGGCATTTCGTTACATCATTGACTATAAATACGATAGAAAGTATCAATTAAATGATCAAAAAAGAGGCCGGGGGTGGATGTGAGAAGACCAACTGCGATTTAACGGAAGCTATACAAATAGATTGCGGGTTTCTGTATTAACGGTATTCAGATTTGTTAATTATAGGGAGAAGAGAGTCATAAATCTAATTGTTAATGCCATGAAAAGTACAGTTTGGAGCAGCAGGTTGCGAAATTGATATAGTAGTACTGGGATACCATTTCATTTAATACTACATGGGTATCTTGATTTAATGATAAGGTTGAAACAGTCACGTAGTTTGTGATGTTTGACTGGGTTGCCACAGAAACGGGAAAATGACAGTTTAATGACAGACAGTTAGAACCAGAACAGACTGCGAGATCTTGGATTTATTACAATTGTTAACCCGCAGAATTTTTATAATTTAGTAGTAGTAGTATTCGATTTCTATTCCAAAAAGTCAGCAAGCTTATGACCGGGCATTTTCTCTACTCCTTGTTCGTTTTGTATGTAATAAGTAGATCTAAACAAAATCGCAAAAGTTTGTTCTATCCTCAAAATTTTCAAATAAAAAAAAATTGTTTAATTTAGCCCGCTCCACGAGTATCCTCCAGGTGTCACCACGTCATTTTCCAATTATATAGGAAACAGGTGAGTGGAAATGGAAATGGCAGGACAGGTGATTTGATTTTGAATACAAACACAATGGTCAAATCAAATTTAACGGTCATTACTAAGTACTTTATTCTCCTGAATTCGCAACATTTCGTGAGACTTTCAAACCACACGTGTTCTATAACCATCATTTTCCTCCGCTAACAAGCAAATCCTTCACGTAAGCGCCGTTTCGACCCCAGCTTTCGTCAGGAGTCTTTCAAACGGTACTTCTTAATTGAATCGCACTCACGATCCGACTACCATTGCCCCTTGGTCGAGGGCGCACGTACCAAATTAAACACGAAATATGCATAGAAGAGACCCGGACATTAGGTCGTGCAATGACCGAAACGGCGCAAGGTGCAGCACTTGCCCTCCACTTCTGCAGCTTGTGAGCGTTCGACCAACACTTCCTTCCGTCCAAAGGGAGAGCTCGACCGAGATGGCTCCTTCGTTGGCGGTATTTTTATGGTCTTTAAATTTTATGTCGATTGGGTTTATGAGTGACACACTTCGGGGTTTTCTTTGACACACTTTCGGGAGAAAGAGGTCCGGGTTGTGAAGGGCATTTTTGATTTCAGACACGTTTTGACGAAATTGGAGCAAACGTTTCTCGTGGTCTTGTTTTGCTGCTTTAGCCACTTTTTGTACAGTAATAAAGTAATAAATGGACCTCAGAAGCAGTTTAGACGCAGAGCTCTGAGGTACGTCAAGCAACTAATAAAACTCATATTAAATTAAATTGTAAATAAAAAAAAAGGTAGCTGTAATCAATTTCCAGTTATAAAATTTCAAATGCTCAAAGCAGTGTAGTTAATACGCATTTGAAACCGTAGGCATAGAAAAAAGAGCTAACGTAACCAAACAAACCCATAATAATTTTCTCTATCTATAAGACATTTCGCATATTTATAAAGAAAATGTTATAATTGTTATTAGGAACATATAAAAGTAACGTTACGTTTTATTGTTATTACAATTTAGATTTCAATTACGATTAGATGTTTGTTTAGTTCTTGTACCTGTAAGATTTCAAACTTGACATTATGACCTTTTGGTCTTTAAATTTGCCAATCAAGAATTTACATCCTTAATAATAACTATCACCCGTGTAACTATCAAATATTTATAGGACAATAAAAACGTAGACAATATATTTTTTAAGCCTAACATATATCTTGTGTATTGATATCAAATTTTATTTGTAGTTAATAGAATTGTAACCTTTCCTAGTATACCAGCTGAAAAAATGTACACTAACCAAAAAATTGTATTTCTTATCTATAGTTATATGTTTGTAAAAATTTATTTTTTACTATAATGGCGCAAACAGGTAAGTGTAACATTTTGGTATAGAAATAATGCTTGTTATTAAAAAAAAATGTAATTAGCATTCCAAATTCAGCGATACTACAGGTCCGAGCTTTCATGAGGAAGTAATAACAGTAGAGTAATTTTCTGAAGTAGGTGTCTTGCTTCTCGGGCATGCACAGCGGTAATAAAAGAGAATTTAGAGTCTCATAAAATGCGCCCCAAATACTGAAAATTCTCCACCTTTCGACAATTACTCGTTGTCTCTATCCGGAAGTTTTAGAACAGGTCCGCGTTTCGGTTGGCCGATTTGCAGGACCTGAGTAATGTAATATGGCTGTCCTGGTAGCGCACCATTACCACCAGGACAGGTGTGTGGGGTTGTCGCGTGGTGTCCCTACAGGATGTCCCAAAATAACCCAGCAGCCACCCTCATAGCACGCTGTAAATTTATCCTCCGTATCCTCCCGACCTGCATCTCATCGACATTTCCATCTAGAATACAGTTATCTCATCCACGCCACTTAGCAAATTCGCTTGATTAAATGATGATAATCTGGTTTTCGCGACGTCGTCTGATCGTCAGCACTGAGCGACGCATTCTTTAAGTCAAATCAAATCATCATTAAACACAATTACAGAGTCAGTCTGAACGCTTCATTAACTGTTTGATATACAAACGTGCAAGTTAGAATCGCTACAAAATAAACGAGAAATTGGAGTCTTGTTACACACAAGAGCATCCTCGCGGAAAATCGAATGAATGGCGGAAATTGCTCCAAAAAAATTGCGTTTTTCTAACGTTGTGTGGTCTTGTACCGTTAGTGATGACTTTCCACCTGATCGAGCCTCTTTTTTTCCGGAAAATCGCGGGATTCCACCTGTGGTTTGACTTTGATGACCGTTGTGGAATGTCATACGGGTTTCAGCTGGACCCGCATCTCTTCACGCGCTCTCCTGTAATATAATTTTACTTCAGAAATCCACCAAATACGATAAATGTTCGAACGTTGGGAGTTTAGATTGTATCTTTTTAAAACCGTATTCCTTACCATAGACATTTCATATTATAAAAAGTAATACTTTCTAAAAACCTAAATCTAGTTGCCCATTTTAGGAACTAACATTACAAGCTGTATTTAAATAGATTTTCTAAAATAATTAAATTTCCAAAATTGTTTAAACCCAAAAAAGCATTTGAAAAGATTAAAGTATTCTGTGACAATTGCAAAATTTAATTTTTTATTTTTTATTTATATTTTATTTTAATCTTCATTTGTTATAAATCTTTTCTTTTACATTACAGTTATTTTTAAAATGTCCTCGACATAGTAACGTTTTATTTTAAAAACCTTATAATTTTTAAGTTCTGTACACGTTAAAAAATCTTAAAAAATTCAAAAACTTCAATTTACGTTAATTACCATAAAAGTTCCTAAACATATTGCAATTTTTAAAAGTTTTATAAAAGCTAAAAGATCTAATAAAATATTCAAAAATTTAAAATATTTTATTCTTGAGAAATTAAATCTTTTAGAAATTACAGAAGGTCTGAAATTTCAAAAACCACATAGTATTATATTAAAAAAACAAATAATTCGATCAATAAAATACACACATATTACAATACACAAATCTGAAGCATTTAAAAGATTCAAACAATTTAAAAAATCAAAAATTTAAAGAAATATACTCTAGAAACATTTAGAAAAAAAAACTGGAAGAAATCAAGAACATAAAAATAAGGTAAGAAAATACAAAGAATACAACGAAAATCTAAGAATATACGAAAAAAATCCAAGAAAATCAACAAAAACAGAAATTGTAAAAGTAGCCTCCAGAAAAAACTGAAAAAAAACATAAAAAGAAGAACTAGAAAAAAAACAGTTTTTAAAAAATTTAAAATTTCAAAAAAATGTGACAAATCGAAAAATTTTAAAAATCAATGATAAAGTTAACTAAAAAATCTAAAATATGCAAAAAAAATTAAAAAATCTAAATAATTTCGAAATTGTTTGAGAAATGAAAAATGTAGAAAATCTAAATCTAAAAGAATAAAAAATTGAATAATTTAAAAATTTAGAAAATCCAAAACATTCAGAGTAGAAAAATCAAAATTATCTAGAAAATTTAGAGGCCAAAATACAGAAAATCCAAAAAATCTAAAAATCTATAAAATAAAAAAAATGGGAATTTGAAAATTTTTGATAATCTAAAGGTTTTAATGAAACTAGAACAACTAAAAAACTGAAACAATCTACCAAATTCAATAAATTTTAAGAAATAATGCAACAAAAGGAAAAATCCTAAATGGAGTTTGGTATATCTAAGAATTTAAAAAATCTGTAAATCTTAGATAATCTAAAAATTCTAAAATACTTAAAAATATAATGAAAGCAAAAAATTAAAATTGGAATACATTAATTTAAAATAGACTACAGAACTAGTGCAGGCTACCCAAACCAAAAATTTTGCTAGGTATTCAAATTAAAACTTATTTACTTTAACTAAAGTGGTTTAAAAAAAATAGCCGAAGCTGTCATAAAGTCATTAAATTTACTGAACCAGAAATAATTTAAATAAACTTGCTGAAACTGTACGAATGTGACTAAATTGAATTTTAATTGTTCATAAGATAAATATAATAAAAACAGAATCTCCATACAGAGCAAGATTTTTAAAAATTCTGTTAAAACTAATAAACTAAAATCCCGACAGATAAATACAGAGTTACCAAAATTGCAGCATTTTTCCCACATTCCTCGTACACGTAATTGCCCTTACAGCTGCCTAATCCCCTTTCGCAATTTCTTTCGAATCCCGTCAAAGAGGCCCGCCTTGTCCAAATTGGATTACCCATCCGAGGAGAAAATGAATTTGTTCGATTAATATTTTTTAATCCGATCTCTCCTCTCGGGAAAAAACGAAAGTGATCCGGTCCCATTCCATCTACCTGAACCCGAAACACCCACGATATGATCGAGATGGATATTTTTTGAATTCTCGGTAAAAACATTACTGACAATAGGGCTGTGACCAGCAAGTGTTTAACAAGTGAATGGAGTCCATTGATAACAAAAGACATTCACCGAGTTCACATGTTTTTAAATAAGAGCAGACACAATAGGCAACCTTGTGCGTAACCCGAAACTGGCATGGACAATAGCGGCCTTAGCTGAGACCATTTTCCTACTTGTTTTCTCCAGAGAATCGAGCACCTGAGATACTTCACTTGTTGTTTATTTGTTCTTGAGTGCTGTGATGTGGGTGGCGGATCGAAGCCTTTTTTTCTTCGGAGGTCTATTTTTAATTGCTTCGCCTAGTCGAGACGAAGAATTATCTCTCAAGCTTGAAGGTTTAGGAATAATCAAGCACACCAAATTTTGTAGGCTAAATTTACTAATTTGGTATAATGATGACCATTAGTACGTTTTTGGTCTATGCTATGATCCTAGCTAATTGCGGCGACCTCCAGCAGCAGTGAAGAATAAATGCATCCATAATAGCCAGACATATGTAAAATACGTTGTTGTGACACAGACGAACATGTTTTCCGCCATTAAGTAGGAGACAATACCTGGAATAGTTTCTAAAATCCGTATTTAAATGTGTACTGTCAGCATATCCTTATCTCTGACATTATTGCCTTTGAATAATTCATCTAAACATTCGCTGCACGCACACGCGTTCACATCACAGCCAATTATCCTGCCATAACAAACTCATCTTCTTCAGCTAATTTTTAGTAAACTATACGCTTTGGGGTTTCTACTCCCCCGCTCCGTCCTCTTAAAGTGGGCCTCCAGATGAGGAATTCCTCCGAAACAGGAAAAAACTTAAGTGGATCCATTGGGCGCGTGTCAGGTGTCACCTGCACGTGCTGTTATAGTCCAGCGCCGCCGTCGAGGGGCGATATGGTCAACTTGTCGAGCTTTCGCGTTTTTCTCCAAGTGTTGACTCCTTTTGTAACGGCTTTTCATGCTTCGGGAAGCAACAGTTGTCGCGGAACGACGACATGTGCCGGCACGGGGGTTGGTAATATGGAAATCGCGATAGAGGCACGTGGCAGATGGGGGCGGCTGAAAATGTGGTTTGGAGAACATCTGAGCTTTCTGTGCGTTACAGCTTAAAATTTACATTTTAAATGATAAAGAATCTTGTCGGTTTCCGAAATTTTGTGTTTCGGCTTTCGGAGGGCTTGAATTAGTCCAAACTTTAACCCATTTAATATCACTGGGGCGATTGCTCACCACACAATTAGAAATTTTTTTGCAACTTATTTTATGTTTTTTTTTTTTAATTTATTTTAAATTAGATATCCTGTAAAGTATGACTGAAATTTTGCTAACATATCAAAATTTTTATTGTTTTTTTTTTAAAAACATGGCGAAATATAAAGTAAATTTTTCATTTTCATCAAAAAATTGATTGTATATAAATTTATTCAAAATTTTGGAATGTTATATATTATTCACATTTTTTGTACAATCGGCACAGTCTAGTGGTTGTCAGTTGGTACATCACATCTCTTGCATGTAAAAAGATATTAAAGAAATTTGTAAGCGGCAAATGTGATAATGTCCTTCAAAACGTATTTGACATCTGCCAGATTAGAAGCTGCTTGGAAAAAATAGTGCTAGAAGTAGAGGCAGAACGAAGAGAAGGTAATTTGCTAACAACAATTTTTTAAACTATGAAAATTTTAAGAGCTATTTGTAGCTGTGTTGATGCTATCTATATACCTCCGCAAATTGATGAACTCACTGATAAAGAACACATCGACGACGATTCTTTAAATGTTGAAGGTAAATCAGAATATTGACACAATAGGAACTTTTGAAGTAGAATTGCCTGAAGAAGTGACTGAAAAATTAGATAGTGATTATAAATTCTGTTCCTCTGATGAAAAGTCTCTCGCTTAGAAAAAAGCAAAAAATGTGTTCTGGAACTTCTCATGATGGACTTGGACCAACATGGACAAAGAAGGAAATAACATATACGCATACACCAGTCTTCAGTGAAGTTGTAGATCAACGAGCAATTCGAGGAATGTTGGCTAATAAAACGCCATTGGATGTTTTTTTTTAGTTATGTGGACCAAGTTTTAGACTTGCTAGTGACATTCTCCGTAAAATACAGTAAAGATAAATAATCGTTGGACAAAACCTCATTTTAAAATTGTTAGGAACCATGTTGCTTACCGGTTATCATACATTGGCGAAAAATTTTATGTATTGGTCAAGTGACGAAGATGTAGAAATTGAAAAAAAAATGTATGAGTCGCAATAAAATAAAGTATAAAAAGAAATTTACAATTATCTGATATTAGCTCACTGGATAAATCTGATAAATTTGGTTTATTAGAATTTATTTAGAAATTAGGTTCGTCCATTTTCAGAGAGAATGAATAAGAAAAATTTACAGTTTGATATTTTTTCTTTAATCGATAATAATGTAAAATGTTCATAAAAGATAAACCAGTCTTATTAGATTTTAAAATTTGGTGTCTTTGCTCATCAATTGAGTACTTACTTATTTTGTTTAAAGCATATGCAGGTGTAGAAAAAAACAAAGAAATTTTTTCAAAAGTTTTAGTGCTGAAACCTCTGAAGCTTTTATAATTTACTTTTAAAATCTTAAATTTGAGAATTCTGCATTTTTCCGCTAATTTTTAAAGCTTTTAAATTAGATTAAAATCAGCCACTACAAATTTAAACAATCTAAAGTTTTCTAAGCTTTTAAATTTTTTATTAAATAAAATTTATATATATAGTAACATCTACATATACATCTACTTTATAATTTCACACATTTTTATCACTTTTAAGATTTCCAATTTTTTCAGTTATTAATTTATTAAAAAAACTACATTCTAAAGCCATTCACGGTTTATTTACAAAAATTCTTAGACGCTGAGATATGAAATATATTAAGTAGCAAAAGTGGTCCTAAAATTAATGGAAATGAAAATCCTCTTTGCTCTCATTGTCTGCAGGATCTAGCGTTCCAATTTTTTTCCGATCACAGTATGTCGCCACAGATCCATTTCAAAGAGGAAGACTTTTTTTATCCTCTCAATCAACGAGTGTTAATAATTGGTAATAAAATCTGACCACAATAGACCAGATAGTCGTTTTTGCCTGACATCATTTGCCACTTCCTGCTGTAATCAATTTGCGTACCTATATAAAAAATAAGAATCATTTAAATATAAGGAAGCAAATTAATTAAAAATGAGCAATATGGACACCTGTCTTTCATACAGTATGGTCACAATAGTAATTAAGTAACAACATCAGCAATATGGTCGACATGCGTGGCTGATACCGGAAATATATAGTCTCCTAGGAGAATAGTTCCGGACTCGTTTTGTGTTTACTGAAACTAATTTGCTTGCTTCTGGCACGAATTAACATCTCGCTAAGTGTAGCATGAAACAGTTAGGGCGATAACATCGAAAATTGCGAGGAAAATGTGTAAGGACTAAAATTGTTAATAAATTGTTACCTTATAATTTTTACAAAGTTGTAATTTTACTAAATTTCACCTAATGGATAATCTGTAAAATGTCTGTCTTGTATTTCAAGATTCTAATGTCAAAATCGGATCATTTAGGAGTGGCATCTAAGAGGCTTTTGGAATCAAAAATATGTTGGTAGTTATGCTTGTAATGTCACAACGTTTTTTTGACAGTTTTAGCGTAAACATATTTTTAAATTCAAAAGTGACATCACATGACAATAAAATGTCAAAGTCGATAGACAACAAAGGTACCAACTCAACTCAAATTCCAAAACTTGGTTCTATGTTGTTTTTGTTTGATAATAGAAATAATCAATAATATTTTGATATTAATAACATAAATAATATTGAGACTTCTGTCTATTTAGGTATGTGTCAAAATAGTCCCACACGAATGCCCTTAAGTAACATGCGCTAGTGAGATTAAATACCATTACCAAGTTGCAAATTCCCTGTTCAGCTCAGGTTTGCATGCATGGTTTTAAAAGTGTCGGTGTTGGTACACCTGCGGCGCAAAGCTTTCGTGCGTTCGTACCGGCTATGAAAAACCCGTCGAACATTAATGGCGTCTGGAATGGCTTACTAAATTACAAGAATGTGAAAAAACAACGAAATAAATATCCATCGTTGGTAAAAAAAAATCGCCAACATAAATATAATTGACAGCGCCGGCGGTGGAACAGGTTTGCACTTGTTTTTGCGGGGGTGAGTATCGGTGGCCTTGTGGCGCCAAGCTTGCTTGATGGGCGCACCACACACGAGCCGCAGGTTGCTACGATCACTTTAAGGGGAGCCGAAAAATATTTATCGATCCATGCAAAAAATCATCCAATAACACGTCTTCTTATCTCCTGCTTTTAAACAGGGCACTTCTTTATCGGCAGCTTGATGTTTTAATGGCAGAGACGAGCATGTCGGACATGTTCTACTGATAAAGCGACTTTCGATTGTTTTTCTCCGACAGGTGTTGACCAATTAAAGACGCAGGTAGAGGAGACAAAACAAAGTTTCCGAAAACAATAAAGCACAACAACTGACGTACCCGCAAATTGGATCACAGATGGCTTCGCTCGTGTAAAGCACGTGACGTGACGTCATAAATTAACCTAACCAATTACGGGGGTGCCTAATTAAATGATACGTCATAAATACTCTACCTGTGTTTCTGTGGATGATGGGGGTGATGGGACGCATTAGTAACATACTGGTGGCGGTAATCTATGAGAAATTACTACCATTAATTATTTTTAACGAATTTAAGCTGTTTTTGGAATGTCGTCTGGGTGCTATGTGGGATGATAAAAATTTTTCAGGGCGACATATGGGCTGTTAATGGAAAAAGGGAATCTGCCGCTGGCAAAACCATAAAGGGCCACTTGAAACACTGACGAAAAGATGAAAGAAAATTTAGCTTTTAGCAAAGATTTAAGTGCTTCACGAATTTTTTACCAATAAAACTTATCAGATAAGTTGAAAATATTTTATTTTTTTTATATAAATAATATTCAAGCCTTTGAAGTTGTGACAAATGCAATAATCCATAAAAAAACCTTTGAAGGAACATACAGTTATTACGATTGAATTCTGAAAAAAACATTTTTTTTAGAATTTTTAATTAATAATTAATTTTTCGTTTTTCAAAATGTGTATTGTACAATTTTAATGATTTCTGTATCTGAATTAATACATGATTTAAAAAAAAAATGTGCTTAATTCTTATGCTCAAAAGATCGATGAATGCATCCAAAAAATATTGGCAGTTATTTTATCACTCTGATAAAAAAGCTGTTAAATTTTTTTGCCAAACCACTTATTTATCTAAGAATCGTCAGGATTTGGTCTTTTAACCATATTTATTTATAAACATCTACCTCAAGCCAGCTAATCTCATTCTGTCGAACTGACAATATCGAAACCGGTCTCCATCTTTATGCTTTTTGGTTAATCTGTCGTGATTGTTAAAAATTCCATAGTAAAACGCTTATATTTTCTCTCCTTGCACATTGACGGTACACGCTGTTCAATATTCCTCAGACAATTAACGATTATATCGCACATTCATGTTTATGATGACTGAAATATGAAGCAATTTCACGAGATTAAAAAAATAAAACAGCAATTACGACGATGGCCGTGAAACGATTCAAAAATTATGTCTTCCACTTCACTAACTGGATCATGACGATAATAACAATGATAATAATAATTGTTTCTTCTGTAGTAATGTAGTAATATAATACGGTCATTTAGATATATCTAACAAATAGAACGAACGTGGATATGACAAATAATGCAGTGAGAGAACAAAGAGAACAATAGTGCAAAAGTAATGATCAAAAAGGAAACAAAAAAGTAGAGAGAGCAGAACTAGTTACGGAGTTTAATTAGAATTCGAAATGTAGCACTTAAGCTCGTTGTACACGTGTCAAATGGCGTAACTGTGCGTGTCGAATTTCGGTGTCGTTTGGCAAGTGTGTCGCGTTATCCTCACCGGCATTAACAATAATAAACATAATACCAGAGAGATAGATAAGACGATCCAAATGGATGGCACACTCTGAACAACACAGAAGTGCTATCTGCAAAGTCATTAATATGAGAACAGATATGTATCTAGCAAGCTTAGGCCGCTACCGTGACTTGACAAGTCACCGTCGTGACAAATGACAACTCGTATAGTTTTTAATTGCTTCGCAACGAAACGAGACTTATGGGTAAATCAGAAGATCCTAAAAAAATGTCGATTTCCTTGACTTTGATCGCATTATGGTAATTCGGACTCTAAAAATCGTTATATAACGATTATGTCCTCTTAAAACGTCGTTAACGTCAACTTTATTGGTCGAGGAAGTGGAATTTCACAATTAAGATATTTCGAACGCGTACAATACCAAAACGGATTTTTTTCGACTCCGTTTTATGCAAATTGCGAGAGAAGAGAGGACGATAACCGGGATTATGGCTACTTCTGCATCCATCAATTTGTGTATAGGAAAAGCCGGTTAAGAGCTAAACGATGTATTTGAGCTAATATGGCAGGAGCTTGTTTTAAAATGTGCTCCTGATATTGCCTATTCAATACCGACGATACTTTATCGGTTTTTATCTTGTGAGAACATCTGACCCGTGGAGGGTACACACAAGGCTTTGATTGACCAAACTTATTTGGTAGTAAAATTTTGCTTTTCCATATTTACCACGGCGGGAACAGACAGCAAATGCCAACCAAGACGGAAACACGGACGATCTCGAGGCTGATATAGGAGGCATTAGACAAGCTATCTCAACGCGACCATTTCGAAATACTGAAATTAATTACTAACATCTACATATCTTTGTGAACAAAACCGACAATAAAAAACAAAACATTTTTTCTAAAAAAGTAATAATTTTTTAAAAAAAATTTAAAGAGTATTTTGGATTTTTTCCATGTCAAAGACAAATTAATTTTAATTTGATAACAAGTTCTATTTTTATTTCACTTATTGTTAAATACCCTTCTACTACAAACTTTCAATTTTTTTGTAGGATTTGAATCAAACCGATGCAGGAGTAATTCTTAATAGCAATTAGAAAATTATGTCAGTCTGATACTGGGCATATTTTTGTTATTTAAATTCTAAATTTCTAATTTCTATTCTAAATTCTAAAAGAATAATAATATTATAAATAAAAACATGTTTACTAATTCTAATTTTTATGGAGTTTGTTGTTTTGACTAGGAAGAAGCTTTGGTTGTAGTAAAAAATTTAAAGCTTTCATAATGATTTGTGGCGACAATTAAGTATGCAAAACGAAACTTTTAACCTTCTCTCAATTAGTACATCGTAAAAAATTGTAGATGAGCTCGTTAGAATTCTTTCTGCCACTCCGTTGCGTACAGATTCCAACATTTTTAATTACTACGGATACGAACGGAACGCTTTTGGAAGTAATCCATCACAACTGACCTATTCTTTTGTGATTAATCGATTTGATAATGAGAATGCCGTAGTCAAAGTTATAGATTTGCAAATTATGATGAAACTGTCCACCCACGCACCCATTGCCCAACAAGTGTTAGAAAAGACCACACATGCAGCACTCCCGATCTAGATCTGGATTATCCTTGAGAGGTGATATTTGTCCAGTGTTCCTCCATAAATCACTCCGATTTGATATCTCGTCCACGGCACTTTATCCCGATCGAGTTTCGTGACCGAAATCGGTGTCAGGTGCTTTTGATTAATCGGTGCTTGGTTTGGTCAAAAATCGGCGATCTAACGGAGCTACAAATAAATTACGGACAAAAGGAAGAGATTAATTTAAATCGGAGGATTTTACTATTTCGTGATCAGCCGTAACATGTAATTAGCTTGGAGTCACACAGGAATAAAAATGTTTGAGATTGCGATCGCTAAGAAGAACGAATTTGTGCCAGAAAATTGCGCTGTTGCGCTCTGCAGGTTGGCGGGGCTTCTCTCAAACACACTTTCTATTTGCTCGTAATCAGAGAATGAGATCTTTGCCGGATGATTTATCGGATTTTGCAAGTGGAGTTTATTAAATTGCAGAAACCGAATCTGATGTGGAAGCGAGTTGATACGTTCACTGCTAGTAGGTTTATTTCCGGATTTCACCAAGCACAACCGAATTCAAGGATTATCATCATTCGGTACAATATGACAACACGTTCAATCTTTCAGACAAAATAAAAACACTGTTTTCAGTGCTACCAGTTTTTGTCGATAGCTTGTGAAGAAAGCTCAATATTGAAATTTTTTTGGTTTTGCCACTTCTCCAAAGTTTAAAAATACCAAAACATTTCTTTCCAAAACAAATCAGTTGGTTTCTTCATCAAAATTCTTTTTGCGTAATTTCTTGCTTTGTAATATAGTTCTCGATTTCATTTTGCCAAAATTTGTAATAGCATTGACATTCGTGGGCGCGCCCATGGCGCCGCGTGGCATTTAAAGAAAATATTTGCACTTTCCGTGATAAAAATCGCCCCGTTTTCCGACAAGTGCCATTAGTCTTCCACCTTGGGTCGCCGTTAACATTTTTTTACTGTCATAGCAATCAATACATGAAGATAGTGAAAGTATGCGGACAGTGGGTAGGTGTTGATGTATTTGGCCCACACATTCTGATCTTGAAAAATTGAACCCGAAAGTTTGTCAATGTCAGTTGATAACTCGAAATCTAATAAACCGAAATTTATTCAAAAGTAGCTGAGTAGTCCGGACCTGGACGCACCTGAACTAGTAGAAAGGTCAGTTGGATTGGTCGAGGGGTCACGACGCTGGGAACAAAAGACGGCAAACTCGAAACAAGTGAAGCGCGGACCATAAAAATGACAGTGCCTCATTATGGGCACGATGGGTTTAGTTGGCGCTTCCATCGCAAAGTGGCGTTTGATTGACCTCCGACCTGTTCTTCGGTCTAGAATAAAGATTGATCTCATATTTGCCGCTTGGTTTAAATAGTTGAGAGTTTTCAGGATTTGATGGTTCCATTTTTTCGGCGATCTATCAATGTCTAGATCCGCTAAGTGGGTTAAAGCGACATATACCATTGGCACGTTTCTTTGATTAATTGACAGAAAAACAGACATTATTGTCAGTTATGGCCGAAAATTTCGGACGTGCTTAGATGAGATAACATCATAGCTGTTCCAGTACCAGATGGTTCTAATTACGTCTATTAGAGAAAGAACAGCAGATTTGGTACTGTTACGGATAGTAATTGATTTGAAGTTAAGTAGACACAAGAAAAGGTCGTAGGATCAGAGATCAAAAATTTTGTTTCACTGGGTTTCAGTTCCACGAAGTTATTCAGTTCGGTAACTCGACAGGATCTTTTTTAGTGTACCGTTCTTATCAAAGGTTATCAAATTCAACTTTCGGAAGAAAAAGAATTGAGTAATCAATGATTTTGTACAAATTCAATTCATAACTGACACTGAATAACAGCTAATCGTCAAAAGAACAAATATACTAATTTTGATATCAGATATGCAACATTGTTGTTGACATTTAAAAGTTAAAAGCTCCAGAAACGTGAAAGTGTGTATTAAAATAACAATAATTCGAAAGAATAATCAAAGTGTTCAATGATACTATATTATATTTAGAAACTTTCTAATAAATCCCGGGCATTCAATATTTTATTTTTCCTAGAAGTACTTGTTCTTTCTTTCACAAAATCTTTTTTATTTGTAACTTGTAATTTTAAAAACGTAGTTTTGATTGGCACTAGTTAACCGTATTGTCAAGAAAATCGTTAATTAAAATTGGTAATACATATAAACCTTAATTTTTAGATTTCCGCTGTAAAACAGCTTCTCACGGATTTAGACCGTGTGAAAATGATTTGTTTAAATAATGATCACTTCTAAAAAAGACTTCTTTACAAAAACTTTTATAGCTACAGTATTTTCAAAAATCGTCAGAATTAGCACAGTTAAAATGCTTAAAAAAATAAATATATTTCTTCAAGCAAAATCAAACTGTTAGCAAAAAATCGAATGATACACCTGTGTGTTGCGAATGAAATCTGTGCGGTTGATTTTCCGTCATTCCTCACTGTTAAAACATTTCAATTATTTCTGTCATAGGTTTCCATGTTCCAACTTGATAGATGTTTTACATTATTACAGATTGTAACCTTTATCATAAATCGCTTTTTCCAACCGTGTCGGCAGTTTAATTAACATTTTATTGAAGAAGTTAATTTTAAAGTCCCGTGTTTTCGCAGTCATTCGCAAACTGCCTTGTATCATAAAAAAGTCAATGAATTTTCAGTCCATAAACTGGGTCATCCGCACGACAATAGCCAAAAGTCAATTTAAAAATTAGCGGTAACTCAAAATGAACACCAACACTAAACCAGTGATTTATCGTCCATACCACTTTAAGGATAACGTTCTCTGATGTAACCGACACAGTTTTACGATGATGAAAACGGAACTCGAAGAGCCACTAACGACGTTAATGGCGTACAATTAATCGCATTGGCAAATTAAAAACTCGTATCTGTAACGGAAACGTCCCTGTGATGTACGGTAGCGACAATTTGATTATCGTAACGCGAGAGATAGAACGTTCCATTTGTCCAGATTAGATGGTTAATTATACGCAAGAAGTTGGAGAATTTTGCGACGCATCTCTCGGAAACATAGAGAGGAAAATCGTGGAGCAGGAACGTAAAGGACGATCATGTTGTACCACCTGCAGGTTCAATGGTAGCGCTTAGCATTACGTGTAACCATCGTGGTTACATTATTGCACTTTAGTTACGGTTATGGGTACAAGACGTGGCCGTGTTTGGATCTGACGGACCATCGTGATAGGGTTTGAGTGATTGGCGATGATAACAGTCGCGGCTACTGTGGTGCTATTGCCCGACTTAATAGCACTGTACCGGACTTTCGGGTTTACGTTTCCGGGAGAAAAGATAAGGGAGCCGTTTGACAAAATGCCGTCATAATAACAATAATTTTGAACAATCGTAAGATAAATTACTAGGTATAGCTACAAGTTTAAAGCAACTTACAACGCGCATTAAGAAGCAGGTAATGCTAAGATCAATATTGCGATATTTGCGATCGATCGTAACGCAAACGATTTAAATATGCCCGAAAGAATTCATCAGTTTAATCAAACTAAAATTGTAGGTCATACGTGTACAAATAATATACATAAGTAAAGTAAACGAAAAGTTTACCCATGGTTTCCTTTCTACTATTATAGCATTACTTTGATAGTAATTTTAAACATTAATTAAATTAAAAAATTAGAAATAAAATACCTTGAGAACAATTTAAGTTAAAGTTAATGAAATAATATAATTTAAAAAAACTTTACATTAAAAAAACTGAATATGTATTTTAAAGAAAATACAACATACACCGAAATAAAAATTATTAAAACACTCCTAAAATGTAAAAACAATGGAACAATTTGAAGAATATAAGAAACAGAAAAATTTCAAAGCAACCAAATAATTTAAAAATAAATTTCTGCAATTTTTAGTAGGTAGTAGGTACATGTAGATAGTCTAGCAAATATGAAATATAAAAATAATTAAACAAAAAATCTAAAGCATACAATAGCTTGGCAGATTTCAAGATTAATAAAAAAATCTAAACTAAAAATTTTAAAAAATTACAGAAATTAGTAAAATATAAAGTATCGAAAGTATATTAAAAAAAATAATCAAATACCTAATCCTAGAATATAAAAAAACTAACTTTTACATGTTCTAAAAAGATATCTAAAATCTTATTACTAAAAATGTAGAGAATATAGACATTATCGAAAATGTAGAATAGAAAATTGAATTCTAATAAATAGAAGTAGAATTTAATTTTTTAATTGCTTGTTGTAACAACGCACTTATTTTGAATGCATTTACAAACGATTTACCAAACCCAAAATCTAGAAACATTTTTAGATGGTGACACCTAAATAATAATAGAAGAAAAATAAAAGGTCAAATGTGAGTGTTTAAGTTTAAGCTTACAGTTTCAAGCCACAGAAATTTTTTATCGACAGCAAATTAACCGTGGCATTTTTTACAGTTTGCCGTATTTCAAGCGAAGTGCAGGTATTTTCTAAATTCATCTTGGAACACCAATTTCGAAATTTCACTTGGGAAATGATGTGTTATCTTCTTAATTGTAGTTTAAAATGTCAATTTTGAAAGGTTTTACCAACTATCACAAAATTCATTAAATAAATAATAAATAAATAAATTTTGTAAAAAATAATTTGCAAATTAGAAAAATAACATAAAAAACTTGTGTCATAAAACCTAAGAGCACTCGTTCTTTACAAGCACTCCTACCTACGGCGATGGTGGTGCAAACTTGAACTCGTGTCTTCATATAGCTTCTACAAAACAAGTTTTTTAATATACTATAAAAAATCTAAAAAATACAGAATTTACAAAGTACAAGTAATCTAAAGCATCTAAAGGGAAACAAGAAAGTCAAGTTAAAAAAAGAACGGAATTTTAAAATTTTAAAAATATGAATAAAATTAAAAAATTAAAATAAAATAAACTACAAAAGGAATAGAAAAAAAAAAACAAAATCTAAAGCACTAAAAAGAAGGAGAATCTACGATATCAAATATTTGTACAATAAAAGAAAAAATTATTCTAAATAGATTATGAAAATGTCAAAAAGGGCATAGGGAGATAAGAATACTAAAATTGCCCCCAGAGCGTATCTTAACGATACTTTCAGGATATGTTTGTACTATAGAAGTACTTTGATTCAGTTTTTAGATCTCAAAGTTAACTAGATTTTGAATAATAATAAAAAAAGGCAAAAACAGAAAATATTTTTTTCTTTTCATAGACTAAACCGATTTAAATAAACTTTTTATGGTAATTTAATATCTATAGAGATACTCTTTTGATAAAAATTTTAATTATATAGCTCTACATTTTCATAGAGAAAAATTTTTTTTTCAAGAAAAATTGATTTTTTATTATAAAACTTAAAAGTACAATTTTGAAAATATTTTTTTTGAATTCCCTAGCAAAACGTACATAAAATATATTTTTAATGGTACGCCATATTGAAAAAAATTAAAAACTGTCATGTTTCCGAAAAAAAGTTTTTTTCGATTTATACTCTCTCTCTCTCTCTCTATATATATATATATATATATATATATATGTATAGATGTATGTATATACTTCTAAAAAATGAAATTCTGAGAACGCATTAACTGTTTATTGCTCACTTCATCTCTCAGCCACCCCTGAGGGAGAGAATTTTCAATTCTTTTTGTCATTTCTGGAAAATCTGTTAATTCATTAACTGAAATTGTTTGAAAAGAAACATGTTATAACAATTTCTCTGTCAAATAATTTTATTTGAGATATTTATTTGATTTATTTTACATATACACACACACACATATATATATATATATACACCGGCACTGCTAGGCCCAAAGTGCTATACTGTTCAGACGTACCAAGCCCGGACCGACAATATGAAGCCCGGTTCCGGGCTTCGTAAAAACATCGTGTATATCGACGTATTTTGCGAATACATAATCAGATGTGTTAAAATCTCAATTTTGGTACGGGCGCCCTAATGCCGATATATCTCTCAAAACATGCACGTTTAGTTCATCAGTACCGGCTATAGGTGGCGCCCCGCCTGTTGGTGTATATAAGATATACTTGATAACTGCATTTCACGTTCTTTACCAATCCCGACACATTTACCGTACATAATGCAGCCCGAAATTTGACAACAGCGCTTGTAGATGCTTTGGTCTGAATATTTTAGTCTTAAAAAATAGCGCGTTGTGCAACAACTGGAAAAATAATCATGGCGCAAGGAGATTTGTAATATATGATTCCAAAATTTTCATTAAAACCATACTTAAGTCAAAAAATTAGAGCTATTAAGAGTTATGAGTCATTCCTGAAAACAATTTATTTGTACGTAAAAATAATTATTGCAAATCATACATAAAATGAGGTATATACTTTTTTCTTTCCTGATGAACGGACGTTTATCAAATTTAATTTCCAGCCAAAAATGTTCAGTCAAATGTTACAGAATTCATTAAATTGAAGATGATCTTGTAGAATACATTAATTTCAGTATTGATTAAATGGAATTACCGCGGTCAAATGTTTGTTTAATCCTGTTGTATTTACTACTAAAATCAAAATAAAAATTGAAAAAACTACGAAGGCATTTTACTTATGTTTTGCTAAGAAACTACTCTCAGAGTTAATATTTTCTCATATTCTAGTACAGGGAAGACCACTTCTTTCACATGTAAGAGAACATTTTTAATTGTTTTCTCACGCCTCTGTTAAATATAATAATCTTGCCTTTGATGCGCTTCTCTGCGTGAAAACAACTCAAATTTTAGGCAAGAAATATATTTACTGGATGACCAAAATAAATTAACAAGTAGCGCATCTTTAAAATGCTAACAAGCTATAAATATGTATATAATGTATATGACACATAGAATGGATATCTCATTCAAATTAATTGTGATGTTATGCCAACTTGCACTTCTCAATAATTTAAACTTTGTCCAAGGATTGCGTTTGATTTTTTGCTTGTCCGTAGTACTAACAAAGAATTATTAATATACGTAATAACGAATACAAATTCGAAATTTTTTGTCAAGGCTATAACTTGAGATTTTTATCTATATTCGAACACATGTTTTAAACCACAAGAAAAAGTAAAATACAGTAATTTTGTTCAATTAAATATTCGTAATGTACGAAAAAAAATCTCTGGTTTATAAAAATGTGTGCTCTAATTTTTTTTTTGTGTCTATAAAAAGATTGAACATTTAGTTTAAAAAAGTGGTTCATTCGAAAAAAATAGCATTTGACATACGATAGAAACTGTCAAATCGGGAATATAATTGGGGAGACCGAATATTAATGGACAAAATTGAAAGCTTGTAATTTTTATCAAATCTTATTCTTTTATTATTCTTATTTAAAAAAAAAACATGAAATTTAATTATAGTCGATCGTATGGAATGAATATTGTATACATTTTTTATGTTTCCTTTTTTATTAAAAATAAATTAGTAATTCCTTAAAACAAAAATAATTACATCGACTGCTGCCTTCTTTACCTCCACTCCATAGCCTTACTGTTTATGATGTTGGACTATTAACAGCAAATCTAAACAGAATACATAGAAGGAAGCAAATATTGTCGAGGTACATTTATTTATTTAACAAATTATGGATACAGTTTGCATTTGCAAATAAAAAAAAAATCTTTTCAACCCTGAATTTCCTATTGAATTTGTTCAGCATGCACAAATACCTAAATAATACCCACCTCAATACTTGGAATGAACGGAGACAGATCGTATTGTGAGGAGAAAGATAAATTTGTGGGTGGTACATATTCTGAACCTGAATGATTAGACTTGTAGAGTTGTATTCGGTTGGCGTGTAAATGCTCGAAGGACCATGTACATGAAGTAAACGCTCGAGTTTACTGTGCGATGTGATAATGGGTCACTTGTACACTCGTTAGAAAAAGTAATGGGCTTTTTCTGGTGTGTGAACTTGTTTATTGTTAAATATACAAATTTGTAAATTGTCCCGTACTGATACTTGTACTGTTGGACTCTTCAACTCATGCTGGTGAACTCGTCACTCAAAACTCCCAAGATTTGGGGATGCCACCCCACCCTCAACCCGCAAAGTGGGGGTGCCCGCTGTAGGGTCTAAACATCCCGGCCTCCTTGGAACGAAGGTTTCAAAAACTTAAATATTTATAACTATTAACAATAAATTAATGATTAATAAAAGAAAATATGTACAAAAAAAATCTTAAAGTAACTTACATACTAATTGAACATTATGTACAAACAAGTGAGAAGGTATAAAACAAAGAGAAAAAAAAAATACAAAAAAAATAAGGAATGAGAAATCGCACTGTTTGCGTCCGTTTAACTCACTGGTCACACACTCACACACTGGGTAGCACACACAGAGTCCTAATTGCTCTTTTGACTATCCGGTTGCCCATCTTGATGGAGACCACTCTGATAACGCCGTCTGGTCCCGGATGGATTTCGGTGATACGACCTCGTCTCCACGTGAGCGGGGGTGCTTCCTCGCGTAGCAACACCAGACTTCCGACCGTGAGGGGGTTGGGTTCGCCGCGTTTCCATTTAGTCCGGCCTTGCAATGTTGAAAGGTACTCTTTTGACCAGCGTCTCCAAAAGTGTTGCTGAATTTGTTCCACTAGTTGCCAACGACTGAGACGATTGATTTGGACCTCCTCTAAATTTGGTTCTGGGATGCACGTTAATGGTGAACCAATTAAAAGGTGACCTGGTGTGAGTACTTCAGTGTCGTTTGGGTCGCTGGAGAGAGGACACAGGGGGCGCGAGTTGAGGCAACCCTCAATACATGTCAACACAGTGGTTAATTCCTCAAAGGTTAAAATTTGCGCGCCTATAACTCTTTTGAGATGGATTTTAACCGATTTAACACCGGCCTCCCAAAGACCACCAAAGTGAGGTGCTCTGGGTGGAATGAAATGCCAATTAATACCCTTGTTTTTTAAATAGTCGTGAACTTCAGGATTCATTTCGCGTTTTTTGAACATGTTTCGAAGTTCGTTGTCTGCACCAATGAAGTTAGTAGCATTGTCAGAATGAATGTTAAGTGGTACACCGCGCCGAGCAACAAATCTCTTTAAAGCAGCTAGAAAACTCGCGGTTGTCAAGTCCGAAACTAGCTCTAAATGTAGAGCCTTTGTCGCCATACAAACAAAGAGGGCAACGTATGCCTTGATTACCTTCTTATTACGGTATTTCCCGTCTTTAATTTCGAGTGGACCGGCGTAATCAATGCCGCTATTGAGAAAAGGTCTACTTGGATTAGTACGCGCGGCCGGTAGATCACCCATTATCGGATTCGGACTTTCTGCCTTAAATCTTGCGCACGTCATGCACTTCCGAACGACTTGTCGTGTTAAGTTTTTTCCGGCTAAAGGCCAAAACTTTTGGCGGACTGCAGCTAAAGTGGCTGATGGCCCTGCGTGGAAATGCGCGACATGTTCTTCCATTATGATTAATTCGGTTAGATGGTGTTTTGGTAAAACAATAGGAAACTTTTTATCGTAAGCAAAATTTGAGTTTCTTAATCGTCCACCTACTCTAATTAATCCCGACTCGTCCAAAAAAGGGTTTAGTGATTTCAAGCGGCTGTTGTTGTCTAACTCTGACTTGTTTTTTAATCGCTTTAAATCTAATGAGAATTCTGACTTTTGTAAGAGTTTTATTATTATTTTGAATGCATCCCGTAATTCTGTTATTGATAGTGGCCCTGTGCGTTTATCGCGGTTTTTACAATTGAAACAAAATCTCAAGCATGTTGCAACCACGGATTTTAATTTTGATATAGACGAATATTTATTAAGTAGCGAAAGATCTTTAGCATTTGTGATGGTCAACGAAACCTTTTTTAGCTCGGGTACTTCACTATCTGTTGCTGAACACGATGTTGGCCAATTTGTTCCGCTCAGCCACGACGGTCCATAAAACCATAGTTTGCAATTAATCAATTCATGGGGATAAGCCCCTCTGGAAATTATATCGGCAGGGTTGTTTTCGGATACAACGTGATTCCAATTATCAATTTTTGAAATTGACTGGATTTCACTTACGCGATTTGCTACAAATGTGTTAAGATTACTTGGTGAGTGCAGTAGCCACGCTAAAACAATTGTGGAATCTGTCCAGTAGTACACGTTGTCAACGACAACTCTTAGGTTTTCTCTGATTGAATTTAATAATCTTGCCAGTAATAACGCCGCGCACAACTCCAATCGTGGAATTGTGATTGTTTTGAGTGGAGCAACTCTCGATTTCGAGCACAACAGATTACACGAAATTTCTCCTTTTGCTGATACGGTGCGTACGTATACACAAGCACCATATGCATTTTGGGATGCGTCACTGAACCCGTGCAGCTCGATGCACCGATAGGGATAATGGTCGATGGTGCTACGTTTAATCTGGACTTCATTTAACCTCGGTAATTCGTGTAGTAGTTGCTCCCAAATCGTTAATATTTTCAATGGTAATTTTTCGTCCCAACCTAAATTCAGTTTCCACAGTTCTTGAATGATTAATTTGGCCTTAACTGTGATTGGGCCGACGAGATTTAGCGGGTCAAAAATTTTTGCGACTGAAGATAAAATTTTTCTTTTCGTATATGATTGGATTGGATTATGTTCGCAGTCAATTTCGTATCTTAAATTGTCTTGCACACAGTTCCACAATAGCCCCAAGGTTTTTGTTTCACCATTTTTGTCAAAATTAATGAAATCGTCGTCTACGCTGGATGTTTCCGGTCTCTCAGGTAGAATTTCTGGATGATTTGCGGCCCACTTTTTTAACTCGAAACCCGCGCTTCCCAAAATTTCCGTTAATTCATTACGAATTTGTATCACATCTGATATTGTGTCCGCTCCTGTTAATACATCATCCATGAAAAAATCGTGATTTATGATTGGTCGCATATTTGGAAAATTAGTCGCGTTGTCTTCAGCCAATTGTTTTAAACAACGGACTGCCAAAAAGGGGGCTGAAGCCGTTCCGTAAGTCACAGTTTTTAATTGAAATATGCGTAATGCCTCGTTTGGATTGTCTCGCCAAAATATCTTCTGTAATTTACGATGCTCTTCGTCAATTAAAATTTGGCGGTACATTTTATTTATGTCACTTGAGACAACGTATTGGTGAAACCGAAATCGCAATAAAATTGGTACTAAATCGTCCTGGATCTTTGGCCCTACAGCTAGAATGTCGTTTAGACTAACGTTTGTTGACGATTTACAGCTTGCGTCAAACACTACGCGTATTTTGGGACCTTTTTTCCCTTGCCGCATTACCGCGTGATGTGGTAGGAAATAACCTTCGTTGTTGTCGTCAAAGGGTACTTCCTCCATGTGATTTAAATTGTAATATTCATCCATAAAAGACTTGTATTGCTGTTTTAATGAAAAATCATTAATGAATTTTCTCTCAAGAGCTGTGAAACGTTTTATAGCAATATCACGCGATGTTCCTAAATTGTTAGTTGATGATTTAAAAGGTAGTTTTAAAACAAATCGTCCTGTTTCGTCTCTTTTAAATGTGTTACTAAAATGTGTTTCGCATTTTTGTTCATCGTCAGATAAAACTTGTGCACCATCTGGTACTTTCAACGGCCATTGTTCGATTTCCCAAAAATTTTTGACCTGGTTGTTTAAGGAATTTAGGGACAAATTACAGACCGACGAAGTAATCGGATTAGGACAGTGTACGTCGCCGCCTGCAATCCAACCCAGGGTAGTTTCTTGGAAATGCAAATCTCCATTGTTAGTTTTTATCTGACCCGGTTTTATGAGTTTCCAAAATATGCTAGCTCCCAATAAAATGTCTATTTCGCTGGACTTATAAAACCCCTTGTCGGCTAGTAACATATTTGACGGAATTTCCAAGTTATTTAGATCTAGTGTGAGTAATGGCAAATCGTTAGTAATTTTTCTTAGAACTAAGCATTGAATATCATACTCGGGTGAATTCTCAAAGTTAGATTGAAATTTTACTTGTGCAAGACGGTGACTTTTGTTAATCGAATCACCAATGCCACTTATTAACCAGTTTGTGGTGGTCGTGTCGATCCCTAAACGTTTTAATGATTTTTCGGTTATGAAGTTTTGCTGCGCTCCTACATCTAGTAGAGCGCGCAATTTGATCCATTGTTTTATTTTGTTTTGTACTAAAATTACTGCGGTTGATAACAACGTTTCTTTTGTTGTGTCCTTGCTAATAACATGGGATACTACCGATTGATTAGATGAATTGATGTCATTATTATGTAAAAGTGAGTTGTGTCGTTCATTGCAGGAACGACATGAGGTTGATTTACAATTAGCAGTGACATGACTACGTTTAAAACAATTGTGGCAAATTTTTAATGCATTTACTTTATTCAAACGTTCAGGAACGGACATTGCAAGAAATTCCGGGCATTTATACAACGCATGTGGATTTTTACATAAAAAACAGTTAAAAACATTGTTCACCTCGGCATTGCATGATGTGATTCTTCTGAATGAATTATTTGGTTTTGATACCGTTTTAATGTTTTTCGGGCATATTTGATTCTTATATGGTCCCACGTCTTGGAAATTTAGAGACTCCAACAATAGAGTGCGCCTTTCTAGAAACTCAAGAAGTTCCTGCAACGATGGGACTTGATTTGTTAAGCTTGATTCCCATTCCCTTCGGGTAAAATAATCAAATTTGGCCGTGATAATGGGAACTATGAAAATGTCGCATTTATCTACTTCTTGTTTGAGAACTCTTAGCGCCTTAATGTTGACTTGTACGTTGTCAAGTAAATTTCGTAAAGAACTAGATGAGTTTTTGATCAACGGTGGTGAATTTAGAATTGATAGAACATGTTCTTGAATAATTAATCGTTTATTGTTAAATCGTTTTTCTAGCAATTCCCATGCCGTTTCGTAATTTTCTGAAGACATGCTTAACATTTCCACGGTTTTGAATGCATCCGCCTTTAAACTGGACTTTAGATAATGGAATTTTTCAATGTTGCTATATAAATCGCTATTATGAATTAAGGATTTAAATGTGTCTGAAAAAGATGTCCACTCTAAATAGTTGCCGGAAAATGAAGGTAAATCCAAAGTCGGGAGTCTTACCGGATTGATTACACGGACTTGACTACTGCTACCTAGATCAGATCCACTCGATGACTGATTTTGACGATTCGAATTGAATTTATCAAGTAAGGATTGCATGTCTCCTTCTAACGCGTAATAAGAGTCTTCAAAGTCGTTACGCTCTTTGTACTGTTTTTCGCTTGACTCAATTAGCTCTATTTTGTTCTGAACGTTGTCAAATTCTTTGTAGGCCTCGCGGAGATTTGTTAAACGGGATTTTATTTGATTAATGCTATCTTTGGTGTTATTAAATTTATCAACATATTTTTTGATACGTGTCACTTTAGCCTTGATTAAACCTCTGTGCGCGATCAAGGGTTTTAATTGATCTTCGGCTTCGGCCATTTTTTGATCTTTACATACAAATAGCGATCAACCTTTGATGCATTAAACTGTATGAAACATGTAAAGAGGACTCACCAATGCGCCTCTGGTATCCGACTTCTAATGAGGAAGTCCTCTCGTCTTGAATTGATTTGATCGGTCACTGGAATTTCGATCCGGCTCGAAGGACCATGATTAGACTTGTAGAGTTGTATTCGGTTGGCGTGTAAATGCTCGAAGGACCATGTACATGAAGTAAACGCTCGAGTTTACTGTGCGATGTGATAATGGGTCACTTGTACACTCGTTAGAAAAAGTAATGGGCTTTTTCTGGTGTGTGAACTTGTTTATTGTTAAATATACAAATTTGTAAATTGTCCCGTACTGATACTTGTACTGTTGGACTCTTCAACTCATGCTGGTGAACTCGTCACTCAAAACTCCCAAGATTTGGGGATGCCACCCCACCCTCAACCCGCAAAGTGGGGGTGCCCGCTGTAGGGTCTAAACACTGAATTTTCATATATTTCAGATTCAGAGTCAAGAGAAGTACACTGTATATCAGTGTCTTCCCCAATATATGCTAAAAATTATAAAATAACATTTAATTATTAAATTACAGAGAATGTTCAAAGCAGCACTAAACATCTTTAATATTAATTTTTTTAAGTTTCAAAATTGTCATAATTTATCCACAGATGACTACATTTTTCATCAAGGTTAAAATTAAAGGCTACCATCTTATATTATTGTTTTGGCGCCAATTTTTTTTCTGCCATTCGTAGTGGTTAGAGTATCAGATGCAATTTTAATTATAATACAATTTTATTCTTCTTAGCCAATTCCACTAAAAACTTTGCACGCCGCATACTTACTAACCGCATGTTTTATCCAGTCAAAACAAAACTGATAAAATAAAGCAGACAATGGACTTTAATGCTGGCAACATTGCAAGGGCTCCATATATCCGATGGAATATCAAAATGTTACACAAATGGGCTTCATAATTGCTTAATATATAGTGGGCATTGTAAAGTGCGTAGTAAATGTTCTTATTATTTACTACTTTTATATACAAAAACGATGACGGGGTCGCCAACTTTAAGGCCGGGTTTCAGAGTGCCTGTAATATGTACTGGGCTTCCTTTCATGCGTCTAGTACGTATATATATATATGTGTGTGTGTGTATGTGTGTGTGTGTGTGTGTGTGTATTGGTTTCAAAGCAATAAAAATATTTTTTTTTGCAACAAAGACAATTTTCTTTCTATATGGCGTACCGTAAAATATATTTTATGTATATTTTGTTAAAAAATTTAAAAAAGTTAAAATTGCACAATTCAACAATTTTGCTCAAAAAAAACTTTTTTTCTATGAAAATGCGAAACTATTTTATTTAATGATGATAATATTAACATAACAATTAATTAAGAATGCGATGATGATATTAAATAAATTGTAATCTAGATTACATTATTTTTCAAAAATTAATATTCATATTCACGTTGGGAATGTTCAAGCGTAACTACACTTAAATCATGCTCTTTTTGTTATCAGTGCTCGGGGGTGGCTGGGAGGTTAAGAGAGCAATAAACAGTTAATGCGTTCTCAGAATTTCATTTTTTAGATGTATATATATATATATATATATATATATATAATAGTGAAAGAGAGTATAAATCGAAAAAAACATTTTTTCGGAAACATGACAGTTTTTTTTTTCAATATGACGTACCACTACAAAAAATTTGAAAAAAATATATTTTATGTACTTTTTGCTAGGGAATTCAAAAAAATATTTTCAAAATTGTACTTTTAAGTTTTATAATAAAAAATCAATTTTTCTTGAAAAAAAAAAATTTTTTCTCTATGAAAATGTAGAGCTATATAGTTGAAATTTTTATCAAAAGAGTATCTCTATAGATATTAAATCACTATAAAAAATTTATTTAAATCGGTTTAATCTATGAAGAGAAAAAAAATATTTTCTGTTTTTGCCTTTTTTTATTATTATTCAAAATCTAGTTAACTTTGAGATCTAAAAACTTCAGAATCAAAGTACTTCTATGATACGAACATATCCTGAAAGTATCGTTAAGATACGCTCTGGGGGCAATTTTAGCATTCTTATCTCCCTATGCCCTTTGACAATTCTAGATAATAATTCAAAAATTCTAAAAAATCCTAAATATCTAACGAATTTTGTTCAAATTTTCGGATTTTAGAAACATTGTATTAAACCAGAATGTTAAAAATTAATTTAACCAATCTTGACTTAACTACCACGCATCAAACAAAAGTATGCTGGCAATAAAAAGTTAAAAATGAAAAAAAAATTGTAAGGTATGTCGTAAAAAATAAATTTAACTTATTTTTTACAGAAAATTGATCGAAGAAGAAGAGGCAGAGAAGGTAAGACCCAAAACTCAAATGACGGTCACTGTCATCCCGAATAAAGTTACAACATACTTTTGCAATAACAAAAGTGTGACAACTTTGATCTTTTTTTAAAAAAAAGATGTGGTACTAATTGTTACCTATTAAAAGGTTTTTTGCTGTTTTGACCGCCAAAGAAGTTTTATACGGAAAATATAATAATAAATGTGTAGTTTCACACCGATTGGTTTAAAAACGCAAATTTTGGGTACATATTAACTGATCTCTATTTGTGTATCCATAATACTGCATCATCCGGTACATATTTTCGTTCAGCCCGCTCATAATTCTTCATTTTCGACAAGTCTAGGTGTTACACAAAAATATAGCCACATGAAGCAATGTTGAATAAAAACCGTACGTACGGTGTATTATTTCTTATTCGACGATAACATCTCCATTTCTTATGGAAGTGTTCATTCTGATGTACACCCAAGACATCCGAAATGTTCGAAATAATTCAAGATGTTCGTTTTCAATTAAAATTTCATCCTCGCTGAATTCTCGAATTTCATCCACTGACATAATCTCAAGCTCAGCTTGCCATCTTTCATTGTTGGTCTCGCTTTTTTATTGTGTTTTTACCATTGAAAGTCGTCGCTTTAATGGCTCTTTTACGTGAAATCTCAGTGTCCGTTTAAAAGTTTATGGTCGTTGCTGCTTAACAGGCGATAAAACATTTATAAGTTATTGTCTGTCGAAACAGGCGACCTTAATTTCAATCTGAGAAGAGATCATAACTCGCGAGAAAAATACTAAGAGATCGAGAATTATAGTTTAGTTTTAGCTTTTCGCCGCCCCATCGTTCTCTGATAAAAATCGCGCCATGTGGCGGCGTGTGCCACATGTCGAGGGCATCTAGCGTATCATCCTCTGATAATTAAAAAAATTGTCTGAAAAACGGGTGGTGGATGTCGCGCTTGACATGACTACAAGACTATAAGCGCACGCGGCCAAATACAGGGACGATTTTTACTCAAAGTTGGCAACAACATAACAACGATATACAATAAACAGCCTAACCATATCTGTAAATCGTAACCTAATTTACTCGGAAATGTCATGATTGTGCTTAATGCGGACATTGCTTTCCATATAAACTGAAAAATTAAAATGGTAATATGTCGGAGCTGCGCTGGTTATGTATCCAAGAGATATTTACGGCTGTTGTGATACTGGTACGCCAACGCCTTAAAATTGCGAGGCCTCATGTCGAACTGCAATTTCACAAACGCAAAGTCATTTTTATAGAACTCCAAGCTCCCAGTCGTGAATATTTTTCGACACCTCAAAAAACGTCAGAATTCAAAAAAAATAATGGATACACATAAAACATTACAATAATTTAAAAATATATATAACATTCCAAGGTCAATTTCATAAACGAATAAACAACAAATTTTAAAATTTTTGAAAGAAATTATAATTTATCGAGAAAAAACTAGAAAACTGGAAAATCTGAAGATTACAAAAACACAAAAGATCTAAAGCATCTAAACAATGAGTAATGTTCAATTAACATGAACAAACCGAAAGAGTTAAAATTCAAAAAAAAACAAACAATACAAGAAAACCGAAAAAAATAATGCTAAAACTAAAAAAAATTATAGGTACTAAAAATGTAAAATATTTAAAGAATATAAAAAATGGAAAAAATAGTGAGAATCCAAAGTGACCAAAAAATCCAAGCAACACATTTAAAAAATTTAAAAAGAGTTTAGTGCACTCCAAAAATACATAAAAAAGTAGAAAAAAAAAGTATATGGTTTCATAACAGTGAAAAATCTGAAGAAATCAAAGTAAACAAAAAATAGCAAAAATTCAAAGCACACAAAAATAGTGTCCAAAAAGTATAAAAAAACCAAAAAAAAAGGAATCTTGGAAAATAATAATATATTATGATATTAGTTTATATTCGCTATACTCCTTCCGAAGGACATCTGCCACAATTTTGGCGGACAGTGCGCCGACATTAAAATACTTAAAAGACACGGCGAGTAAAAAAGTCATGTTGTTACGGAGGGATATGTGGCAGATTCCATAGAAAATAAAATGAAAATTTCCCGAACACTTGAATCATTCGTTGAGATTTTCCGAACATTTGAATCATCAACTGTAACTTCTTGTATTTCTTTAACAAGTGAATCTTCCATCAAAACCACTACTTCTGGACTTAAAATTGCCGAAAATTTTGACCCCAAAATGAAAGTATAGGTACTTTGGTTCTTACTAAGGTGTACCATTTTGTTGCCATGACGACTTTATGACATGATAAATCGTGCACAATAAGAAGTCGTGCCATAATGTGGCGGATTATAAACAAATTTATATCAAAAAGCAATTATCAGACTACAAGACCACAAATAAAGTTTCATGTGTTAAAAAGATATATAAAATCTGAAAAGAAAAATTTTTAATCTAAATTGTGTGAAAAATTTAATAATTTTAACAATTTGAAAAATCTAAAAAATAGTAAATATAAAAAATTTAGATAATCAAAGAGTATATATACAATCAAAAGAAAAGCATTCGGCAAATAATTTAAAAAAATATAAAAGGTACAATGATTCCAAACTACATTTAAAAAACTTTATAAGATATATATATATATATATATATATATACCGGGTGATTCAGTTTGGTGTTCGCGCCCCTATATCTCTTTTATTTAAAAAAATATCTATAACAAACTATATACTTATTTAAATCGCCTGTTAAACTACATCAGATAACGTTTCCATTTCAACTTTGTGATGACATGTGTCAAAATTACGACAGTCAATTTTTTTTTTCAAATGGTAGCCTATACTTTTTATTGCTTATTCTTGTAGAGGTTTATTTTCTACATTCGACTACCTAAAAACGTGTTCTCTTGAATAAGAAAAATCGAAGAAAAAAAAATGATATAATTTTGTTAAGTATTTTATTAAGGTAGTCATGGAAACAATTGAGTTTTGGCATTGTACGTCAAGTAAAAAGTGTGCAATTTTTTGTAGCGTTGCTTTTAATTGTTAAATTACAATTAGATTCAATACAAATAACTAGGGTTAATTTGTTGTCACATTTCATCCAATGTGTGTTGCCAACTGGAAAAAAAGTTCCTAGATTTTGAGTTTAGTAATGGTCTCTTAACGCATTCAAAATGAGTGCGTTAACAGCTTTGTTACAACAGAAAATTAGAAAAATTTAAAAGTAAAACTGGAACTTTTATTTTCTGCTGTCTATCAGGTCGGTGGTCTTTCCCAACAGAATAACTTAAGATGAAAACTTGAAGCAAAATAAAAGTTTGCTAGAGAAGTCTTGACGGGTGAGCTGCAAAACAACAGCTGTACTATACAAAATTAGTGACTTCACATGTGTCCTTTATTCAGGCGAATCCGATTAATCTAACTTACTGTGGTAAAAAGCTGCAGACCATGACATTCACTGTTTCTTTAACCCCTTTTTTATTCTTTAAATTCCAATGTAAATGTAAATCGTACAAATGCGCGATTATCTCCATTCGTGAATTCCTCTGCTTCTTTTTGTTGTAAAATCAATCCACTTTTCGTCTCATTGCCATTAAAACCCATTTCTTTTGGTCGTTGTTTTTTCCTGTGGTGATAATGGCAGCGCCGCTCCAGTGTCCTCTTGAAAAATCACCTTCAATTAATCCATCGACGTTTCTTCTCTCGGTCCAATAAAACCCGACCGGTGTTTTAACAACTTTTACCATTGTAATTTGTAAATTAGACTCTGAAATCACGATATGCAAATGAGCATGGCCTGAGCAGACATACCATTCTAATTCCAGACGAATTATAAATGGCCACCGTTGAATTGATAAAGCTATTGATAAATTGGATTCACTCAGATCGTTTGATACTATCCCGAGCAACTCATTGTGCCTGTTTTATCGTCCGCGGAATTATTAATATTCAATCAGAAATTCCAACATTTGCTTCCATTGGTAGCGAGAGTTTTTACGCCAAGTTTGAGAATCTTCCTAATTTGTTTACAACAAGGAAGTCGTAAATTTGGCGTGTGGGTTGAAACACAGTTTGGAGAAGCATTTGAATAATCACAAGATAAATCGAGATTGCCAGTCGCACGAATCAAGAAATGTCATTTTGATCAACAAATTGGAAACCAATCACTCGTGCTCTTCGTGACGCGGGAGTTTTAAAATGGGCCCAATAGTGATGTATCTACGCCCACGCAACCAATAACTGAAAGGTTATGTCCCGCGTGATTTAAAAACGACCAATTATTAGATCCAGCCAATTATAGGAGAATTTTATACGCAGTGGCGTACGTGCACTTCTTTCGTCACTCGCCTTATCAATCATCGTGACCTTTCATTTTCTATTTACGCGAAAAGAAAAGGTCTCGCTTGGCTCTGATGAATACGAATCAATTACGGTGTCCTATTGATGAATGTTCGACATTTACCGTCGTAAATTCCTCAAAGAATAACATAAATCCAACAACAATGTTTAGAGTAAAACCGAAAATTACGCAATGAGAAAAAATCATTGTTACATTTTCCATGTCGCGTAACCACGGCTTTTTGAAAGTAATCGACACGAGAACGATTGTGGGTGATTATCGAGCTTGTGTGCTGTTTGACACTTAACTTCATTCGTTTAATTGAGAGTGATGTGTGTGATTGATTCGTTCTTACGCAACACTGAAAAATTTTAATCGAACTACGTGAGAAAGTTACCGATTTTTCACAGAGTAGAAATAAACACTCGGGGATTAATTAATACGTCTTAAGGATGCTAATAATGCTCATATAGAGTGTTTATTGGACACGAACTCCGTTATTATTTTGTGCTTGGCTGGCTACGTTCGAGGAAGGTTTAATGAGCGACGTAAAAGCTATGGTGCGGCGGCGCTAATTACTTTAAAGATTATGCGAAGAGAAAACTTGAGGGAAGGACGAAAGAAAAGTCGTAAAAAATTCAAAAAAAATGGAAGTTACAAATAGGTTCATTTACGAAAGGAGATTAACCGGTAAAGGTTAAAGTTAGATTAGGTATCTTTGTATACAAAATGTGCGGGTCTGGAAATTTTTTCATTCAAACAAGTTATAGATCTGCGCAAGATTTTGCAAAATGGTTACAGTTATAATTATTATCATAAAGATTGTTCTACTGTCAATAATTAAATTAGCAGAAATTATAAAATTTATTTAACAGGAATAAAACGCAGATTTCTGAAAAATCTTTTGAAACACCTTTACTGTCAACAGAGAATCTAATTTTTGTCAAAATTTTGAGTTTTGAATATATTTTTTAAGTTTACAGCCAGAAACACTAATTTTTCATTCGTCTAAATGGTCCAAAAAGCGATTCTGTGAGAGATCTAGACTTGGAAACTAAATCTAGGCCCTTTTTTAATTTGGTTAGTAGAGCGCATCAACCGTCACTGTCACATCACATAAAAACGTAATATGAAGATCAAAAAACTAAAAAAATTAATTCTTTAGCGCTGAATATTTATGTAATAAAAGTAATTTTTTAACGTATTTTTTCCGCATAAAAAGATCTGTGCATCTTTACTCGCATTTGCAAAAATGCAATTTTTGACCAAGTAATACAAATAACTATGTTAGTCTTAAATAAAAAAAAAATTAAAATAAAAACTGAATTTTTAGATTCTCGATCTCAAGTGACAAACTCTCAGATAAAGTAAGACACTAAAAAAAATATTTTAAAGTTCACAATTGGGTTTTATTTCAATTTCTGAAATCATGAAATACGAGAAAAAAAATTGTGTACGCAACACATTTTTAACGACTTAGATTTCAGTAACCTATGACAATAGAAAAATAAAACCAACTTGTATTTTAGATAATTCCCAATTTTTATTTTATTTGAATTATTGTAAAAATTGAATAAAAATTGAAATAAAAAGGTAAATATTTTATTAACTATATAAGTTTTAAAATTTCTTTTTAGAACAAAATTTTTAGAATATTTACAACTTTTAAAATAGTGAGTTAGTTATCTTTTATTTCATAAATGTAGATAAAAAATAAACAAAAAAAACTAATTCTCTTTCAAAAAAAAAATAGATAAAATATTATAGAAAACAAATTCAATTGTTTAAATTTTGCGTTCCGAATCTAAAGATTTTTGTGCAATCAGAAGTCAAAAGCTAAATATTCCTAAATACAGTTTTTTAAGACGATCGCATTTTTGCTTTTTTGTTAGCTGTATTTTTTCTATTTAATTTCTTCTTTTATTAATTTTCCTTTTCACCAACCAGTGCATTTGGTCCACATCCTTTATCACCAAATCTTGCAACTCAATTCTCCCCTTCTTTGTGTAATAATCTTCCACTCGAGTCCTTTCGTCAAGCCGCAAAAATCCGTCACGGTCCCTTAATTTCCATTGTCGCCCCTAGACAAAGGTGTGAAAATCTCATTCAAAAATTTCTCTCCGATGTGTCGCTTTGAACGCAAAATGCGACATTTTTTTAAATTCTTCGCAAAGTGTTTATTGTAACATTCGACAATGGTTCCGATGTCTTTTGTTCGCAGGCCAACAACGACAAGTGCAGGTATTCAATTGTTAAATGATGTTTCTTTAGGTTAGTATGAGCTTTCGGGCCTGTGCTGTGAAAACACTTGACAATACTCGAAAAATATTTTTACAAAACACGATTTGTACGAAATGGATTTTTGAACGATGGGAGTTTGACCCGATGGTGGTGCAATTCTGGGCTTAGAAGAGATGGCGTGATGGTTTCAGGGGATTTGAGGACGTGACCTTGGTATGGATTTTAAAAGAGATAATGGCGATAATTGTGGTGAACGGAAACAGGAAGACTGAACAAAGAAAAGTAAATTCTTGTTTGTTCAAATGTAATCGATAGCCTCAATGGGAAATCGTCAAAATGAATTAAATTCCATATTCCAAAATTAAAGCTGCTTCATTTTACTCTGTGGAAAATACTAAAAATAAGTGTTTGATATTCATCGACCGGAGAAAGGTGTGCCTTTTTCTCCCGCGATAAAGATCAGTTAATTGTCATTAACCTTTCGTATAGTCGAGTGATTCTTTCACAATCGTCGGATTTGAATCCAGTAGAGAGAAACAACAAAGATATAATTTAATAAAGTGTATTTGATAAAGAATCGCCACACATGAGAAGCTAACTGAATAATATTAATCATTCTGAATTACAATATCCGAAACCGACTCGCTGTGTTATTATTTCAAGGAGTGTTATCTGCATGACGCAATTATACATATTAAAATTTGATTAAACTGTCTATCAGGGTTCCATGTAAGCGGAGGACACATTAAAGGTTTCATACACGACCGAATGCAGGTGTAGGCACACGTGCAGGATATAAAAAATTGATTTTTCGTGAGGAAATTATCGACAAAGCGAAACTAGATCAGGCGCTAAAGGAAATGGATACGTTCAGAAAAATACAACATTCAACCTGATTATCTTTCCCACCTCATTGAACTTGAAATACACGAATTACACTTTTTTACTAAAAAATCTAAAAATAAAACAATTTTTTAATTTTTGTATATATGACACAGCAAGGAGATAGATCTGGTGTAGAAACCTTTTCGTGTGTGTACCCCTTCTTAATCAACAAATAGTGATCTGACGTACGTATTGTTTCTGCTCCGTTGACCTGCCGTCAAGTCTTCTTATTGTGTTTCTGCACTCTTCGGTTTTGTCTATTGGACATCTTTAAGTAGCGTTAAATAAGACAGACCACTTGAACCGTGTCCATCACCGTAGTATATCAAGGCGCAGCAGAAATTACTGGCGCGCCGGTGGTCTCATCAAGATTACCTCAACTAATTGCGCTCTCGGCTACTTGCATTATCCGAAAACAATCCCACACTGATTCTCACACAACTTGTCAATGTTCGTTTCCTGATCAATTCAATAAGCGACGATTCAATTTAATATTGGCAAAATTTTTCAAACGAGGATTGCGTGGGAAATACGCAGCCACTCAATCATAGCAAGTTGTGTCAAAGGCAATTATGACAGAGGTATTCAACGAAACGGTTTTAATCCTAAGTCTATGAGCTTACGATGTAAATACAGAGTGGAGTAGAATCCGTTTACAAACTTCCCCTACCATGGGGGCTAATAACTTGTCACATACTTTAGGACGGAAGGGAGGTTTTATTTTAAAACGGCTTGCATTTCGTTATAAAATTCAGTTCAAATCGTTTAAGTATAGCAAAAGTTATTTAAATAAGAAAAAATAAACAGATATTTATCTGTTTTAACAACATTCTGTATATGCCTTCATTAGAAAAAAATCTTAGTTATAATGTAATACTCTAAAGAGTGATCGAAATCGGATTTAGTCAATTACGATAATAAAACGAGCACGTGTAGGTACACTGATTGTTATTTATGAGGATAAGAAGTAATACGGCAAGATGAAAATCTATGGTCATAATAATTAAAACCGGAATTAGATAATTGTAAGCCGACGCGACGTCGAGCTGTTTTGCGCATTTTTCAAATTTGTGGAGATAATATATAGATTACAAGCACAACAGATTTGTATCACGGGCTGCATAAAACACAAAGCTTGCATCAAGAAAATAATTAAACATCAAACTAAAATAAATAAATAAATAAATAAATAATGCAAGTGGTTTATTTTATAATAACTTTACTTCTTAAACTGTTTGAAACAAAAATAAAAATAGGGCCATTAATTTTAAATATTCTGCACGTTTAACCAGTCTTGAAAAAAAAAATTGACTCTAAATCTTATAATTATATTTTACCTAGAATTCTTTAATTTACTTAGAACAAACGTTTTTCATGATCTTGTATTTGTGATTCCCGCTTAATTACTTTGTTGATAATGCAGCGCGCAACATACTAAAATATTAAGATAGAAGACTAGAAAAAGCTCCACTAGATGTCGCACCTTTACATTAGACACGTAGATTTATTATTACCAGATGCAGCCATACGGCAAAAGGTTCAGCAAGACGTCCATTCTATCGCTGTCTCTATCAATGCGTACATTTTGTATAGCGCTATCCTTTAGAGAGGTACTGTCAAACGAATTTGTTGAAATTTATGAGTTTTTATTCATTTTCTTGCTAATTGCATGGTAAGACTATCCATTCTTGTGGTCCAAAAAGTAAATTCTACTTACGATTTTAGTATTAACTTCATTTTAACGTTGTTGGCTAAAATTTGACGGCTTCCACTGATGATACAAAATCTCCTCGAAGTATCGTGAAATGTGAAAGAAACAACTGCGGGCATCGCTGTATAATTTATTCGAAGCATTTAGTACGAAACATTACCAAATAATTGTAAAATTAACAATTATTCAAATGACATTGAGCACGCGCAGTCTCTTGTTTTGACTGATTTGGACCGATTCGTCGAGTTACGACACACGCTAATGTGATAAAAAGAAATAAACAATTGACATGGTTGAAGTTAGAAAGAGATGGAGAGATGTACCAATTTCGTTGATATGTTTTTTAAGAGCAGACGTACGTTTCCAATAGGATGACTTTATCTGGTAATAATAAATCTATGATTAGACATTAGACAATTATGTTTTAATCGGAAACTGTATTTACAACCAATAAAATAAATCAAAATTATATAAGTGGGTATCTTTTTGAATATTTTTTTTTCACTGTGCTTCTTTAAATCTGCGCACATATTAAAAAACTTCAATAATTTTCAATTTATGGTAAATTAGATGAATTCATAATGTTGAGTTTCGCAGAAAAAACTACTTATGTAATGAAGCAGTAAAGATGATTTTTTCAACAGGCATAAGTAAATACAAGATCACAAAAAATTAACAAAATGTTAAAATTTGAGATTCAATCCGTGTGTTAGTCCATAAAATTCACCTTTATTGTTGCAAAAAAGTTCTTCAGTCTGTGAACATGGGCCCACAAAATTTATTTTTACTGCAAAAGAAAGTCAGTTAAGTAAAAATTTATACAGTCGCCGCCCAAAACATGTTTTTATTGACAAAGTAGGGCTCGCACCTTCCAGAATTAATAAAGCTTTTGCTGACAGAGCCAATAATAAATTGTAATTTCCATGGATTTGTTGTTAATTTAGGAAACTTTATATTTCTGTTTTTTAATTAGAATTTGTGGTAACCACCAACGTATAAATTACTTAGGGAAAAAACTGGCGCTTTTACCATTTTAATTTTCTTATAATGCATTTTTTTTCTCTCGAATAATCGAAAATCGGAATTGTAATTTCTTATCTCTCATTGAATTTATTGTCTTTTCTAACCAATGTTATTCTAGTTTCAAGCAAGTGAGTTCTAAATTGGTGAAATCATAATCAAATTTAGTAGGTAATTAAAATTAAATAGTTGTTCATTAAATTTAATTATCTTCCGATTAATAAAATAAGAAATACTTTTTTATTGATTTTGTGTTTCATTTTACCCCCTTTAAGGTATTGCCAAAACAAAAAGTATCCTATACGTTAATCCAAGTTTATCTATTTATTATAAATTTCATCTAAATCCGTTCAGCCGTTTATACGTGATTGGGTAATAAACGCAAAGATATATTTATTAAGATTTATATCCAGAATGTTTAAAAAACTACTCAAAGCAAAAGAATAGCAAACAAACTTAGTTTTCTGCGTTGTTTATTTTTTTTACATTTTCTGGATTTATAATAAAAACGGCTGTAACAAAAGATTTCACCTTTTCCTTTTTAGTAATAATTTATTAATTACATGATTAGAATGTCTTAAAAATTGATAAAAAAACACATTTTGAGACACAACCTATACAAAGTCAAATCAAAGTATCAGAAAAATGTTATAGTGAAGTTTGTTTTACTGAAAACCCATTGTATTCCTCCCCTAAACAATACATTTTTTTGCAAATAAAAGATCATAAATTCTGTAGCGACTTTAGCCTATCAACTTTTTACAACACTTTTGTTTATATCGATTTTCTATAATACAAAGATATGTCCAAAATATTAATTAGTTAGGACGATCGTGATTTTATAAAAACTTTTAAAATTCTAAGCAAATTCTGTTTTTCTCTTTAGCCCAAAGCTCATAAAAATTATTGATACTATAATACAAAACCATCTTTTTTATGCGGTAGACTGTGTATTTATGATCTAATTGTGGTCTATCAACTTTTAATTTAACAGATATTACCAAATCGTTTTTTAGACAAATAACACATTCATAGACATAGAAATTTTAAACTGTCAGTATTTCAGTTTTGGGCAATTGTAGATGTCCCGAGTAATTTTTTTAATACGTTTTTTTACTGGAGCCATAAACGTACAACAATGTTTCTGACCGCATTTTTAAATCCAACGAGATCTAGATTACTCCCATTCTTTATACTTTCCACGAAAAATGTGCTATTGTCGAAGAGTTAGTAATATAATCCTATGTGTAAAATGCCATGCACATTTCAATTGATCCCAATCAGAAGAAACAATTAAACAACGACGACTTGAATGCTGCGTTACACATTTTTATTGCCGCAACCGGCCTAAGCCGGCACAATAAAAGTCGTAGATTTTTCGTTGGTTTAATCTGGTTTCCACCGATAATATCCATGAATAAGTTTTATTCGATGACGGAAAGACACACCTAGTTGCTTATTTATTACATATTATATAAACATTTGTACGTGGAATATTCTATCTCCTTGTATTTTGTTACTTTTTTACAACACTCCATTGATCTGTAAATGTCAATTCCACGTCTTGAAAAATAAGATAAAATGTGGTTAAAACCGGCTGGATTCTGAACACGACTTAATTCACGTGGTGATATTTGAGAAAAGTTTAATGAAATTGTACTTGGCTCTAATAAAGTTGTTTTCAAAATGTTTTGTGGTCAGCAGAAGCAATTGACTTTGCGGCTGTGAAAAAAAACAGAAAAGCGCTTTTAAATTATACCTTTGATAACTACAGAGAACAAAGTTCAAAGTCGTCAATTAATTGTTACTACAAATTACAATGGGAGACAAAATCACCTAAAGAAGGAGCTCTGAAATAAAACCTTGAATCATATCAATATTGGAAAAAAAAATTCTTCAACATCAGCCACTAACCTAATGGCATGTACTGGATTTTTTGCACTACGAACAAGTGCTTTGGAAGGCAAATTTTGAACATTTTAAACTGGTTTGTAACCACAATTGGCTTTATCAACAAAACCGGATCTAAGTTCGACAAGAATTTGCTACCAATACTTTTCGTCTCATTTACATAAATATCATTACATGTATTGATATTGGAATAGTCAGATTTATGACTGAAGATTGCTTCCGTGAATAATCAAAGTCTTATCCCTTCTCTTGGAGTATCTTACATTAATTAGCAGATCCTATTTATTAATGGTAGTCAGTGGTAAATTTTTAGTTTGATGTGTGTCGAGAAACAAGAATTTCTAAAGTGCCGTTAGTGTTTTTTTTCTCATTTTTTTGTAAGAACAAGTCGAATGAAATACAATCGATCCAATAGACAAATTATTCAAATCCAGTTCAGAACTTATTTGTGGAGTGGTTGAAAAATATTTTTTGGTGGTGGTTGTGATAAAAAGTAAGTACCATCTTTCAAATTATTATTGAAGCCACAGCATTTGATTCTAGCTTCTAAAAGCAATAATTTGTAGGTCTTACACAATATTTATTAAAAGTATTTATTTTTATCTCAACAAAAGATGCCATTCTCAGCGCTAAAATTGCCAATTTTTGCACTTCTGCTATCGTCAACCCTTGTTGCTGCAACCAAAAACGAAATTGAAACGGACAATGGTAATTGGTTTCTGATCAAAACTCACCTAGTATCATTTACTAATTTTTAGTCCAACAATGTGAAAATCGTCACAACAGTGTTTCATGGGCAGACTATTTGGTTCTTGGTACCATGCTTTTGGTATCTTGCGGTATCGGAGTCTTCTATGGTTTCGTTGGTCAGAAGCAAACCTCGGGATCAGATTTTCTTCTAGGTGGCAGCTCAATGGGCACTTTCCCCATGGCCATGTCCTTAGCAGCAAGGTAAACTTTCATTTTTTTAAATTTCCAACTCACTTCTTCTTTCTAGCTTTATTACCGCCATAGAACTCCTAGGAAATCCCGCCGAAATGTATAACTATGGAACCCAGTTTCTCATGATCTGTCTAGCTTTCATCTTTGTGGTACCTTTGACTTCTTACTTCTATTTACCGCTTTTTATGGACTTGCGATTAACCAGCAGCTATGAGTATCTCGAAATGAGGTTCAGTTCGACAATCAGATATTTAGCAAGCGCTTTGTATATTCTACAGATGATTTTGTACACCAGTGTCGCCGTGTATGCTCCAGCTTTAGCTCTAAGTCATGGTAAAATTCCACGAGCCCCTGTAATGCCATGTAATTGTATTTTGTTTTTTAGTTACTGGTCTAAATGTTTACTTGGCCGTCAGCGCAGTGTATTTAGTTTGTATATTCTACGCTTCTCAGGTTTGTAAATTACATACAAATTAAAACAAGCTAAGCTGCATTCTTCAGGGAGGAATGAAGGCCGTTATCATCGCCGATACTTTCCAAGCTGGAGTTCTAATTGGTTCAATCCTCCTAATTTTGTACTTAGGTAAACAAGCTATAGGAGACACAGGTTTAATTTGGTCAAAAAGCTACGAAACTGACCGCTTAGAAATCTTCAAGTAAGTCCAATTATTACATTTTCAATTTTTTATTTTCTTTTTTTCTTCAGTTTCAACCCTGATCCAACAATACGTCATAGTTTTTGGTCTGTGGTGGTTGGTGGCACTTTTTACTGGATGACCATGTTCTGCTCCAATCAAGCTTCAATTCAAAAGTATTTATCTGTGGAAAATATATCTCAAGTTAGAAAGTACGACTCCTCAAATTAAATGAATTGTTGTTAAGAGAACATTTGATTTCAGGGCTTTATGGACATCGTGCATCGGTTTGATTTTGATCTACGTCATCAATTTTTATACAGGGATGATCATGGTTGCTCATTATCAAGACTGTGATCCCATTAAATCAAATCAAATAAGTGCAACGGATCAGATTTTGCCTTTGTATGTTTTGGCGGAAATGGGGCATATGAAAGGAGTTACAGGATTCTTTGTAGCGGGAATTTTCGCAGCAAGTTTGGGGTAATTAAATTTTAATGTCAATATACAGGTGCAGAATTTTCACAAAAATTTTGAAAGTGCATATGTTCGATTAAGGTACATTTTTACCATTATTATAAGCAATTGATTACTGAAATTTAGTATAAAATTTAAAAAATCGTTGCTCTTTCGTATGGAAATATTAGTTGATGATGTTCACTAAAAACACTAAGGTTGCTTATATCTTCTTGTATCATCAGATTTTTTTTTGCATCAATGTAATAATTGTTTATTAAAAATAGGCTCTGATTAAAATTTAGGAAAAATAAAGTTCATATTCAAAAAATGAAACGTGGAAGGGTCACATAAATTTCTGACAGAATGTTTATAAATTTAGATTTTTTATATCTTTTGGATTAGCTTAAAATTTCTACTGCAACTTCTGCACCTTTTTTTTGAAGCTGAATGCCCTGAATTCTTTAGACTTTCCGTATCGTTAAAGCTATTTCAATTCTTTTGAATCATTGGAGGTTTTCAATTTAAAAAAACAAACAAATAGCTGTTCATATATTGTATAAAATAAGTGTTTCTTGTAAACATCCTGTATAACAGCATAAACTAAGATTAGTGTCATATGGAAAAAAAAATTTTTAGCTTGATACCAAGTTTCAGTAATTAATTGCTAATAATAATGATAAAAATGTACCTTAATTGAACAAATCAATTTTCAACATTTTATAAAAAACATTGAATAACTTGAAAACGAGATATGCATTTAAAACATTTAATCCAACAAAGCAAAATATACAAAAAAAAATAACGTTGTCCCAAGTACAATATCTTTAAATATGCACTTTTTTGATTCATTGTATCATGAATGCGAAAGGCAGTATCAACCGATATCGCGCTAGTGACTCACCCTGTATATGTTTGTCAATTTTGCGTCATTAAATCTGATAATTTTGTGATTAAAGATTTTGAATACTTAATTTTCTTAAAAATAAGCTTTTGCTTGGAATATTTCAAACTTATCAAAGACATAAATAAACATTTTGTTTTACTTTTGTATTAACAAGGCAAATTGATAGAATAGAAAGAAGTTACTCGTAAATTGTCTAAACCAAAATTCGCAAAACCAAATTTTATTATGGAAGTTCAAAACTACTATTCCAATGATATGCAAAGAGAAATTAATAAAATATTTGAAGTAACGTCGAATTAATTTCTGTTAAATGTGCAAATGTTTTCATATTTTTCTTAGTTATATTTTGTAATTTTTTTTCTATCTGCCCTATTATTCTTCAATCACGTAGCTTAAAGCGAATTCACAAATTTTAAAACAAACTGTATTTGTTACTTTTGACAAATTATCTAAACCTGCCCGTTGTCACAAATGATAGTACCATTTTAAAATGCAATTTTTATAGTAAGTTACCACAAAAAAATCTCAACAAAGACGTACCCTTAAAATTAATTTACACGTTTTTTTTTTACCGAAGGGATGGCAAAAGCAACGTTTTTTTTTTTAATCAACCATAGATAACACTTAACAAATATCCAGTTCTATCATGCTTCTTAGTTTGATTCTTAAATCTTAACTTTGCAAATAAACTACAACTGCTTTCACTGGAATTATAGTTAGTATTTATAAACTTGTCGAAAAAACTAGAATCTTTTATATAGGGTCAGAATCTATTTAATTCTACCTTGATAATAGCTGTTCCAACCAGTTTAAATTAAAAAGGGGTCAGTCATGAAACTGTAAAATTGTATCCAAAAAAGTTCTGCAAAACTGCTAAGGTAATTTTTTTTATAATTAATGCATTCTCTTAATTTTTGAGTTTTCTTATTATTTAGAAATACCTTCCATTATTGTCTATAATTTTTTCTTTTGATTCAGAACTGTGGCTTCAGCTTTGAACAGCCTGGCCGCTGTAACAATGCAAGATTTCATCTGTGGGGCTTTCCAAATCGTCCTTCCAGAATCAAAAGAAGCCTTCTGGGCCAAATGTATTTCTATCATTTACGGAGCGCTGAGTTTCCTCCTGGTATAAGATTCACCAAAACATTAAAAACCAAACTAAATCAATTATTTTACAGGTCTTTGTTGTAGCGCAACTAGGAAGCATAATGCAAGTTGCTATAAGTTTCAATGGAATGGTTGGTGGTGTGACCCTGGGTCTCTTTTCCTTAGGCATGTTTTTCCCATGGGCAAACTCAAAAGTAAGTTGTTTCATTTTCACTCCAACATTTAAGGATTTTATTTTAGGGTGCAATATTTGGAAGTTTAACAGCTGTGGCTATAATCTCCGTTATGTGTGTTGGACAACAAATCGCTATTGCTAGTGACTATATCGTTGAAGAAACGAAATTTACAAGCATCAACAACTGTTCTTGTGTCAACGTCACTTTGTCAGAGAATGACGGTCCTACGAAAGAAACAAAGTAACTATAGCAACTAAGTAATTTATATACATTTTATGATTCTATTATTTCAGCAACTTGGTGTTTGTCCTGTTTCGTATTTCATACATCTGGTACTCTGCACTTGGTTTTTTGCTGACTGTACTTGTTGGTTTAACAGTGTCCTTCATCTATGGAGGTCAAAATCTTAAAGAAGTCAACTGGAATCTGCTTTCCCCTCCTGTACGAAAACTGTTGACGTCATTTTCAGACAAAACGAAAGAAACATTGAATATTCCACTAAAACTCAATATTAATAATAATAAAAATCATGATTTTATTGGAGTCGTAAATATAGGTCTAGAAGTGAACGAAGAAAATAAAAATAGTGTAGATAAAGAAGATAGAGGAGATGTGAACAATACTACTTCTCCCCAGAGTAATGTACCGCCTGTTTGATTGTTACTGGCAATGTTTAATTATTTATTTATTTGATTTGTATTTATTTTTAGTTTTTATTGTTAAATCACATTCATTGTAGTATTTAAAAGAAAACTATTTATGTTAGATGAATGCTATAAGTATAAAATAGCACAAGAGTCTTTCGTCCAGCAGTATTAGTAGTTATACGATTAGTTTTTTGTTAAATGTAGGGAAGTGCGTATGTTTACAGTAATAGAAAAAGCTGAAGAATTTGCTCATTCATCTAACTTCACCACGGTCATTTTTCACTAAAGTGTATTTAATTCCTATAAGAGCACGTTGCATATTGTTTCCAACCCTTTTGGTGGGTTTAAATCTTCACTAAATATTTTTAATTTAACTTAATTTAATTTAATTTTTGTGTTTAAATAATTGATTAACAATTATATTTATTATAAGTATTTTAAGTAAAGTGTAACTAAATTCCAAATTTATTATGTTTTATGAAGGTCGTTTTGAAAAAAAAGTAAAATGTGATAGGGTCATTTGATAATCTCACAACCAGTTTAAATATTATCCAATTATTCTTATTTTGTATTTCAACAAGAGTTTTAGATGAATGTAAGTCGAGTGATTTTATAAAACAATATCTATTATATGAAATCTCTAACTTAAAGAAAACCGGTTGAGAAACATTATAAAAGTCCTTCTACATTATCATCATGTTGATGACAATACGAGAGTTATATTAATCTTTAAATTTTATATTTTACAGATATTTATCATATTTAATAATCGCGTTAGTTTTTTAGTTTTTTTCTCCGCTAAATTACATGTGCCTTTTTGTTTTAATGTAGCCACGAATATAGAATACATCAAAATGTCGTATTTATGTTCAATTATTTAACCTATGAAATGGTATTTCATTCAAATTAACATTGATTTGTGACAAATATTGTAAAAACAACATATCTACCATTAAATATTTCTAAATAGTTACGACATATTTTTTTAAATGTATTAATCAGAAAAGAAGAAAAATTCTTAGAAAGATGTGTTGACCTTTGTTAAAAAACGTAATTTAAAAATCTTCGTATTTAAAAAAAATATATTAATTAACGTGTGTTTTTTTATCTATTATGGGTTAAACAAAATTTTTACCTTTTTCATTTAGATAGAAAAACGACAACTGACATCAGATCTACTCCGAAAAGGTCATTCAAAATACCGAAAAAATTATAGCTTACTTGATTGCTTCAAAAAAAAAATGAAACAATAATATTTGAGATGACTCAAAATAAGCTCCAACGTAATGACCCTCATTCGAATATAATTTCAATTACAACAGACATATTTAAGAAAAAAGTACAACTTGCATCTATTATTTCTGTTGGAAAATTTGATACACTCTGTATAAATATCTAAGTTATGATAAAAAAAAATTATGAGTTAAAAATACAACATCTAATTGTGCGATCTAAGACTGAAAGAGGCGGGAAAAAGTCTATGTAAAAGTGGAATGGTACCACTATTTCGCATGACTATTTTCCAGAACCAAACGTTGGCAAGATTTCTAATAAAATGAGAAAAGCTAGGTCCTGTTGGAAAGGTAAAGGATGTGGGAAAGTCGTGCGCCAATTTATATTTTTTTGCAAATTAATGCGTCCAGTGTAATAAAAGCACTGTGATATTTTGCTTAGGGTCGTGATTTAAATTGTGTATATTTCAATATTTTCAAAAATGCATAAAAAAGTTAATAAAAAAAACAATGACAGAGAAAATCTTTTCTCAAGTTTCTGCAACATTTTGCTGCAACGTTTGAGGTGATGTTTGGCTCTGAAAAGTTCGACATTTTTTTCGTAAAGAATTGCATGAGTGGTGTTCATGATCAAATTTGGTACTAAAATTGTTCAGACTCTGTTAAAAAGAGGGCGCGCAAGCATAGAGTGCCATAAAATTTGCTGTCCTCTTAATTGAGTTGAGTTCAAGTATATATTTTATTAGCCAAAAATATGTATGAAAATCTTGACTTAGACGTTTTCTTTTAACTTATTCAGATGATTAACGAAGTAATTGAGCGCATAAATTAATCCCAATGGTCTGGTTACTGAATTAAAATTTGAAAAAAGTTATTAATTTTGTGGAAATTGGTTTCGGGATCGTTCGTCTTACTATAGAAATAATTTGTTGAGTGGTGTAAAGAGAAATACATGATCTTCTGTCTTCTTTGCAAATTCTGAATTTACGAATTTGCCAAGTGGCTCACAAAACCTGTAACAAGTTCAACATTGATACGATGCTGATGGATGAACAGAGAGTTGAGAGTTGACCATACCATGGTACCACGACTCATTCCTGACTGTTAAAACTTAAAAATTTCCAAACAAAAAACAGCAAACCCAATTTAAGAAGTTTTTTATAAAACTCAGGTTTTTTTTTCAAAAAACCGAACTGAGTGACATTTATTGATTATTATACCTACACCATGAAACAAAGTAAAATAATCAATAAAATGTTAAAACAGCCTTATCTTATCATTGTTCCAACGACAAAGCGCACTTTTGAAATACTGGAGTACAACCTATAATGAATATATTCCACAATGTTTTTTCATGGTTCTGGCGTACCTCATTCCGCAATTAATAACGCACAGTGTAACCTTGACAGTTAGAATTTATCTAATAATAATGATCAGTACAATGATTGTTGACGGTTGAGGCAGATTTAAAAATGTGTTTCTAACATTTTCAGTAAATAACATATAAAAAGTATTGAGCATACTTTAGCTACGTCATAAAGGTAAAAATAAACCGGGTAAAATCAACAAAAATAATCACTAGATGAGAAACCAAAACTCAACTTAAGCAACCGAACAAAAGATCCACTTGCCAGTATTATAAATTTTAATAATCTTCCCGACTTACGTGTCTCGCATTGTCAGAATAAATCACAGAGCAAACACAATTGTTAATGTTCATGTTAGTTTTTTGTACAGAACAATTTCTATACTAGTAGCCTTGGAAAATACAGATAGGTGTTCCGGTTCGATTTTGTTAAAACAATCTGAATTTTACTGGATTTTTTATGCTCATCATGCCATACTTGACTGCATCTCAAAAAGCAATAATACTCAACAGACATCTCCTCATTTATTTTGCGAGTAAATAATGTCCACAATGTTATATAAACACCAAAGCGGGAATTGCGCAACGTGTTGTAAATGTGGACACGTTGAACTTGTGAAACGTTGAGATAGCACACATTCATAGTGATAAATAGAATATTTCGATTTGTTGTTTGTAGTATCAAGGCATGAGCCAGACGCGACGGACAGTGCGCAGTGCTCGCAAAAGCCTGATATTGATTGAAAACCCACGTTTTGTGTCATTTAATTTTCGAGTTTAAAATACGTAAGTACGTCTGAAGATAGTAGACATAGGCAAGACTTCAAAGATATAGAGCTCAAAACAATAAGTTTTATAGTAACATGTTGTTTCTTTTGTTATATTTTCTTGTGCTTTTTAGACATCTGTTTTTTAACACATATGTCGATAAAGTTTGCTTCTTGCAGTATTCTACAGCGAATACTGTTGAAAAAAATACTCCTATTTTTTAAAACTTTTCCACATATAATTAATAACAAACAATATTATTTAAAACAAAAAAAAAACATAAGAGAAGAAGCACTTTAAGTACTACAAGTCATCAATAGCAATGTAGACGGTTAAAATAATCCCATTTTAAAATAAAATCAAAATTTAGTTGTAGAAAATACATAAATAGGTAGGTATATATTATTTACAACCACCCAAGCCATGCCGACTTTTTCGACTTTTTTAAAGTTTGAACGTAATTTTCACTTTCCAACCGGTCAGAAAGTCACTGTCAGAAAGACAACTGTCATTTTAACAGTTTAAAATTTAGATTGATATTGATAACCCTTAAATAAAAAAAATGAAGTCTCGGTAAAAAGTTAAGTTTCTGTTTCCAGAGAATGTAGTAATACAGTAAACTCTTTTTCCTGCTAACCGAAATTTCTATAAGTCGCTTGAACAAAATTCGTCTTTAGGAATATTGTATTCAATGACAACATGAAATTAGTAGAATCAGTTTTTATCTTAATTAAATTTACAAAATATCAGAAAACACAAACATAAATCAGCTAATAAAGAACCATAACGTATGAAAAATGCTTCCACTTTTACAAAAAAAATAATAGATTTTTTTTTTTGGATCAAGTTGATCTGCAACAACTCCAGACCAGCCTCAAGCTATTACCAAATACTGAATAAAACCTAAAATTGTAGCTTTTTTTAAAAAATACCTAAATATCGTTGTGAATGGGGGGCCCCAGAACTTTTGTTTGTTTTAACGTGGTCTTCGTCTTATCCGATTACGTGCAACTAGGGTTTACTGTAATACTATTTACAAACCTTTCAAACCTATTTACAAACCATCAATCTGCATAATAAATAGCATTATGTTGTTACATAATAAATACATAATAAAGGTTAGGTACATTTGAGAATATATGCATAAAATTTTATCTTATCTTGATCTTCCAATTAATTTGATTTAAAGAACATACATTTTGGCACTTTATTATTGTATTTATTGTATTCGGAATCTTTTTTTTTACATCAAGTATGTATTCTATCTTCTCATTCATCGCTCATTGTGATTTATTTGTTTATTTATTTATTTATTTATTTATTTATTTGCTGCTTTAACGGCACTATAAAATACATTCTTATCAGTGCTATTTAAATACGAGAACCTATTTAAAACGTATCATTCCCTTTTCTACTTGTGTTTTTGTTTTTTAGCTCTACAATGGAAGACATTGAACGAAAAAAGAAAAACGAAGACGTCAAAGGTGTCCACCCTAGAGAACGAGCAAACTGTCTTTCTGGCGTATTTTTCTGGTAAGTCTAAATTCTAGCCAAACAAATAGATATATCAAATTCTTGCAGTTGGATCTTCCCAACATTTATAAAAGGTCTGAAAAAGGATCTTCAAGATGAAGATCTTCACGGGCCTCTTAAAGCACACACTTCCAAACTATTAGGCGACAAACTGAAAACCGCTTGGCAAAGAGAACTAAGGGCTCATTCTCAACCTTCGTTGCGACGAGTCATCTTTAAAGTTTTTTGGACGCAAGTTCTTTTCTACTCTTGTTTTCTATGGTTCCAGGATTTAATCGTCAAGTAAGTAATAAATTTCTTTAAAATATGTTTTTAACAATTTACAATTTACAGAAGCGTGCAACCTTTGCTTGTTGGAAAACTCCTCGACTATTACTCTCCCGATAAACCGAATATTTCAAAAACCGACGCCTACATCTTCGCGCTCGGTATAACAGTTACATCTTTTATGAATGTGATGACTTTACACAACAGTTTTTTCGGTCTGGAACAACTCTCCTTAAAAATGCAAGTATCTTGTCGGTCGTTGATCTATAGCAAAGCTTTAAAGCTCAGTAAAAGCGCGATGCTTGAAAGCACCGTGGGTCAAATGGTCAATTTGATTTCGAACGATTTGAGTAGATTTCATTATCTTTGTTTGCATTTGCATCAAGTTTGTTCGGCGCCTGTACAAGCAACGGTGGTATTGTATTTGCTGTTTGCGGCCGTAGACCCTGCTGCCATGACAGGAGTTGGGCTCCTATTTCTGTCAATCCCATTTTTGAGTAAGACATTTTTGATAGGTTGTGCGAATTTAGTCTAATAATTATGTTTCAGTGTTCATGGGCAAACTAACGTCTAAGTATCGCTTCAAAACCGCCGTTAAAACAGACCATAGAATTCGTTTAATGAACGAGATCATTTCGGGCATTCAGGTCATCAAGATGTACACTTGGGAGAAACCTTTTGCAAAATTAGTGGAAATTGCAAGAAAGTAAGATTTTTTACAGTTTTAATGTTAAAATAACTTTTTTTTTATAGGTTGGAGCTCCACCAGATCAAATCTAACGCCTATGTTCGGACTCTGTATATGTCCACTTCTTCGTTTCTAATTCCTGTATCTATATTTCTTTGCATTTTGACTTATGTTCTAACAGGCAATGCCTTGAATGCGCATTACGTGTACGTTTTGAGTTCTTTCTACGGCAATCTTCGCCAGACTCTTACTCTTCATTTACCACGTTGCGTTGCCATGTTAGCCGAAGTCAACGTCTCCCTTAAACGAGTAGAAAGGTTCCTCCTCAACGAAGAAGTCGAAAAGCAAGAAACCACTTTACCCGTCGAAACCACTGGAATTACTATAAAAGATGCCAACGTCAAGTGGTCAAAATCTTCATCTGATTACAACTTAACGAACATAAACTTCAGTATAGTTCCTCAACAGTTGGTGGCTATCGTAGGTCGCGTGGGTAGTGGCAAATCCACTCTTATCCAAACTATTCTCAAAGAAGTGTCCTCCATAGAAGGCACAGTAAATGTCAAAGGAATCATCTCGTATGCGTCTCAAGAACCTTGGTTGTTTTCATCAAGCATCAGACAAAATATCCTCTTCGGGCAAGAAATGGATCTTCAAAAATATAAAAAGGTTATTCGTGTCTGCGCTTTAGACCAAGATTTCTCCGCGTTTCCTTACGGTGATCGTACTATTGTAGGAGAAAAGGGGATAATGTTGAGCGGTGGTCAAAAAGCTCGCGTTAGCTTAGCAAGAGCTATATACAAGGACGCTGATATTTATCTCTTGGATGATCCTTTATCGGCTGTCGACGTTAAGGTGGGTAAGCAAATCTTCGAAGATTGCATAACAGGTTATTTGAAAAACAAATGTACGATCTTAGTAACTCATCAAATTCAATACCTTAGCAATGTCGATAAGATATACTTACTCGAAAATGGAAGCATTGCCGCAAGTGGTACTTACGCAGAGTTAAGAAATACTGAAGGCGACTTTATTAAACTTTTACGTGAAGTGGAAGAAGAAGAAGAAGGAGAGTCAGATACGGAAACTAACCCTAAAAAATTTAAAAAAGCCTTCAGTGTCACAGAAGAAAGAGAGCTCCCTAAAGAAGTGAAAGAACAAAGAGGTGTTGGACACGTTTCTAAAAAAGTTTATGTCCATTATTTCCGCATGGGAGGTAGTTATCTTTACCCTGCGTTTGTGATTTTTACATTTGTTTTGAGTCAGATCAGTACGAGTGGAGTTGATTATTTTCTCTCCTTTTGGGTGAACCTCGAACAAAAAAAGGTTGAAGAGCAGATGAAAAATAATGATACACAATATCAGGAGGTATTTCAAGAGACACTCTTCACGTCTGAAAATCTCTTGTATATGTATGTTGCTTTGATTAGTTTAATGATTTTTATGGTAGTGTTGCGGTCGATTTGTTTTGTACAGTTTTCTATGAAAGTCGCTCAAAATTTGCATAATCTGATGTTTGAGAGAACGATTCAAACCACGATGAGATTTTTCAACACCAACTCGTCAGGAAGAGTTCTTAACAGATTTGCCCGAGACATGGGGATCATTGATGAATCGTTACCAGGTTCATTTTCGGAAACTCTACAAGTAAGTTGACCACATCATTTTTTAACATATCTTCTGATTCTTTTTTCAGGTGTTTTTAAATGTCATCGCCATAACAATCATCATATCTTCCGTAAATCCGTGGATTATCTTGCCAACTGTTATAATTTTCGGAGTATTTTATGGCTACAAATACGTTTTTTTGGCATCGAGCAGAGACCTGAAGAGAATAGAAGGAACAGGTAAATACAACTTTAAAAAATTGATTCAAACTCAACAAAACTTTTAGCTCGTAGTCCAATGTTTTCACATCTGGCTGCTTCTTTACAAGGACTGTCGACCATCAGAGCTTTTGAAGCTCAGAGAATATTGGAATTTGAATTTGATCAAATACAAGACCATCACAGTTCAGCATTTTTCATGTTCACAGCTTGTAGTCGAAGTTTTGGTTTTTGGTTAGACGTAAATTGTGTCATATACGTCGGACTAGTCATATTCAGTTTTCTATTCATCGGAACCGGTAAGTTTAAACTGAATTCTTATCGAATTGAAATCGACAACGTTTTAGAAAAAAACATTAACAGCAACATTTTTCTTTAATAAATCTTAATATTTCCAGAAACTTACGGTGGTAACGTCGGATTGGCGATAACACAATCAATCGCCTTGACAGGCACTTTACAAAGAGGCATCAGACAATGGAGCGAATTAGAAAATCAAATGACCTCCGTTGAAAGAATAGTCGAATACACGGAATTAACTCCTGAGCCAGACAACGGCAAAAAAACACCACCCAACACATGGCCTGAAAAAGGATACATCGATTTTAAAAACGTTTTTATGAAATATTCTCCAGAAGAACCTTACGTCCTCAAAGGTCTAACTTACAACGTCGCTCCTAAAGAAAAACTCGGAATTGTTGGAAGAACTGGTGCTGGAAAATCTTCCCTAATTTCTGCCTTGTTCCGCTTGGCTCCTGTTGAAGGCACTATTAAAATCGACCACATCGATACCCAAGAGATTCCCTTACAAAATCTCAGATCAATCATCTCCATCATCCCCCAAGAACCCGTCCTCTTTTCAGGTCCTTTACGCAAGAACTTGGATCCTTTCGACGAATACAGTGATGATGAACTGTGGAATGCTCTGGAAGAAGTTGAACTAAAAGAAATGATCTCAGAGCTTCCAGCAGGACTCTCGACAAAAATGTCAGAAGGAGGATCGAATTTTAGTGTTGGAGAACGCCAGCTCTTGTGTTTGGCAAGAGCGATTGTTCGCAAGAATAATATTTTGATTCTTGACGAAGCTACAGCGAATGTTGATCTACAAACTGATGAGCTTATTCAAAAGACAATACGAAGAAAGTTCAAAGATTGTACTGTTTTGACGATAGCACACAGACTAAATACTATAATGGATTCGGATAAAATTATGGTTTTAGATGCAGGACGTGTTGTAGAATTTGATCATCCTTACACACTGCTGGAGAATACTCAGGGACTTTTTTATTCGTTGGTTAAAGAAACGGGAACGGCGATGGCGGAGAGTTTAACGAAGATGGCGTACGAGGTAAGAAAGTAAATTTTTTAAAAACACCAAATGTAATAGAAAATGTTTAGAATTTTCAGCGTTCAAGAATCCGCAGCTGATTTAACTGCCAGCAATGAAAAATATAAAAATACAATGTGAAATTTTCTGTAATATTTATCTTTGTGTTAGTATGTTATAAATATATATATGTGTATTATTTTTTAACCAAAACTGGATTATTGTATTAAATATGTTATTTTTTAAATATACGCATATTTTAATCTTAATTGTTTTTATATTAGTGACAGCAGTTTTTTCCGAACTTTATCAGTGGTGTCAAAATTTCTCTTTTGTCTACTCAAGTGATGCTCAAAAAAAGATAACGCTGAGTCAATTAATTTAACGTTAATTGCAATACTTTAGCCATTGTTACACACAAGAAAATTATACAGGTATTTATGTTTCCATAGAAAGTGCACGTGTGACGCAACAAGCGACCACTTAAACGCCGAGAATTAGTTTTTTATCAAATAAACTAATCTTTTTATTGTTGTAAATATTTACACGATTTAAAAAAAGTCATATTTGATTTGAGTTGATTGAAATCTAAGATTAGTTCATGTTAAGCAACATCGTGTAATTAAAATGAAACAAAAAAGGCATTCATTAAAATAATAATAACATAATAAATAACAATAAAAGTTGAAATAAACATTGAGTTATAAAAGAACTTCTTGTAGACAATAAATTAGATCCATGACGAATCGAAATAAAAATTATTTGACTTCTATCATAAATCGTTCTAAAGGACCATTTAAACCATTCATTGCAAAGATAAAATTCTAACTGCAAATAAATTAAAATTGGAAGAGATAGTTGTAATATTTGGGCATCTAAAAATCTGAAAATACTTCCTGAAATTAGATCATGTGCAAAACTTTAAATTTAATCTTATTATGATGTTTAATCATTTAGTGCTGATAGTGTTGCTGGCGAAATGCATGTCAGCGAGAAATTTGATAAGTTTTAGTGTGTTGAAAAAGTGTTTTTGTTAGTGTTTATCCTGTTTATATATCCAAGAAAATTATTTGAAGATTGGTTTCCCGGTTCAAGGAACTCAACCTATACCACAAGGTAAGTGCCCGAAATGAATTAGTATTGTTAGATTTTGGGGGAGCACGCCACAGAAGGAAAAACTTCAATAACTTTTGTTTTAATTACATTTCAATAAAATTTTTGTCTTTTAAAAAACTATAACTAATAAACTTTAACGAATCAATATTAAAATTAAAAAAAAAGGAATAGTAGTAATTATCCTTATTTAAAAAGAAAGTAGCATTGGATTCCATTGCTCAAGGTACGAAAGTAATAAGAGCCAGAATATGGGGTAATGAGATTCACCAATTATGTAGAGCACAAAAATATCTAACAAAACATAAAATATAACCTTTTTATTAAATATTAAAATTTTCTTTAGAAAAAAAATTATTGTTGAATGCAAAAATCACAAATATAATTTTCAGCAGAATCACTTCCTGTACATTCAAGCCCTAGATCTGTACCACAATTCATTAGATTTTCCAGATTTACAATGGATCATACACATGTTGGAATCTTCACCAACTACTATCATCGTCGCAGATACTACGATTATTAGCAGAATTATCTGATGGATTTTAAATAGACTTTTTTAACTTTCTCATTTCTTTTCTTAATATATTTTTTTCTTCTCTCTTAATTTTTTACCTCTTCTTTTGGTTCTTTATTTTCTTTAATGTGACGCTTCTTTTTCTTTTCTTCTGGTACAGTTTTAATTGGAGTGGCAGTGAATATTTTCGATTGTTGTTTATGTGTTGTGTTTAAGTTGATGGTTTTGGAGATATAAGTACCAGAACAGAATTTAGGTCAGAAGGAACAGAAAGGACATTTATAATAGATTCGTCATTATTAAACTGATTGTCGATGACAACGTTTTGATCAATAGCAAGAGCGTCATTTATAGGTAATTGAATCTTCAGTAACTAATGTATCTTGTAACAGAGTTCTTCTGGTATCACAGTTCTCTGATCAGGTAAAACGTGAAGATTCGAATCTCTATTATTATTTTCTTAATCATCTACAGAGTTCTTTACTATAGTAGAGGCAGCAGTATTTACGACATAATAGCCATCGTCGCTGAATAGATTTGTATTAATTGGTCTTATACCAGTACCAAACTTATACCAAATAATTTCCATTGCCCCAGGGAAATTTTTTTAAGTTTCCAAATTATTATCAATCCTCTTTTTCTGATTGATTTTCCAATCACTAATTTACAAATTAAAAGGGACAAAACTTAGAATATAATCCATTAAATACTTACATTGTATCCTCAAAGTTCATGAAAAACTAGCACAGTCCCCCGAAAAACCGCCATGCGATCTATTGTGTGCGTAGAGTCAACTAAGAAACAATGTGACACACATACCCCTCCCGCATTCCTCTGGACTATATCAAAACAAAACACGATCTACCTCTTCAGTTACATCTAAAACAGAGTGGTCCTCATTGTCCCGTTGCTTTGATTCCTCCGTGCTTCCCTAATGTTTCGGAAAGTTATAAACACCACAGCTTTTTTCACTTTAATTATTGCCACATAATATTGATTAATTTATTATTACAACATGTACTTGTATGTTTGAGATTAACCTTATATCAGTTAATCATCCGTTAGAAAAATTTACATTTCTGTTTTCTGCTTCGTCTTGAAAAGAACTTAAAAGAAAAGAAGAAGAAGAAAAATTCTAAATAATCACAGATCTGTTTCGTTTGGCACCAAAAGAAGAAAACATCCTCATCAATAACATCGAGGCAAAAAAGATTTCTTTCAAAAATCTTCCATCAACAATGTTCATTATCCAAGAACCAACGGTACTCTCTGGAGCGCTGAGAAAGAACTTGGAGCCTTTTGATGATCAACGATGGAATGCTTTGAATGAAACTGCAGATGATTCTGTATAGTCCAGTAAACAATTCGAAACAATAGAATCTTGATTCTGAATAAGGCTACAGCGAAAGTACTGACAAGTAGAATCCAAGCAGCGTCAAATTTGATCATCCTCACGTACTTCTGAAACACAAAAGGGAAAAAATTATAAGAAAACTTGATAATAGTTGCAAATAAGGTGAGAACGACGCTTTGTTGTGATTACATTGTTCATTCGCAATTTATTTTTAGAATTATATTATATAATTCAAAGGACTTCTACTGAATGACCAGCGTTAGTCAGTCTAAGAAGGTAAAATCAGTTATATGAAATTTTAGCTTACGATTTTTTTACGCTAAGCATCTTTCACGATAAATACTTTTGTAAATATTTTTTTAATTTTCACAGTGTATAACTAAATTTTTTAGCTAATTTATATGCCCCTATTCCGAGTTAAATTAAAATATCTGCAAAAGTATGACAAAAGTGCAGTTGTGTATTATATAAAATTTAAGGAAAAAAGGTGCTTCCCTAGTCGTTATTTAACAGTATCTTTGCAATTAGTCAGGTAAGATTTTAAATATAATTAAAAAAAATAGGGTGTCATTAGAAAAACGGTATATATTTTGTCTTTGTTTCACTGTCATGCTGACAAAATGAGAACGCAACGACATGAAAGCTCTGATTTAGTCAACAAAATTGTTCAGTTTAACTGGTAAATTATTGCTGACGGTAATCAATTCTATAGATACCAAATTATTTAAAGTACAACTTATTAGTTGCCATTTTTGAATAATTTTTGTTGAACGAAAAAAAAATGGATTAACGAGGTTAGATTTGAGATCTGAGATATTTTTTGCTTTTTTTCTAGGTTTATTGACTACTATCTCCAAGTATATTATATTCAGTTAATTTTGTATTCTCCTCTTGTGTTGTACCGTACACTAGACTACATATTTTTTTCCAAAATCCTTGGTCTTTAGTTGGATAAGCTTTTCGCTGTAAGTTCAAATTTTTGAACATCAATGATTTTATAAGATAAGATAAATTCAGTTTTATGTTTTGAACTGTTCACATTTTTTACTTAGTTATAAATTCTACTATAAAATATTCCAAAAAAATTGAAAAAAAAAACATTTACACGTCATTTTTAATAAAATTGTCAAAATTTAAAAAATGTTTTATAAAAATTAATTTTACTTAGCTTTAAAAACATTTATCTAAAAACAACTATCAAGACAATAGCTTATCCAAGCTTGCGATTGTGCATGATTCATCAATATAAAAGAATTTTTTACCGAGATAAAGACAGATTGAAAAGTAAAAATCTGTAATTCTTATCAGAGTGTGAATGGAGTGAATGATTTACCAGTTTGTGTTACAATACTTTAAAAATTGATAATAGATCAGTTAATTATTGTTGGTTACAGAATACCATAATAAGTAAATTCAATGACCAAACATTTCTGATTGTTTATGATAAATGTAACATAATAATGTTTAAAAATATTATTTTAAGTAATGTAAAGTACTTAAAGAAGTTAAAATTTGAAAAATCCTTCATCTGCTTAGAAAGACGTTATCAATATTATTTCCCGTATACAACATCGCTGTTTCTTTCTCTTTAGCTAGATGACTATATGAACTGACTTTAAATCGCCGCAACAGTTTTTCACCTCTTTCACCCTTTCAAGGGTTGATTTTTAAAAACACTAAAATCCTTTTTTTATTTTTATCCAATAGTTTTCATATCAATTTTCATGTCTAATTTAAAAATTGATGGGATCCCACAATAACTTATATTCCGTATTTCACCCCCTTTAAAACCACCTTTTAAGTCTCTAGCTTTAAACGTAACCTACAGGTATCCTCCTTTTTAACCCATTAAGGAACCCAAAAATCTGCTCCAATATGGATAAAATTGAACTAATTTTTAAAACATTTTAATTAGCTTATCACGTTAGCAGTTTGAAAGGAGCAAAACCTTAATCCCTTTAATGAGTTTCGACGATTGCCCGCGTAACAAATTATGGGACCAGTTCGATATACAGATCTAAATACTAGTACTAGTACTGGCCATTGCCGTAATTCGTGCTCACCGCTTTAAATTTTCCATTGTGCAATAAATTATGATAAAATAATTGTTATTTTAAACATGTGACCAATAACTCTTTTAGTAACCTTCAAAATAAACGTTGACACAAAACAGAATTCGTTTATATACATTTAAACCTTTTGTGTGTGTTTCTACCAACGAAAGTGCGGTGTGCATTTCATTTGTTTCACAGTAAATAAAAAAAAAATTGACGCGGTATTGAAAAAAAATATATTATTTTTATCGAATATACTTATACCTAAAAATTACTTTCCGTAAAGATATTCTGGCCCGTTAAATAATATTTAAATGACACGCATAAATGTATTTATTTTTAGAATTTAAAAATTAAATGCTTCACTGTTGGCATTAGGTATTTTATTTAATTTCAGATTAGTTATTTACTTACTTTTACACAACCATCAAATTCTGGGTAACACTGAGTGAAAATATGATTTTCTATAACCAGCAGTATAAAAATCTTTTAATAAAAGGCAGTAGACTTTTAATAAATTTGTATATTGTTAACTAATTTGGAATCATATAGATTTTTTCTTAATACCCGCTTCCCTCATCAGTAATGATAACATGGAATGACTGTTAAGAAAATTATTTATCAGATATGAGATAAACAATGACGCTGATAACTAAAAGTTACGGATCTCCTGTATGTATAAATGTAATGCTTCGAAACTTCATTACGTAATGTGCGTGCTACAATCGGTCTAACGATAACAAAATCAGAAAACTTTTGCCACTTTTTCTAAAAATTGAGTTATATGTTTGTTTTTAAGTTACATTAGCGGCACTAGTAAGTAAGTTTAACAAATTGTGTAATAAATTGCAATTGTGGCAGAACAAAAATGAATGACAGTGAACAGATTAAGGATTTCCCTGAAAAGAAAAAAATACATCCACAACAACGAGCAAACATCATATCCAAGTTATTTTTTTGGTAATTTACTTTTCTTATTCCAGACAAAACATTAAACTCTTTTTTTAGTTGGGCTTTACCACTGTTCGTGAAAGGTTACAAAAAAGATCTCACCGAAGACGATCTGTATGGTCCTCTGAAAGCCCATGAATCCCAAGGTCTAGGAGACAAACTCGAAAATGCTTGGCTCAATGAACAAAATTTGCATAGAAAACCATCTTTATGGAAAGCTCTTATCAAAGTTTACGGTCTAGAAGTAGGCCTCACCGGACTCGTCCTGTTGGTTCAAGAACTAATTGTTAGGTAAAATTCCAACTAATTTAAATAGTTTTAAAACTGTTTCTTTCAGAATGGCTCATCCTATGTTAATCGGTCGTTTAATGGCTTATTACGACCCGGATCAAACCGCGGTAACCAAATCGCAAGCATACATTTACGCTTGTGGTATCATTGGAATTTCTCTATTAAACGTTCTTATCATGCACACATACTTCTTAACTTTACAACATTTAGGAATGAGAATACGAGTCGCTTGTTGTTCTCTGATTTATAGGAAAGCGTTGAAGCTTAGCAAGAGCGCCTTGGCTGAAACGACTATTGGACAAATGGTCAATTTGATGTCAAACGATGTCAATCGGTTCGATTTTTTGGTCTTGCATATTCACCATCTCGTGGTAGCACCAATAGAAGCCCTGTTAGTTATTTATCTTTTGTATACAACGGTGGATCCGGCAGCTTTAGCAGGAGCGGCATTGATGATAGTTTTCGTACCTCTTCAATGTAAGTGTTTGCCTCTATAAAAGAAAAAAAATACCTTATTTTCTTGTAGTATATTTGGGGAAAAAAAGTTCCGAATTTCGGTTCAGAACTGCTGTAAAAACCGACCAAAGAGTTAGATTAATGAATGAAATCATCACTGGTATTCAAGTTATTAAGATGTATACTTGGGAGAAACCGTTTGCCAAACTTGTGGAACTTGCCAGAAAGTAAGTATGTTTTGAAATGCAAGGTTATATGTGGTAAAAGTAAAATTAATTGCGTTTAAAACAGAACCTATTGATTCAAGAATTATAAACACGGATGAAATGCAAATATTAAACCTAATCTTTGACAAACACTGGCATTTAAAACCTGAAAGATTAATAAATTTAAAGATTAGCAACTACGTCATAGCACTGAAAAATCTAACACCTAACAACATATCTAGATGAATTAAAAATGTTGTCAGAAGTAAATTTGGCACCGCGCTGCCAACAACTTGATATAATTCTACATCAACATCTTAACTTATGTCACCTTAATTAATAACTTCTATTATCACAGTTACACGTAATACCAATTTATGAGAATTGTAGTAGCACTTTTAAGCTCCCTTACATTGTTTAGCAATTATATCTGTAATCGTTTGTGAAGCATTATTTATTTTGGAAACGGGAAAATTGACAGATGTGTTCGCTATGATAAAAATGATCTTGATTAGAAACATTAATTATCGATTACATTTAGATTAATTTCTTTTCAATAAGATATTAATTTACTTCGTACTATTTAGAATTTTTTTTTAACGATATCATATATTTATTACTTATGTTTCAATTAATAATTAAAACTAATTTCAGACTGGAAATTCGTCAAATCCGTGGCAGTTCGTACCTCAAAGCCATCAACGTTTCCTTCATCATTTTTCTCAATCGTGTGTCTATTTACTTCTGCATTTTGACCTATGTCCTCACCGGAAACACCTTAAAAGCAGAATATGTCTACGTCGTTACGTCGTTCTACAGTATTCTACGTCAGTCTTTAACCATGTTCCTTCCTCGTGCAATTACTCTTCTCGCAGAAACAAACGTCTCAATTCGACGTATCCAGAAATTCCTCGCATATGATGAAGTTAATTTAACCAAGAAACTTGAATTTCTATCGTTTAACGACGACACTCTTAAAAAGTCGCTACAAACAGAAAATACCAACAAGGACATTGGTGTCCTTATGAATGATGTCTCTGTGAAGTGGTCATCCACACAACACGATAATACTCTTCACGACATCTATTTCAGCGTTGGTCCGAAACAGCTAGTGGGAGTTGTAGGTCCTGTCGGAAGCGGAAAGTCTACGTTACTTCACCTTATCCTTAAAGAAATCACACCTTCAAAAGGCGATTTAGACGTGGGTGGCAAAATCTCATACGCTGCACAAGAACCGTGGTTGTTCACTGGTAGTATTCGTCAGAACATTTTGTTTGGGGATAAATTGGAACCTGAAAAGTACCAAAAAGTCGTTAAAGTCTGTGCTTTGGAAAGTGACTTCTCTATGTTTCCTTATGGAGATCGGACCATTGTTGGTGAACGTGGTGTGATGCTAAGCGGAGGACAGAAAGCTCGAATAAACCTCGCACGTGCTGTATATAAAGAAGCCGATATTTACTTGCTAGATGATCCACTTTCAGCTGTTGATACGCACGTGGGCAAGCAACTTTTTGACGAATGTATCTCAGATTATCTAAAAGATAAGTGTACTATCTTAGTCACTCATCAACTGCAATATCTTAACAATGTCAATAAAATTTACCTTCTGGAACACGGTACCATCACAGCTAGTGGAACGTACGAAGAACTTAGAAACTCAGGCGGAGAGTTTGTCAAACTGCTTGAAAAACTTCAAAACCCCGAGGAAAACGAAGTAAAAAAAAAAGAGATGACTGTCAAGAAACTTAAAACTTTAAAAAGTTTGGAAAAAGGTGATAAACCCGTAGAAGTAAAAGAACATCGCAGTATAGGAACCCTCTCCAAAAAAGTCTATTTAAGATACTTGCGTGCCGGAGGCAACTACTTTGTATCCATCTTTATTCTAATTATGTTTATCCTTGCACAAATGGCCGGGAGCGGCTCTGATCTATTCGTGACCTACTGGGTAAACTTAGAACAAAAAAGGGCCGAACTTAAACAAAACCAAACGTCAAATGAAACATTTAGCAACTTGTGGGAACTTAATTTTTTTACATCTGACCACTGTATTTATATTCACTCTTCCATTATTGTCTTCCTTGTTTTTATCACCATAACTCGATCTTTGAGTTTCTTCAAGATATGCATGAAGGCTTCTAAAAACCTGCACAACAGCATGTTTTCAAATATTGTGGACGCCACCATGAGGTTTTTTAACACAAATCCGTCGGGGAGAATCTTGAATAGGTTTTCGAAAGATATGGGGTCGATTGATGAAACTCTTCCACAGTCTATCACGGATACCTTACAGGTGATATTATAAAATTGAAAGTGTGTAAAATATTGTATAATTTTTCTGAACAGGTCGGACTTAACGTTTTTGCTATTACCATGGTTTTGTCTTCTATCAATCCATGGATTATCATTCCGACCATTGTAGTTTTCGTCCTGTTCTATGGGTATAAACATATTTTTTTGGCGACTAGCAGAAATCTGAAAAGAATTGAAGGCACGAGTAAGTATTTTAATTTGCTTTTTTGAGACGTGATTAAAAAGAGCTACAATAATTTGGATTTTAGCCCGAAGTCCGGTCTTCTCTCACCTCTCAGCTTCCCTCCAAGGCTTATCGACAATCCGAGCCTTTGGAGCTCAAAAAACTTTGCAGCTTGAATTCGACCACCACCAAGATCTTCACAGTTCTGCATTCTACATGTTTTTGGGTTGCAGCAGAACTTTTGCTTTCTGGTTAGACATAAACTGTATATTTTACATTGGTTTGGTCATTCTTAGTTTTCTTTTCCAAGGAACCGGTAAGTTAGAACTCTTTCAAATGAGGGAAATTTAATGTGGACTTTCCAGAAACCTACGGTGGTAACGTCGGTCTGGCCATCACCCAATCTATCACAATGACCGGAATGTTGCAATGGGGAATGCGCCAATGGAGCGAACTCGAAAACCAAATGACTTCAGTAGAGCGCGTAATAGAATATACAGAACTAGACAAAGAACCGGATAATAAAACAAAAGTGCCACTTAAATCATGGCCCACCAAAGGAAGAATTAATTTCAAGTCTATTTTCATGCAATATGCACCTGAAGAACCTTTTGTTTTGAAAAACTTAACCTTCACTATCAATCCCAAAGAGAAAATCGGTATCGTTGGAAGAACCGGTGCCGGAAAATCTTCAATAATCACAGCTCTGTTTCGTCTGGCACCCATAGAAGGAAGCATTCTCATCGATGACATCGACACAAAAGAGATTTCCCTCAAAAGTCTTAGATCAAAAATATCCATCATTCCCCAAGAACCAATGCTATTCTCTGGAACGCTAAGAAAAAATTTGGATCCTTTTGATGATTACAAGGATGACCAACTATGGAACGCTTTGGATGAAGTCAAGCTGAAACCAGTCATCACGGAACTACCTTCTGGATTGTCTAGTAACGTCACCGAAGGCGGTTCAAATTTCAGTGTGGGACAAAGACAGCTTTTGTGTTTAGCCAGAGCGGTGCTTCGAAATAACAAAATCTTGATTTTGGATGAAGCCACAGCGAATGTAGATCCACAAACCGATGAGTTGATTCAAAACACAATTAGAAGAAAATTTAAAGACTGCACTGTTTTAACAATAGCTCATAGACTGAACACAATTATGGATTCCGATAAGATTCTCGTAATGGATGCAGGAACCGCTGTTGAATTTGATCATCCTCACGTACTTCTACAAAACACCGAAGGAGTGTTTTATGGATTAGTCAAACAAACTGGGACAGGAGTGGTAGAAAATTTTATGAAAATTGCACATGAGGTAAGGACGATGCTTTGTTGTGATTATATTGTTTATTTTTATTTATTTTAGAGTTATATTTTGAATCAAAAGACTGCCAGTGAATGACTAGATTTAGTTAATCCTCCAAGGTAAAATCAGCTCGGCGAGGTACCAACGTACGGTTTTTTGTAGGTTGAGAAACTTTTACTGTAAATAGTATTGTAAATATTTTGTTGGTAATAAAAATTTTAATTTTTCAAACTGTAAAAAACAAAGTAATATAGTTAAACTTTTTAGCGTGTTTTTAAACAGTGATGCCAAGATTTTAATAAAGTTTCTGTAAAAGTAAGACAAAAGTGAAACGGTATATAGCCTTAAAATATTGACATGCAACTTCATGTTAAAATGCGCTATAACTGGAAGCTTTCAACATCACGGTTAAAATATTTTAATTAAAAGTACAATTTAATAAAATTTTATAAAAACACTGGTTTTCAAACGTTATTTAACAAAATCTGTAACAGTGAAGAATTTAAAGTTATATTAAAGTCATGTTATAAAAGAGTTTAATAAAATTTAATCCACGATGTCTGGGATGTTCTGGAAAAGTACTTAGTATTGTGTCCGATGATGATCGTAGTTGTTTTTCGCACACAATATTTGGGAGAAATCCCAGTACTGGGACTTGGATTAGAGAGAAAGTGACACCATCTTGGTTCAAATGATGTTTCTGTAAAAATAAACAGAGAATTCTAAGCTTGGAAAATGTGTCAAAACCACACAATTGGCTAAAAACAACTATTGAGAAATAAACTTAATAATAAAATAATATTTATTGAGAAGAAACGATTGCAAAGAAAAAAAATTTCTCAAAAAAACAATGATTTGCAATTTGGTTATTTATATTGTTCATTGACAAAGTATGATGTTATGTAATGTAAAACTACGATAAAGAAGATAATGAAAGTTAAAATTTGCAAATCTGTCTTCACATAAAAATCAATAAAACAACCCCGTAATAGAATGAAACTAATTATCAGAACAACCCGTCGCACATTAGTTTAAAATATTTTACGGAACCATAAATAGTGCTAAAATTATTATTATTTCAAACATGTAAATATATAACCAAAAGCGCTGTCACAAAATACAATTCGCTTCACAAATATTTAACGTTTTGCGGTGATTCCTTGTAACAATTTTATTGTGATTAAAAAAAAACAACGTTTTGAAGCCAGTGTTGATAAAAGTAAAGTATTGCTTATAATTTTTTATTAAACATAATTATACTTTAAAATTATTTTCCAAAAACACTGGCAGTTAAATCATATTTGAATGATACGGTTAAATGTACTTAGTTTTAACATTTAAAAATGAAATATTTCATTATATTGTTTCAGATTAATTATTTGTTCACTTGTGTACAAGCATTAAATCCTGGGAACTATTAAATAATTTTTTTTACAGTTCAATTCAATTTGGAATATTATCGATTTTCTCCTACCATTCGTCTTTTTTATCAGATAAGGATACCATACAGTGAGTATTACACAACTTATTTATCAGGTGTGAGATAAAACAGTAACGCTGAAATCTAAAAATTACTGTGTCTCCCCTGTATATAAAAAATGTATAGCTTGCTTGGAAACGTCAGTATATAATGTGCCTGCTACAATCGGTTCCACGACGTTAAAATCAGATAATTTTTTTGTTTTATTACATTTATTAAAAACAGAATTACAAGCTTGCTTTTACTTCAAAGTTACATTAGTGGCACTTATAACTACCTTTAACACATGCAATAAAGTATATTTTTGGTAGGACAAAAATGGACGACAGTGAACATATTAAAGATCTTCCAAGAAAGAAAAAAAATCATCCACAAAAACTGACGAATGTCACATTCAAATTATTTTTTTGGTAATTATTTTTTTTTATTCTTAACGAAGCGTCAAACTCTTTTTTTTTAGTTGGGCTTTACCGCTGTTTGTGAAAGCTTGCAAGAAAAACCTTACCGAAGACGATCTGTATGGTCCTCTAAAAGCTCATAAATCCCAACGTTTAGGAAACAAACTCGAAAATGCTTGGCTCAAAGAACATAATTTGCGTAGAAGACCATCTTTATGGAAAGTTCTTGCTAAAGTTTACGGTTTAGAAGTAAGTGTGACCGGAATGGTTCTATTAGTTCAAGAACTTGTCAAGTGAATATCCAGACTAATTTAAGCAGAATTAAAACTGCCCCTTTCAGATTGGCTCATCCTATGTTAATCGGTCGTTTAATGGGTTATTACGACCCGGATCAAACCTCAGTAACCAAATCACAAGCATACATTTACGCTTGTGGTATCATTGGAATTTCTCTTTTAAGCGTTCTCATCATGCACACATACTTCTTAACTTTGCAACATTTGGGAATGAGAATACGTGTTGCTTGTTGTTCTCTGATTTATAGGAAAGCGTTAAAGCTTAGCAAGAGCGCTTTGGCTGAAATCACTGTTGAGCAAATAGTCAACTTGATGTCAAAGGATGTCAATCGGTTCGATTTTTTGGTCCTGCATATACACCATCTCGTGGTAGCACCAATAGAAGCCCTGTTAGTTATTTATTTTTTGTATACAACGGTAGATCCGGCAGCTTTAGGAGGAGCAGCATTGATGATAGTTTTCGTACCTCTTCAATGTAAGTGCTTATGTACAAAAAAAATACTTATTTTTTTGTAGTATATTTGGGAAAGAAAAGTTCCGCGTATCGGCTCAGAGCTGCCGCGAAAACCAACCAAAGAGTCAAATTAATAAATGAAATCATCACCGGCATTCAAGTTATTAAGATGTACACTTGGGAAAAGCCGTTTGGCAAATTTGTTGACTGGACCAGAAAGTGAGTCTGCTTAGCATTGCAAGATTATAGGTAGCAAATAATTATAATAAAGAGAGATGAAATGCAAACATAAATTTTATCTTTGACAAAAACTTACTTTTACAACTTAAGAGAAAAATTAATTAGGTTAATAACAACGTCATAGCACTGAAACAGCATATTTGGATAAATTAAACATGTTACCCATAGTAACTCTTTTAAGATCGCTCAAAGTACAAACATTTAATGCAATTAAACATCACTATCTAAAATTTCCATCATCACGATTACACGTAATATTACTTATCAGAATTGGTATAGCACTTCAAATTTTTTAAATTACCTTGGAACTTGGCAATTATAACCTTATTTCTTTTTGAAGCACTAAAATTAAATTTGATTAGCTTTCAAGACTGGAAAAGTAGGTATTATTAATTTTGGGAACGGGAGAATTAACAGATGTTTTCCGCTATAACAAAAATTATCTTGATCAGAAACCACATTTATCGTGCACATTTAGTTACTTTCCCAGCATGATATGAACTTCATTTATACTCACTAAATAATTTTTTAGCAATATAATGTTATTTCTTTTTTTATTTTTGAAAAACACTCAAAACTAACTTTCTCATTTCAGACTCGAAATTCGTCAAATCCGAGGCAGTTCTTACCTCAAAACCATCAACATTTCCTTCATCATTTTCCTCAATCGTTTGTCTGTTTACCTCTGCATTTTGACCTATGTCATCACCGGAAACACCTTAAAAGCAGAGTACGTCTATGTCGTTACGTCATTCTATAGTATCCTACGTCAATCTTTAACCATGTTCCTTCCTCGTGCAATTACTCTTCTTGCAGAAACGAACGTGTCAGTTCGACGTATCCAGAAATTTCTCTCATATGACGAAGTTAACATTACCAATAAACTTGAGGTTCTACCTTTCAATGACGACACGCTCAAAGAACAAACAGAAAATACCAACAAAAACATTGGTGTCTTTATGAATGACGTCTCCGTCAAGTGGTCATCCACACGAGACGACAATACTCTTCACGACATCTATTTCAGCGTTGGTCCGAAACAGCTAGTGGGAATTGTGGGTCCTGTCGGCAGCGGAAAGTCAACTCTTCTTCAGCTTATTCTCAAGGAAATTTTACCCTCAAAAGGTGGTTTAGACGTGGGTGGACAAATCTCATACGCTGCTCAAGACCCATGGTTGTTCTGTGGTAGTATTTGTCAGAACATTTTGTTTGGAGGTCAAATGGAACCTGAAAAGTACCAAAAAGTCGTTGAAGTCTGTGCTTTGGAAAGTGATTTTTCCATGTTTCCTTACGGAGATCGAACCATTGTCGGTGAACGTGGTGTGATGCTAAATAGAGAACAAAAAACTCGAATTAATCTAGCACGTGCTCTATATAAAGATGCCGATGTTTACTTGCTAGATGATCCACTTTCAGCTGTTGATACGCACGTGGGCAAGCGACTTTTCGATGAATGTATCTCAGGTTATCTAAAAGATAAGTGTACTATCTTAGTCACTCATCAACTACAATATCTTAACAATGTCGATAAAATTTACCTTCTGGAACATGGTACCATCACTGCTAGTGGAACGTACGAAGAACTTAGAAACTCAAGCGAAGAGTTTGTCAAACTGCTTGAAAAACTTCAAAACCCCGAGGAAAACGAAGTAAAAAAAAAAGAGGTGACTGTCAAGAAACTTAAAACTTTAAAAAGTTTGAAAAAAGGTGATAAACCCGTAGAAGTAAAAGAACATCGCAGTATAGGAATCCTCTCCAAAAAGGTCTATTTAAAATACTTACGTGCCGGAGGCAACTACTGTGTTTCCATCTTAATTTTAATTATGTTTATTCTTGCACAAATGGCCGGGAGCGGCTCTGATCTATTCGTGACCTACTGGGTAAACTTAGAACAAAAAAGGGCCCAACTTAAACTCAATCAAATGAAGAATGAAACAGTAAGCAACTCGTGGGAACTTAATTTTTTTACACCTATGCACTATATTTATATTCACTCTTTCATTATTGTCTTCCTCGTTTTTATAACCATAACTAGATCTTTGAGTTTCTTCAAGATATGCATGAAGGCTTCTAAAAACCTGCACAAGAGAATGTTTTCAAATGTTGTGAATGCCACGATGAGGTTTTTTAACACAAATCCATCGAGAATAATCTTGAATAAGTTTTCGAAAGATATGGGATCGATTGATGAAACTCTTCCACAGTCTCTCACGGATACGCTGCAGGTAAGATTTTAAAGGTGGAAGTGTGGTAAAATCTTGCATAATTTTTCTGATCAGGTCGGACTTAACGTTTTAGCTATTACAATAGTTTTGTCTTCCATCAATCCATGGATTATTATTCCGACCATTGTAGTTTTCGTCCTGTTCTATCGATATAAACAAAGCTTCTTAGCAACTACCAGAAATTTGAAAAGACTTGAAGGCACAAGTAAGTATTTTAATAAACTTTTTTTTTATACATTATTAAGAGCTACGATAATAATTTGGATTTTAGCTAGAAGTCCGGTCTTCTCCCACCTATCAGCTTCCCTCCAAGGCTTATCGACAATCCGAGCCTTCGGAGCTCAAAAAACTTTGCAGCTTGAATTTGACCACCACCAAGATCTCCACAGTTCTGCATTCTACATGTTTTTGGCTTGGAGCAGAACTTTTGCCTTCTGGTTAGATATAAACTGTATAGTTTACATTAGTTTGGTCATTCTTAGTTTTCTTATTCAAGGAACCGGTAAGTTAGAACTCTTTCAAATGAGAAAATTTAGTGTGGACTTTCCAGAAACCTACGGTGGTAACGTCGGTCTGGCCATCACCCAATCTATCACAATGACCGGAATGTTACAATGGGGAATGCGCCAATGGAGCGAACTCGAAAACCAAATGACTTCAGTAGAGCGCGTAATAGAATATATAGAACTAGACAAAGAACCGGATAATAAAACAAAAGTACCACTTAAATCGTGGCCCACCAAAGGAAGAATTAATTTCAAGTCTATTTTCATGCAATATGCACCTGAAGAACCTTTTGTTTTGAAAAACTTAACCTTCACTATCAATGCCAAAGAGAAAATCGGTATCGTTGGAAGAACCGGTGCCGGAAAATCTTCAATAATCACAGCTTTGTTTCGTCTGGCACCCATAGAAGGAAACATTCTCATCGATGACATCGACACAAAAGAGATTTCCCTCAAAAGTCTTAGATCAAAAATATCCATCATTCTCCAAGAACCAGTGCTATTCTCTGGAACGTTAAGAAAAAATTTGGATCCTTTTGATGACTACAAGGATGATCAACTATGGAACGCTTTGGATGAAGTCAAGCTGAAACCAGTCATCGCAGAACTACCTTCTGGATTGTATAGTTACGTCACCGAAGGCGGTTCAAATTTCAGCGTGGGACAAAGACAGCTTTTGTGTTTAGCCAGAGCGGTGCTTCAAAATAACAAAATCTTGATTTTGGATGAAGTCACAGCAAATGTAGATCCACAAACCGATGAGTTGATTCAAAACACAATTAGAAGAAAATTTAAAGACTGCACTGTTTTAACAATAGCTCATAGACTGAACACAATTATGGATTCCGATAAGATTCTCGTAATGGATGCAGGAACCGCTGTTGAATTTGATCATCCTCACGTACTTCTACAAAACACCGAAGGAGTATTCTATGGGTTAGTCAAACAGACTGGGAGAGGTATGGTAGACAATTTTATGAAAATTGCAAAGGAGGTAATAATAACGCTCTTTTTTGTGATTATGTATTTTATTTTTATTTTTTTATTTTTAGAGCTACATTTTTAGTTCAACTTCCGATACCGAATGACCAACTTAAGACTACACAATCTTATCCACAGTTAGATTCTCTATTTATAATTTTTTTTTTACTTCATGCGCTCAAGGGATTCTCATTTATTGTAAATCTCGTAGTTTTGCATCTAGATGGTGATTTTATAAAGCATCTTATTGTTAGTATAAAAAAATGTTTCTACTAGAGAATTAGTGTACATAAAAGCACACAAAGAACAAAATACAGAATTATATCATCGACATCCAAAAGTAAGCTATTTTATATATGCATCGAAGGGAAGAGCACCAAACGTCTTTTCTAACGTTCCCATAAAAAATGGTAATTCAAGGACGATTTCTAAAATTCTAAGTACTACTTTGCTATTTGTTACATTAATTTGTATTCGTAACGTAACAAAAGTAGCGTTTAACCGCAATAACAAGCTCATAATTTTATCACTTTAGTTAAACATTGACCTCCAGTTAATCAAGTACTCCCTTTTAATTTTAGTGCATTCAATTAAACATAACTTCCGACATTCTTATATATTACCAAGTTTGAAATGAATCCAGACAAAAAGACATAAAACAAGAACATTTTCTTATCGCTCCTGTGACTTTAACCTTGAAGGAATTTTAAGCAGTTTAATGAAACAATGGAATGAATTAAACGAAAATCCTGTAGTTGATAAACAACACTTTTATTATCAGTTTGTGCGAGCAACGCTCCTCTATCATAACCGCGGTCACTTATTTATAACCGGAGTGTATAATTGTTACTTATTGTCGTCTAAATATAAAACGTCAATATGTTTATTTATCACGTCCGGTAAAGTTATTTTACACTTTATTACTATGGAAGACCACGATCATCTGTGTAACCCAACAAAAATACAACCAAGTAAACAAGCATCACACTTGTCTAGACTGTTTTTTTGGTAAGAAAACAAAAGTTTTTTTTTATATAATTTGTTTTTTCAAGTTGGGCGCCACCACTCTTTTATAAGACTTATAAAAGAGAAATTAAGGAAGAATATTATGCTCCCTTGCGCAGTCAAACCTCCCAAATCTTGGGGAATAAATTTGAAAAGGCATGGAAAAAAGAATGTGACTCAAGCACAAATCCAAATTTATGGAAGGTACTGTGGAAGATATTTTATGTGGAATTTGTAGTTCTAGGGCTACTTTTCGTTTTCTGCGAATTCGTTTTGAAGTAACATTCTCTTACTGTACTACCAAATTTAATCCACTTGACTGTAGATTAAGCCAGCCGTGGCTCATTGGAAAACTTATGAGTACCAACACCAACTCCAACAACACTCTGAAAGAGCAGTACCACATCCACGGTTCCTTAATTGCATTATCAAATTTTTTCAGTGTTCTGCTTGGTCACTTCTTCCAACTCAAAATCCAACACCTGGGAATGAAGATCAGAATCGGTTGCTGTTCTTTAATTTACCGGAAAATCTTAAGCAAGAACACGGCAGCAACCACCAACATAGGAAGCATCATCAATCTACTATCAAACGATGCCAATCGCTTCAACTTAGCTCCTTTATATTTCCTCCAACTCCTAGTGGCACCTGTGGAAACTATAGTTATTGTTTTTTTCATGTACATGACTGTAGGACCAACCGCCATTGCTGGAATAGTTCTGTTATTAGTCTTCTTTCCACTTCAAAGTATTAACTAAATGAAAAACAAATCAGAAAGTTCAACAGAATGTTTTAGTATTTTTAGGCAAACTGACGACCTCATACCGGCGCAAAACAGCGCAAAGAACTGATCAAAGAATCAAATTAATGGACGAGATCTTGAGTGGAATCCAAATCATCAAAGTGTTCGCACTGGAGACGCTCTTTACAACGAAAATTTCCCAAGCCCGAAAATCTGAGATTCGGCAGATAATTAAAGTGTCTTGGATCCGAGCATTTAATTCTTCGTCCATGTTGTTTTTGAACAGGACTGGGATATTTTTGTGTATTCTTACGTACGCTGTCATGAACCAAGAAGTAAACGCAAAATATGTCTTCGTAGTGTCTTCGTTTTATGCACTGTTGCGTCAAAACTTGACGGTTTATTTCCCTCTAGGCGTACAGAATTTCAGCGAGACCAAAGTTTCGATGCAAAGAATCACAAAGTTTTTGATGAGTGCTGAAACAAAAGTAGGGATGCAAAACGAAGAAGAACTGGCTCTAATTTTAAATGAGAAAATAAACGTTGATGTGAAGCAACCCTGGGTTTATTTGAAGAACGCTTCAGTTAAGTGGTCTCCTTCTTCTGAACACGTGTTGCACAACGTTGATTTTGAGGCTTCTGGAAATGAGCTCGTAGTAATAACTGGAGCTGTTGGTAGTGGTAAATCCACTCTTCTGTACACTCTCCTTGAAGAATTACCTCTATCTAAAGGAACTATAAAAGTGGTAGGTAACATATCCTTCGCTTCCCAAGAACCTTGGCTCTTCTCTGGAACCATACGCCAAAACATACTTTTTGGATCAAAGTTTGAAGCTCAGAAATACAAAGAAATAGTGAAGATCTGTCAGCTGGAAAAAGACTTCTCCGCTTTAACTGACGGAGACAAGTCGTTAGTAGGTGACGACGGTAGTTTACTCAGCGGGGGTCAAAAAACCCGGATAAATTTAGCCCGCGCTTTGTACAAAGATGCCGACATTTACTTACTCGACGACCCTCTTGCTGCAGTTGATGTCAAAGTAGCCCAAAAAATCTTCCAAGAGTGTATCTTACAATATCTTCGAGAAAAATGCCGGATTTTAGTAACGCACCGCTTGAGTCATTTGGTCGGAAATGCTCACAAAACGTATGTGTTACTTTCAGGAGCCCTGAAAAGTGTAGATTCAGAAAAAATCGAATTTGTTAAAGAAGTAAACGATGAGCTTGGCTCCACCGTGAATATTAACACAAAACCTGCAGTACAGGAAGACAAATGCTTTAAAACAAGCTCCTCACAAGCCTTCAAGAAGTATATTAGCGCCGGTGGTAATAAAGTTTCTGCCATTCTTTTACTGCTTCTCTTTGTGTTAACGCAAGTTGTGATCAGCGGATGCGACTACTTCGTCGCCTTCTGGGCAAATTTAAACGAAAAAGACGAAGCTAAAAAATACTTTGACGTTTGCCTGTATATTTATATAGCTATAATCGTCGCCACGGTAGTTCTACCAATCGCACGGTCTGTTTTGTTCTTCCAACGCAATATGAAAGCTTCTACAAAACTTCACGACGACATGTTTGCTCGTGTTATCAAAGCTCCTATGGTATTCTTCAAAACAACTTCCACGGGAAAAATTCTGAATCGTTTTTCTATAGACCTGGGGCTCATTGATGAAACTCTTCCGCTGCTACTAATGACCACTCTCCAAATTACTTTTTTGGTGTTAGGAAGTGTGATACTAGTCACTGTTATAAATCCATGGTTGTTGATTCCAGCACTTGTACTCGGGGGTCTTTTCTATGTTTTTAAAACGAGGTTTCTAGCGAGAAGTCGTAATATGATGAGGTTGGAAGCTGAAGGTAACATTCCGTGTTTCGTTTATAGAATAATATTTCTCTTCTTAGCTAGAAGTCCAATTTACGCCCATACACGCGCGAGTATACAAGGACTGGCAACAATTAGAACTTTCGGGGTTGAAGGCATCCTCAAAAAGGAATTCGATCACCACCAAGATTTACATACTTCTGCTTCTTACATGTTCATGACTTGCAATAGAGCTTTTGGATTTTGGTTAGACATGAACTGCGTGTTCTACACTATTGCTGCAATAGTAGCCGTCATGTTTATGGGTAAGAGATATTGAACGTTTTAAACAAGTTTCTTGATTTGACATTGTACTTATAGAGACGCCAGCCGGAAACGTTGGTTTGATTATCACCCAGTCCATAAATCTAATCGGGCTTCTTCAGTGGGGCATCAGACAATGGAGTGAAACAGAAAACCAAATGATCAACGTTGAACGTGTTATCGAGTACACACAAGTGCCTCAAGAAGAAGATTCAAATCAGGTGCCTCCAACAGCTTGGCCCGACAAAGGTGAAATTCAATTCCACTCTGTTGCATTAGACTATTCTCAAAAAGACCAGGCGCTTGTTAATATCAACCTTTCTATAAATCCCAACGAAAAAATTGGAATTGTCGGTAGAACAGGCGCAGGAAAGTCCTCACTAATATCTACCCTATTTCGTTTGTACAACACCAAAGGAACAATTCTCATCGACAATGTTAACATTAACGACATTTCACTCAAAAGCCTCCGTTCGAACTTATCTATCATCCCTCAAGAACCTGTCCTTTTTACGGGAACTCTACGGGACACTATTGATCCTTTCAATGAATTCGATGAAGATACTATTTGGAAGGTGTTAGAACAAGTGGAGCTGAAAGAAATCGTATCGAAACTCCCCCAGAATCTTTACGCTAAAATTTTAAGCGGGGGCTCTAATTTTAGTGTTGGTCAAAGACAGCTCATTTGTATGGCACGAGCTCTTTTAAGAGGAAACAAGATTATTGTAATGGACGAAGCAACTGCGAATATTGATTCTAAGACTGATAAGTGCATTCAAAAAAGTATAAAAAAACATTTTAGTGACTGTACCATTATCGTGGTAGCTCACAGGTTGAATAGCGTTATGGAGTTAGATAGGGTTGTGGTCATGGAGGATGGTAAAATTGTAGAGTGCGGTCATCCTGAAGCTTTGTTGAAGGATTCCCAAAGTTTGTTTTCTCAGTTGGCCAAAGAGAGCAAATAAAAAAAAAGTATTTGTATCAAGTATGAAAAAAACATTAAGATATAAAAATAAGATAAGATATTAATAAAAGTGGTATAAAGTAAAATGTTTTATTGCAAAGCTAATGAAAATTATTGCTCACATAACATTTATTACATTCATATATACCAAAATTCCTTTCTATCTATCACACCCTAAATTGAAATTTTTTAATTGAATGCTGTCATGGATTTTTGGAAACAATCAACTGTCACATTAAGACATAACAAGGGTTATGTGTATTTTTTATATGTATTTGTTGAATTTTTTGTCATAGTGCACCTTCCTATTGTTGAAATTAGTAATCATTAACTGTTGACTCATTGACACTTTGAGGTTATATTCAACTAAATTTGTAAATTACGTTGGATGCTTACTGATACCAATCCGTCAGTCACGTTAAAATTCGTAATGTAAAGAAAGAACATCACACTTTGCTATTATTGTCTAAAATTAAAAAATATATATAAATGAACGAAATAAACGTAAATAAAATTTCAAGTTTAAAACAACCGAGCAGTGCTGTCAATTTACAACGGGAAAGATACTATAATGTAGCAGTACCAACCTTACTTTTTATCGAATGGACCGTTATGAATTTAGCTGTAGATATCATAGGCAATAAGACTCTAATTTCAAGTTTTGATTCTTCTTATCGAATGCTTATGGAATGTTTTTTTAATCCCTGAATATATAATTTACAACTAAAAAAGTTTTGTTTTGATGTGGAAAATTTTGTGCAAATAAAAATAAAACAGTAATAATAAAAAAATAGATAGTAAAGGCTTTCGAATATTAGTGCACACCTCTGAACCTGGTGTAAAACGGGCTTGAGAAAACTCCAATTTACGTGTGCGTGACTCAGACTATCGCGCTAACTTCACTCTGTTCCAAGCTGTCAAATTGTCAAAAGTATCAATAAAAGTAAAATGTAAGGTTATCATATTTGTTATTATTTGTCACTTAAATTGAATTTTATCTCTGACGTGTCATATGTAAGTTTATTTGTAAGTGAACGTAACTCACTCGAAAAAACATGCTCAAAGCGGTAATTTTAATAGGTGGACCCCAAAAAGGTAACATTTTTTTTGCCAATTATATTATTTTACATTCAAATTTATAGGTACTCGCTTTAGGCCACTGTCTTTAGATATTCCCAAGCCATTATTCCCAGTTGCTGGAGTTCCATTAATCCAACACCACATTGAAGCATGTGTTGCTGTAGAAAACTTAAAGGAAATTTTGTTAGTTGGGTTCTATCCTGCCGCACTTATCCAGCAGTTTATCGTGGATTTACAGCATCGATATAACATAACGATAAAGTAAAATTGATATAAAGTTAATGAATGTATTTTAATCAGGGTGTTTAGGTATCTTCAAGAGTTTACTGCTTTGGGGACTGCCGGAGGGTTATACCATTTTCGCGACCAAATTCGTTATGGTAATCCCGATGCATTCTTTGTGATGAATGGAGATGTATGTGCAGATTTTCCTTTGGAAGAATTATACAGTTTTCATAAAAGTTTGGCAAATCCTCTGGTAAGTTGCCATTTTAATTCAGCTCGTGCAGTTCAGTTCAGTCAAAGTTAAAAGTAAAGTGTGTATTTCCTGCAGAAACTCAAAATCTCAAAATAAAATCAATATTTATACCATTCAGGTGACTATTATGGGCACAGAAGCGACCCGACCACAATCGCTGCACTACGGCTGCATGGTCACCAACAAAAACACGCACGAAGTAACCCACTACGTCGAAAAGCCTAGCTCATACGTCTCCACGCTCATAAACTGTGGAATTTACGTCTTTTCCTTGGACATTTTTAACACCATAGGTGAAGTTTTCAGTACCAAACAACAAGACTGTTATAGGAACGGCAACTCAAATCGCGAAGCTGGTTACATCCAGTTAGAACAAGAAATACTAGCCCCCATGGCGGGCACAGGAAAATTATTCGCTCTTCAAGTCACAAAATGGTGGTCACAACTAAAAACTGCTGGATCTGCTATTTATGCCAATCGCCATTACCTGGAACTCTATCGTACTAAACATCCAGAACGACTAAGGCAACCAAACGATTCTGGGGATGACTGCACAATTTATCCCGATGTTCATATAGATCCGACCGCACAAATTCATAACTCTGCAGTTGTATGTATTTTTGAAAGATTTTGTGCTGTTTTTTATATTTTATTTAGATAGGTCCTAACGTCAGTATCGGGTCCGGGGTTGTGGTCGGTCAGGGAGTTAGGATTCGGGAAAGTATTATTTTGTCGGACGCTGTCATAGATGATAGAAGTTTGATATTGCATAGTATAATTGGGAGGAATTCGAGGATTGGAACATGGGCTAGAGTGGAAGGGACACCGTCAGATCCTGATCCAAATAAAGCGTTCGCGAAGATGGAGAACCCGACGTTGTTTAATAGTGACGGACGACTAAATCCGTCCATCACAATTTTGGGTATCTATAATGTTAAGGCTTTGGGTATAAATTTTAAAACTTTTTCTTCTAGGGTGTTCTGTTAGCGTACCTTCAGAAACTATTTTACTTAATTCTATAGTTTTACCTAACAAGGAGCTTTCAAGGAGCATAAAAAACGAAATCATTTTATAAGAAATTTTCTTTACATACATTATTTACAGAAGAATAATAAGGAACAAACCAAATTTTAGAGGATATTTTTTTTAACTCTTAATAGACAAATCAAACTAATAAGTGTCGTATATTGTAGATTATTTTAACCACCATTTTAATTAAAAAAAATACTATTCTTAAAAAAATACCACTACTATTTTTTTAAGAATAAAGAAATATATAATTATTATTATTATTATTTATCGCCACCAAAAAAAGTACATGACTTGTCAAAGTATAGCGTAAAATTATTACTAAAATACATTAAATATTTTGTACAATGACAAAACACATTTAAATATCAAGTTTATATGTTGTACTGAAGGAGTTCTTCTGTGCTGTAGAAAACTCTATCAGCATTTTCTTTACGGTCGCGGTAAATCTTTTCTTGTCCAGTTTTCTTATGTTCATGTCCAATTTATTGCTACGTATAATTTTTAGAATGCCAAGGAAAACGTATATAATCTTTTTACGTGGACTGTGTCCGTGTTTATCTCCAATTCTTCTATAAATTTCTTGCGTGGCATGTATGTGTTTAACACATTCTAGAATGTACTGAGAATACAAAGTAAGAGACTTTTCTTTCTGGAAATATCCCTTTCGTGTTATCGTAAAAATATTTTATACAAATTTTGTAGATTATTAGATTCTCTGCACAAAAGGTCTTACTTTTTTTTTACTCTTCAGCTAAAAGCAAAATTAAATTGTTTTTGACTTCAAAAATTTGAGAAATGATTGTCTACATAATATGCACTCCTTTTCACACCACCACCTTTAACGTGGATTACAGAGGCCGACAATCAATTTAGTCGTTTGACACTGAAAATTACTCCATTGTGAACTGTTCTTAACCTATAATAAATACAGTGACGGCCAAAATATAGTGCTACAAGTCTTGGAAAGCATTTTTTCAAAAATTTTGTTGTGTAAAGCGGGTGAAACAAGTAGACACGATGATTTTTACTGCAGGCTTAACGATGACATTAATAAAACAAATGAAAAAAATGACATTTTTTGAAAATTTTTGAAAATGCACTAAGTCAATCGGTTGACGTTTTTTGTATTAAAGTACAGACAGATCATGATTGGATAGGCAGCAATAACTATTTTATTTTATTTTTCCAGATGGTGTAAAACAAAATGAAATAACATTTCGGCATGAAGACATTTTCAAATGAGTAGGTACATGTGATCTCGAGTTTCATTTCACTTAGCTACTCAGTACTGTCATTAAAAAAAATAAGTGAACTGGCCTTGGTAGGCACAGATGACTTATTAGTAGTTCAATGTATTAATTTTTGACCCATATTACAATGACAAAATCAAACTGTATCACTTTATTTTGGCCGTCACTGTGACTGCATGACACTAATTTTTGTCATTAGAATTTTACAACTCTGCGAATGATTACATCACTGTCGGCACAAAACAATGCAAAGTAGAATAAAATGACGTTGGTGTCATGATCACTTTTAGAAAAAAACTATTTTTAATGTTTTGACAAATATATTTTTGACTTTTTGATGACATTCGCCCTTATCAAACAAGAAAAATTTCAAATTTTTGACACTTTTTCACTTTTTTAAATAACATTTTTTTTATGAATAATGAAATAGTACGAATTGTTTTTGTTTGAAAGATCACTTTAAATCATCTTGAAAACAATTTTTTGAGCGGTAACTAAATTTATTCAACAGCAATTTGAGCAGCAATTAAATTATTTTCGCAACTATAGTGATCTATGTAACAAAATGATCTGACCTGCAGTTAATTAATCGGACAGCAAAATAGTCAACGTAGCAACAAAATAACTAATTGGGCAACAGAATGTTAGATATTTTAACCTTAATATGTTAAGAAGCAAGAAAAAATAAAATAAAAAACTTTATTCAATTTTCAATATCTTTACAAAATACTAAAACATTCAATAACATCTTTACTGGTTCAAAATGACAAAAAATATCAATATTCATCATTGTTAAGAAATACCAACCTACTAAATTGGATTCACTTATTTTTAGTCACATGGTCTAATTTTACAGTTAGAAATTAATATATAAATTGTATATTTCTAATTACCTACGTGTTTTCAAACCATTAAAACTGAAAAATGACTACTGTATAAGTAACCACAGCCCCAGTCATCTGAAAATTTCAGAATAAAGACATTTTCAAAATACAATATGTGGTATAACTACCATAAAACAAAAAGTCCAATCAAGACTAAAAATTTTCCTCGCTGTAAACTCTAATTTATTCATAAAAAGCCTTAATGAAACCATCTGGAGATGCCGTACTTGGTTATCGATTCGACCTTTCGTTGCATATTTGTTCCATAAATCATATATATAAAAAATAGTTTTATTAGCCTAAAACATTAATGAGAATTGTTGAAAAAAATTTATACATTTTACCTTATTTTGAGTAGTAACAAATATCTTTACCATAATGTACAACCATATTAATAAAAGAATTAAATACGTGCTGCTACTGCCATAAAAAATAAAAGGAGTTGCTGGATGTTTCCCGTATAAAAAAGCAAAAATAACAACATACACACAATCGACGAAGTAACCAAACCACATAACCATAGCTGTTGCTGTTGTAAGTTCAAAATATCTGACGACTTCCAAAGTAAAACTTCCAAGACTTAAGTGATGAAAAGAAAGTATGTCAATTTGTCTGGAATTGATCTTTGCGTGAAATTTTTCTTGCTTGATAAGTCGGTTGATATAGTCAAAGTTTGTTCCAACGAAAGTCAATATTTCGCACAAAAATAAATGATCCAAGCTGTTAATTATAACTGGCAGAATATAAAAAAAGAAGTTAACAACTGTTCTCTCCATTATAGGAATGAAAACACCCATTAATACGAAAGCAACTCCTAAATGAATTCTTGAAACTGGATTCGTTGGTGAATAAATGACGAACTGTTCTTTTTCCAGTAGTTCCATTAGTGTACAAATTTTAGTTCCGCGTTGATAAAATACCAAAGTTGATGTAACCATGGATAAAATGCTTCCAATTACAGCTAACATGTCAGTGTATTTAGTTACACCGTGCTTATTCATACCGTCGAGAATTTTATTAAAATTTATGAGAAGGTTTATAAAATATAAGTTTATTGGTAACGATGAAAAAATCGATAAGTACCGAAACAATCTATTGTGGGATTTTGATGTTTTTATAATTCCAAAAAATTTGTAAATGTGCAGTATATAACTTGGGATTGTGTTAATAATAAGCATTTTGAATATTACTGAAGTTAAGTCCTTTATTATTGATTGGTGGGAATGTTATTTACTCATAATATAACAATAACAAACAGGTACATTTAAAAGCCGATGAAATAATAATAAGCAAACACAGGTTCTATTAATAAAACTACATATATTAGATGCCGGGTGGAATATGAAAATCCTTTGATGTCGTAATTTCTTCACTTATCCGATTCTAAAACTCTACATTTAAATCGTTGTAATAATTCTTTATTGGGTTTTGATTCTGACAGATGACACCCAACTTTTTTTTAACGGCATTATTACATTTTTGTACTCACATTTATTAAAAGGAAAATCTAGATATGACATATGCTTATAACATGTAAATAAGCATACGCATGCATAGAAAAATCCACGACAAATTAAGGAACAAATATAAGTCAAAGTAAACAAGAATAAAAGAACATTCTAATTTTCTGAAGTGAGTCAGTGATCTGAATATCTGTCAGTCATGCCTTTTACTCAAACTATTTAAGTTATTGGCAATAAATTCTCAAATTTTGTAATTAAAATGGATAACGGAGAATGGATAGTTATTTCTATTTACATAGAGTCGCAAGGCAGTTGCAGAATTTTTCCCTCATTCAATTATATGCATGGAATGATGCCAATTGAATGTTGCCATTTAAGAAAAAGTTGTTCTCATGTGTCAAAATGAAGACCAAAAAATATATTAAATCGAGTTTTTGTTTGACGTACATATCATTTATTATAATTGTATAAAAAGTAAGGAATTCATAAAACTAAAGGTTTTTCATATTCCACCCCGTATATACAGAGTATTTTACAAAATAATGTAAATATTTAAAAATGCGCTAACCAGATTTACCAAAAAAAAAACTTGTTCCGTTAGAAAAAAGTTTTTTGGAAATGCTGTAAACTGAAATTTGTATTATCAAACTTGCCTAAAATTACTATTTTGAAAATTAGTAACATTTTTCTAATAAAATTTAATTAATTTATGTTAAAAAAAAATAACTTAATTGAAGACTGAACTTTATTACTTGATAACGTATTATCGTATTCTTTAAAAACTAAGATATTCAAATTTTGAAAATATAAATTGGACTAAATATAAATGTGAAATATAAACATCTGTCATTCAACTTTATATTTAAAGCAGTATCAATTTTCAATCTAATGTTATGCATAAAAATTCTACAACTAAATAATTAAAAAAATAGTTATCCAAGTCCCGATGGCATCATCATGAAGAAGGAACTAATTGTCAAGTTTTTATTAGATACTTAGTCTTTCATAAATACAATGGTAGGTCGACAGTTTTAAACAACTATTTTTTTTTTTAATTGACATAACTATGACATTTTGCTGCCCTAATTTTCTTATGAAAACGATACTACAATCGTGAGCAATAAAGTTTGGTTGTTAATACCCTTTTTTGAAACGGTAGAAATTACTCCAGTGTGAACTGATCTTAACCTATAATAACTACATGACACTAATTACTGTCGTTGGACTTCATTAACAAAATATTTTTGACGTTTTGATCACATTCACTGTTATTATGCAGGGAAATTTTCTAATTTTTGCTAATTCTGTAACTTTTTTTAAATGACATTGATGACCAACATTAATTGTCCCTGGTTGTAGCATTGAGTAAGTCCGCGTATTTCTGTATAACTCGAGCTAATTTCATGAATTTGAAAAAAATAAGCTTTTGAAGAAACAAGATACTCAAAAGTGTGAAATGTAAGGTTGAATTGTTTGACTGTAGTTTATATGTAATAATTTAGTAGTTTTTCTTTGTCTACACGACACAAAATTTAAAATTTACAACAATCTAGCATCTGTAAATTAAATAACAAATATAATTTGAAGTTTAAAACAGCCAATCAGCACGTATACATTACAAAGCATACTCTACATTTCGACCCTAACTTCTGTCTACTTTTGCCCAATCACGTGATTAATTAAATAACCTCCAATAAAATTGCGCATGTCAAACAGGTAGTCTAGTTGTCATTATCACATGATAATCGAAACATACTTCATGTGATCAAAAAATAGGTGTATCTAAAACATTAAAATTAATAAAATAAGTCGCTTAAAATGTTGTTCCCCCTGCTATGCGCTGCGTTTTTTGTAGCCTCAGGTAAGCACAAACGATATTTTCACATAAAAAACTAAAAGTTATAATTCAGTGTCTGGAAATGGTGAACTCATTATCCTTCACCACCCAAAAAGTCTAATTTTCAAAGGACATGACCATATAAAAGAAAATATTCTCAAAGAAGTGTATTCAACAGCATTGGGTTTCTCTACTGAACAGTATTCAAATTGGAATGGTCTTTTTATTGAAGACCCTTTTAATTTAGCTGAAGCTGTGGTCACTGTGGCTGTTGATGGGGTAACAGATATCGGTACCAACAAAGGGCACCACTTCCCTCTGAGAACTAATGATGAGGAAGCAAATATTTACTCAGCTTTAGAACGAAGAGTCCTTGAAAGATACCCTGAAGACAACAGTGAGTTAGTTAGGGTGAACTTAGAGGACGGGCTTCATGGAGTGAACAAGTACAAGATCTTTCATAAAGTAAAACATGATAAAGCAGAGAAACCTGTACTTAACCAGTTGAAATTGAGTGTAGAGGAAGACCGTGCCTTCCTTAATGACATTGCGTTATTGAATAACATTATTGAGGCGGTAACTAAAATCCTCTTCTCTGTCTTATTAATAACAACAATTTCCTAGGTTGAACAATCCAACATTGAACCAGACAACATTCCTGATATTTACTGGTTCAAAATCCAAACTCTTCATGCCTTAACAGACTTACATGGTGAGAATTCCACTCAAGTTAAAGAAGCAAAACAGCTCCTCAGTGATTCTATCCTGCGCCTGAATTCCGCTTTTAATAAAGCCTACAAAGGAAAAGTCCTGGTTAGTGTTATTTCCAGTGATGCCATCCATACTAGAAGGACCAGAAATATATTACAAGCACCACCTGATGAAACTGTAAGTCTGGAATATTTTGTAGTTTCTGGGTAGGTTCATTTACATTTTTACAGAAAGTGAATCCCGCTAAATACTACAGCAAGGATTACCCCGTCATTTTTAATATTATTCTCTGGTTTGGTGTCGCAATGTTCTTCAGTTTGTTGGCCATCTGCATCGCAATTGCTTCAATGGATCCTGGAAGAGACTCAATTATCTATCGCATGACCAGCACTAGATTAAAGAAAGATAATTAAACACAAATTGTTAATTCTTCAAATGTTCTGTAAAATATGTTGTATTTTAGTTTAATCTGTAAATGTTAAAGTAGGATGTTTAGGTGAGCTTGTGTAGGTATTATTTGTGTGATGTTTTGAGAAATAAATAAATTAATGGAGTAGTTGTGATATTTGGTGATTTTTCAAAAGCTGGAAACTTTTTCTATATAAGTTGGTAGAACTTTCTCCTAGGAAGAAGATTTTATTTACTAACTTATACAAAATAAAATCAATTATGTAAGTTACCTCAATGTTTGCTAGCATTGGTTACAAATAACGAGGCTGAATAAGGGAACAAAGTTTTTCCCTAAATTGGTCAAACTGGCTCCGTTGAGAGACGAATAAAAATTTGGACCTTTCAAGGAATGACAGTAAAGTTTAGTTTGCGTATTACCCGAATTCTAATTTTTCCGAATGGAAATCGTTTTAAAAATGTTTTGGATAGTAGCAGCCCCTAGTACCCTCGCGTAGTCGACGCTTATGAACATATGACATATGAAGTATTTCATCTATGGAATATTTTATTATTGAAGATTCACAGGTAATCTAATTTATTTTACGTCATCAATTCTAACAACCACATAACAAAAAAAGCAAGGGATTTGGGAGTTTTCTCATCTTGTCTTAATAATAATAATTTATTTATTAATATAAGACATAATTATCATCTAGAAGCGACTATCTTAAAAAACACTTTAATATTTTGGCGCCGGTGACTCAAGCTTCGAATAGTCCATATTCGGCGAATACAACTGAAAATATCCACATTTTAATTTAGTTTTAATCATTATGTACTTCATTTTACCTTATATTGTTTGTTTTTGAATTCCTCATTGGACAATCCTTGTTTACGATCCCATTGAACATCAGGATTACGTATAGCCAACCGAAGAGTGTAACCGATAGCCCCCACACATCCTAAACCTACACATACGTAGAGTGGGATCAACTGAAAACGAACATTGAGGTTAAGACTTATAATGAAATGTGTAGAAGACGACATTACTCACAGCTTTGTGCTTTTTAAGACTTTGCAATGACATTCCCTGCATTTTTGCGGTTTTTGAAGACTTCTTGTCACTAAGAACCACTCAAAATAGCCACAAAATGGCAAGTTTCGTAATCGATAAGATTGGATGTTGTTTTGTGTGCGTGATAGTCTTGGATAAAGATAGAGATATGACAACGTGTGTTGCCAAGACAAGGGTAGAGGATATGACGTATTAAAAATGTAAGGAATTCGTCGCAAAAGAGCGTTATGTAATTAAAAAAAAGTTTTTCGGGGTTCAATAAAAAATTTCTGAATACGGGTATTTAATTTTTATAGTTTTATAAGATAATTATCAGCAGTAAGGTATTTCGTGAAATTATGAACACGGTTGCTGTCAAAGTAATGAACCGCTAAATTTAAACTGACACTGAAATCCTTGATTCTGATTTAAATTAAATTTAATTTAATTAATATTCACAAAACAACACTTTTAATTAACACAAATAAATATTTATTGTGATTTTTCTTTATTTAAAAAAAATCTAAAAAATCTTCAAACGACCAAAATAGACAAATTGGAAGAACGTAAAAAAGATTTCTATGTAATATAAAAGGCTTTATAGAACAACCAGATTTAAAGACGAGCGTAGTGGCTAAAGCTAATAAAGTAATAAACAAGGCGAGTCCACAGAGTCTGTTCAGTAACAAATTGCACACAAAATTTTATGTTTGAATTGCTCTCAAGAGTTCTTTTTTACAAATGACAAATACAAACTGATCTGTCTTGGTATTAACTGGACTATTAAATTAAATACCGATAGTGAGAAACAGCATAGTCCAAATGTACCCTAATTAATTTCATAATTGTATTATAATTTCAATAAAACATAAAATACATATAAATTAAAATCTTAATTTGCCGAATTTTAGGTTTTTACAAACTCCATTGCAGATATATGGATAACATTAACTCCAAAATAATTCAAATTTTTAAATTTTTCTAATATAATTCAATTTGCATATGAAATGTATAATGCATTTTTCTACATGTTGGTAGCAGTATTATCTTTTGATTTTGACAGTCAGGACTGTCATGAGTTTGAGAAAAACCAACAAAAAGACTCTTTGAAATAGACAAAATTACCAACCTATTTAAATTCTGGTGGCCATCTAGTGGTGGTTCTTAATGTTCCCATAAAGTTTGAAATTTATTGAAACACCTTATTTGTAAAAAACAAAATAATGAAGAATGATTACCAATTAATTAATAACTGAAATCTTATTTTATAAATAACACATTAATGATGATTTCATTATTTTGATGTGTACTTATTTGATGACAGTTAAATCAGATTTTCTTGAAATTTGTACCATCAAATTTACGGAGTCTCAAAAACAATTAATTTTTCTCAACCTTGCAGCTACATTCATAGTTAGATCGCCCCACTTTGCAAAAAAAAAAAAAATACTAGTAGCTTGTAAGAAAAAGGTTATAATTTTATTATTGTGTCTGCGAGACACTCAACTGGCTCCAAATTTATTCGATAGGTCGCTTAATCACTTTTACTATAACTGAAATATAAAAGTTAAGTTTGTCATATTAAAATGTCTTTGACCCATCAACTTTACCAGAGATGTCGACTAAATTGGTCCGGGATTCTCATTAAACTAGCATTGCGTCATTCTGGCATCTGCTTGCTAGATACTTCCTTGTTGTAAATTGGTTTGTAATTTAAATTAGGACTATAAAAACGGCCATTCATTGCAAAACGCAACGTGTTTTATCGATGAAGGAATTTTCGGTTTTGCGACCCTAAAATATGCACAAAAGACGAAATGAGATTCTTACTGACGTCACATGAACCATATTTTTTTTTACTTTAATGGCGTTAATTACTCTGATCATTATTCAAAAAAATCTATTCTGGAAATGACATGTTTTAAGAGGCTAAAAATAGTAAATGTTCTAGTTGCCAGAGAAATTAAAACAATTAACTCAAGAGTGCTAAATGAAAAGGGTTACAACAAACCAATAAATTTAGTCACACTTGATTAACTTTAATATAAACAATCACGGCAATTTATCATCATAGAAAAGTTTATTGTAAATCTTTGACGGCACTTAAATTGACCATATCTTTACATACAATTAATCGTCATAAATACGAATATGTTTAACAATTAAATTAACAATTTTATACTTACCCAGAAAAGAACAGAAATATACCTACGTGAGTATTAGAATATTCCTATAATTTTCGTCTTTTTGGTTCGTTTTTTTGTAAATTAGAACTTCACTATTTACTAACTTACTGATTTTGCAGCATTTTTTTAGAAGAAAAAAACAAAACTTTTATGCATATATCCCCGTCAGACTTTCTTCTTATGTTTAAATATGATGTTATTCCCCTGACCCCTCCAAAGAGCATAAATTGAGTAGACTTATTGCTTCTAGTGGTAGTCCCAATTCTCAAACGGGACTATCTGCAATTATGCATTCTTTTCCATGTCACTACTGCCTTTGAAGTGTTCGTTTTTTAAGTGTTCGAAAGTTCTACAATGAATTTGAGAGTTGTTTTTATAACGCTCATTTATTTAACTGTGATTACTAAAGCTCGAGTTAGAAGAAGAGAAAAACCAACAAAACCCCAAAATGAAGACTCTAAAGAAGAAAAATCTGAAATACAAAATCAACAACCACAGTTAAATTATGACGATTATCCAACAGAGTATGACTATGATGACTACAATGATAACTGTGAGTAAAAATTTTTATTTAACGTGCTACCATTTTTAACAAAAAATGCTAATATTAAAAATAAATGGATACTTATACATATTTCTCTCAGAAAATTTCAGCCAATAAGAACATCGGAGTTTTTTAATTGTAGTATATCAGATGTGAATTACGTGATAATTTTCCTTAGTGAATCTATTATTAAAATAAAAAAATGGCACCAATATTAACGTAAGCTCTTTTTTTTCTCTTAGGATAATTTATTTTATTTTGGCGATTGTAGTGTGAAATAAATAAGTTCGTAATCAAAATATGTTTACACACATTGACTGTATATGTTTGAATTTGAATTTGAATTATGTTTTTTTTACTTTTAAAATCTAGCCACTCCAAATGTGCCAAATATTCCACCAAACCCCATTACAACCCCCCAACCCTTTGACGAACGTCCCGTTGAAGAACGAACTGAATCTTTTGTGCAACCAGACAACGAACGTCCAACTTCTTCAGCTGTTCCCACAGGAACAGTAGATCTTCACATTATTCACCCAACAAGGCCAACTCCTGCAAGTCATGTGACGTCATTTAACTGTCGTCACGAAGGAAAACTCTACAGGAATAAAGAAATATGGGCTTTTGGGCCATGTACTAACTGCACCTGTAACAACAGCGTGGTTACCTGTAAAACTGATGACGAATGTGTTAGAGGAATTCGGCCAACAAGAGAACCACAAGAAGGTTATGATGGTGCAGCTGCCGTGCCTGGTAAACATTGTAGTTTTTGTAAAAAATGACTTTGTACGGTTTTTTAGGTCCTAGAGGTGAAGTTGGTTATCCCGGTGAACCTGGATATCCGGGACACGTAGGTGAACCGGGGTCTCCTGGATTACCTGGAATTCCTGGAGCTCCAGGTCCTCCAGGACCTGCTCCGGATTTGTCGTCTTATTATCAACAATTGGCACTATCTCAATCGAGTCAAGATAAAGGACCTGCAGTTGAGCCCTTTCAATATTTACAAGCTCAAGTTGGACCTATTGGGCCGAGGGGACCTCCGGGTCCTTCGGGACTAACAGGACCGCAAGGTTTTCAAGGGCCTAGGGGAGAAACAGGAGAAAGTGGTCCAGTTGGACCGCCTGGACCACCTGGACCGAGAGGACTTCAGGGTCCACCAGGAAAAGATGTAAGTTTTTTTTTAAAATTATATGTCAATTTTTATAAGCGTGCTCTGTTGCGAACACTTTTTTCTCTGTAAAAATTACTACTACAATTTAGTAATCATACCAACAGGGAGGTCCGGGCGACGATGGTGAAGCTGGACAACCTGGTAGTCAAGGCCCTCCAGGGCCTAGAGGATTACCTGGAATGCCAGGACTCCCTGGTGTAAAAGGTCATCGAGGTTTTGCTGGATTGGATGGAGCTAAAGGGGAACAAGGTCCACCTGGCGAAAAGGGAATTCCTGGAAACCCTGGACCAATCGGACCCGTGGGCCCTCAAGGTCCTTCAGGTCCTAGAGGAGAAAGAGGAAGAGAAGGACCACCAGGTCCTCCTGGACTACGAGGTCTGGATGGGATTGCTGGTCCACCTGGCTTACCTGTAACTTATTTATAAAAACAACTAACATGCTTTTACATATTTGAATTACAGGGAGAAATTGGTAAACCGGGTCCTCCAGGATTTCCGGGAATACCTGGAGCTAAAGGAGATCAAGGAAGTCAAGGTCCTAAAGGCAGTCAAGGCTTGCAAGGTCCAAGAGGTGAAGCTGGTAGACCTGGACAACCTGGTGAACCTGGATTAGCTGGATTACCGGGAAAAGACGGTTTACCAGGAGAAAAAGGAAGTCCGGGAGCTCCAGGCATTTCAGGACCACCCGGATTTCCGGGTGCTAGAGGTCCTCCGGGATTAAATGGTAGTCCTGGACAACCAGGAGCAAAGGGCAGCCCAGTATGTTTTATCAATATTTTTAACAATTAACAATTATTAAATTACTTTAATCTTAGGGTTTACCTGGGGAAAGGGGATACAAAGGCGAAGCTGGCATTAAAGGCGAAATTGGGGCTGCAGGTCCTCGCGGAATTCCAGGTGCTGTAGGTCCAGAAGGAAAAAGAGGAAGACGCGGAATGCGGGGACCTGCAGGTTCTTCTGGACCGCCAGGAGAAAGAGGACCTCCAGGAGTTAGAGGTTTACCAGGACCAGATGGTGCTACTGGACCTAAAGGACAATCTGGTGACAGAGGTGCAACAGGTTTACCTGGTGTTAAGGGAGCATCAGGAGAACCAGGAAGACCTGGACCTATGGGTGCACAAGGATTACGTGGTCTGACTGGAAGACCTGGTCCTCAAGGTCGACCAGGTAATCCTGGTGAAAGAGGACAACCAGGGGCTGATGGAAAACCGGGTGAGTCGGGACCGCAAGGATTACAAGGACTGCCGGGACCTTTGGGACCTCCTGGTGAAAAGGGAATTCCAGTATGTTTTACAAAAAATAATTAAAAATATAAAAATGGAATTTTATTAATGTAATTTAGGGGGAAGCTGGAAAAGATGGCGAACCTGGAATACCGGGTCCGCCAGGACCACGTGGCGATGCTGGTAAAGATGGTCCTTCTGGACCACAAGGACCTCCTGGACCACCGGGAAATGATGGTGAAAGAGGGCCAGCTGGTGTTACTGGTCCAAGAGGTTTCCAGGTATGTATAATAAGAAGTTATAGAATGCATTCTATGCGAGATCATCTTCCGTAAAATTTTATTTTTGTATGTTTAGGGTTTACCGGGTGCTCCAGGCATTCCAGGAGCGTCAGGTAAAGATGGGGAACCTGGCGTTCAAGGCCCTCCAGGTTTACCAGGCAGTGTAGGACCTAGAGGAGAAAGAGGTTTTCCTGGTGAAAGGGGTCCAGTTGGTCAACCTGGATCTCCTGGATTAAAAGGAGTAGCTGGACCTCAAGGAGCTGATGGTCTTCCAGTAAATATGACGTGTAAAAAACAATGGGCATTAAATTAATATTTGTTTGTTAGGGCCCACCTGGACCTGTAGGTGCGAAAGGTCATTCAGGGTTACCTGGATTAATAGGACTACCAGGTTTACGAGGTCAACCTGGACCTCAGGGAGAAAAGGGTGAACGCGGAAGCATTGGCCCACTTGGTCCTGTAGGACCGCCAGGCCGGCAAGGTTAGAATTATTAATGAAACAAGTTATTGTTTCTTAATTTATGATGTAGGTGAACGCGGGCCACAAGGATTTCCTGGGCCTCCAGGACCTCCAGGTGAACCCGCCGAAAGAGGAGAACCAGGTTCTCCAGGACAACCAGGTGAACCAGGAGGTCCCGGAGGACCTGGTGAAAGAGGGCCAGTGGGTCCTCCAGGTCTTCAAGGTTTTCCTGGACCTCAGGGATTGATTGGTTTACCGGGCGTAAAAGGAGATAGAGGGTTACCTGGAGCTAAAGGAATGCAGGGTAATCCAGGGCCTATAGGAAGACGTGGAGAACTTGGCCCACCTGGACCTATCGGATTAACAGGCGCCAAAGGAGCTAGAGGAGAAGCAGGGCCACGTGGAGATGCTGGTGTTATGGGTCCTCCTGGCCGTCCAGGAGATCCAGGACAGGCAGGACAACCGGGAAATACCGGACCACCAGGTCCTCCTGGACTACCTGGCCTCAAAGGAACTGCTGGAGAAACAGGAAGAGCAGGACTACCAGGCCCTCAAGGTTTACCTGGACCTCAAGGTGTTGAAGGACCAAAAGGCGATAGTGGATCGGAAGGTCCTGTGGGACCCATTGGACCACCTGGACCCTCAGGTCCTTCAGGAGATCGAGGTTTGTTCTGATGTAAACAAATTAAGACCAATTTACTAAAAATTATTGAATTACAGGTTTGCCAGGACTGCCTGGGCCTCCAGGACCCACAGGAGCAACTGGTTTACGAGGCGCAACAGGTGAAGCTGGTGCACCAGGAAAACCAGGCAATGAAGGACCACAAGGTCCGCCAGGATTAATGGGTCCACCCGGTCCAATCGGACTTACCGGAGATCAAGGTCCTGAAGGACCTCCTGGAAAAGCAGGACCACCAGGACTCGCAGGAAGAACTGGTGACAAGGGTCCTGTAGGAGCACCGGGACCTACGGGATCCGCGGGAGCACCAGGTTTACCTGTATGTTGTAAACATCCTGTAATCGTGTAGTTATATTGTACAAATTTTAGGGACCTCCCGGCTCCACCGGTTTACCAGGTCCAACAGGGGAGCGTGGACCTCGTGGAGAGATAGGTCCTCAAGGTGTAGAAGGTCCACCTGGTGAAAGAGGAAAACCAGGTGCTCCAGGTCTCGAAGGCAACAGAGGAGAACGTGGAGAACCAGGTCCTAAAGGAGCCAAAGGTCATAGAGGATTAATCGGCTTGCAAGGTTTACCAGGAAATCCAGGTCTTCCTGGAGAAAAAGGAATGACAGGCAACCCTGGACCACCCGGTAAAGACGGCGAGGCAGGACCTAGAGGACCACAAGGAAGAGATGGTAGTCCTGGTCCCCAAGGTGTTCCTGGAATCGTAGGAGAACGAGGAAGCAAAGGTGACGATGGTAAACCTGGGCCACCAGGATCTCCAGGTATTTCATTTCGTACAAAATTACTTAACAATACTACATTTAACATTACTGATAGGACCACCAGGACCTCCGGGTCCACCTGGAGAAGGTTTGGGCTACGATGCCGCTAGTCTAGCCGCATTACTTGCACAAGGACAAGTAAATAATCAAAAAGGACCGGATCCTTTAGGAGATGAACCAATTAGAGTGTTTGGGAAAGAACTGACACAGCAACAACGTCGAGAAATTGTTGTTAAAGCATACGAACAGTTGAAAGCGTCGTTCGACAAATTTAAGAGACCAAATGGAGAAAAAAATAACCCTGGCAAAACATGCAGAGACATTTTGAGTGCATATCCAGAATCAAAGAGTGGTTAGTAGTCAAAATAACAGATGTAGTAAATGGAAAATTTTCATTCTTTAATTTTAGGTGAATACTGGGTCGATCCCAACGAAGGTGATCCTAAAGACGCTATTCTTGTTCAATGTGATATGGCAAAGAAAGCCACCTGCATCGTTGCGAAACCGGAGAGATCCCCAGAGATTCAACATCATGGACACGAGAACGAAATCTGGTTAGGTGAAATTAAGAATGGACTAAAGGTTATAATATAAACTGCAAAATTACAACTCTAACAGTTTAATTGTAGATTTCGTACAAATCGCATAGTAATCAAATTGGCTTCTTACAACTACTTTCCCTTCATGCTGAACAAAACATTACCTTCAACTGCAAGAACACAGCGGCTTATTACGACGTGACTAGACACACCTACAAGAAAGGGCTCAAATTCATGTCTTGGAACGATGCTGAACTGACTCCTCGTGGAAACGTTCGGTTACGTTACGAAGCCTTGTCAGATGAGTGCAGAGTAAGAGGGATTAAAGAAATATCAACATTTTCTAATTGTGAGTTTCAGTTCCGCCGAGATAGTTGGGCTAAGTCTGTTCTGACATACAAAACCGATAAAACAGCTCGTCTTCCGATAGTGGATGTTGGAATACGTGACATCGGAGACCCAAATCAAGCATTTTGGGTCGAAATAGGGCCAGTTTGTTTCTCTTAAACTTGATTAACATTGTTACCTATAACTATCACTGCCGTAATACGTTGTAAGGTGTTTATATTCTACACATTTTTTAATAAAGGTGCTGTGACGAAATAATTGGGAGTTGACCCGGCGCATCCACCAAATTCTAAAAAGTTTCAGTTCTTACATTTATTTACTCAACAATACATGAACAAAGGGTAAAAATAATATCAATGTATGTTTTAAAAACACTTGCGATGAACAATAACTGGCCCGGATTCATCGTACTCTTCTTTCGAGATCCACATCTGTTGAAACGTTGTCAAACTCGCCAGGATACTTCCTCCAATCCATACGGAGTATTTTCGTTCCGGGGGCGCAATTATTTTAATCTTCATGGAAGCCGGTGCCAAAGCAGCAATTTCTTTCTGAATTCTGTCAGCAATACCAGCAAACATTGTACTTCCTCCAGAGAGAACAATGTTTGCATATAAATCTTTCCGAATGTCCATATCTGATCTCATTATTGAGTTGTACGTTGTCTCGTGAATTCCCGTGGTTTCCATCCCCAAGAAAGTGGGCTGAAACATGGCTTCCGGGCATCGAAAACGCTCATTTCCTAAAGTTATAATTTGCCCATCTGGTAACTCGTAGCTCTTTTCGAAAGTATTAGTACTACAAGAAATCGCAAGATCCCGTTCAAAGTCCAAGGCGACAAAACAGATTTTTTCTTTCAGATCACGAATAATTTCGCGCTCTGCTGTTGTGGTGAAACTGTAGCCACGTTCGGTGAGGATTTTCATTAGGTAGTCTGTTAAGTCACGACCGGCTAGGTCCATACGGAGGATTGCATGAGGAAGGGCATAACCTTGAAAAAAATCGATTTTAATTTCTACATTTAAAATCAACTGTAATAGTAATAAGGATGATTAATTAACCTTCATAAATAGGTACTGTATGTGAAACCCCATCGCCAGAGTCCATAACAATTCCCGTAGTTCTTCCACTCGCATATAAAGATAGAACAGCTTGAATAGCGACGTACATAGCAGGACATCCGAATGTTTCAAACATGATTTGAGTCATCTTCTCTCTGTTTATTTTCGGATTTAGTGGTGCTTCAGTCAAAAGGACTGGATGGTCTTCTGGTGAAACTCGGAGTTCGTTGTAAAAGGTGTGGTGCCAGATTTTTTCCATGTCATCCCAGTTACTAACGATTCCATGTTCAATGGGGTACTTTACTGTTAAAACGCCTCGTTTAGTTTGGGCTTCATCGCCGACGTACGAGTCTTTTTGGCCCATGCCCACCATCACACCCTAGAGTAACAAAATAATAAAACGATTTAAAAAAAAGAATAAGAATAAAGTGTTTCGTTTATAAAATTATAGTATTTATTTTTTGCAATAATAATTATACTTCTTTTGTTAAGTCAAGCATTTTCTCTATTCATGACCACTAATTTTAAAATCTTAAAAACTTTCTCGTGGGTGCGTTAGTAATATTTTTACAGCTCTTCAAATTTTGTTCCTCATAAATAAATGATTAGTAAAAATTCCGAATGTCAGTTAACAATATGTCATTTAAATAATAACGCTATTTTATTTCCTGAAAATCCAATTAAGAGGAAATTTTAAAAAGTTTTATTCAGAGTGGAAATTATTTATGGAATACATTATTTATTAAAACTAACGGATCATTTTTGATAAAGTGTACTTTTACCACCACTGACTGCTACTTTTTTTTGTCTTTTTCGTATGTGAGTAAAAAATATATGAGGAAAGCATGAAACACACAGAAACATAAAAATTGAAAAAATTTACAAAAAAAATAGACAAAACGATAAAATAAAACGTTGTATTTTCGTATAAGTAAAAAAGGCAAAGTTTAGATCAATGTGAAATATGTTCTAAATTTGATAAAACTTTCGATCATTTTTACAAAATTCCGCACCTACTTACTTCTTTTTTATTTGGAAATGAAATCAAAAAAAAATTTTTGAAACTTTCATGGACATTATAAGAGTGTAGGTTACCAAAAAAAACTGTTTCAATATTTTTCGTGCTATTTACTTATATTTGTTTTAAAAAATTAAAAACAGTATTTAAGCCTACCTGGTAGCGGGGACGTCCAACAACACTGGCAAAAACGGCCCTAGGAGCATCGTCTCCTGCAAATCCTGCTTTGCACATTCCAGAGCCATTATCAATGACCAAAGCGGCAACGTCGTCGTCACACATTTTTCAAAATGAATTTAGTCTAAAATTTCAACAAACACTCAAAAAAATTTACCTAAATAAAAAATCGCTCTTACCAATATCTAGATTCACAGAAAAAATAGACAGTTATATCCGTACTCGCGTCTCGCGTCTTATTCAAAAGACAATGTTCTCTGAACTATAAACAATTCATTTAATCAACACTAATTAACCACTGTACGGTAACAAAAGATTAATTTTTATACATTTCAAGCATTCACTCCTCCAGGACCGTTATGAAATGGTACAATTCACTTAATTACTTAGAATACTTCGTTACAGTAAACGTAAAACTGGATGGACATCGAAGATGGTTATTTCTTTTATAACTTGAAATCCCCCCACTCAGATTCTCATTTGGTCTAAAAAAAATACTGGCTATTTGAATAACAAAATGCGAAAAAATAAGTTAACAAGCCGTCGATTAGCTCAAAATTAAAATTAATTTATTAAAATTTTAGTTTTATTACACATAATTGCTCATTATAAAATCAGCAGCACTTTTAAGAAATTCACAACAAATAAATACAGCTGAAGAAAAATAAAACAGTTTTGTTGTCGTTTTATTCGCTCTAGTAGACACAATGAAAACTGAAAAATCTCGGAATTAAAAAGCAAAGAAAGAAATCATAGTTCTGAAGATAACCCCACACAATTACAATCTAAAATTTAGTTCAAAACTGTGTTAATTACGTTTTTGGCTGTGTACCGTAAAGATGCAATAATTAACATGAGCAATGTGCTTTACGGTCATAAATGCATCATGCTTGAACAAAAATTTAATTACAGTACTCAGGTTGAAACGTTTTGTCGTGAATTATGACTTTATTAATATTTGATTGAATAAATTGAAGGCACATTGAAAGGTTACTTTCACCCTTGCAGAGATTTAATCAAAATTTCGTTTTTTTTTTTTAAATTAACGGTTATTTCTCACCGTTGGAAAAAAATGCAATAATTTATTGTATTTCCATAAATAAAACTTTTACGAGAAAGTCATTAATTAGCCTTTCAATAGCAAAAGTTATTATTAACATATGATTAAGTTGAAGATATACAATGGCGTTTTCTGTTAGTTTAGTTTAATTCGCACCGTAATTCATATGTGTAATGTTATTACATTGAGAAATTTTCTTCAAGTTTAATCGTAAAAACTTTTCATTTAACGTACTTAAGCAGAGACGTTCTTTACGACGAATTTATTTAACTTTTTATGACATATATAAGTGCATCATGACTTATTTTACTTAAAAAAAAGGATTCGTCCTAATAAATAGGATATTTTCATCACGCAATAATAAAAATAGTTTCATTTGTGATCGTGATTACTGAAGCAAGAAAAGTAGAAACTGTTGATGGATAACAATTAAGGTCATATTTTTTGTAATATAGAATTATATACGTTCTACAATCAAAGATAATTGCTTAGATAAGATTAAAATGACATTAAAATAACTATTTGGTATTTGCATCACAAAAACATTAAATTGTTAATCCCTGTAAAAAAAAATAAGATTAAAATTTACCGCCGTCACACTACCAATGTGAAAGAAAGAAAGTACCAACTCGATGACAGACAACAGCTCTGCCACCAATTGAAAAGTCAAGCAACTAGAAAATCCCGCTGTCGAAGTGGATCGCGCATTTAACTTTTTTGATAACAAAACTTAGGTATTTTTTAATTTTAAATTTATGAGTTAGCTGACATTTAAGACTTCAGTTTAAGATAACCAACATGTCTCAAAAGGTGGACTGGGCCACATATGCTGAAGAACAAGAAGGAAAGTCTTTAACAAAAAAGGTGTTTTTCACGCATTATTCACAATAACACATGTTAAAATTGTCCATTTTAGATCAGTCAAGTTGCAATCGACCCTAAACAAACAAATGGTAAAGAAGACGATGCACCAGATCAAGTTAATCCAGCAGAGGTTAGCTTACTTCGAAAAGTCATCAGGAAAGGTTTAGTTGAAAGCAAAATTGATGTTGAGATACAAAGGCAGAACCCAAATTCGCCTCTGTATTCCGTGAAGACCTTTGAAGCCCTAAATTTGTACGTGGACAGAAATGGTGGTAAACAAACTAATTGTGTGTTTATAGAAACCCAAATTTGTTAAAAGGGGTGTATGATATGGGCTTTAATGCTCCTTCTAAAATCCAGGAGACTGCATTACCAGCTTTGTTAGCAAACCCACCACAGAATTTAATTGCACAGTCTCAGTCAGGAACTGGGAAAACTGCTGCTTTTGTCTTGGCAATGTTGAGCAGAGTGGACGCAACTAAGAAATATCCCCAAGTATTGTAGTTACAATATTTTGTAGCAAACTTTTAATTATTACTTCAAGGTTTTGTGTTTGTCACCAACTTATGAGCTAGCAATTCAGACAGGCGAAGTTGCGGCACATATGGCAAAGTTTTGCCCTGAAATTGAAATGAAATATGCTGTTAGAGGAGAAGAAGGTGCACTATTTTTTCACTAGTTGTGTGTTTGTGATGATGGCTGTTTTTTTCTTTTAGTTTCAAGAGGAACCCACCTCACAGAACACATAATTATAGGAACCCCTGGAAAAGTTTTAGATTGGGCTCTAAAATTTAGAGTTTTTGATCTAAAAAAACTTACAGTTTTTGTCCTTGATGAAGCTGATGTTATGATTGCTACTCAAGGACACCAAGACCAGTGTATAAGAATCCACAAGTAGGGTCTTATTTTGATGCTACACTTCACTAATTTTGGATTTATAGGAACTTAAGTCCAAACTGTCAGATGATGTTTTTCTCTGCTACATATGACCATCAGATCATGGAATTTGCGGAAGTCATAGTTCCAGATCCAATAACGATAAGACTGAGACGTGAAGAGGAAAGTTTGGATAATATTCAACAGTACTACGTGAAATGTGATGGTCCACAAGAAAAATACAACGCGGTGACGAATATTTACGGGACAGTTGGAGTAGGACAGGCCATAATATTCTGCCATGTATGTATAGTTTATTATTTGTTATTTATGCAGCCCGAGAAAAAATTGTTACCTTTTCTCTGTGACTAAGATCACTGTAGAAAAGGTTCTATAGTGCCCATAAAACACAGAATTTATCAGTTACTGTTACTCTGATAATTACAATAAAATAGACGGTGCTGAACATTTAATTTATTTCTATCTTGTTTTCAGACAAGGCGAACTGCCAACTGGCTCGCCGAAAAAATGTCCAAGGAAGGTCACGCCGTCGCCGTGCTCACCGGCGACTTAACAGTTGATCAACGCATCAACGTATTGGATCGATTCAGACAAGGACAAGAAAAAGTGTTGATCACTACAAACGTTCTATCCAGAGGTATTTAGCACCAAAATCGTGTAATATAAGATATAAAGTATATATATTTACATTTTATACAGTGCCGGCTAAAAGTAAAAAAATATAACTGAATTTGAACACAACAAATTTTATTATCTGAATTTAAAAAATGTAAAAATTCATTTTTTGAAAATTTGTAATTACGTCACTTCAACTTGATAATCACAAAACTTACAGTATCTGTCTGAGATATTTCATAAGAACTTAAAAACTCGTTATATATAACAAAATAAGTTAAGGCATGGAGTCCACAAGATGCCTGGGGGATCTTTCATTCTTCCTTCAGTTGGGCAAACTTTTAAACCGCATTTCTCGCCTTTTTATATTTCAAGCGTCTCTCTAGTTCGTCCCATATGGTTCAAGGATATTTAGGTCTAATGATTGGCTTGGCCATTCCATGATCCTTATCCAGTGATGTCGAAGCCACTTTTATGTATCCGCTGAGCAATGCTTCGGATCATTGTCTTGCTGAAATCGAAGCCAAGACCAAGAAAACGTTTAGTGGATGGAAGCATCACATTCTTTAAGATACCAATGTACATTTTCCGGTCCATATGACCCTCGATTTTGTGGAGGGGATCTATTCCTTTTACGGAAAAAGCACCCCATACCATTACGGTCCTCCCTCCGTACTTCATGCTAGGTATTTGTTACCTTATATCAAACCGCAGGTCGACAAATACACTTTATATCATCACTAGCACAAACAACATGAACTTGCTCTCGTCACTCTAAAGAATCCTCAAACCACTGCTGCCTCGTCCAGTTTGAGTGGGCTTTAGACCACTCGATTCGGATTTGTGATTTTTCTGCAAAATGAATGGTTTTTTCGTAGGTGGGCGTTCATTTAGTGCCACATCTTGAAGACACCGGCGTATGGTCCGCGTGGATGATCCAGATTCCTAGATAGTTCTTTGACAATTTTCGGCCCTATGAGACGTGGATTATTTCTGAAAGTTCGAATGATGTTCATTTTCAATGAGACGAATGGTATAACACGGTAGACCGCCTATTTTCTTTTTAACGTAGCCTCCCTGTACCTTCCAACGCTGAAGAAGTTTTGTTAAGATGGATTTAGAAATGCCGAATTCCGAACATTTACAAATCTACAAATCGCTTCAAAAAAATGTTTCCATTTAATTGAGTTCGATAAATAGTATCCTAAAAAAATCAGAGGATGATATATGTACTTCTGGCCGGTACTGTGTATTTTAACATAAACATATGATATCTTATATTATCTATTCTTGTCTAGGTATCGATGTGGAACAAGTTACCATCGTGGTAAACTTCGACTTGCCAGTAGATGTGCACGGTAAAGCCGATTGCGACACGTATCTTCACAGGATTGGTCGTACCGGTCGGTTTGGCAAACAGGGGATAGCCATTAATTTAGTTGACTCTCAGGAAACAATGAATATTTGTCAGACTATCGAGAAGCATTTTAATAGGAAAATTAAGTATTTAGATACCGAAGATTCGGATGAAATCGAGAAAATTGCGGCTTGAACTGTAACTATTATTTTTTGCTAAGCATAAATACTTTTTTATATTTAATAACAATAACGTTATAGCGGATTCATTTGCGAAAGTAGTAAAAAATGTGGACTAGTTTTACCTCAAAGTGAGCCTTTTATAAAAATATTTTGAGGGAAAATTAAGGTCAGGGGAACGATTAAAACAATCCCTGTTTCAAATTTGATTTTTTAATTAATTTATTATAACTAAAAATGTTCGTCTTATTTTGTAAATATTTGTAATACGGAATTGTTTCCAATTACAGACTTATTTTTTTTTTTTACAAATTCTACGTTGACTTGTAACGAAAGAATTGTAAACGTCTCTCTTAGTATTGTTAACATTTTGAAAGCAACTTATCGTCAAAAAAATCACCTTATTGATATCCAATGATATTATTTATTTTATCCAAACTGGAATGAATAAATAATTTACATTAGAACGAATGTTTACGTTAAATTAGTGACTAAATGTTGTCTAATTTATAAGTCCAACGGTCAAAAAACTGAAAAAGTCTTGAAGTAACCGAAATTTGGTTTTGAGAGGAAACAGTAATTACCTATTACTAACAAACTAGTTAAGCCAATTTCAAATTGACGTTAAAGATCTAAATCAACAAAACCGTTATCTTAGCTCCTGCAAATCTAAAACTAACAAAACACTGACCTTTGGTTTATTATTATTTTAATTTTGGAAGTATCACACTTTTGCACCCTGTAGGTATAGTCTAAACAAGTTTTCGTAAATTTTGAACTAGACTGATACTTAACAAATAATGGAATGAATAAACTCGCTAAGTTATTATCTACATTTACGTTAAGTTGGTCATTGCAACATCTTTTACATTGTTAGTTTGAGGTCGGTCCTTTACCGTCACAAATCTGTGTACAACCGGTGATAACATATCTTTATGTATTTCTTTATCGTTGCCACCCGTCAAGAAACTTACAATTGCGCCTACAACTACCGCAGTTACCGCCCCTACTAAAGTGTAATACATGTATGACAGTCTATACAAAACAAAAATCGACTCCTCTTGTTTTTTGGGGGTTACCGCCAAAGTCAGGCTCAAATATTCGGCAACCCAGTTCGCACTGCATCCTTCGATCGAGACATACTTCTGTGGAAATCGTATAATACCTTGTGCCATCTTCATCTGAGTTCCTACAGAAATCCAGCCGATGAAAGACCCACTCACGAGCCCCCCAATGAGGGCTCCTTTGGAGTTAGCGCTGGGAATGAACATCCCTAAGGTGAAAATTCCAAGAAGGGGACCGGCTGTGATGGCGCTTAAGCTTCCAGTGGCTTGGATTAGTGCCCCCATTTTCTCAACGACGAAAACGAGCGCCACGCAGATGCTACCGATAACGACGACGATGACTTTCATGAGAAAACTAGCTTGGGCTTCAGAAAGGGGTTTTTTGATGCGTGGCTTGATTAAGTCTTCGAAAATGACGCCGGTCATGGAGTTTAGTCCAGTTGACATGGAACTATGGAAGGGTTATTAAAGTGGTGATAAAGGTAGGCTTACCTTAGAGCAGCGCTGAAGACACCACTGACAAAGAGACCCGGGAGTCCCGGCATGGAACTCGCTATGTGCATGACAAAGTAAGGCAGGAGTTGATCGGATTTGTAGATGGAGCCTCTGATGATGGGATCACATTTATAATAGTATGCGTAGATTACTAGTCCTATGTAGCAACACATAGAAACTAGGGCCATGATGCCAAGGACGAGGATTGCAACAGTTCTGGAAAAGGAAATTGAAATAACTGCGGATCAAGATCAACTTTACGGACATTCGAGCCTTTCGTAAAGTAGACATCGCCAAACATCTTTGCACCATGGCTTGGTTAATAGAGCAAGAAGCTAACCACGAGAAATAATTTCCAATAGCTACAGTCCAAAATGTATGTCTGATGGTTGGGTCCCAGTCAAAACTGTAATTTACATAAAACTAAAGTAAAATGACGCCAGTCGAATCAACTTTATACTTGAAGAAATCGATTCTTCCTCCCTCTTCGTTTCGTCTCCACACTTCCTTGAAACCTCCAACGCTGTCAACACCCATAAAAATAACTACAATCAAAGCTGCGAACATCATAACGGTTTGAAGAGTATCAGTCCAAACGACGGCTTTCAAACCACCCTAAAAATGTCGTTAGATAAAAGAGAGAATTCCGTGTCACTTACCAAAGTTGTGTAGAAAATGCAAACTATGCAAACAGCGGGAGTAACCAAGTGTAAATTAATTCCTGTAACTACAATTTTTGTTAAAAAAAGATAAGGTTCCATTTTTTAATACCTTGACTGAATGCTAAAGCGGGAACGTAAATCACAATAGGAATATACAGCATCATTTTCGTTAAAAATAGAAGAGACCCTAAAACCCGCACGGTTTGGTTAAATCGGAGGTTTAAATACTAAAAGCAAAATATTATTAAACGTGGACATTAAGTTGTTGTTAAGTACTTCGTAACTTGAGGTGATTTGTAGTTTGTAAAACACAGGTAAGTAAGCAAAAGCCATGGTTAATGATACTAATGCTTTGGATGCAAGAACCATCCAGAATTGGGTGCCATAAGTGTACATTTCGGCCGGGATTCCCAGAATACTAATGCCAGAAATGTAACTGAAAAAAAAAACTTTATGGGAATTGCGAAAAAAAAAGTGATTTTAATAGGCGATCGAATCATATAATCATATCGGGTAGTAACTACCATTATTTGGAATCTGTCAAGTGTGATACAGGGGTCGGAAATGTTATCTTTTGACACGGTGAAAATTACATCATTGTAAACTGTTCTTAAGCTATAATAACTGTATGATACTAATTTGTGTCATTAGAATCTCTTGACAAGTTTACTAGGGAGTAGGACCCAAAACTCTTGTCCCAGAACTCGGCAAATAAAATGATAGTGTCATAATCACAAAATATTTTTTACTTTTTAATGACATTCGCCCTTAACAAACCAGGAACATTGCAAAATTTTGAGAATTCTGCCACAACCTGCCACTGTACGTTGAAATACATTGCTATTGTAACATCCGTAAATGTTTTAATTTTACGAATTTGTGACACTATTACCAGTCACCATTTTTTTTTATATAAATATCGATTTGTTACAGCAAGAATATACTGTCAGTTATTAGAACTTAGGAGATGACCTTTTTTTAATTTTATTTAATTTTCTGGTGTTTGATATTGATATTGACAAATGTTTGAAAACAATTGTTCTGTTTGATTGTCAATTAGTTGAAATCGTTACCAACAGAGGGACAAAAGCTTGGAAAACTCTAAATTTCAAAATTCTACTAGTTTGAAGTGTGGGAAATCCTGCTGGGTGTTTTATCGAGTCATTATAAAGGTATGTGCTATAAAATACTGGTCTAATTCAACCTATACTTATATTACAGATAAAATGACTCGAATTTATAGGTTAGGTTGATAATTATCATGTAATGGATATTTTCACACAACGATTTTGCATAATTGACCTCAAAATTTAGTCTTAGGGTCAAAAATACTCATTTTTAGTGACTTCTGTGAATATTGTTCATTTCTTTGATGAGAAAAATTTCCAACATGAACAAAAAAAAGTTTGTCAATCAAAGACATGACTTGTCTAGATCCAGAAGTTACGAGTACGAGTTATATTTCATAAAAAGCAACTTTAAAGTGCACTTTTTTATTTCTTTTGTATTTTACTGTCCATCTTGCAACGTCGCTATGATTACGTGTAGTACACCAAATTTTCAAATATTATTTTAATTACTGTTGTTGAAGAACGAATACAAATTCATCATCAATACTATTCCGATTATGTAATCTTAGCTCTATAATAACAATTTTTTTTTTTATAAAGTTTTCAGAGTAACATTTTTTCTTCAAAATCGTGGTGACCTATGAAATAAATCACATGATCCACGCCTCCTGTCAAAGAATTGAATCCTTATCTCCCCGAACCTGAAAATCTTTTTAACAATGCTGAAACGCGGCACTAACAATAAAAAACTTCGCGAAGAAGAGCAACAAGCGATTGGGGCTATCTACAAACAATACATTGACACGTTCCAAGTCAATTCCGAAATTCCTAGGAAGACCTTTGTTAAATCTGAAACTTTGTACGCAGAACATAGTCAAACTTCTGAAAAAGGTCAATTATATAACCCCAAGCCCATTATCAAAATCAAAAAGGATGATGTCATCCAAAATCCCAGGTCCCCACCTCATTTTTCAACCAAACATCCTAAAAAGAAGTCAAATTTGAAGAGCTTGGGCGACGAATTGAAGATGCTGCAGCAAGAGCGCCAAGTTAAAGAAGTGAAATTAGTCTTACCGAAGATAGAACCACCAAGTGTTGCCTGTCATGAAAGTGAATACACCAATTCTACTAACTTGTTTGTTTCGAATCTCAGTCCCCATATCACCGAAGAGTATTTAATTGAGCTTTTTGGTACTTATGGTCCTCTAGCTAGTGTTAAGATAATGTGGCCAAGGAACGAACTCAGTTCCAAAAGCGCGAATTGTGGTTTTGTGGCATTCATGAGTCGCACAGATGCTGAAAGAGCTTTAATTAGTTTGAAGAACCGTCAAGATATGAGAATTAATTGGGGAAAATCTGTGAAGATACCCACGCATCCTATTCACATCCCTCCTGAACTATATAAGTTGTATTCTCCTCCTCCACCGTCTGGTTTACCTTTCAATGCCCAAACGAAAGAAAGACAAGTCGAAGACCTCGTCAATACCACCATCAAAGTAACAATTCCTTTCGATAGGAATCTGTTAATGATAATCCACAGAACAATCGAGTTTGTAATCAGAGAAGGACCAGAATTTGAAGCCTTGTTAATGAACATCGAAATGGAGAACTCTGATTACGATTTCTTGAGAAATTTTCAAGACCCGGCGCACACTTATTACCGATGGAAAATGTACTCGATTTTAAACGGTGATCCGAAGAATTCATGGTCTATGGCACCATTCAGAATGTACAAGAATGGATCTATATGGTTACCGCCTACAGCCCCGAACTATAAAGATGGAATGCCTAAAGAGTTGATCACACCTAGTGATGGCGAAAATGCTCGGCTAACTGAACCTCTAGCGGCTCGTTTGGTCTCTTTGATCAAAAACTTAACTCCTTCAAAAAAAACGGTTGCTGAAGTCATGGTTTTCTGTTTGAGTCATCCAAAGGCAATTAGAGACATCTTAGACGTGGTTATTGATTCTTTGAAAAATCCAAAGACGACACCTACGAAAAAAATTGCAAGGCTCTACCTACTCTCAGATATAATGTACAATGTTAGGAAGAAGAAGATCCAGAGTGAAAATTTCACAGACTCGGAGGACCTCTTGGAGATATTTAAACAGTTTCATTCGAATTATAGCAAATTTTGTCACAGTGAGGATAAGGATTGTCTTAGGACTAGAGTTTTCATGGTTTTGAGATCGTGGGCTTTTCACAAGTTCTACGACGTGAAGTTCATAACTAAATTAGAAAATATATTTTTGCACGGAAAGGAAGTGTGCGAAGATGATGATAATTCCCCGAATGACGAGCCTCTAGATGGTGCAACCATAATTAAGAGATCGTTAAAAAGTATGAACAGTAACTGCACCGTCGTTAAAAACCCCAAAAGGCAAGTTAGTGGCTACCGCAGGAAACAATTTTTTGATATTTTCAATCCTTGCTCGAATTTTTCTAATTAAGAGGTAGGTTTAAACGACTTTGTTAATTTTGAAATGTTACTTTGTTTTTGATTATGTTGCTTAGAACTATAATTCCACACTTTACTTTTCATTTTTGCTCTTACCTGGCTATCAACGACATGGATATAGGAAATATTCCCATTGTTTTACCACCCATCAAGTACTCGGACGTCGTATTCTGCTTGATCTTTGCAAAAAACGCGAAATAAATGCCGATTAAAGACGATATAATTAACATTCCCCCGAAAACCATATAATCGAATATGTCAAAATAAGTGTCTGCTTGTTCGGATGGCATTTTGCGAAAGAATAAAATTAAACACGGACGTTTCACTTATAAATCGAACAACACTACTAACATAAAACCAACTAAGCGACCTATTATCCTACTACATAAATATAGTAGTCATAATTTAGTTACAATTGGAAAATTATACTCCACACTATATGTAACAGACGGTCTCCATCCTCTTATTACATCTTAATGTTTAATCCAATTTTGTGAAAATCTAAATTAATAACGTAACGACTTATTTAATTAAATTTAAGCACATTATGCTAAATATCTGGTCAATGGCAACAATTTAGACTATTTCGGCTATGTAAATTTTTTTCCTACGCAACTTGCATCTGCATACTTTTAAACCCAAAGGATAAAGTTAAGCCAAAACTGCAAGGTTGTTAAAGTAGATCACAAAAGAGAATAAAGACACGTGGTAAGTGAACAAAGAAAACGCGTTAAAAAGGAAATGGGAGAAAATACGTCAAGGAAGGACTGTAGGTGGTTGCGGCCAGCGAAAACCGGACCTTTTTAAGTCTAATCACAAGAACGAACAGCGTATGAAATTTTTTCTACTAAAAGAGATAGAGGGCAAAGGGTTACGCTAAATTGGACTAAATATAACTAAAACAAGTTGAGATAGGTCGGATTAAAGAGGCCTCGACAGATTAAATGGGCCAAGATTGGACTAGGTAGAGCTTGTTGGACTAAATCGTAGTAATTAGTAAATTTAAGTTAGACTAGGTAGACTAAACTGGATCAGAATAAGTAAAATTCGAGACAATAAACTTATTGGAGAATAAACTAGGTGGACTAGCCCGACTAAAATGAACTAGGTAATTCAATAAGACCTCTTTATACAGAGTGATCGTGTAACAGTAATTACGAGTTTATAGTTATTTTACAATACTGAAAGGGAAATTCCAGTATAGTGAAAGTTGTCTGAAACACTCATTATACACTTTCCAAAAGATGCCAATTTTGCATTAAGTGCATTAAGTGATATTTCTGAGATTACATAAAAAATCATTTCTAAAACGTCGAATACTTATTTGATATTGTAAAAAATAAGTCATTTTAGTCGCTTCAGTGTTTAAAAGTTTTAAAGTGTACAAGTTTTGAATAATTTTTACTATCTTGAGCGATGGAACTTTTGAATATTCACAAATATTAGAAGAGTGTTTAATAAGATTGAAATATTCTAGATTTTTTTTTCAGCACCTTCAACAGCTGTTTATGTCACGTGACCATAAAATAATGATTTTTTAAAGAGGTCGAGGTAAAAAAAAAGTTTGTTACAACTGAAATGTATAAGATTTTTTGGATGGTCACAAGAAACTAACAAAATTTAAGAAATTGAAGTTCAGTTCGTACAGTTTATTTTAACAGAAGAACCCCCATAAAAGTCATCTTCACAACCGCAAGAGTCGGTAAAATACATGTTTTTTAGTGATGACTCAAAAAAGTTGTGGGTGGAATTTTTGACTTTAAAACAATCCTTTAACAATCCCTAGAATCATTGATTTTATTGGTTAGGCAACTTTTACCATTTGAAGAATGTTTTTTCAATATCTACCAGGAATGTATATTTTCAAGAAATTTGGAATATTCAGAAGGTCTTTTTTAACTTATGATACCAAACAATCCAAAAGTCTTTCTATCGAGTGAGTCATAAAAGTAAAATCGTTTCTCGTTTTAATAAATGATCTTGCTAATATTTTGACACTTTAAACCTTTTTTAGTCTGTCATTTTTAATTATAATATACTTTCATTGCCCGCTTGGTAGACATATTTTTGGATCACTCGATATTTAGTACATTTACTTAAATTGGATTCATCTGCTAAAATTTATTATATAGCTGAAATGTGTAATTTCGAGCTTGAAAATTTCAGAAACGAAAAATTCTCTCAATCATTGACTTAACATAGTTAAATTAATGATTTTTACAGAGAACTGTACCTATGTTGAATTTTTTATTATAGGAATCGTGGCAAAAAAAATATTTATTCGCAGAAGTGATAGTGAGGGTGAGTTTTTGATCGCGTTAGGAAGTTACAACTTTTCAAACTTCATGCAGCAAATTCTAAAAGAACAAAGTTTTATTATTCCGTCATTTCTTTTATCTTTCTAAATTTTACTGTATCATGGTATAATTATCGGAATTGATAGGATTAAGAAATACTTTTTTTAGCAACAAAAGTTGCACAAACGAGTAGCAAATGAATTTATAACTCTTATTATAGAATCATGTCGGATAAAAAAAACCTTCAATCTGTTGGGTCTTCTTGTCAAGAAAAACAAAAGAACGTTAACAATGTAGTAAATAAAATTGCTCACAAGTGAATTGTAAAATTCGAAGTTATCTGCAATTGTTATAGACGCTTTATGGGGGCTGTAAATATAGTGGCAGACATTTTTGAAAATAAGGATAGGGAAAATAAGAATAAAAGGGGAAAATAAAAATCTAGATTAAGGGAACACTATTTATTTACTGAAATAAATGGACAAACAAACGATTGAATCAAGTATGCCAATTCATGAAATTCTTCTTTCTGGAAAGAAACGATAAAATACATAGAACTATCAAAGTATTTACATCTGTCATATGAAAAAAGAAGAGTTCACATGACTTATAATCACCATCTACATTTAACAACAAATTGAAGAATTTATTGTTTATGCAACGCGCTGATCTGATTGATTCGTTTGAACATGAGAAGTAAGGCAAGCCTGACGAATTGAAATTAAAAAACTATATATCAATCAGAACTGTGTACTCATTTACTATACTGGAGAAAACATGAAAAAGTCCTGAGCTATAATTCCTGAGTGAAAACATCGTCGGATATAATGTCGATTGCGTTGTAGATGTTGATTGATCAAAGCAAACCTTTTCTGTTACAAATAACATTCACAAAAGAATGGCACACTTACACAAGTACTTTTTTTTTTGACTATTTACTACATAAGATTCTGTTGTACAAATAGCATTCACCAGAAAATTTTAACTTATATCAAAACCCAGAGAAAAGTAAAACTTGAACAACAAATTAAATTTTATAGAAATATATTAATTACTGAGGTAGTTTACTTCTTAGATCGGATAATGTACAATACTAAACGGTAATCGTGTTGTTGTTATCTTGTGAAAGTACTGCAATGCAAAACGCGCTTCGTTTCTGTACTGCACGTGAATTTTAGGCTGGAAGTTGTCCGTACAGTTATCCGTGTCTAAGTATACCTAATCTAGATATAGCGGCTGGTTTGCACAGTCAGTCTCCGTCCAGCATTGTGTTGTTGTAACATATGTATACTATTAATAATAAGTGGTTGTAAAATAATCATACACTCAAGTAAAAACGACAAACTATAAAATTCATCAGGTGAAGAATTATACAATGTTGTAACTATATACTAAAGGATGACTTTGATTTCACGTAAACCTTACTAACATCTGCATGCTATTGTGGATGCAACTTTATCCAATTTGAAAAACGGTTTGCTTGAAATCATTTTCTCATTTTAACTATTAACTTATAATGAAATAATTATAAAATGCATTCAAACTATAACTATTTTTATATAACTTTTTTTTTAGTAATAGATCCCGGCCTCCGAACGACTTTAATTTAAATTTTGACAAATTTCTTGTAATTCACTGTCAACAAGAGACTGCCTCTGGATTAAACTCTAAAACACCTAATTTGACTCCACATACAATGCCACGACTTTCCACAATTTTTGAACAGCGAAGGAGGACAATCTATTATCGATCATAGCGGATCAAAGTCATTCAGCGACGCGAGATTTTGGTTAGGCACTATTTATACCATAACATAGTGTTTTCTTGCGTTTTCTTTGTTTTTAATATAATCATTGATTTACCGATTGATCAGTTGCTAACAACAAACGTAAGCATTACATGGAATCGACTGATGGGTCGGTTTTTTAGTCTAGTTGTGTTGAAGCTTAAGACCTGTAGCGCGTACTTTTTTTTCCAATAAAAAACCTTTTTACAGGTGTCTCTTTATCTAGTGGGTCGGATTCGGTGAGTTGAAAGAGACTCGTATTGTATACAGAGTGGTCCAAGTACGTATTTTACGTGGCACATCCTGCATACTACCGAAAATTCTAAATTCTGATCGTTTTGGTCATTTCTGATGGTAAGATGGATGGATTTTCTTTTTTTCATTGAACAATCGATCTATGACTTGTGTCGTTTTTCTTTTTGTTTTTAGGGGGGGAAGGGATTATGATAGTCCGAATATGTTTGTAATAATTTTGCAACAGAGTAGGAAAACAATCGTATGAAATGCGTTAGATTTTTGATGTTTTTTAGATGCTTTGTGTGAAATAAATGGACCAACTGGATGGTAACACTAACTTTTTCAATTTTGAACTAGACTTTGTACTTTTGAACAGATCGTTTGTACGATTGTATGATTGCGTCCGAAAAAGATTTAAATAAAAAACGTAGTTTTGCGTGTTGTGTGTGAAACAGTTCCCGAATGTAATGGGGCTTAAGTGCTGAACCGATGACTGCCAGTTGACGTAATAATACATTATTAAACCTTGAACAGTCTAACTCTTTTTTTCGATTAATAAATAAATACAGCTTTCTGGTAACATCCTCGCACTTTGGCACACTTATAATCTGTACAAATAATTTAAATTCTTTAAAATTTTCTTTTTATACATAATTAATAAATATATATTCATATAATAATATATCCATTTTTTCACAATTTTTAAAATAGCGACCCCGCTATATTCATTATTTTTTAAAAAATCTAACAAAAAATATCCTCCCCAACAAACAATTTTTATCAAAAATATTTTTTACAAGTCCGGACTATTCCGGGGGCTCTTAGGCCCTATTCTATACCTCCCGAGTTTGTACTATCAGGGGCGCGGCCGACCTTGACGCAAGGCAGCAGGGCCGCAACAGCTGTCCTATCTGGTATTTATAATAATTCAGCAACAATCACGTAGAGGGCGCTCCGACACACACCCCTCACTCCCAACAAACAAATAATAATCGCGAGGAATGTGCCGGAACTCCGCATTTATATTCAAATATTATTTTAACAAATCTCCTAACAATAATTACAATAGAGTTAAAAATGTCTTTCACACGCACACTTTGATTAACAGTTTTCTTTTTTAAATAGTAAATAATTAAAAGATCGTTGCACGCGGCGAGACGTTCCACTTCTCTCTTTCTTTATCTTCTTGTAATATTCGAAGTGTCTTGGAACGGGCTCGCATCATCAAAAAAAAAAAAAACACATTTATAACGGACACGCACAACAATTTCGCATTATCAAAATTTTCTTATTAAAGCTCTTATTTTCACATTCACACTTTTTTAACATAACAACAGCCACGTTAACAGCGTGAGCGGAGGATGCAAGAAATGCACCTGTCCTTGTAGTATTCGTCGATTTTGCATCCTCCGCCACCGGTACTCTGCAGAGGAACTTTTCGCCTTAGTTTTGATGTAGTGCTAGTTGTAAAGTGGAACTCTTCAGATGGATAACGGTGACTGCTCTTTGTTTCGTCATGACTAAAATTTCACGATTTTTACTTTTCGGGTGTCTATTTCTGTTTTTGTCGTCTTCTCGAAATGTTTTGTTTTCCTTTTTGTGTGTGTTTATAAAGATGTCAACAGTTCGGGTTCGGGCGAGCGGTCAAAATCCAGTGAAGTATGACGCATGAACAATAAAGAATGCCTTAATAACGCCGTTCATATCAACACTTACAATCATCTTTGGTTGTCCTTGCATCAGGTAGTTGTAGTGTATACATATAAGAGTTAATAATAATAAAAAGCAAAAACACTGCTGTTACTGTGAGGAGGTTATTGTGGTTGGTTGCGGTTCACGTAACGGAAATTTCCTATGGCTATAAAATCTAACTTTATTTTGATTAGCTGAGGTAGATTGTAATGTTGGGCACACAGTTTACCATACCATATTCCGGTTTCTTCTCAAAACTTTCCACCAACTTGTGATCGAAAAATTAACTCGTTTCAAGAAAACATGAAAAGCATTTGTCTTCTAAATAAACTCCAGTAGTGATCTACTGTTTCTTAATCATCATCAAACAAAACAAAATGGACGTATCGGCAATAAAGCACTGTTATAAAAATGCACTTGCTTGAGGTATTTCGCGGTTCCCACTGTGGTAATTACGACGATCATTTGCCTTTTTTCTTTCAATAACAACACGCGGATTCACGCACAGTTTAAATCCGAATGTTCATGAGAGAAAAAATGAGAATAACCAAAAATAACAACGAAAAAATGCTGTGTTCGGCGATGGCGGCGATAATACGCGACAGCGACACTCACACATGATTAAGATTGGAAGGATGATATTGCATTAGTGGAAGGCCTCGAGATGTTAATGTACAATAGGGTATGCGTAAACCCATGCACAGGGCAGTGAACGTTGCTAGCTGGCGTTACTGTTGTTGTTGTTGTTGTTGTTGCGGTGGTTGTTGGGGCTGCTGCTGCTGCTGTTGTTGCGGTTCCAACGCGGCGGCAGCCTCCGATTGGCTGGGGTCTTTGGGTTGGCGCTGTTGGCGCGGTCTTCCTTGAAGAGGCACTACTGATTGCAATACCATGGCGCGAATGCGACGCTGCGCCGACTAAAAAAACAACCATCAACACTTCTAATCTCGTACTTCATCATCTACACTTACTTGAACACTGAAGAATGGTCCAATGATATGCACCGTTGTTTCGTCCTCTTGTGGAGAAGAACCCTGTTCTGGCAGTTTTATGACGCTTCCGGTTACACGTTGGAGTTCACGTACGTTCTGACCTCCTTTGCCGATAATTCGTCCGACTTGCGAACTAGGAACCATAATTTCCACTGTTAACCTCACGTCGTCCGAACCGGCTACGAAGCCTTCTTCCCGCATCTTCTCGAAAATCAAATACTGTGCCTGAAAAAAAAAGAACTCTCACTTTCAAACGAAAAAAAATGTGGACTGACAAGTTTTGAACATTTTTACGGGACAAAACTTCTTTAGATACAAAAAAAAAAAACACTAACTATAAAGAAGGCTCAAATAGAAAATGCAGTTTATACAATTTGATTCTTCCAAATGAAGGATTTCTATACAAATGCAGCAATTCATTTATTTCCTATCGCATACTTAGAAGACAGAGTAGTTCTATATATCCAGTTAGAAAAAATCACATTTTTAGGCTTGGAATAGGCAATTCAATAAATGTATTGACGATCGATATCTATTCGTGGTCAACTCAGAGGAAAAAGTCACGCACTTTTTGTATCAACAATGTTTTGAATAAAATCAATTTCGATTGTTGTATCCTTATAACTATAATTATTTAAGTAAAAACGATATAAAGTAGCAGCTGAAACTGACGTCACAAATAAGGCGTCTCAATAGAGTCATTTGTTTAAATAAAGGCAGGTAGGTGGCGCCCGTGGTTAAGAAAATGCTTTGATAAGACAATATATAGAGAATGTAAACAAAATGATATTAATTAATTCCTCTATTAGCGAGCTTAGCTCCAACTTTATGGATATCGCTGGGATTAAAAACGATCAAATTAAAATGCAAAATTACAATTAGTCATTAATAAAAGGTCCAAATATAGTTGTACAGTTTTTCATTATTTTATCTATGTGAAAATGCAATTTAATGTCAAAGAAAATTGGCGGTTTTTAATCGATTATCAACCAATTTTCAACGAAATGTCAAACTACAAACACCAATCCTTCATCAAATAGAATTGTCAACCTGCATTAAAGTAATAAAAAGTTTAGACATGTGTTTGTTCGACTATGTACTGACAAGCTCGCTTGTTGCTTATTGCTCTAAAAATTAATTTAATGAGTTCTGTCAAATTGTGACAAAAGTGGAAATAACGACCCATTAAATTCTTTTCTTGGGCTTTTGGTGCCTTAAAGTGACTAAACTATTAATAGCAAAACCTTTTATTACCTTCCACTGCGCTTCCGGAGACCCGACAATGGTCACCCTCCTCTCGTTTTGCGTTTCCTGCGGTTTCGTTTCATCGATGGGCGCAATCTTGACGGAAGCTCCTGAGAATCTTATAATATTCCTAATATGGGATCCTTTCGTTCCAATGATGGCTCCTACAGCGTTGTTCGGAATGTACAGATACGTTGTCTCCTGGCTGTCCCCTCCTCCTTGCGCCGCACCTGCGGGATACATTCCAGGATACGGTGCTTGACCTGTGTACAGACCTCTTGAGCCATAACCGATTCCTATGTGTCACAAAGAAAAAACAGTCAAATAACATGAACGTTATTCGTCTACTTTTCTCTTGTCGATTTCGGGTCTCTTGGACGATCCTTACCTGCGGTGGCCATCATCGCCATCGGATGGAGGCCAGGGAACATCATTGTTTGTGGGGCCATCGCTTGCAAGTCGTTCTCGTAACTCTGTCGTAATTTGGCGCTGATTTGGGCTTCGGCGCGGCTCATATTATCGATGGCGCCTTTCACGGTGATTATTCGTTCCAAGTTGAACGAGTTTATGTCGTTTATACTAGAAACGGTGATTTTTGTGTCCGTTTCTTGCATTATCCTTTTTATCGTGTTGCCACCTTTGCCGATTATGCGCCCGATAAGATTGTTGTGCGCCAGGATTTTCAAAGAGATCTCACTAAAATCAAAAAATAACACTCCATAAGTTTTATTTTATCAAAAACTACTAAGTGTAGCGCCATTATCATATAATCTTGTTCAAAGTAACCAGTTGAAAGTTTCAATTTCAGTGAGTCTGGCGCCCCCTATAATTGCAAGGCGACAATTTTGCAAAAAAAACTGATTTTGCCTTTTATTAGGATTAAAGACTTGTGGAAGTCTCTTACCCTTTATTTGTGTTATTAGCTTCTTGTTGCATGACCTCCAGGATCCGTTTGCAGGCATTGGTGCAATTTTCAGGATTTCCGTAAATCGTGATGGCTTTTTCTAACGAACCTACATTGTCTTTTCTGTGTACGTCAACTCTCGCCCTCGTCTGTTGAGTAATCTGTCGTATCGTCGATCCTTGTCGTCCTATAATAGCCCCCACCTAAGCAAAATACCTACCATAATAACATACGAAAATCCAAATAGTTCTCTTACCATATCACTTTGTACAAGTATTCTTAACGGGAAGTCCGTTTGCCTGCTCTGGCCAGGTAAGCCCCCGAAAGGGGCTCCTGGCCCTCGAGGTCCTCTTCGGCCCCGTTTTTCCACAGCCAATTCCACTTTGATGGGTCTACTATCTATTTCTATACCATTAAGTTGATTTACGGCCCTGAAAAAAACATGACAGTTAATTTTGACATTAGATTATGATATTATACTTACTGTTGAGCTTGTTCCGTGCTTTCGAAAGTAACTTGCACCGTTTGTGTGGCGGGATCTTTTGAGGTAAGTTTATCACATGATACGACAGCTCCGTGTTGTAATAGAAGATGTTCGATGTCTTCGAACCGGACGTTTGGACCCAAATTGGATATAATAATTTTTGATGTTGAACTGCAACAAAAAACACTCTAAATTCAAATTACGCGATAAGGAAACACTTGTAATTTATTATTTTCGGTGGAAATGAAGGTTACTAACTATGTCATTTTTATTGTTGCTTGTCAGATTTTTTAGTAGAGAAGAAGGCGAATACTTAGACAAACATAATCCCTCTTTAAAAAGCGGATGTGAATGAAATTAAATGGATTACACAATTTAGAACCCCAAAGACCCACGAGATTTTTCAGTTGCAGGCAAGTTGATAGCACTTATCAGTTGTTAGACACACTTAATAGCAGGCAGTATGAGCGATAAGTTATCTATTTTAGAAATGAATATCATAGTCAAACCCGTATAAACGTCCATGGTGAAACACAATGCTCGCATTTCACATTAACTTCTCTTACGTAATTTCGTAATTACCTCTGATAACTTAATAATACTCGGATAAAAAAAAATATTTACGGAAGCCGTAAACACAGCACACGTGGTAAACTTTCCGGATTTTTTCCTCTCTAATAAATAAATTTGGAATCGTACTTTGTAAGATGCATCCTGGAACCATGGATCCCTTTCACGCACTTTTAACTCAGACTAAATTTGTATAAAACTAATGCACACGCACGATGTATGTACTACAAAATCCCAGGAGTAAAGTAGAGTAAAAACATGGCAAATAAGGGAGCGACGCTTAAAGCAAACAACGATATCAGTGAACATTATTGAGGGCATACGGAACGATGCAGATCGAATATCATCGAGTGAATAATTGGTTTCATCAACAATTTGGCGTCAAAAACTCGATAAAGTGACCTATTTCTAAACACAAGAAGTGATAGCAGGTAGATAATTTCAACAAACGTGAAAAAGTTTGTTTCTTGTTATAATGTTTAAAAAAATGGATAAGGAGATAACACGTGCAACGACGAGTGTTGACACTTTTCACTGCATATTGTTAATATTTAGTCATAAATATGTTTAAAGTTTATATTAAGATATAGCTTTATCTTGAAAAATGACAAAAATAAGAGCAAAGTGGCATTTTTTGCCTTGAAGAATCAATATCAATCAATCAATTCAGCGATCCAGAAAATAGAAGTTTTTATCACATTTTTAAGGATGTACCAAAAATCTCGAGATAAGTATTACCCCTTTCACTGTACTCGTGGAATTATATCCACTTACACTTTGGTTCGTTAGTTAACAAGACACTATTTTTTAAATAAAAATAACGCAAATATTTGTGTATATTGGGTTGCCTAGTCTGGTCTATTTACCACATACATATTATTTCAGAAATAATGGTATGTGGTAGAAATTTATCAATTAGCGCTTTAGATCACAATCATAATCATTTGCCTTCAACAATTTTTAAATTTTGAACCTAAAAACAAGCTACTGAAATCTTTAAAAAATTATCACCACTTACGTGGATTAAAACTTAAGTACATAGTTACTTTAAAGTGCACCTTGTATTGTTTGTAAGTAGTAAAATTTGGTATACTTATACTTATACACACATGTAGTCAAAATTCAGAACATTAGTCACATTTAATACCAATTTTTAAAAATTATATTTCCGTTTCCATTTTTATTGGTAAGAATATCTTTAACGTGTAGCCGCTTAGCCATTTTTTATTAATTGACAAAATGTTTTTACATTACGTTACCTTAAGTTAGGTAAAGGTACCTAAAGCTTTTGTTCAATCTTAAAAATCCTAAAAAATTAAAGATTGTGTCCCCCTGTGTATACCTAGGTATTTAGAATAATTTTAGTTAAATATTTTAATTGTGAGAATTTTAATTCTTTGGGCTTTTATCTCTTAGTTAATTCTCCTAAAGCCCAAAGCATTTAATTTTAATAACATATTTGAAGAATTTATATGGTTACTTACTGCTACACACAAAAAAAAGTTGCATTGTTTTATGACTGCATATTTATTTTAGTTATCAAATGCTGAGATTTTAGATAATTTAGGATTGTTTATTATAAAGTTCTATTACAAACAAAATTACGTTTTATTTTTATTTTGGACAACATTTTCGGCCACCTTAAAATTAAGACAAAACGGTAATCCTGAGAAATACTCATCTTCAGATTCTCATCTCTAAACGAGAATGAAAACTAAAGAATTAAGTTCTGATAATACTAAAACCTAGAAAATTATAGGATTTTATGATTTTGAGACATTGTAAGTAGGAACCTGAAAAATGAGATGCTGATGACAATTTTTGAAACTTTAGATCATATGAATTATCTGAACAAAAAATTAAATTTGGCGATTTTAAACCTCAATTTTTTAAAGTCTAAAAATCAAAAACCTGATAACACTAAAACCTAAAATTAGTGAATTCACCACTGATAAAATGAAAATTTTACGATACTTAACCTAAAGAATTCTTGAAACCTTTAGGATCATATTATCAAATCTAAAAAACTAATGTAATCAGTGCAAGATCTGACAAGCATTTGAATGTTGTTACTCCTCTAAAATTTTCAACACTTGACTCTGAACCTAACGATATCTAGAAATAAAAAACATGTAAACCAGAAAAAAATTTATCTTGTGATTTTCAAAATTTGTGTTCTAAATTTTATTTAAAGCCTAGAAATTTATACAAAAACATAATTTTTATTTAAGACTTCTAAACCGAAGAAAATGAAACAAGACACTTAAATATGAATAATTGTTGGAATTTATAACTTATAAGTTCTAGACTGAAAAACAGAAACAATCGGTGCACAAACCTTGTGGTCTTGTTACAAACTTAAAATTCTAATAACCTGACTCTGAAACCTAAAACATTGATGATATGAAACTTTACGATATCTGGAAATCTCTAAACCAAGATCACCAGTAATAAAATCTGTCTTAGACTTTCTGTCAATTGGTGTTCAAAATTTATTACTATAATATATTTTATGAACGAATAAAAGCGGCACCGAAGCAAGCGCTAAAATAGGTCGGTAGCCCTGTTACATAATGACAACAATAACATTGCATATCAGGTAATGTTTGACCTCAAATTGTCAGAGACGCATTGACATAATAGACAGACCTACCAACAGATTTCAAAAGCCACTTGAACGCCATTTTTATTCAAATTTCAAGCAAATATTCTCTTTTTTAATGGCGATATCTCTAGAACGTTTTAAACATTTTTATATGAAGTTAAATCTAAAACGAAATTAACGAAATCTAGCTTGCATGCAATTTGGACCACTTTAAATAAAGATCTTTCGTCTTCTAATTCTGGTAAAAGCTGGTAGAAATGACTAAATATTAGAAGGATTTTAAACACTCAAAATATTCAAGTACAAGATTCATATTTGCATCAACTCGCATCCCAAAAAACAAATTGAAAAAAAAAAGATGAATTATTTTGATCAATTTTAATGTTTAATGTAGTAATAATTTATACAAAAATTTTAAAAATATGTAAATCCCATCAACTGGACACAAATAGCACATTGTAAAGTGCACTCGATCGATAAGGAAGAATGAAAAAGTCATGCAACATTGCAAAAATGCTTTACATGTGAGTAAAGCCTAAATTCGCCGAGACATTAAAATTTTCTACCACTGACTGCATAAAAAAGCGATCGCAAAAAAGGCTGAACAAATACATTGAGCACTGCAATATCATTGCGAACTCTTCTCATGAAAATTTTTGTCCACAACTGGATATTTACAAAGAAAATTGAAATTCTCTAATACATCAGATAATTAACTGGTCATAATTGCACTAATTTAAGTAAACATTGAGAAATACACATACAGCTGAAAAACATAAACATGTCGTAATGGATTACTGGTATTTCTCATTGCCGTGATAAAACTTCATCTTAAGCCCTCAGATATCAAGATTATTTATCAATTACTAGCGAATTTGTTAGTATTGAGATAACAGTAATAGTTGTTATTTTGAAGATTATTTTAAACTTTAATATTCCATGATAGACAATGAGATTCTATCACTAAATTCATATCGACGCCCTTTGAAACTGTTCTGTCGGTAGAATCAATGTGAGCGAAACAGGCCTCTTAAAACTTAAAAAAAAGAAACATTAAGTTGATACACAATGGTAAGCTACTCCGCTCTTGTGTTTAATTCAAATTCTTTCCACACACCGTCTGTCGGACACAACGGAATGCTTTAGCTCTGACGCAACCAATACACAATTACTTGAAGAGCACCTCTCTCTTTCTTCGGTAATTAGTACAATACTACAAAAGCGTTTCATTCATTGTTGCGAATTTCTTTGCCGGGGCCGACAAACACTGCATACGTTGGTTAATTGCCACTTCAATCGCGACATTCTCTCTTTGGCAGTAAACGGGTTCAATTGAGGAATTTAAGTTTTTGCCAAAGTTGCCATAAAAAGACGTGTTTTTACGGATGACCGGATATAATGTCAAAACGCAATCATTACTTTATCGAGAAATAAAAGTTTCCCGACCGGTCGTTGACTTGTAGTGCTTCCGACCGAGGAGCGTCATTTCAACCAGCTCCAAGAACAAACACATCTGTTTATCATCGTGGATGCCTATAGTACCCGATCCAGGATTAGGAAGGGCGTTTCGAAGAAGTGGCGCCAAAAAAATTTCAAAGAAAAAATCGTCTCGTTTTAGACGACGGCGAGACGCAGTTATGCGTTTTCTATTTTAGCAAAAGCGTATGGGAAATACGGGCGAAAATAGAACGGGTTAGTTTCACCAGCTCAAGGAATTAGAGTGCGTCTACAGCGAAGATTAGATTTTTCACCTGGGAGAAGGAACAATCTCGGAACAATTTGAAAGAAAACCGTTGTTTCGCGATCGGTTAAATAAAGCGTTGGATGTTTTCAAGACAAGTTCTATTCCACCCTCTTTAGTTAGTTAAGCTCCACCCATGCGCATTCCTTCCTTTCAAAGATGTTGAAACTAATCCGACCAGTATGAAAATAGGCATGTCACATACTATTTTAACCCTGATGAAATTACAATAGATATCATTTTGATCTTATTTTTGATAGTTTTCTTTATATCCTTGCAAATATTCAACGAATACCAAGGATTTTCCACGTACCATATAATTGTGACTAAAATACACATAATTCTACTTCCTGTTTAACAATGTATGTTTGTGTAATGGTATGTGCTTTTATGTTTCATTGATACTTACTTGGATATGTTGAAAATGAGATTTATATTTGTCGGCAAAATTTCATTATTCACCGGTCCAACACATTATGATAGATGTTACAGATGTTCCAATTCTGTCTGCTGCAGTTTCATGCAATTATGCGAGATGAGTCTCACAAAAGTGACACGATCATAGACCATCCACACCATCTTCCAAATTATACACGCAACCAAGTACATAATTAGAAATTCTTCAAGAAGAAAGATTAATCAAAACAATTTCATCAAGTTCTAGAGTCCCCCAACAAAAATGAGAGACTATTCCCTTTGATTATTCTAATAGTCAGTTTTCTGCTATATATTTTTCTAAACATTAGGATTTTCTTATAGTACTTTTACGTCTTCTTATAGCTAATTTTCATTTGGTTTTGGGAGCATTTTCTCCGCGAGAAACTTTATTGTGTTAATGCTGTTACAATTTTACTGTTAAAGTTTTGTTAAAAGGTAAGCTGTGTTACATTAGTTGTTTAAAATGTTTATGTCGAATTTAGATGAGACGACCACTTAGAAGTTGCTTTATATCGAGATTTACGGACGTAATTCGAGAATGAAATAAAACAAAACAGTTCCAGTTTTTGCGACTATAAAACTATAAAAACTATAAACTAAAGTTCCCGGAAAGTTTTAAGGCATTGCTTTGTTGAAAAAAGAAAAAAAATATATCGAAAAATTGATAAAGAAAAATTATTTTATAGGTTTGATACGTACTTAATTCATAGATATTATTAATTTTAACGATATAAAGAATATCCTCTCTATTTTCATCTTGAATTTATCCATAATTCGAAGATCAATGAATTAACAAATGCGTTTGAATTAGTTAACGTCTAAATATTAAGAGAAAATAGGTACCAGAAGTCATGATTTTGTTCACGATCTTAATTTCCTACATATTCCTATTGTTTATTGTATTTGTAAAGTTGTCAATCACACACTCTCATTTATTTTTAGTTCATTGTAACTGGTGCTTCAAGTTCGGAACCCTTAAGTGTGTTTTTCATCTTTATAGTTCTCGGAACTAAGTAAAACCATAATTACCAAGTTTACGATAACAGATAACAGTTTAAGCCACCATTTATCAAAATACTTAGAAACCATATTTATTGCTGTACTTTCAGGGACATTTTAGTCGCAATATGACTATCAAATTTCATACAAACATTTAATTAGATAGCTACAAATAATTTCTCGCTTGAAATAACTAACTGTTTTACATAAAAGCAGGGTAAATTAATGTTCAATATCTAGCTTTTTGTATTCCGTTAGGTTCTAACTACAATATGGGTAGAAATATTGGTTCACCTAAAAAGATAATCCCTTCCTAAAAGAAGGGCGTGCTTAGTAAACTAACCAAAACCTAATTTGATCGATTAATCAATATTTCATTCACCTTATAAAAATATGAGACACCCACCTACTTTGCTTGCAATGTTTGGTGAAATGGGTTAGATTGCTGTATAGAATTACGATTAAAAGTGACGAAGAAAATGTTCATGAATGACCTGAGAAAGCTGCACTTTAAGAAAGAGTTCCACTTCTTTCAGACATAAGAGTCCTTAAAAAGAGTGGAAGTGTTAATTATGAGGAAACTTATTAACTATTACATCGAACTTTATGTTTAGCACGGCAACATCTATTCGTAAACTAAACTTGTTAAGCAATGCTTTTCACATTATAATTCATATTGTACCTACGTACTTGCATAGTCAATGTTCAACCTTAATATGGAAGAGCATAAAGTGAAAACAATTAGAATATTCTAAGTTTCGTCAGTGCATCAAAGATCCAAAAAAAGAAAGAATCAAAAATTAATTTAAAACACAAAGAAAGAGATAAATATTGTAAAATAAACAGTATACTAATAATGGTTACAAATTCAACAATTAAGATAAATCACACACGGTCCAACTACTCCTATATTCGACGTCCATTTTGAATGGCCGCAAATAATAAACTCCCGAAAAAGTCATCAGAAGAGTTTTAAACTTTAAAAAAATGATATTGTTTTCCTCACATTCAGTGCAAATTTATTTTTATCATCAAGAAATATAAACCATATTAAAAAAAGAGCTTTACTGAGTTTCCCAGTTTTTGATCACCGAGTGTGTTATTTTATCAGTCAGCAGCTAAAATTCAACATCCCATCACACGAAAATATTTAACATAACAAATCTTCATGTCATAGATCAGATCAGATGTTTACTCTTTTTATTCCCCCATGAAAGACTCTTTAACGACGAACTATGACCCACTCGATCAATCAAGATGACAACTCCGGAAAGAAATGAATTTGCCTTTAAATGACCGGTTATTAAAGTCAGGGAAATTTAGGCAATGGCTTTCCGATACAATTTGATACACTGTAATTTTTGTCACGAACAAAATAAAATAAGAAAAATCAATATATTCCAAAATTGTCTTGGATCTTTTCCTCGTGTGTTCAATTTTTTGGGTTTGGGGTTGTTTATTATTATTATAAAATTAAACTATGACCTACCATAATCGTTAAATTCCATGCAAACTGACTATAGGAAACAAATGTTCTCAATAATTCATAGTTACATCTCCAGGAAATATGAAGACATTCCATTCTCTTTGACTATGAAGAAGTCAGTGCTGCCTTACTGTAACATTACAGAAAAATCACTAAAAATGGATTTATGTATTTATTGGAGGGCCATATGCCCAAAAATGTTAGGTTGCTCCGGCTGTTGATGGTCAAGAACCATCTACAATCTGCTGAAATTTCTACCGACTCCAGCAAGATATTCAAAATAATGACAACAAAGTTCGTTGAAATAAATACAAGCGAAGTTTGGTTTACTCTTTTAGCTGTTTATACTTATCTTAGATTACTGGCAAACAATAACAGAGATCGAAAAAGATCCCATGTTCAAACTGAAACCACTTCTCCGATATTGATTTTTTCCTTTGGAGAAAACAGTTTTGTATTTACACGTACTTTGGACTGAGTCAATATCTTTAAGGGCTTTTGAAAAGGATGTTTGCTAAGTCTAGTACATTTATAAGCATTACAACCAGGAAATATTCTACAATTTTCAACATTTTGGTTTATACCATTTTTTGGCTTATTCAAGTGGTTGAGGAACTCTTATTATCTATTATGACAAAAACAGGTTATATTTGCATGTTTAATAGTTTATGTATTAAATAAAAAAGTTCGTAAAGAAATCTTGTGGTCAATTATCTTATTTTTTATTCGAAAAACTACGTACGTCCGTAAACGACCCAATTTTTCAATTTGAAGACAATCAAAGTTTACGACAATATTTTTTCTGATGATTTTCACCAACTTTGTTGTGTTATAACACGTTTTTCATTGTGTTGGTGATGGCTGATGAATTAGTTATCAATAATTCTTCGTATTTAATTGAAGAGTGCACATTGTCATTCAGTTTGATGACTCACGAAATATTTTTAAGCACAGACACAAAGTTAGAAGATGAACTTTAGAGAGGTTTAAGCTCAGAAAAAAAAGATCTCTTAGTTTAAAACTTTTTCTTTTATTTATTAATTAAAAAAAAATAGGAGCGATAAGTACTTTTTGCAAAAGATATGATTTTCAACCCATTTAAAAAAATTGTTTGACAGTACTACTCAATTTTGTCTAATCGAATTCTCCCGGTTTTTTCTTATCCTTAGTCTTTATTCTACTTCGAAAATGGTCGAATAAAAAGGCGCTTTAGACCATCTTAGTTATGAAATCTGTTGGTATCTCAAAGGTACCCCAAAGTGTTTTATTGATAACTACAGGTCTAACATTAATTGATATGCAATGATATTATTGTTGAAAAATTCTAATTTGCGAAAATCGATAGACAGCAGTGCTGGCACCAAGTAGAAAAAATACAAGGCGTACTAAACGGTGTTTTTTAGATCATACAGCATGTTTTTCTGATGTAGGGTTTAAAATACAACTGCCGTTCGCTACGTGGTCTAAGTCTACACCATTCGTGTAGCAAATATTCCTCGTATTTTATTAAGAATGATATCTAAGAAACAAAGAGTTTAAATTAATTACAGCGACGCAAATTTTCTTTAAAGTTAACTGTTACTTTATGAAAATGAAAGACAGTAAATTATTGTTACGCATATTCCCGTAGCAAGTCTTGGAACACCAAACAAAACTTTATATATTCTTTTATCTTTCGATAACTCTCAGTAAAGTTCTCTTTTAAGTCCCGTTTTTAGATTTTTTTCAGACATGTGTCAGTAACACATTTTTCTGCAAAGATCTATATCGCATTGAATATTACGGTAATTTTGAATTCTCCTCACTTAAAGGTATAAGAAAAGTTTTATTAAAAAAAAAACTTTGCAACTTTAAGCTGGCTTCTTTTTTCCCATTTAAAACCTCCTCTCATTCTCCACACCCGATCGATTCAAAATTCATTATGTTATTTAAATTACAACTGGCTGAGATTATTCATTCATAACACGTATGAAAAAAAGTTACTCGAAGGGTTGGCAACTATGTCCAGTTGTCACCCTTCGCAGATATCCAGCACGTACCGTGGCTTGTCACAAGTTCTTACACTTGTCTTCTCATGCATAAGTCATAAACTGTGCCACTTCTAAAGTAAGTAATAGAAAACCTCACACTCATAATATAACTTGAATTGTACCAACTTAACACTTGACCTGAAGATCGTCAGTTTTCAACAAATCGAAACAGAAACGTCAGTAGCACAGTAATCAATTTCCCCCATTCTTTAAAACACCATAAAAAACATAAATTCATTTACCGGATTACACGCAAAAACTGGTATCAAACAACAGTATGTTATGAATACACGTCCAGGTGTTCCACGAAATGGTGGTTACAGCTTATTAATTTGTCGTGCGACTTCTTTTTTAACGAAGACACGGTTATTTGCATGAATTAGAAAACCGAAATGAACGAGCCACGACGGAACAAATATGTACCAAAATCGTGCCAGCAAGGTCGGAGTTAATATGACATCAGTTACCATCTTCGACCGGAAGTTTGCAAATGGAACATGTCGTTAAAACAGCATTTTTTTACTGACGGTAATGATTTCACAAAATTTTTGAGTTAATTTCAAATTCACGGCTGGTGTGATGGAATTAAAAAAAGGTGATTTGACGTGGCATAATGAAACAGGTATCATTCTTAAGTTTTTTAGGTCGTTAGTAAAATATTTACATCATGTTAATTATTAACTAACCGTACGTCGTGGTAATTCGAATGGCTATTACCGGAAATAACGACTTAAATATTAAATAAAGCAATAAGTTTGTTGACTTAATTAGTTGGGGAATCTTGATGGGGAAATAGTCTCTTATATTGCTTTAGAAATGACAAACTTACGATAGATTAAATATACAATAGGGAGCAAAACTGAAGACGAAAGAATGGAAAATATGCAAAACTTGTTGCAAATTATCTTCAGAATGCATTCAGGCAGCTCGACGTTTAAATATATAGTATGAATAATTTTTGACTTATTTCTTTAGTTATAATTCTACTGTTTTTGTGGTTTCTTTTTTGTACATTTTTAATTTTTTTAACTGCTTTGAAGAATTCGAATGCTTCAAATTAGTTATCTTTTTTATGTTCATTTTATTTGATTGATTATGATTGTGAGGGTAGAATCAAGCGTAAACAAGCAACAAAACGTACGAAGACATATTCACCAAATTATTGCAAATTGTCCAAAGATACGACAATAAAACCTTTAAATGGTCTAGATATTTCGATTTTCTATATTAGACCTTTTAAATTTTCTTTTTCTTCGAAACCTGTTCATTTTTCGTTTTTTTTTTTAGAAAATTTTAATTTTTCTTTTTTTTTAAATTTAACTGGAGGATTTATGTCTCTTGAATTCTTTGATCCTTTGAAACCTTCAGTTTCTCTAGATTGTCTATTTTGTCTAAATACTTTATATTTTTTAGATTTTTTGGATGGTTTACATGCTTTCAAATCGTTTTATTCTTTAAATGCTTTGATGTTTTTGAACTATTCCTTTTTCTTGATTTTTTAAAATTTGTGGATACTTTAAACGTTCAATACCTTTTTTGGATTCTTTTGTATTCGTTGTACTTCTGTATTCGTTTGAATTGTTTATTTTCTAAATTCTTTTTGATTAGAGTTCTTTGTTAAATTCATATTCTTTGAAATTTTGTTTTTATAGACAATTTCAATGTTTCTATAGTTTAGATGTTCTGAACTGTTTAAATTTTTGATACTCTTTGGTTCTTTCGATCTTTATATACTTTGAATTGCTCAGATTTTTAACATATTCTTGATGCTTTAGTTTTGCGATAATTTTAGATTCTTCAGATTATTCTTTGTACAATAATTTTCCATTTTTTTGACTACTTGAATGGTTGGAAACCTAAATTTATTACATTTTCTCTAGATTCTTTACATTTTTAAAATACTAAGATTCTTTGAATTTGTTTTTAAACCTTTTAGATTCTCTACATCTTTAAAACTTTTTATGATGATTGGATTTTTTGAATTCTTTATATTCTTTACATTCTTTATATTCTCTCGCCTAAGTTTGTTTTTAAAGTCTTTGTATTTGTTGCAGTGTTATATTTCAAAAACTTTTTTTTAACTTACATGAACTTACTACTGCCGCAAAAATTCCCTAAGCTATCCCAAAACGGCAATTTTGAAGATGCTAAAAATGTACTAGAAGGCTGTAAAGTGATAAAATATGGTAAATAAAACCGGCAGTACAGGATAGGAAAAAACATCTAGAAACATAATTAGTTATTTACTATTTTATTTTAAACAATATACCGGTAACTCTTTCCTGAATATTAAAGAATAATTTTAGCAACATAGATAAGCTACGCTTTTTTAACCTCAAATTCAGATAATGAAGTTTATTGAATCGTTCTGTATATGAAATAGTATTACTCTCCATTTTCCGACAACAAACCTTACAGGACGTATGCATTTGTTGAAGTTCTAGACCGTAAAGTCGAGTAAGTACTTAGCACCCACTCAGATTTTCTAAAATAACTTCCGTTCATTGTTGTGATTTTACCTGTCGTAAAAATGGGCATTATGTTGCTACGCTTAAGAATTGTCATGACCCTTAATTTAAGTTAATCAAACGCTGTTTTAATACAAATACATAAAGTTATAGTGCCCGTCATATTGGAAATTGTTTGTTTATTTGTTTAATTATTTAATAACCATTAAAAGGTAAGAGTCCTATTTTTTAAACAACGTAAACAATGATTAACCTCCTATTCTATTCTGGTCTTCTCATTTTGCATCAACTTTTTCTTCATATCTGTTAGTTCTTAATGATTCCAAAGCGTGTCATTAAAAACTACGAATGTTCTTAATGTTCAGCCTAATTTTAATAAAATTAATAATACATTTTTTGGACTTTTAATGACCGGTGGTTCAATCGTTAATTATCGCTAATTGAAAGTTAAACGTTAACTGTTGGAAGTTAACTAACGATTAAATAACCGACCCTTAAAAATCACACAAACCCTTAAATGGCCACTTTAAGAAACTTACATCTCACAATTAAAGTCATTATATATTCATGATCGACTAGGATCTCTAAAACGTTGATAGCAATAGAAGAAGTTCAATACGCCTCAACACTAAACATCAGTTAGATCAAAGATATGCTTAAGAGCTTTCAATACATCGTGTAGTTAAAATCCTTGAGTCCTTGAAACAACAAGAAAGCTTAGTTGGATGGAGTAGGAACATTACAATGATTTCAGACAGTTTAGGTGTATGAATTGTTATGACTTTTTTGGTGCAGTATCATCCTGCTAGTTCCTTTTTTCTTTAGTGAAAGAAGGAAATAGAAATTTAATTAATTAAAGGACATGGGTTCAAATCTCAAAATTTGTTTATAAGAGTCACAGATTTAAAAATGTAAAATTTAAGAATCTAAGTATCGTAAATTTGGGTTCTGGGAATTTTGGGTCTATTAATTTAAAATGTAGAATTTGAAAAGAATCTAGGCGTCTTTAAAATGGGTTCTGGATATTGTTAGGAATTTAATTAAACCTAACTCAATCCCTTAATAAGATTTGAAAATCTCAAATTTTAGACTTAATCTACGAATGTTGTTAAAGATTAATTAAAAAAAGCATAAACTTTATTTTTAGAGTTTATTGAAAACAATACGAAATACTGATATTCACATTAGAAGTATTTTAATTTTGTCATTTTATTTCTTTGTATGAATATTTTACATAAAAATCGCAACAACAGCAAGGTTGTAGATTTTTTTTATATTGGCAACGTTATTTTTTATCGTAAGGAAATAATGTACATAGTGTACTTGTTAATTTTCAGAAAATAAGAATCAAAATAGATTTTTAGTTACGTGTGGCTAATTAGTAATTATGGTGGCGAACCAATTTTTAAAATAATTGTAGATTTTTATAGAATTTATAAATTTCATTAATTTTTCTCGACTCTCTTAATTAGATAATCTAAAATACAACAACTGAAAACGTGTGAATCTAAAATTTAAACTCTAGTATCTGAGAATTTTAAGTTCAAGAACTACGGTATAAAAACTGTCTCTAAGTGTTAAATTTTAAAAAAAAGAAACATTAAAAGACGAAAGAATCTGATTGTGAAGGTTGAGACTCTGGCAACTTTACATCTGAAATTTTATTTTCTGTAAAAAAAATGTAGTACCTGAATCTATCAAAATTGGATAAAGTACAAGATTAAAAAAACAAAAAAAATCTAATATTTTAAAATTGTGGGTCCAGAAAAAGATGAGTTTAGAAAACTAAGAATTTCAAAATTAGTTTCTGAATTTAAAAATAAATGTAAATGTATGTAATAAATAAAAATTAAATGTATATGCAAATGTAAATGTATAAATTATCAAAGGATATCCAAATTTAGATTCCAGAAAGTTTGGATCTAAGCATTTAGAATGTAGAAGTTAAGAATTTATGATAAGAACATCTAGAACGTCAGAATCTTTGAAATAAGTTTCTCACACCTTATACTTTTTAATTTTAAAATTCTAGAATTCCGAATATAAAGAATACTGACCTGAAGAAATTCAAAATTACACAATCATATTACATATTGCCAAACTGTCATATAAATTAAAAATCAGGCTGTGTCCACCGCAATTCAGATTTCTTATAAACATCAGCTGAAAATAAATACACCAAAATATGTATAGAACTAGAACGACCGCTTTATTGAAATACGAATACTAGAGCTATAAATATGTAGAATTAATTAAAAATATGATTCGAATTATTTTTACACGCTATTTAATTATTTATGTACTAGCTGCCTAAGTATATGCTTGATAAATTTACAGAAATAATCGTTAAAGGCATTTTAAAAACCCCCGCGTTAAAAAAAAAACTTCCATATTTTTGTATAAAAAAATGCAGTTTAAAAATATAATAAAACTTTACTGTTAAAAAAAAGTCCGTCAGTAGATCAAAGACAAAATAAAATCATGTAATAAAAATTATAACGTAAAGGCTGGCGCCGCAGTCTAAATTAACATTTACATGCGATATGCGATACAATGCAGCAGTAGGTACTTTATTATAATAATTACTTACGGGTCGTTGAACCATTAATTTGAGATCTTTTATCACATTAACAAAGAAAAAAGGACAGACATAGCGAAAGTGAGACGACAGAAAATGTGAAGTTACGTACGACTATGCACCTTTCCTTATTCCATAAAAGAAGTAATTTTAACCAAAACGAATAAAAAATTAATACAAGATTTAATGAAATTCGTGTCGCCGGTAGTTTCATCAATGAAAGTAGATTTTGAATGAACAGTTTTGTAGAAAGAAATGGAGAATGCTGTAGTTTTTTTAATTCTCAATGAGATCGCCGCGTGATCTCACTTTTTTTTTGCAGATGGTCCGTACCACAAAAAAATGAATAGAAAAAGTTACCTTCTTGTCATCCTTGGAAGTTTCGGCTCATCGCGTGCAGATAACTAATGCGAATTTGTGAAAATTAACAATGTTAGGAGCACTTCGAGGCACTTTAAAAGCGAGATCAAGTGAAAAAAATTGCAACAGGATCGAGAGATGATAACATGAACACTACGGCAGCAAATTGCGATGGAGGGAAAGCAAAACAATTTACTGCAACGGATGCAGGAAAAGCGCAAAACCGTCGACACTTCCGCTTTGTTCGGTGCTGTTCCGTAGTGAATGGTAACGTAGTTTTCGTCGCAAAATGTGGACGTCACACACGCACTGGACTGTTTATTTGACTTGAAAACGTCATCTACATACGATCATGTGGTGTTATTGTTCGGTGTTGTAGTATACTAATAATGTGCACGTCGCGAAAGCGACGGTGCAGGATAACGAATTCGAGCGATTTTCTGCGTTACCATATTGTTATTTGTGTTGTCTAACCTTTAACGTCGGAAAAACGACCAATCTAAGCTAGAAAACAGAAAATTTCTACCGAAAATGCAAAAGTCGTCAGGTTTCGTCCAAAACTTTTCAACCATAAACACCACCGTACTCACAAATATAAAAAAATACAGAAATTTGGGTTAAATCGAATTTAATTCTAATTGGAAAGCTAAATTTAGGATACTCTGTGTTAGCACAAAGCCAAAAATCAATTCATCATTATCTTAATTGTGATAAACTTTGCATAAGAGGCTAGTTTTTTTAAATGCTCTTGTACATACACATGTACATACAAAATGGTACAACCAATGTCCGCTGTACCTTTCAACAGATCGCCTTATCTTTAAAACATCAAAATCAGGGTGATAACTGACCACTATCTCCACGTTTCTAGCTGTATAAAATCAATACGTCTTGACTAAACATCAATCGCCAAAATCAAAGCTTAAGAGCTTTCTATACAACGTGTAGCTTAAATCAGAGCTTAAGTAACAACGAGGAAGTTTGGATTGAAGCAGGAACATTTACGATGAATTAACTCAATGTAAAGTGGAATAACAATTCACAAGCTTTTTAGTTTCATTGTATTCCATTAAGATGTTGTCGATTCAATCGTTTTTCGGACTCTTGTGACTCATCCCCAATAAATATGAATTTAACGAAAGCAAAATCAAGAAAATTAGGCCAGAAATGGACAGCTTTCTAACAGAATAAACGGCTTAGACAGAAAGAGCATTTTTCTAGTTTACGATAATTTCATAAAGACCACTACCAAAAATAAATAACAATATCGTGCTGTATGTTCGTGTTAATCGATCTGTTCGCATCGTCTGCGTTCATCAAAATCAAAACATTTTCCAGATTTTGCTGAAAAGTTAAAGCACTACTCAAATTAGGAGTTAAGGCTACAGCATCGTCGATTTATAACGAATTTTAGAAATCGCAATAGAATGTAAAAATTGGATCCTAAGAAATAATAACACCGAAATTCATTGTTCCTAACATTGGTCGTTGAGTTTATTAAGATATCAAGCAAATAAATCATCAAGTTAAATCTATGAGACCAGACTTGGTTTTTGGATGGAGCTTTCGCCAAATTCTAAATGAGCTTCAAGCATAGTTTATAAGCGGTATGTTCATGTGTTAGATATCTATTGCATAAAATTACTTTGTTTATTTTTACTTTTACTTTGATCTAGCATTAAGAAATTCAAGTATCAAAATAAAGTTAGAAATATGTACTGTATTCATTTTGTACAATATTTATTACTTTTTACAATGGTGAACCCGCATATCACTTCGTTCTTACCATGAAGAGCTAAAAATAAAAACTAGCGTAAAAAATTAATGCCTGTAGTTTTTCTGCTCAATAAAATAAGCGAACAACTTAAAACAACAAAAACTGTCTGGAAAAAAGTCGCTATTTCCGTATTAAAACACGTGTTCGAATCATTCTCACTGCCTTTGTGACAATAATAACTCATTAAATATAACTTTACTGAATTGAGAAAAAAAATGTACACGTTCCGCTCGTTTTATATATTTGAAAATAATACTTATAACATATATATATATAATGTCGTTATTACCTCGTATCTCGCAGGAAAATAAGTAATTAAGCATAAAACGGTAACAATGCAACTAATTATTTACCACCAGATTTACAAACAACTTCATGATCTAAACTCGTACACTTGGATTATTTTTAAACTGGAAATGTAGGGATTTGAGCACATGAAATACCCTAAAAGTTATTTCTGGCAACCGAAAACATACTTCAAAAGTAGCCATGGTGCTTTAAAATAGGCGGAAAAATATTTCTCTATATCTATTCCACTTTCCACTGCATCGGAAAAGTTTTACCAGTTAAGTTTATACTTTAACTTTTACCTCATTTTTCTTCTTCAAATTAAAATACACAGTAAGTTTAAAAGTTCATCTCGGCATCAAGAATCTTGATATTCTTCACTGTGCATAAAAAAGTACACAATCAGAAGAGAGTGATTATTTCTGTCAGCAAGCCTATACTCCCGTTATGTGTATTCATGGTAACTCTTGCAGACTGTAGACACAATTTAACTACCAGTTTATAGATATCCTGCCAAGAAAATGACAATGAAAGTGTTTTAAAAATAATAAAAGTTCTTGTTTGTTTCAATAGTTCTCAATAATATAATAATTGTTTCGTCTAATGTATTTTTACAATATCTATACCTACAAAGTCAAATTTCCATAACATGAAACTACAGTTTTTGGTTGATTTTATCAATGAACCGCAAATCTTGTAAAATTCGTGTCCAAATTTATGCAAATTGCACCGTTTAGCATATCCAATGCAAAACTACACCATTTGTTATTTTAGTGTTGTTTTAGTTCAACTTTAACGTTGTTTTTCTAAAAAAGATAAGTTTAATAAATTCAAAAATAAAATGGTCGTTTAGAAACACATATATCGAAATTAAGAATGAAATCTAATATTCACGTTTTAATTGATTTCTTCGGCATAAAATTCAATTTGCTGTTTATAAGCTTGAAATTGATTACCTACTTTCAATTTGTAACCGTAAAATTTGCATTTTGGCATTTTTTTTTAACAACTTAGTCTTGTTAAATTAGTGGTGAACTTAAACTGTCGTTTTTTTGTAAACCTGGCCTAAATTAAATAAAGATTCAATACAGTTAATAGATGCATAAAACTAAATTTAGTTCTCCTTGTAGTAAGCTCGTGAAAGAAATACATTAATTTTTATAAGAGCTACATCATTAAAAATTAGTTTAAGTTAGCCGAGATTTATCAATGGTTGCCGCAAGTCGTGCAGGACAAGATTTCTATACTGTACTGAAGAAAACTTAGTAGATATCATTAATCAGTCCACTGTCCGTGTGTTAAACTTCCAAGACACTTACTTGAACACATTTTATAGAATGATCAATTGTAAAATTTAGTAAATATACTGCCCGTATTATTTTGAACCAAATAAGTTTCAAATATCATTAAGGAGAAACAGTAGACGTAAATACATCTTAAATTCTCTCAGAAACTAAGGAAATCACTCTGCAATTTTAGTTTTTTACGAAAATAATGTGTGTCTGTTTAGACTAATAATTCTACGCAAATGCTAAAATTATAATTGATAATTTAATTCCCTATACAAGTTAATCGTTTTTCAAGTCAATAAAATCAAATTACTATTCCTTTAAGCTCAAAAAATAGTATACGAAAATGTGACATTGTATCAAATTTTGCATAATATGAACTCTCTGCTTCCTTGGATTCTTTTGATTCTTTCAATTCTTCGGATTATTGCACTTCACGGTTTTTAGAATTTTTGGATCCCTGAAATCTTTTTTTTTATTTGGCGGGATTCTTAGATTTCTTTGGACACATTGCACCAATTCTGAGCTTTAAATTTTAGACTATTTTAGATCTTTTTACATTATATTGTAAATATAATCTAAATCTTCAAAAGTTCAAAATTTTTAAATCTCTAATAGATTTTTTAGATTCTTTATATTTTCTTAGACTGACCCTTTGTTTCCACCTGTCTCTGCAATCTTTAGATATTTTTTTTAATTTTTAGATTTTTAAAATTCCTTCAGATCGTTGTATTTTTTAAATTCTTCGATTCATTAGATTCTTAGCACTGTTTTAAAGCGTGAACTTGAATGCTTTCGATATTTTTTAGAAAACTTTTTAATTTTTTTAACTGCATTCTTTAACTTCTTCACACGTTCTGGGTTCTTGTGATTCTATAAATCTTTTCGATATTATTTAAAATTACCCTCAAAATTTTTGTGGCAAATTGCAATCTCTTGATTGCTTTTGATTCTCTATATTTTTTGAGGTTCTCCCTTTCATCTCTTTAACGCCTTTGAATTCTTGATCCGCTAGAATGGTTATAATTTTCAAATACTTATTTGTACTTTTTGTATTCTTGTTCCCTAAATTTTCTAGCTGTCCTTCACACCCCTTCTGATTAATTTAGTTTCTAATTAAATTGTATAGTTACTATTTGTAATTATACGTTAAAGTTAATTAAATGTGATGCAAATGACAGCTAGAGACATACAAATTCAAATAATAATTTCAAAGGATCTATAAAATCGAAATTTTCATCATATTTGAAAATTCTAAACAATTTAGAGAATATGTCCTAAAAAGCAAACAAGTGTCAATCTTTTAGATGCTTTAGATTTTTTAAATTCTTTCTAGTTTTCAAACATGTTTTTTTTAGATTCGTTAGATTTCATATGATTTTGTTAGACCATTTAGTTTCTTCGTAATTTTTGTACCTATTAAATTCTTAGATTTTCTGAATTCTACAGGTTTTCTAAATTCCTTAGATCTCAACATTTTATTGACTTTTACAGTAGATATGCAATTCTACACAAAATGTAGAGAATGCAATTTATACAGTGGACAAAAATAATAATATTTAATACTACTTTGCATGATAATTTCTTCCTTAACAATTTAAAACTCTTTTTATCTAATTAATTTGGCTTTTTATTTCTAAGTAATTATTTATTTAACATTTTTGATCCACTTGTGTTATTTACTAAAATAGCTGCAGAAAAACACATTAAACTTTCACTAACTTTTGGTACAAGTCAAAAGAATCGAATAAGCAAACATCAATCATCATTTGTATGTTCTTAAAATTCAATGTAAATTAAGATTTTTATTTGAGTTGGTTATTCAAATTTTATCACAACTTTAAAAACGTTTTTCTCCACCCCCAATCTGACAGACGAGATGATGAAGAATATTCTGAGACTACACAGTTTGGAGTACTTCAGAAGTATAAATAAGAATATTTATTTCAATAAAACCTATTTACATGACCTAAACTAATATTTAAAAAATGTATACTTCGCATAATTAAAAATCTTGCATTAATTTTTGTTATTCTACGAAAGTTAAATCGCGAAAACACGGCTTTACACAATACTGAAAAATTTGTAAAAACATACATATTCGACACTGGCGATTGGCACGTATAGTATTTCTTAGAATTAAATTTGCTTCTTTTTCCAACTATAAAAATTCTCGCAATACACCCACCGTCTCAGCTCGCTGCTTTTCACAACCTTATGTTTATCAAAAAACTGTGTCCGCTCTTCGTTTGAAATTATCCCATGTCATCCAGCGTGAGATCAGCTTCTCGTCAAAACGTTAAAAAGCTCGCTCTCTTTCCAAGCTCGAAAACAAGTTCGACGTTTTTCGGTTGAGAATTTTGGGACTGCTTCGGCTTCCGGCATCACAGTTTCGCTTTCATTTGCTGCCCCGGCAACAGGGATCACGAAAAAATCAATACGCTAGCGAGGAGAGCATTGCTGCGTGCCACCGCCGAAATGTTGGTGTGTGAAGAATATCATTTCATGCTCATTACAACCTTTTTTTTTTTCGTTTCTACTTTATTATCGTTTTTAGTTTATTGACTTGGCGCGTCGAGGACGTTTGCCTTTCTGCAAAACTGCAGCAGTGGCGTTGACTTCTCGGCCGAAAGGGTGAATGAATCCGATAGAGAGATGAACGTGTAATTACTCTCACGTGGCTAACAGTTTAATCGAAGAGACTAAAAAAAAATGTGTTGGAGGGAAAGAGAACGAGAATCATGTATTCGTGGGTGAGCTTTGGAGTGGCAAGCTTCGAGCTTTTCGAACATGTTTCGTATTCAAATTAATTGTAAATTTTGTTTACTGGCAACTTCTACAAACAGATATTTAGCTACACACAATTTTGGTTGCCATCGCGCTAGTCGCAACAAAATGTATCTTCATTTTTTATTTGTAACTATTCCAAAGTAATTGCGTGGGACAGACTGATAAATATCTGTAATTGGAATAAGTTTAAAAATCGTGAAGACGTAGTGAAGATCGTAGTAAGCAATTAAAAGCATTTTTATCAAAATTGACCCTTAAGTCATATAAATTTCTAGTGAGCTGAGAAAACTGACTCCGAACTTTGATTTGCGAGAGTGCAGGACAAAGTTGGAATTATCAGAAGCCATAAGAGGAAAAATCTTTTGACAGTAACAAGAAGATATCCGAGCACGAACCATTTTTCTCTTTCAGTCGGCACCTATTATTATTCTCAGAGCTCTAAACTTCTTTTTACGTCGTTATTGAACCCAAATTAAGGATGTTTGTGATTTTAAATGGCCACGGTCTGTATTAGTAATCGCCCTTTAAATCGAACGCTTTATTGTCGAAAACGGAGTGAGTTTGGCCTCGTAGTTCGTGCAGCCGGACGTGGGTAAATAGAGCCCCGAGGGTGAAGAATTCCTAGAAGTATTTAACTGCCGAATTTCAGTTGTGAAGGCGCCCCCTCACTTTTTTCAGGGTTCGTTTAGCCGCAACAGAAAAGAGCCCAGTTCAAGGTCAGGTCCGCACCCCTGCACGTCCAATACACATTACGATCTGGCTGTCCTCTTCGGCATCGCACCGACCACGGAACCGACAAAGAGATGAGAATACGGCGTTCTTGGGTTTAATTGTCTTGCCTTGTGCATTTCGTACATATTATAAGGGAGCAGCTGCGAGGTGGGCCAACGCACATTCATCAGACAAGCAACCAGCGGCTCTTTAGACACACGCCACCAGTCACCTGCCACTTGGCACGAGCTTCTTCGCAGAGAAACGGACAGAGAACAACCCATTTTATTTGATATTGGGTTTCAAAACAGGATCGCTATGAAACGAGCTGACAATATTCGACCATCCTTAAGAATACAGAGATACTTGCTGTTAAATGGATGCGAAGTGGAAGCGATCGATAATGCACTCTGCTTTTTTCATTTCAATCAAATGGTATCTTCATTTAAAGTCGAAAGGAAATTCTAGCAATCATTAGTACGAATAGAATACGTTGATAAAGGACGTCAGGTTTTTATCTTTATAATTTTACCCTTTGCCAGATCATAGAGGAAATTGGACAAGTTCGCAGTGGATCAATCCAGTCATTCAAATTGATTATTATCTTATAATATACGAGTAGAATCGTGGCTGGTGTATTTTCGAGATGACGAATGTTTAAAAATCCATACATTCCCAAACATTCAAAGGCAAAATTTTATGCCAGTCATGCAAATAGCCAAAATGTATGTATGATTAACTGGTTTTATGATCACACCAAAAAGAACATAATATAATAATAGGATCATAATTTCGAAGGATACATGCTACATAATTAGAATTCTGTTCATTCCAATACGAGACAATTATATGTAATCAGGTTCCGAAAAGCATGAATAATACACAAATATAAAACCAAACAAATAATTCCCAATGTATCATCAGAAACTGGGAATGATCAAAAAAGGCTAGTATCAATAAAAAAGTCTTATAGTAACTGATACGTCTTTAGAATTATACAGGAACTTCTAATACTAATACTAATTATTATCTAGAAATACAATGATCTTTCATGACAATTTTTTAATAGGAAAAGTAAACGGGCAACTAACTAGTAAAATAAAATGGAAAATGCAAAAGAAACAAATTTATCATCTATGGGTCTGCAAGTTCTTTAATTGCCTGCTTTTCGCTAATTAAGGATTAACCATAATGAATAAAAATGTTGAAAAATAATATTATTTTAATGCATTAGTTTAGATTTATTTTTATTTTGGGTGAATAATACAGACACCTAAACTTTGGATATACACAATATTTTGAATATAACAAAATTCCAAAAAGATTTAGAATCACAATTTTCATATCTTTTTTATTTAGGCATAAGCTCACCTTACCGCCTCGTAAGAGTAACCACTGCTATTTTATATTAAACACAAAAGCAATCCTAACATTAAACTAGAGCTGAAACTTTTGTTTCAAAAACATACACATTGATAGTCTTTCCTTTATTTCCTTTTACCAAACTTGTTAATAATAATGTTAATTCGACATTTTCCTATACACTAGATCTTTGTGCACAAAAAATGCAAGAACAACATTTTAAATTTGTTCTTTCTTTCATTCTAACTAGCGAAACAAATTTGAAACAAGAAAACTGACCGATACTGATTCGTTGGGAAAAATGGTTTCAGCCGACAATTCCTTAGGTTTAGTAACTATTTTTAACGTCAACATTTCAATGGGTACAGGGGCAATGTGGGTGTAACAAAACCGTTCCAAAGTATTTTAAGACCATACTCTTGAATTAGTGAGGGTCCTTTCGTTTTCAAGAACGAAAAATCGAAAATTATAAGTATCACAAACTGGGGACTCCATGTCCAGGAACAAAGTGTCAATTTGTGAGTTTACAGAAAAAAATGCCTCAGGAATTATTTCTCTACTTTGAATTTCCATAAGATTTATAATTCACACGTTTTAACATTTTTAAATTCATAATTATACGGTTCCAGGACGTTTTTTTCCAATTTTGTAAATAGACAATTTTTGGCTAAACAAAAAAAGGAAATGACATGGACTAAGAAATAATTAAAGTGCATTTTACATTGAAAGATGCTCAAATGAGAGGAGCATTTATTGTAAATAAAGCGTTTCAAATATTTCCCTATTGAACAAAAATTAAACATTCCAGGTACAAAGAATGATTGAAACATTTTTACGACATAATGCGATGATATTAAAGAAAATGGGGCACCCGTTTTTGATGTGAAATGCAACCTACAAAGAAACAAAACTATGCGAAACAAACTTGATATAGTTATAAGAATGATCAGTAAAAAATGAAGATAAATTTGTACTCGTATTTTGTACGGTACTTATTTACAAAAAGTGTATCACTTAACAGTTCAAATTAATTTTCAGGTGCAACTTGAATATGAACAGTCTTCCATTTTCCGTCAAAATTTTCATGAAAAATGAAAAAATTCTCACAGGAAATTTAAGAAAACGATTTTCTGTGAAGATTTTTTGGAAATTTCCAATGACAATATTCTTATGGTTTCAAAGGTTGTACCATTTTTTTGATTTTGGTTCAAATATCACTTGTTAGTAAGATTTCACAATAAAGATAAATATTTTTTTTAACTTCAAGATAAATTTTTTATTTATATCTATAGCAGTTTGTACAGTAAAATGGAATAAAAACGTTAATCGAAAAAATGTTCAAATATACATCTGTAGTTTTCATAAAACAAATTATATTTCTTCAGGGAAACACATGGCAGGTTTTTTTTTGCAATGTTTTTTGCAGAATGTACAAAAACTTAATTTCTAAAACGAGAAAAGTTTCCAGAGACTCAATTATTTATTAAGAGAAGAAATATATGCAAATCCCTTATTATCAGTCACAAAAAGAGCATAGCTTTTAAAAAGACATTAAAAATCTTTTATTGCTGATACAACAAATGATAAGATGCTTTAAAAAAGTTATGCTTGTTGCAAATTTGATATTCATCTTGACAACAAAATTTAAAAGTTAATAAAACTGATTCTCTTTCAAGTTAAAACATTCATAATATTCTAACAGCTTTCAGTTTTAAATGTATCTACCTACACATTATTTACCTAAAATGTATGCCGCTTGAATTGTTTTAAAACCTTTAAAAGTATCGAAGAATTCATTTTCATGTTATTTTCAACTTCGTTCTAACCTTTTTTAATTTTTGTGCTGATATAAGTGCAAATAACAAACATGATAAAAATAACCACAATTCTGTCCGTAATACGTTAAAAATATAAGTTCATTAAAATAATATAGTTTGTTGTAAATCGTATTAACATAGAATCTGTTTAAAAATGAGGCAATGCACATACCCATTATAAAGTACCTTTTTTGACTTTTTACCATTTTAATAAATTACAAAAATCTGAACTCTAATAATGCGTATGGATATTTTACTTTGCTTTGAAAAGACCTTAATCCTTAAACAGGATTAACACAGGCTTACAAATAAAACAGCAAACAAGGGATAAAATGTGAAAAATCATTTCTCGATCAAAAAAAAATTAATCAATTGCTTTATGGAAGATTGGATAAAATCCGTTTGCAAGCTTAAGTTTTCATTTGGAAAAACAATATTAAGATTTTTCAGCTCAACCGAGATTAAAAATAATTTCATCTTTAACAACCATTTTTATCCGTTTTAATCCTGATTTTTTGCGAAGTGTGAACAAACGTACATTTACTGCACAAAAATGGTGAGAACATCGAAAATATATTGTTAAAACCACCGCTTGAAAGAATTGGCAGGAAATGGTAAAATGAAACGACTACAAACAATAAAAATCTCCATAAAAAAGATAGCAAATTTTAATTGGGTGTTATGATATGGCGGAAAAAAAAACTAGCACCGTGTCCTAAAAAAAACTGACCCTTCCATTTTTGCAACAATTTTACATAATTTGCGAAATTGATAGCTCTAGAAATATGTGAATCTTTCTCTAACAAGTACTTTTATTTCGATAAATTGCTGTTGGGAAGACCGAGAGTACTAGAAATGTTCCAACAAGATAATAATTATTATTTAATTACGGCAACATACAATTGGCGATTATTATCACTTCATTCCATCAGCAACGTAGGTGGCAATTCGCATAACGAGGACACCATCTTTCTAATATCAGCTTCCATCTTGGGTCGTCTACATGAATCGAATAAAAAAAATCACCGTGAGAAAAATGTCCGACGCGGTATGTGAAGAATTTGCCTAAAAGAAAACTAGTGAACGGTAGACTCGACAACTCCGGAATCCGGATCAAAGCGAAAGATTGCAGTCATCAGTTACGAAGAAAGGAGAAGATAAAAGCAGTGGACAAAAAATCGTCTACAGATTTAAGAACTAGATTTCTTACTTTGTTCTGGGGCCGCTCATAAAAATATTGGTCAACTTCCGGATTTATCAATCAAAAATGTGAAATCAGTCAATAAACACAGCTCGCTTTACGTGCGGTACACTTGTCACAACCATGCGTAGAGTAAAGGGGGGGCCAAAATATGGGTATACGCATGTGGTCGCTGGAATGCAGTACGAATCTCGTCTTGGAATTTACAATTGCCAGGCACAAAACTTTTGGAACTTGATAGGCGAAAAGATGGATTGGGTAAGCAAATCGATTAGAATTGGAAATTGTTCGGAAATATGATGAGGTTTCCGGTTTTATTGATTTAACGAATTGAGTGAGACTTGATCGAGAAAATGGAACAAATCTAATCCATTCTTGAAATTCTGTGTCTTGTAAAACTATCGATTACAAAGTTCTGAACAGATACCAAACATGGTTAAAATTCCCTTCTAAATTACATGAACAATCAGACCGTTTTTAATTTCTTCACCCTAAAAAAACAAAAATGAAATATTACCTACCATGATTCGATATGTAGGTCGCAAAATCTCAAAATCAGCTATCAACGCAAATTAATGTTATAAAAATGACACCAACAGCTGTATAAGTGGCAGCTTTATCTCCCCACAATATCGGGCGTTGGGTTACCATTTTTTATTATCAAAGGTACTAAAATTTGTGCACTTGTCAGATGCGATAATAAGTCCTTGGCCAAAAAAGTGGGAACTTATCAGTTCTTGTTGAACATAGCGCTTTCCTTTTTCTTGTGCTTTTTATGTCGTTTAATCTGAAGTTTGTCCACACTAAGCATACAATAAAGAAGTTTGTATTGATTGTTTTTGCTGGCTATTCAACCTTCATGAAAGACTTGTCGGATTGTCCAAGCAGTTTGGAAACGAAATAAAATTGATTTCTGGTTTATTAAAATAAATCAATTTTCATTCAATAATTCCATGCAATAAATTATAGAAAAGTAGATGGATACCCGAATTTAAGATAAATAAATAATGTACATTATTAAAGTAATATATATTTTGACAATTTTTTGGTAAATAACTAAGTTATTTAATATACCAATTATCGTAAGCAAAATTTAAGCGGAGAGTAACTGGACAATTTCAAAAAAGCTTGTTTCAATAAAAAAAAACTTAATAATCTTATAATTCTGCAAAAATTAATCAGAAATGTTTGATTGAAACATACATAAAAAAAGTTTTGTTTAAATATTGATTAACTAAAAAACAATTGTATCTAAATAGAATGAAAAATTACTAGCTACTTTAGAACTGACTTATCGAAAACGATATAAAAAAAGTTTGTAAGCATATTAAAAATGAAAATTAAACTGAACACTGCATTTCCATTAAATTTACATAAAATAAGCTTACCCTTACTTTAAAAAGCAAATTAATTTTATTTTTATGCTACAATTTATTATGAAAATGTATGCATAAATTAGCACTTCTTTTTTAAAATATGTTTATCTCTGATTTGTCTGCCTATTTATAAAAAGTGAAAAATTATATCATATGACGGTGCCCACAATTACCAAATGTAAAGAAAACTGAACGAGAAAATGCATTAAATTTTAACAAAGGCCTCCCAAAACGGAAAATGGACAGTACACAAAAATATATAAATCTGTGTGCCTATAAATTAAGCAGGAATACGTATTAAAAAAAATATGTTTCAGTAGTTTTCTTTTTTTTTAATAAAGCGTAAAAATGTAAAATTTTGGTGCGGCTAGTACCAACTGATAATTGTATCTTCTACTGATATATTTTCAGCCGAAAATAATCAAATAATAAAAATTGAGGAGGTAAAAATGCCAGGCTTAATTATTATGGACGTCAACTGGATTGTTTTCATCATCAATAACTTGGCTCGAACAAAAACTGTTTTAAATTTTGCCTCTCACCAAGTAAAAGAGTAAAATGTCACTTCAAAAAGCCCTTAAAACTCAAACAATAAAAACTGGTTTTACCGTGGATGTCATTATAAAATCACCTCGCACAATGGAGCCATTTACGTGAAATACAACATTTTATTTTCCCAAGTTTCAAGTACCTGACGGTATTGAAATATTTGCGGACTACCCTCGTCAAACATTTTTCAGTTGCATTCATGAAACCATAAATCCCCAAATTCCCAAAATGCTCCCACGTCCCTCTGTGGTACCAGAAATTTGAAACTGAAAGTAACAATATGATTTTCAATTGAACCCCTCGTGATATTTAAAGTTCGAAAGCAGGTGTTATTGGTACCACGACCCTTGATTAAAACGCACTTTTTCCTTGCACGAACCGCTCGGAAATTATGATAATCGCAAACGACGATCGAGAAAGGGTCCATGGAATTTCTCACGAGTTGTTGAACAATTTGGTATTCATTCATTCGTTTTAATTATGAAGCCAAGGTCTATACACGAAAAAATCATTCGTGTATGAGTCATTTTCGCAGTTGTCCATAGATGGTAACATATATAATTCGATCAGAAAAAATGTGAGATATAGGACGAATTTGAGGCGTTCAGTATTTGAACGTGGAAATAATAACCGGTGAGCCAAAAACCCGTACCAAGGTCGCCCATGGTTCCATATGGATGAGAAGTGAGATTAGTGAGCAGATACAGCGTGTTATTATGGGTATTTCAGTGTTGACGGGAAATTAAGGAAATCGCGTACCAAAGAGATTTTTTAGACTCACAATAAACATGTTTATTTACGTTTCGTCGAGATAAACGAGGATGAACGATAAAGATGATTTATCGTGTGTCTTTAGGACCCGGAATTAAAGGAAGTGACGTCAGAAATAGTACACGCTGGGTAGCTTATTAGATGGCGTTCCAACCATGAATTAACTTTCGGTTTCATTATGGGCGCATTGTAAAGATTTTGAACAATGTCCTTTCTCACCTCGTCTCAGGTTCCTCTGCTTCATAAACCTGATCATGATCGTCAGGATCCTGCTGTTCCTGGAACTTTTCCATGTCGAAAATGTGCACTTATCACTGATATCCAAAAAGTGGAAAAAGGCAACAAACCACTGAACCACACACTCACTACACTATTTAAGCCTAATCAGTCTTTGTCAAAAACGAACAACTATTCTCGTCCACAAGAATCGAAGGAACTCAACATTAAAAAAAAAACGAACAAACATCAGCCTCGAACCGGAGACAATTTCTTTGAGCAACGGAAACTTCTCTTAACACAAAAAACAATCCGAGAAGAAATGAAAAAATCACAAAATTGTTACAACATAGCTTCTACATTGAATGAACACCATCTCCAAAAGCAACGTACAATGGGAAAAGAATAAACGAAAACAAAAAACAGACGTAAACAGACTACCGGATGTGTTGTTATTAGAGACGAAAATCCAAATGTTGCCGAAAGGGTCACTTTTGAAAGCGAAACCAAAAAGTCCTTTTCGGAAAAATGACGTAACACAACATATCACTCTAAATACGTGCTAAATGCGTACTAAGTTCATACGGAATAACGACGCTTGCTCAGTGAGGAGAAGGCGCGCCGGACACGCCTACCCCCCAGGAATCCACCTCCCCACTACTTGGAGGCGATCGAGGCCCCCACCATCGCAAAAGCTGCAAGGCTTTTACTACGAATGTGCAACGACGCCGACGCCTGCGATGCCGAACACGACGCCGTCTTACTGATATGCACCCAAGATGATACTTTATCTCGGATTCTTCACCGCTTGACGTAGATTACACATTACTCAAACATGAAAGTTCAACAGCCGGAAGCAGGGAAACGATTTTTTCAGGAAATGGGCTTTATGCTTGATAATTTAGTAATTTTTAATCCTGAACACAAAATTCTTACACGCAATTAATCAAATTTTATCATTTTGTACGTCTATTATATATTTTATTCGCGTAGCCATGTCAGATACATCACGTGCTGCTGAAGTACAAAAGCAGTTTCCAAATACTAATAAAGATTACGTGGAAGAGAGCACCAAAACCAGCATTTATATCCTCCAACCCGCCATAAAATCCATCAAAAGACAACCAGAACGTTAATAACTCTTTCAACTGCAGGTAAAGATATTTCTTCTTTTAAAAAAACCTATCCATTTCTAGACACATCTCAGTCCTGACAGCCCTCAAGATTAAAATTGGAAAATGTTCCCTACGTTTTGCAATTCTGATTGCCCCACGAAGATTTTACATCTGACAGTCCGAATTTCTGTACACGCGACATTCCTTATCCAAACCTGAATTCTTAAAGGCACAGTGTCAACTCACATTTCAAATAAAAATCTTGTCGAGCTCGTTTGAGATTATTATTGCTGAGAAAATTAACTAGATAACTTTACAGGTCGGTGGCATGCTCGTATCAATTGTTATCACAATTGACGGCACAGCTTGAAATTCCTCTTCATTGTTCATGAGTTCTTCAGCCTCACATTCACACGATCAAAAAAAGTCTAATTGAAAAATATGGGCCACATTTGATGTAGTGCAAGGAACTTAAAACATGTATAAAGATAAGTCAAAAGATCAAATTTTTAATCGTTAACTTTGAAAATATCACATGATTTTGAAAATATCCACGCTTTCTCAACAAAGTGTGTCAACTGTTAAAAGAAAGTTTCAGGTAGAATTTAAGCTTTAGTTCTTTTTTCAAGTCGTAAACTCAGGAATCTACAAAAGAATCTAATCTTAGGCTTAAGTCTACCTGCAAACTTGACCGATTTCAATCTATAGAAAAGCAAACGTGCAAAAGAAACTCCTCGAGAGCAGATGGAAGAGAAGATTAATCCAAAAGAAAAAACTTTATAGAAATTAATGCTCCATTAGCAAAAAAATATCCCAGTCTGAAGAAAAAAGAAGATAGACCCATGTTAATGGTAAATATTTTTACTAAAAATTTATCATCGGGACAAAAACAAAAATTTGATCGACAAAAAAATAAGATAAACAACAAAAAATATAAAAAATTATCTATTTGAACGCAACAACTACAAAAATTTATATCGACAATATCTACCATTTATGCCCAGATAAATTTTAGTTACACAAAATTGGAACACAGATAAGTACCTTAACTAGTCTTGGATTAAAAAAAAAGTTTTAAATGTGTTTGATGTTCTATTCTATTCTGCACATCTTAAAATTTAAAGAAATAGGTGAACGTACGCCATAAGGTTCTATTGTAGAATTACATTACCGCCATTTTTATTATTAGGTATTGAAATCATAAATGAAGCGTCTTTCAAGGTGCATTTTTACCATATAATTTTTTCTCTATCTGAGCACGAATGAAACATGGATTCTGCAATTTGTTCGGGAGCATTTTTAGACGTTTAGTTAGGTTAATTTTAAACCTTAATTACTTAACTTATCATGAGATCCCAAAATTTCACTAGCTAGTTTCTAGTTTAAGAGGACCTTAATATTTAAGGAGCTTTGGTTCTATCTAAAGTTGAAAATATAACAATAAAAAAAATTAAAATAAATCCACTCTACTTTGTTCAGTATGTAGATAGCAACCCGGTACCTCGAAGGCTAAATACCCCAAAAATTACTTACGCAGTTATAATTAGCCACAAAGTGGAACCCATTTAAGCCTTACGTTTGTTTTCGCTCCCGATCTAAGAAACTAAAAATGGAATCAACAAATTCGAAGAAACGAAGATAAATAAATGTGTAGATACAAAGCAATAACAAGGTTTATTAATAGAATGAGAAGTTACATTGTACAGTCAATAACAATGTTGAACAGAAGTCGATGGAACTTTTGCACCAATCCATAAGTAAGAAATGCAGCATTCTAACGGCCTGAAACACCCGCCCGCCTAAAAATATAGCAAATTTTAAAGACAAGCTATTTCTTACTACTACTGCCAACATTTAAAAGCTTGGAGTCAAAATCTACAGCGTGCTAAAAATCGTAAAGAAAAAAAAAATGGATGCTACATCAGTTCTTCCCAAATCCGTTACGAACCGTTCGAGCTCGCACTAGAAGAGGGTTCAGGGGAACCAAGTTTTGAAGCTTTCTTTGTCCAAACACCGAACAACTTCCTGTGTAGTGTTTAATGGCATATCCCTGAAAGACGAATTTCAAAAAGAACGACAGGTGGCGGCAACGATCCAGCATTAGATCAAACATATACAACAACAAATTTTTATCTTATTTTAATCTAATTGCATGGAAGCCTTGAAATACAAATCGCTCAAAACGAAATATGAAACAATCTCAACAAAAAAGCACTTCTATTCTTTCAATAAACACGTGCAGACGTCGAAAAAAGACCCATAAGTCCTCTAAAATTTAAACATAACAGTATCCGCAAAAAAATCCGCAGGTAGAAAACTCAGGTTTCGTTAGGTAAGGTAAGTATATAAAGAATGGGACCAGTTCCGGACACCCACGGTCGATTCTGGCAATTTTACTGTGGTTGTCTACGCATTCTTCGAATTAGGAACACAAAAGAAGATTCTTCAGTCGAAGAAAAATTCGTACGTTTGCCGCCTTAGCTTCAAGGCCACATATATTCGAATTCTTCGACGTCATAGTTTTAACTGTCAGATGTGCGATGATGTTTAATTAAAAGAGCGTTCTAAAACCCACAAATCGAAATTAAATGGGTAATGATAGCGACAGGTGCAAAAGTCCATATGGCCCATTTTTGGGAAAACCAATAGAAAGACCCAGTTGAGTAAGTTGTAATTAGCGATTCGTGTTCCAGGAAAGGACTCGATAAATATAGGGTTCTTGCACACAAATACACTTATTTAAAATATCTGTCGCAACCGAAATGCAGAATTTATTTCCGGGTGATGTCGTGACGGATATGGTGCTACCTACCTGACATAACACACAAAACATCCGAAATTTGCAAATTTGCAGAACTGACCGAGAGATTTTCCACTACGTGTAAGAATAATCAATTTTAAGTAGAAATTGTCGAATCGTGAAAAGAGCTCATAATACATATTACAGAGATGAAAGATCATCTGTTTCCAATCATAATGATTTTATAAATTTTAATATAGAGATTTCCACAAATATCGACTACAGAAATTTACACAAGACGAAGGTTTAATTAGATGATCCATCAAAAACTTCCAGAGTCCTGCTTATCAATCCATCATTCACGTGTACTTCGTTTTACTTTTTTTTTAACAATATAATACAATTTATCATTTTTCATTCACTTCGGCATTTAATTTGTTGTTTAAGTTCGAAAACTATTCTTAAACTTGTACCTGTTTTTAGCAAATAAATTACAATAATATACATATGAATTGTTTAAATCTCGAACTGCTATTCTAGTCACCAAATTTTTAAACAAAAATTGAAATAAAAAGGTTGCTTTAGTTTGTAATAAGTATAGATCATTTTGTGTGGCGCAACGTGAAGCAGAAACTCCCCCTCATCACGTTTTAGAAAATGCGAGAATCTCTTTTTTATAGTTCAAAGATGCCGGAATAACTTTTAATCGTTAAATTTCTTAGAAAAGCTTCCTTTATTGATATTCACAATGACCTGTTGAAATTTTTAGATTAAACTACTCCCAGAATAACTAAAACTCTAAAAACTCCTTTGCAAAATTAACATTTTGCTTGCTACTAAAGTATGAGGTTTTATAGTGTCTCCAAAGAGATGTCAAAAGTAATTAAAAGCCAAGAGAGCAAAAAACTCTAAAACGTACTAAAACGTAACCCGACAGAAAAAACTCTTATGACAGAAGGTAACATAAATTCCTGGAAGAAAAAAAAAAGCATAGCTTAACGTTTTTGTCTGAGTTTTCGTTTTCGTGTTAAAAAAAATTCAATATAATCCTATATTTGACGATAAATTTAAAAAATAAGTTATCCTTTATTTTCTTTTTTTCATTTTGGTCTTAATCAGATAACTACATACTCCCCAATTGTCTTCCTATTTATGTCGCCACTGAAAAACCGACATGATACAAATTGAAAATTGAAACTTTACAAAAGGGCTGAAAAGTTTGAGGAGTCGTCAGCAACTGGATCGATAACGAGCAGCCTCGCCCTCGACCCTCGGCACATCGTCTCCAAGGACGCTGCTCGTTCATCTCTCTCTTCAGATGACACAGATTTTCTAATAAAACGACAAACTTCTTTCTTAAAAGAAAAATTGCAAAAAAGAAAATACGAGAATACTCATGATGTCATTATTCTGTCGTACAAGAAAGATTGGAAATCATAAAAAAAACGCTTGTGCTTTGATAAGCTCGGGAAAGCAAAAGCGGTTTTCTAATTTGCTATGACGCATTTGATCAAAAACGCACAAACTAGGGTGGTTTAAATTTGAAAAATAAATATGGACATAATACAAAATGGTGGATGGATATGTTCATGTAACAAAATAGATATTAACAGGAGGTCACGGAAAATTGTGATTAGTCCCATCGATATCTTACGGAGATATGTAATTTAAAATCGATTGTGTTGTGGTGCATAACGTCTGGTGAAGAATTGTCAACAAGGAAATTTATTATTTAGTCGGAAGGTTTTAGACAGTCCTGTGTCAAATCATATTTTTTACTGTCATGTTAGAAATAAAGCTTTAGCATAACATTCTAAATAAATAAATGGAATAAAATGGAATTTCATGTTAGTCTCATTGGATAAATCGAATTAATTGAAAATTTAAGTGAAATTTCTATTATTCAAGCATTGTTTTCGACAATTTCTACGGTTTATTGAATAATTATAATTTGCAGTTCCTAAAAATTGTAAAATTGTTCGAACTCTAAAATATTAAGTTGAAACTAAATCGTAGACTTCGTTTCTTCAAGCATTAATTTTTTTTCTTTTGAAGAAGAAAGAGTTTGAAGTGAAGAAATCTATCATTTTAAAGAAAGTAATAAAAAATTGTAAATAAAATGAAAATAGCAGAAATACATTCTGCTTCCCTTCTTTTTTGATTCTGAAATAAGAAAAACACAATGGAATTTCTACAACTACGAGTTACTAATATTTCCACTACTGATTTAAAAGTAACCCAGTTAAAATACCACACACATCTAATAAAAAATCAGTTAAGCAAATTTCGACGAATAAATTGCGCCAAACCTACAGCGTCAGTAAAGCCCAAAATGCTACATCTTAAAACACACCCGTTTTTTCAGTTACGGTCAGTTTTCCATTTGTACTCGCTTTTCAATAATCTCATTAAAATCACTTTAATCGCTTCTTTCATTCATTCTCTGGACATTTGCAGTCCAGACCGTGATTACATTGATCGTATAGCTATTAACATATTTAAGCACCAGCACTAAACTAAGATTAAAAGCCAAAAAATGCAGTAATTGTACTTACATCCATCCATTTCCAACTTGCATCGGTGGTACATCAGGAAAGCCTCCGATTGAACCCCTGCAAAGAAATTAAACTCAGTTTGCTTTTTTTCCCTTCATTTGGGATTCCATTTGTCCGTGAGGCATAACCGAGGGATTCTTAACAAGAAAATAACCGTGTACTAGCGGAAATAATGCTCGTTAATTCGGTTGAAGAGACGAACGTCCAAAAAGAAAAAATGGCAAACGACAGCTTGGCACGTTAGAAATATGTTAGGCAGGCAAGAAACAAACACAGCGAAGGCCTGTTTCGGTGGACGAGCCACTTCCGAGAAGCAGTTATAGACTCTCAACATGTGCCCAAATGGCATTGACCACCTTTTTCTACATTATAGATTCGAACTAAACGAACAAAAGGAATCCAGGTGCACCAGATACGGCGAAATAGAAAATTTCAACATTTCAGAGTAAATGAAAAGAAAAAAATCTCCTTGAAGTCGAAGCGAAGCAGTGTAAGTGTCACAAAAAAAAAATCGTCGCCATTTATTTGGCACAACATTGTCAGTAAATAAGTGATGGGCAAAAGTTGTGTATTATATTTTACACGAGCTTGAGCACACTCCACCTGAATTCGACATCTGCTCTATCCTTTGCATGAGCCCCGAATTATTTCAACAAGCTTCTTGTTGGCGTGATTGGTCATTTCGTTATTTCCACGGTATTTGGTGCAATTAAGACACCTGGTCTCGAAGCAACAGTTCAAACGTCGAGATGACTATTATTTCAAAGGAGTTCAGAGCTGGTTCGGCAAATTAAAGCAAAATTGAACTGTTGACAGGACATTGAATACGTGTCCAAAAAAACACTTAATATTGTAATAATGTAAAAATGAACTTACCTTTTTTTGCCTGAAGCTACCGAGGGTTCCACGATCAACGCCGATCCATTGAAATTAAAACCTATAATAAAGATAAATACATAGTAGAACAGGTTAATGTGTTTTGTGCAGAGAAGAGCACACAAAATGTATCAAAGTAAGACGCAACCACAAATCTTCAGCTTTTCAAAGTATAAAATTGCTCTTATTAAGTGTGCATCACAGTGGAAAAAATGGTGAGCTATTCCGAAAATTACTACAATAGGTACCTTTAATGATTACTATACTTGTAATACAAGGGGCTGGATCGTGCAACTACCCTTACATAAGAATTGATTTATTTTCAGTTCAATGAAAAACATGAAATAGGATTTTCAAACTGAATTATCATATTTCATTATGACAAAAATAATAAAACTACATTCTTAAATTATAAATGAAAAATGTATTGAGATTTTTCATTTGGCATTCAAAATAAAAACAATTTATGAGCGGTGTCCCTACAGAAAATGTCAATATTATTAATTGGTAATCAATGTCTGTTCTGATTTATAGCAACTCGTAAATCAATATCTGAAAAATTAATAACAAAATCATGAAGATAATATAAAAAACGAGTCGGAACAGAATAATGCAATCCACCTACATTTTAAGCTGACAGCATCATCAAATATTAAAATCATTGATCTTCAGAATTGAGAAATGATTTGATTCTATGCACACTTTGTTTCAATTTTCTTTTCACTGTCATTTTAAAATGTAAAACCTGTCATATAAATGATAACAGATACTCAATATAAAGGTGTTAGAATGACATTAAAGCTGCAATGCACTCTAAGCACAATGAGAAAGTTTGCTCAACTTTTAGAGCCACGAAGTTTCATCCGTCTTTTAGAAACAACGCGGCCAATTGATTGATTTATTTAAAGATATATTACTAAACTTTAGCTCATCCAGCATGTTCAGTGTTTTTACAATAAAAATTGTAAAATACTTAAAATAGAACTGAACACAATTTGCTAGTAAATATAAAAATGTGGGACAACCTTGGCATTTACTATTTCCACAAGAATGCCCTTGTGCCCTTTAAAAACTATAAAATCAATACCAAAAACAGCATTTACTGGTCACCAAAAAGTCACCATTACTAAGAAAGTGGTGATAACTTTTTTGAGCAATAATAAAAGCTTAATTTTTTTTTGGCTTTTTGATTACTTCAGTACCATTCAACTCCAAATTTTCGATTTTTTCAAAAATTGAAATAATTACCAATACACTGAAAATCTAAACCAAATTATTAAGAACACCTAAAAATATCACGACAACTACGTACAGAGAATAAAAATACAATTTGCAAGTCATGCTTCAAATATCAAAAATTTAAAAAAAATAAAAATTCTGGGAATCCAAAAAAGGCAAACAGAGTTTATGTATGAAGTTGCGATCGTACGAATTGCATACATATTTTAACCATAATAAAATCACTTTATTTTACTAGTAGCAGTTAAAGTAAAATCGCTAGTAAGAGATTTATTACTTTCTACAGTAAATGTTGAAAATTGTCACATCAATTTTTGGATTTTGTTTCAAAAACTATAACACATAAAATTATTAAAATTGTTTAATAAAATTAGTTTGAAAAGGATACAAGGCACAAAAAATATCCGTCTCGTTTCAGTGTAGCTTTTGGCTTCTCGTATATTATTTCACCCAATCAAATATTTTCAGCTTTCTCGGAAATACTGCACTACCGACTTCCCAGAGTAAACAATCAATAAATTCATTATAATTATAAAATTTTCGGTCGAAAAATACATTATTTGTTTAATAAAATTCCATAGCTGATATAGAATGACAATATTAGGCACAATCAAATTACAAGTCCGTTTTGTTATCAAACACGTTTATCATGTTTGTGATCACGGGAAAGCTTTTCCGGTACTAACGACCTCGTATTGACATATTGGGCATTGATGAGAAAAACATTGCATTATACATTCACTTTTGAGTTTCGTTAATATTTATTGTTAAAAACAATACTAGTATGAGTTTTAAAATTAAATTTGAAACTTTAGATCCAATGAATACATTATTTATTGTCTCAGGTAAAACTGTAGGTATTCTTTTTTAAAAGAATTTGTATTGAAAAGTTGCAGGCTGCAGGTAACATTTCTAACCAAATTCTTTGTCTCGTGGCAGGTACTCGAAGTAATGGGTTCCATCAAATTAAGCCATAAAAATATACCTCGAGGTGGCAGGTATATAAAATATAAAAAACCTACTAAGAAGAGTCAAATCTCACTGTTGAATACAAAGTTAATCCAGTTGTAAAAAAAATAATTAAAAATTCCAAATATGGCAAATTGCAAAAGGACGCAAAAAAAGTTGGTATTTTTTAAAATACGGATTGAAACTATGAATACAAAAAAGTTTCAAAATTAAAATTACGTAGATTTAAATTATGAGGTGGCAAGTCTTGAGAAATCAAAAACCTGTCACAGTGAACACCTTAAAACCACATTGACAAATTTAAAGACAAAAAACAAAAATTCTTGCAAACATACCTAGTTCCGTGTGATTAAATTTATAATTAGAATAAGCCATGACTTTTAGTTCCCGATTGCCAAAATATTATTAAAAACTTGTAAAGGTACGTAGCATAACATAATAACATTTTGCTACCTTGAACTGAAACCTATAATACAAAACTTTATTTATATATAAAGAAATTTTGGCTATTCTTTCTTGGTTCTTGCTTTTATTTTTGTTTCCTTCCACGTCGTGTTTTCTTTTCCATAATTTCTCCCAGTTCGCTATTCCATGTTTTCTTTGCTGTGTTCTTTTCCTTACTCCTGTACATCGTTTTGAACACACTGATTTTCGTTTTTTTCTTATTGCTGCTAAACTTGTTGTTCAAAACATGGTATAGTTTAAGTATGTACGTTTTTAGGTTCCCTAAAGTGTTGAAATTCTCAACTCGTTTTCATTTGCAATTTGCTTTGTTTCATTCCCAAAAACAATTACTTTTGTTTTTGTATTACATTAGTCGTGAATGTCTCAGATTTTCGACTTTTCCTTATCACGTAGTTAAAGGTTGTTTGTACTGTATATTAGGCTTTTGATAGCATTAATTAGTCTGTCGACTCCTCTATTTCGTAAACTACTCCCTAAATACTAGGTCGAAAGCCTTTTCCAGATCAATAAATGCGAGGTACATTTTTTCGCCTTGATGTTTCTTCCAATCTATTATCCGCTTGGTGGTAAATTCACGCTAATACTTACTGAAAAAAAATGACAAAGCAAAATGACAAATATCAGTACTTTAGTGTCAAAAAAATAATAAGAAAATATGTTTAGTCTTTTATTTGCATGCAGCTCGAGCTGCAGAACTGCCAGTTGTCATGTTACTTTGTTATTTACTTTTGTGTGAAAAAACATGGCTTTCTCTAATAATAAAACTAAATGATCGCACAGTACTTTTTGGATAACAATGAGCAAATTATTTCTACTTTGTGGTGGCATTTACAATCTGAGAATGTAAAGATTTTTGTGCTCTATATCTTTATAGATGATCTCTAATGACAACTTTCCTTTTTAGAAGTTGTTATATTATATATTTTTCCGCTAGATTTAGTGAAGATAAATTTGTAGATGAATATGAGAGAAATTCCAAACTCCACGTTTTCGAATTCCACAGTTCGCGCATGCGTCGTGTATATTTTCCATCCCGACACGTGATGGATACAGGTTAAAAATCCCTTTTTTTCATTTTCTCCGAATCCGTTCCTGTGTCGGCACGCATCAAATTTATGGCGGGAATTTTTATACAGTCAAGTGTAGTGAAGCAACGATCTGACCGAGTTCGGCCCCCTACGAAAACCGGCTTTGTCACACTAGAATACCTACCGGTCGCATTCAGAAAAAACAAGAAAAAAATCTCAATCAGTAAATAAAAGAATGTTATCGGACCGAAAGGGCATGAATGGTAAACATTTCCACGCGTGTCATTGACATCAAATTGTCAAAATGTGACCGTAACCGTGATGACATGAGCCGGCATTGCCAAAATTGTAAGTTGTTGAAAAAACCACATTCTTACCGTTTAGTTTATCGATGGCTTTGTCTGCCGAACTCTGATCCGGACAATCAACAAAAGCATAACCTCCACGTTTCACCAAAATATTGGTGCAGGACAAGTTTTGGTCAAGGAATAATTGTCTCAGGGCGTTCTCGTTTGTTTCCGATGGTAAATTGCCGATATACAACTTGCTCATCGTTATGGGAGGGATTTTTCCTGCCGCCGTCGTATTCATAGACACTTTTTTTTCTTAATTAAATGACACTTTGAAGAAATCGGGAAGAAAGTTTCAAGTTTGCCGAAACACGTCCGCCACCTCGTTCGTACAACAAACTTTTTTGACATGCGCACTCTTGCCAACATTGCCGACCGCGAAGATTGAATGCAAACGGATGCGATTGGATTCTGGTTTGCACGTGACGCACGCAGTCCATCATTGGCTATAATCTTCGGTTTTAACTTGCATTTTTTTAATGAGATTTTTTGCGAATGCCAGGCTGCCAACTTAAAGAAAATTCATACAAAAATGACGTTTAGGGTTTTTTTCTTAATGAAAATGTGAGGAAAATGTTGGAAAAAGAACGGGATTGGTGTTGGAATGTCGAAAAGACGACGTTTATGCAGTGAGGAGTCGATAAACTGGGTCAATTAATTTTGACAGGAGACTTGGTAACCGAACGTGACCATGGGCTCGTTAAGAGTATCCGACGCAAGGCGCCGTGGCTTAGTTGGTTAAAGCGCCTGTCTAGTAAACAGGAGATCGAGGGTTCGAATCCCTCCGGGGCCTCAAACAACATTTTTTTTTTATTGCAGAGATATTTTTTTTCAAAGTAGTTTACGTAATCTGTTTGCTGAAGGCAGTGATGGTTAATCAACATGAAAAGGCAAATATCTAAGCAAAAAATGTGTTTTCCAGGATAACCTCAAAATTAATCAAATTATTACTTAGAATATCAATAAACTCTGCATGAACAAATCTACCTAAATTAATCATCAGCAATTACAAATTTACATTTTTAATAGGAAAGTCAAAACGAACTTGAAAGTTACAGATAGTGCGAAAAATTTAAACACGTTGAACAGTAAATAACTGACATTTCGCACACAAAGAATGGAAAATTTTTAATACTGTGCGAGTAATAAATTTCAGATTATTATCTACACTAGACCTCAAAAACAACTTTTAGACATCCAAGTTGCCATTAGAAATTAGTATAAGGTCTCCAAACACTAATGGCCGTTTTCAAAAGGTCCTTGATTTTAAAAAATACAATATGAAAATTTGTACACACATATATGTAGCTGATAAAACACTCGAATGTCATCCAAAAATTTGTTTTTTATCACCTACAGGGTGGCGTCGCAACGACCAAAAATCGGAATTTTTACTATTTTTTATATTTATATATATGAGGTTTATAGCATATCTTAATTTTTTTGAAGTATCAAAAGTCCAAACTTTCCAGTTTATCTTTTATGTAAATTTTCTCTAAAATGTGTGGAAAAAAGCTAATTCACACTAGTGATATCAAGTTAGTTAGCAAGCATTTGCCGTCAAAATTTCATACTACGTTTATATTAAATTTTCAATCAAAATATATTGTGTCAGAAATATCATTAATGGTTTTAATGGTTTTAACAGAAAAGTTTCATTTGGTCAAGATGTTATTGCTTAAACGTTAAATACTTGCAGGTGCTTTTTTAAATGGTGTTTCGAAATTTTAGTGGAAAAAACATAAAATTAGTACCTACTTTATGACTGAGAGGTATGCAAGTGATTGTGTACATATATTTGGGTAGAAAATAGATAAATATATTATTTATTATTATTTATTTATTTTAATTCAGTTATTATTAAATATTTGTTAAAATACATAAAATTTATTGAAAATAGAGGAACTATTAACTAAAGGAGCTACATTATGCCGAGTTTGTTGTGACCAACTTATAGATTGCCAAAGATCTAGTTACAATAAACAAGAAAATATGTACTAGATTTTAAAAATTTAAATCATCTGTCACATTTTTTTTATTATTAACAAAAATTGTTAAAATGGGTTAAAAAGTCGCGAGCGGTACGAACGCACTTATCAAAAATTCATGGACTGGTGTCGTCAAAAAGTCGCAACACCAACCGTATAACGCAAATATCCCTTGTCGCTAGCGAAAACTAAAAAACACCGGGGTGCGGGAAAACCGTTTTCCGTGCATCGGGATTAAGCGGAAAAATTCTGTTTCCTTACGATGAGTACAAAAAAGAAATTATCTATAAAAAACAACGGCAGCAAGTATGCACTCAGAGAAATGACAAGTTAAAAAATCTCTTAATTTGAATAGTAGTTTGTTGATAGTTGATATTTAATTTATTATTAATTTTATATTTATTATTTAATAATAAAAACCTTATTAAGTTTTTCAATAGAACTACACTGTTTTTCTTATCTCAGTTACATCAAAATTAAAACTTTCAATAAGACTACGCTTTTATTTTTTTAAGACTATAGCGAACATCTGCTGCTAGACGTCTTTTCTTAGATTAGATTATAAAACTAAAACTTATTCTTTTTCTAGAAGGTTTTAATACCTGTGATTACTCTTATAGTTTGCTGCAAATTATCCAATAATTAATTAAATCAGTTATGTAGACATATCAGGTTCATACACATACGAACATTTTACTTTTTTGGTAATTTTCGAATTTGAGCGTATCTCATTTTTGTCACAACAAAACTAAACACATTTTTGAAACTTTATCCTTGCAACTGAAAATTTAATATAACGAAGTATGAAGTTTACGTCAAATTGATATCGTGACTATGAAATGACATTTTTCTCAAACTTTAAACAAAATAAAATTTTAATAAAGAATTGGTAAATTATAGATAGATAACATTATATTTAAAAAAAAATAAAATTAACAACAATTTTCACATACTCGCATACACAAAAATTAATAAAAATAAAAAAATTTAAGCGCCATGACGCCACTATCTTGGTGAGAGAAAATATCTTTTTATTTCAGATTCTAGTGGTTAATCAATTATACGTGTGTATAAATTTTTAAACTTGTATCATCAAAAACAACAAAAGCTTTTTTGGAGGTGGCTATTAATGTTAAAAGACCCTGTACATGTTCTGCGTTTAACTTTTTATTGTCGATCTAAAACTTCAAAAGAAATTTTATTTTATACATCACAAAAACTGATGATTTTCTAGATTTATTGCTCGAAGCCGTAGGTACCTACAGCAAACTTCATTTACAACAAGAACCAAAAATATCTATCCTAATAGAAAAATATCGCTACGCCAACAAGTGATGTTGAAATTCTTCAAACATTTTTTTCTGAAATTTTCCTGTGCAGATTCAAATTATAATTGTATCATATAATTTAAGGTTTGTTGTTGTTTTGTTTGAGATTTATGTCTGAATTTTTAAACAATACTAAACAAAAAATATTTAATAAAAGTTGTTTCAAACATCCCATCAAAGAATTGCAGTGCTTATTAATTATGTTTTTTTGATAATGTAATACATGTGTTACTTGACTCGAATTCGATACTTTTCATTGGTGGAGAGCCATTACTAGGAATGATAAAAAGCAAAAGACTATATCACCTTTTTGTGCTCTGTTGCTAACAGCAATTTTTAATTTACTTTCGAAGATACAATTGTGAAATCGAAGCCTTCCAACAAGTTGAATCTTCAGCTTCGTTTCGCTTGTCAATACAATGATAAATCACATCATTCATAATATAATTAAGTACTGAATATAAAATCCATTGGCCCTAAAAATGCTCTAAAACCAATTTGATGTGAAATGAACTATTTTTTTTATTATTACAATTATCATTAAAAATAAATGAATTGAATGAAAATATGCGCCCATAATGATACTTCTGGCTACTTTTTTTATTTGAATTAGAATGTTTGAATTTTGTCAGTTTCGATCAAAATAAAAATAACACACACAGGAAATGTCACACAATGTTGGCATTAAGCCAAAACCTGTTTTCGACCTCCTGTCAAAAAACTAGGAGTTTTTTTTTGCGATTATTTGTTGTTTTCTGTTTTAAAATATTCTGTTTTTTGTTTTAACTCTGCAAATAATATTTGCGCTTACAAATATACCCAGGCACTTATTTTAAAATTTTACAAATTTTGAATGTTCTAATATTCTGAAGAGGGCATTCCAAATATTCAAAAAGTTCTGATGTATTAAAAAGTTACACTTATATTCGAGAAAAAATGTATATCTATTCTCATAATTTTAAAAGAATATTAATTACCAGAAAAGTTCTGAAATCAAAGTATTAAAAAAAACTGTGAAAATTAGAACATTCCAAAAAAATCTAAACTTGAGAAATTGAAATTTTTCAAAAATTCGGGAAATACTGAAGATCCAAAATTGTAGTTGTATACTTTTTTTTCTGAAAATTTTAAGATTCTAGAAAAGTATTAAAAATTGTAAGAATTTTCTGAAATTGAAACTTTAAATTGTTTCTAGTCATCTTATTGCTACAAAATTTTAAAATTAAAAAATATATATATTTTAAAATTGTGGAAATTTAATTTTAATATATTTTACATATTCTTTAAATATTTTTAAATCTAAAAGTTTTTAGTTTTTTTTGTTTTTTTTTTTAGATTATTTGTCTTTAATTTAATTTTAATAATTTAATTTTTTTTATCTTTAAGATATCGATTTTTTTAAATCTTTTAAAAATATAAAGAGTTAATAATTTATATTAATATTGATTCCTGAATGAAGAAAAAAGAATAAAACGAAAGTTAGCAAAGAATAAAACTTGAGCGATAATTTTTTAATTATCTACTTATTTATTTGCAAATATTCCATAAATTACTTTATGGATTTTTCATAGTAATACTAACAATAATAAAACAATGGAACGTCACATATCTAACGTTCTGTTAGGAAATCCTGAAGACTTCTCAGAAACAATACTTTTTATTAATATTGGCTCAGTTTCCTTAAAAAATGTTTACAAAACACTTTTAATACTTTTTTAATATCTAATGAATATTTTGAAGATTTAGAGGTCTAGTAGATAAATTAGAGACTTTTAGTGATGCCGTTGAATTTGTATCTAAACTAAGGTCCAAAGATCAATTAAAAAATATATTTCTGTCTTATTGAAAAATATCCGTTTAACAATTTTTTAAAATTTAGCTAATAGTTACTAAGAAAACCGCAACATCGATTCAGATCTACAAAGTCAGAATTTTACAAATTTTTAAGTTGTTTTAAAAAAAAAATCGACATTTATGTTGCAATTTTAATTATTTAATTTTTTTAATTCTTCGCTTTCACATTTGTCCAATATTTTAAATAGTTGATAAAATAAAATATTAAACTTTTAAGAAGAAAAAAATAGACTAATAGCTTTAGTGTTTATAAAGATTCAACTCATTAAATTAGAAACAAACTTAATTTTTATTTAATAGACTTTACTACTAAAAAATTTAGTGATGTTTCATTTTGATAGACAAATTCGTTTGATAAGTAAAGTATTGATTATATTTTAAAGAGTCTAGACAAATAAATCAAATCAAACATTAATATTTTGCTAAGTATTGATCCCACAATACACCATATAGGTAAATGACAATTATAATTATCCTTAAAACAGTCAGCATTGGCATCCTGTTTACCGCACTACTTAATAAAATAACATTTAAGGCAGAAAATAAACACATCAATAAATGCACAAGCGCGGGAATGACAGTTTTACCCTCATTTGACTTTATGTGTTTACTTAAATTAGGTCTGCTTTTTATTTTCTAGAAAACCTTAAACACAAGATTTATTTAGAATGCTTTTCTCGTTAATCTAACCGCAAGCCAACCGACTTACGAGTGACACAACACCAGCTTTAGAACAACCCTAACAAGAGTTTTTACCATTTTTTTTGTACTAGACAAACTCTATATAAAATTTTCCCTCGTTGTATACTTCCAAATTCATTAAGTCCTCGTTCCAAATTACCTCCACGTCCTCTAAATTTATTCTTTCCCGCTTCACTCCGCCAGCAACGTCGGTCGCAACATAATAGCATCCTGATTAAATCTATATGCAACAGACCGGTAGAAAGAAGGCATTTACGAGTTATTGTCATAATTTCTAACGTTTATTAACGTCCTAACTTTGTGAGACCTGACCTGGAACGCGAGTGAGCAAACGAAGAATTAGATGGACACACTATCGACCGAAACAACGCCCTTATTTTCGTTGGTCTTAAGATCGAAAGTTAAAATGCCTTCAAGGCGGCTCAAACCAGAAAACGATGCTTTAAAAACTTGTTTTGATTTTCGGCGATAACAATTGTTAGATGTGTCCACCAGTTCCGGTTCCGCAAATCTCACCCCGACTTAACTGATAGATTTAAACGTAGGGATTTCTGACACGATTATGTTGCCAATGTTGGAGAAATTTTCAACGATTGTGTTAGGATCATTGTTATGGAAATTATGGAAAATACATTTTTGGTATAGTAAAACAAAGTAAAGTTTAACTAAGAATAATAATAATTTGTAATGAATACCATAGATACATCTATTTTCGTTTGACACTTGCAAAGAAATTTTGTACTTGCTTAGGCCTCGACATCCAAATTTTGATTAAGTGGTAATAATATTTTTGTTGTCCTTTTTATTACTATACAATAAAGAAAGATAACACGAATATAATAGTACCTATCTTCTTAACGACCTGGAAATATGTTTTGTGTATACTTAGAATCTTCTTTGTCTTTCTCTTCTAATTTTTTTTTATAACATTTTTAACATAATACTCCATGAAAGACCAATAAATTAATGAATAGAAATATTGTTTAAATGATCTTGAAATTCAAAAGAACATTTTTTGATGCCAGATCTTTAGCAAGCTTCTGCAATTCTAAAAATTGCAACAATACTAAAGTCAAAAAAATCAAGAAATTGGAGATATAAAATGTTTACTTTTTGTGAATGATAGGGTGGGACTGTTAAAAGTACCTACTATGAAATCAAAAAATAATTCTTGAAATTAATAATTTAATAAAATCTTTGAACTGATGTAGAAATAATGTAAAACATCTAAGAATTAGGAAATTGACATTAAAACTTTCCAAGAAATTAATTCTTGCAATTTCAATAAATAAAACTTTTTATTAGAACGTCAGTTAACTTTAGCTAGGCATAGACATTTAAAGCTAATTTCACGTTTTATAAAAAAATTCATATTGTGCCCTTTTTTAAAAACAGTTCTCCAAGTATCTAGGCATATAAAGAATTGAGAAGGTCTAATCTTTCTATCTAAATATTTTCTAAAAAAATTAAAATAAAATAAAAAATGCAAAAAATATAAGGAATTGAAAGCATCGAATGGATCAAAAAATCTTAGAATTAAAAAAAATGTATCTAAAAATTTAAACTAAAGGAACTAAATATCTAAAACTGTTTAAAGAAATGAATTGAAAATAAAAGCTTTGATAATGCTAAAAATTAAAGAATGTAAAAATTCAAAGGAGCCAAAGCGTCAAAAGTATCTAAAAATCCAGATTCAAATGAACTCAATAAAGACATTTCAAGAAGCTTAACAATTTGAAAATTCTGTTGTTTGAAAATTTTATAAAATTTACAGAATAATGGAAAAACCACAAGATTTAAAGCATATGGAAAAGTTTGTAATTTAAAGCTTCAAATTTCTTTAAAGACGTCAAAAATCTAAAAAATCCAATAATACAAAAAAATCAAACCATCCAAGAATTTTAAGCAATACAAAGAATCAAATCAAATCCAAAGAACTCAGAAAATGTTAAAAATTAAAGCATCATAAAAATTAAAGAAAAATAGTATAGAAAAAAATGTTTAAAAAATGTGAAAAATATTGAAAAGATTTTGAAAAATCTGAAACAATAAGAAAATATCGAAAAATTAAATTCTAAAACATAAAAGAATTCCTATTAAAGAAACAAGCATGTTGAATTAAAAAAAACTAACAGATACTCAATATGAAAACTAAAAAAAAATACATAGATGCAATATAATCTGTAAATAAACAAATCTAAATAGTATCATCCTTTTTCTAAATTTTTGTCTTTGCAAAATTATTTATAGCATAAAATTATCTAATACAAATAATTACTAGGAATGATAAATACCAAGAAATAATATTTATGATGATATATTAGTGAGTATATTTTTCAGAAAGTCAATATTCAGGCAAGTTATGAATTTTAAGTTAAAAAATTCATACTGTGTTGATGAAAATGTCTTCGTAAATTTTAGGATATTTTAGATGTGAGAATTAAATTTCAGTTTTTTTAAAAATCAATGTTTCAACAATTTTTTTGTATTAATGTAACTTAGGTGTCAAGTACGTATCTAGGTATGTATTAATCGTTATTTAAATTAATCAAAATGTTAAATATATTAAAAATTTTTTTTGAACAAAATCAGAGCAATTTATTAAATAATTTCTTGATAATATTCTCAACAAAAATACTATTAAAGTAGACTTTCCGAGCTTCTCTAACATTTAATTAAATTTCACTCTTCCTGTTAATAAATTTTCTAATTACATACTCTACTAGTAAGTGTTCTAGTAGAAGATAATTAATTAAATAATAATACAAGATACTATTTGATTGAAGTAAAAATAAGTTATACCTTAAATTTAATTTAAACTGATTAATAAAAAACTATAAATACCATATTTTTGGAATTTAATACAATACGCAAATCAAAAAGCTTTTTTTAAATCTAAATCAGTTTAATCAGTTTTTTCTTTAATGTCATTTTAATTTTTGTCATAAAAGCGTTAAAGTTGTTAATAGGATAAATTTGTCATTTTCAGTATAACATTTTTTAATCTGCTTTAAGTAATATTTTGTACGTTATTAAACGTGCTGAAACTTTAAAAAAAATTCACAAGCCTCATTTTTTTGTGAAGTAGAAGTTAAACAGATTGTTAGGGTCAGTAAATAAAGAGCTCTTTATTTTTAACACGATATTTGAAAGTATTGATCGTTTGTACTGGAGTAAACACTTGTGCTGAGAGTAGGTAAAAAATTCACATTTGAGTAGATATCTAAAATGCTTGATGTATCATCTGTTGTCATAATTATAAAAAAAAGTTACACTTAAAGTAAAAAAAGGCAAATTTTATTCTTCGGGTAAAAAAAATATTACAAATTTAATACATTACAAATCAGTTTTTATCTCATATTGTCATATTTTTCAGAAAAATAAAAAAATTGAAACATGTTTAGTTACACCTATTAATCAAGTTTTTCAGCCCGCAAACAGACAATTGGAACCTCTGAACCTTCCCAACCGAAACTCGCAACGAATTTCTTCCCAAAGAATAGATAATCCCTAGGCAAAATATCGTTAGATCTATTTGAAGTCACAGTCTATCTTGTTCTAGGACTAGACCAGGTAGTGTCAAAGGTTGCAACACAACCCGTATTCTCATATGGGCCGAAACGGTTTTTCCCACCCTTCTATCCACAACAATCAATAACGAAAACAGGATACAGATGCATGTGAATGATTTTCAGTTCTCACGTTTTCCAACACACGTACGCTTAAAAAGAATATAATCGGTATCGAATAACCATCATCTACTTAATGAGCGTGTAAAGATAACAATCATTAAAATGATGGCACGGTCATAAAAATGTGCGTCGCAATTGCCGCACATGCTTATAGGGTATGTAAAAAGTGCAGTGAGTTCAACGAGATTTACGATTGGCGAACGAGTATATATTGCACTTGGGTACAACCAATCGCAATTACTCCTGTATGCAGTTACCTTGCGATGCAATTGCGATTATGAAATGGATTCCCGACTTGGAAATGCGCACGCGGTTGAACGCGCGTACCAAGTTTTTTTGTTATTTATATTATATTGGTAAAAATCAATAATCGTTAATATTTAAAAAATATACATATGAAGGTACATCTACCTCTTGGACTCTTTGCATGATAAAATATCATTTATGACAACAACAATAACTACAAAAACTTTCAATTTTAGTACGCGTAATTATATCTACAATTTTCCAAACTTAAATGGGGTGGGTAAAACGATTAATCAAAAACACAATTTTGAAAGTAGCTATAAATTGTGGAAAATAAATGTGCACGACATCTGTAGAGTCAAGACAGGTATACGTAAATATCGTAAAATAAAAAAATGCGCGGGATGTCTGTTCGACCGACATTTTCCAGATTATTTAAAAATAATATTCTAACAATAAGTATTATCTTATTCAGTATTGAATGAAACAATAATTACAACATAGAATTTAGTATGTATTAGGTAGGCAGACAAAGTTTTTGCGTCTTAGGTTATAGTCGCAGTTGGTAAATTCTTTTATATATTCAATAAATAAAATTGTGTTCATACCAATAGCACTTACTGAAAAAAGGAACCTACTACTTATTTATAAAACTCTTAATTTTTATTTTAGAATTAAGTATGTTGATAACTAAACAAATATGAACATATTATGTAATTTTTAAAAAATCGTCATGGTTGAAAAACACGTAAAACACTAACAGAACTGAAAAAAAAACTTGAAAATTGTTTAACACCATGCAATTTACCCGTTCTGTGTGAGACCCCCATTTAAATAGTGTTCAGTTAAAAAACCTAGTTCATCAGCCCATGACTGATTTTTAGACACTTAACACACACGAAAAGTTTTTTTAGTGGTGATTTTTACAGTAATTACTTTGGTTTCCGGTTCATTATAGGAAATAAAATATGTTGTAGTTACAAAAAACCTTTGGTTGCTGGTAATGCAAGCAAGGAAGTCTTTAAAGTCTTTATCAAAATGTATGAATACTTTTGTTTCTGTAGTAAAAACGCTCTTTTCTGTTTTTGTTAAATAAATACTTAGCATACAATATAAAAAGCGGTCTCGTATTTTTATTTTGGTTTACTTGTTGGTGGCACTCGATTCTATGTCCTGAAAGACTTGTTAACACTCATTAGCGCATAAAAATGAATATCTAACCTTAAACTGCCAGCAAAAGACTTTTCGATGACAAGGAGAGCTACCAACATATTTTAAATTGCAAGGTTGCTTCGAGGCTGCTTTTATTTGATTATGCGGTTTTATGTCATATTTTTTACTGCCTTACTGTGATTAATTTTTTTTTTAATTACTGTAAAGGTTGTAGAAAATATCAGTTTATCTAATTATACCCACACGTACCCTACATGAAATAAAATAAAACAAATAAAAACGCTGCTTACATTTTTATTAAAAATATGGGTACGCAGTAAATATTATGTTCTGAAGATTTACATCGTGAAAATTTTATTCGCGGTAGTAGGTATAAAGTAGCCGGATTTTGTCTTATCAGAATTTTTATAGTTTAAAATTTTTAACCGACTTTTACACAATATATTTAATAAAAACCCAGTTTACTTACCTTTTTTGCATCAATTTTTTTTAATGACATTAGGGGACAGTTGGTGTGACTGGTCTCAATTATTCGAAATGTGTCATTAATTTTATGCGACTTTGGTTCAGTAAATTCTACAACTAATTTTTGTATATACCTACTAATAAATGTTAATAAACATAGAGAGTGAGTGATCCTTGTGATATGCCCTTAATATTCGAAGTTATACGATTATAAATCAAAATTATAAAACGTTGTGCTAAATCCGGATTTAAAATTAACTGTAAATGTGAGCGGTGTCCTTTGTTTACACGGCCGTATTCAAGTTTTTTTTTTTTTTTTTTTTAATGAAACGCATCTTTTTTTATAACGAATGTAAATTTGTATTGTAATAAGATACATGAACTTATTATGATAAGTTTTTTTAAATTTCATCTGCTGTGTTGGCGAGTTATATATTTTTCATAAAATCGTACTGTTGTTAGTCTATAAGATCTGGAGCAGACCCGATACCTAATCGAACTCTATTTTCTAAAATTTTATACATTTTTTTTGTTTTATTGTTTTATTATAAGATTTCATTATAAACAAGTTAGAGCTGTCAATTCTGCTTTTCAGATAATGATAATGATATCTACTAGGTATATGTAAAAAATTTACTTCATTACGTAGTTCAAATCAGTATACGTCTGGAGAGTAATTGTAAAATAAAACATGGCTTTATCGCAATATTAGCCATCGTATCAGTTTAAAAAAATCCTTGTCAAGCAAAGTTACGCCAATTTTTTAATTAAAAAATGTTTTTTTGTTTCTGTTTACTTACCTGATCAACGCCCGAAATTTTCCAAACATTAATGTTTTTATTCAATTGTAGACTGCAAATCTGATGGCGAAGCGAAAACAACCGTTACAATTTGAAGTAATTTATTTATTTTCTAATGAACAAAAAATGTTCATTTTCTACCAAAGACTAGAACATGTGAAAATTAGTATTATCAACCTTTAAAATAATAGATTTCATTGTTTATTAAATATCTCAAAATTCAGTTTTATTTCTCATATTCTTGAAGCAAAAATGAAGAAAGGAATAATCAATATAAAACATTAAAAATTTACAGGGTGTTTTTTTTTTAAATAATAAGTTATGACCCCCTGAAAATAATTAAAAAAAAAAGATTTTTTTTCTATTATACTGTTAAATTACTACCTAGTTACGGCAAAAAAAATACAGTCTGATTAGAAACGCCAAGTTTGGTAACTATATCTTGACGATTAACCACAGCAGATTTTTTTAACGAAACTCTTAATGCAGCAATTCATATCCGAAACTTCAATATTTTCTAGTGTCTAATAATAGTATAAATTTAAATTCGTTACCAATAATAGTGGGTTCTATTTGAAAACGATCCTGCAAAAAACAACCTAATTATAATAGAATTCATCCTACATATTTTATTTTACAATAAACTGAAACATGTATTAAATTTTGCTAGCTATTTCAATAATAATAATATAACTGGATATGCCATCTATATAATTATGAACTTCGTTAACATTTCTAAAAAAATTATCTGTAAAATACCACGGTATTTTGAGGACAGTTGCCTCCAATCAAAAAATTATCTCACAAATTTTTATTTTTATTTTTATTTTTACATTAACATTTTTGAATTCCTGTTAATAGGTTTTTTTTCCTTTCTTTTTTTTAAACACAAGACTATGACTTGAAAGAGGACATTTTTTTATATAATTTGTAAAATACCATTGTTGTATGCTAACATACAACGTACTGAGTCATCATTTGGCTTTATAATTAGAGTAGGCGCTAATTTTTATTTTACTATTGGTAACATTATAAACAATTGAATTTAGGTAATTGTCAGATACGTATCTGCCATTGAAATTATTTTACATTACATTTTACATGAATTACAACACAAAATCTTAAAGTTACATTGACGATGATGCCGGATGATCATTTGAATTTATAATTGGAGTAGGCGTTAATTTTTATTTTACTATTGGTAACATTATTAATAATTGAACTTATGTTATTGGCAAATACTTATCTGTCATAAAAAATATTTGAACTACAAAACAAAATCCTAAAATTACATTGAAGATGACAACGACCACATGAGCTTTTTTTGTAGGTAGTTGCATTGTTCTAGAGTGTAGAATAAAATTTAGTTTTCTTTGTAAAATAGGTTATTGCTACTCTAACTCTAACCTCAACACCAACATGTGTCGAAGTTGCAGTGTCTTGCACCAACCATACAGGATAAACACGCGGTAATTCATAATTCGAAAAATTTATAGTTACTCAAAAAAAAAAAAATTTATATGTATTCTTTTCTTACAAAATCTTGGACCTGCTGTGGTTGCTAACCATTACAACTCTTGGCTGAATGTGTGTATTTAGTGGGTGAAATGTGTGAATTTGGAAACCTTCGTTCTTTCTTTATATCTTTAAAATTTTGTTAGGTTAGGTTTCTTAGATTAAATATCGCAAGTAACCAGGTTAGAAGAAAAAAATACACGGGAACATCTCGTATTAATCACGGAGTATAAGATCTAAATTTTAACTTTTCTAGAAGTGACCTTTATATCTCTAACAGATGTCGCATTTTTTTCCTAAACTGCCAGACTAGTACTGGTTCAATTCAGAAGCCGGTTGAAAATGGGTTACTTTACCGTATTATCAAAAGTAGACATTGTAATAGAATAATTAATTTTTGCTAAATAAACAAAATGTATAAACAACTTTGACATTATTTTTAATGTTGAAATACATTCAACCCAGCTATGGGACGTTTACAGGGCTTAAAGAAACAGAAAATGGCATTTTTAATGTTCTTAAGGCCTTAAGTCATTTTGTATGTATTTAAATACAATAAATAAAATGTTGATGTAATAATAATAAAAAAATAATAATTTTAAAAAGCCTACATCAAAAACTTTTAATAAAAAATCTAGACATGTTGCAGAAATCACCTCCCTCCATGTAACTTTCCAAAGAAATATAATTGTCACATAACATTTTTAAAAATAAAAAAAAGACTAACTAGAGACATGTTAGAAGAAAACAACTTCCCTTACACTTTACATTTTTTCTACATGTTTATTTTCATATTATGTGAACAATGTCTACATTAATGTCAAAACAGTCAAAGAGAAATTTTGCTAAATCTGCTCAAAATCGACCCTACATGCATTTATCTACAACAAATACTATTATATTTTTTATTTATTTGCTTCCTGCTGACCGGACAGAAAAAAATATTCCTAAAGATAATTTGAATTGTAATAATTATGTTTTGCTAACGTTTGGAAATTGCATTTCCCGCAAAACAAAAGCGTGCGAAAAGCAAAAATTACACCACAAAGAAGCTCTACTTTGATAAAAAATTTATAGAGCGTGGTACTTTTATTAATATTTGTTGGTATTTGTGTACCAAAACAAAAAGTTATGAACTAAATCTTAAAAAGCTCTCATTGTAGAAAAAATATTGTTCCTAACAGTTTTGGGAAGCGTATTTCTCACATTCAGATTGATTGCTGAATCCGCTTCGCTCGTTCTACGAACTGCAAAATTGTCGTCGAAAAAACTAATTTCCTAAACTTGTTACGTAAATAACTATTCTCATATTTTTTTTACTTACTGTTCACAGTAGTTTTTTCATAAAATTTTTAAAATGCATGTGATAGGTGCTATTTTGCATAATATTGTTTATAAAAACTATCATTCCACTGGAAAACAAATCACAATGAATAGTGCTTAAAATAAAAATCTATTGCGTTTTGATAATAATAAATCTAACATTAATGTCATAATTTAATACTATTATAATATCTAAGACACTTTAAGTGTGAGTTGTTCTATAGAGATACATTAAAATTTTCGAAGTACCTAAATTTAGTAACCCGTGTTTTCAATTTATTATCATCCTGTCATATTTTCGACTTGTACCTAAGTTATGGTAAAACTTTATCTGAAACTAGTTTTGAGGCTTTTTTAAATAAGCTGAACTAAAGTTCGAACCACTCCTTAATAACAAATATTTTTCCCCTTGATTTTGTTTTAAAATTAAAAAAAAAAAAAGTTTTGTTAAAGAAAAAAATTACCTATTTTGGGGGTAAATGTTTAAAATTTTTAGAAAGTCACTATTAGTTTTAACTACTATAAAATATTTCCGATGCGACCATTATGGACGCATAACACAGGATTTAGAATATTTCATTTTTACTACCATCAAAAATTTAGTCTGTTTTATTAAACTACAATCTCATTATTATTGCATTTATACATCAATTTTTTTAACCCATTTGTTTATTTTTATTCGTTTATTTGATTGTTTTTTTGAAAATACCAAATTCGATCATCATAAGCTTATTGGGTAAAGTTTTTAAAGTGACGTTATTTTCAGAGCCAACGTGATTTCGTCATTTTTGCGTTCACAGAGCCGTAATTGTCACTAATTTGACTTGTCTGCTAAATATTCTCAGTTAAAAAATTGTCAATTTAATGAAAGTGAGTTTAGAAGATTTTATTTTCAGGACCCATAAAAAAATAACACATTTTGTTGAATTTGGTAATTCAATTTTGGTAATTTTGACTTCTATACTTTACACTTCTGATCTCAATGAAGATTACTGCTTCTTACTGCTGACATAAAAACTATTTAAGTATATATTATAGATGAAAAAATACATCACAAAGAAGCTTTAACTTGATAAATATTTCACAAAACTAAAAGTTAAGAACTAAATCTTAAAATGCGTCCATAGAAGAAAAAATATTATTCCTAACAGTTTCAGAAAGCGTTTTTCTCACATTCATATAGATTACTGAATCCGCTTCGCTCGTTCTACAAACTGCAATGTAGTCGTGGAAAAAACTAATTTCCTGGACTTGTTAAGAAAATAACTATATTCTTTTATTTTTTACTTGCTGATCGAATTAATTTTTTCACCAAAAATTTAAGATATAATAGCTGCTATTTTACATAATATTGTATATAAAAACCATCATTGTACTGGAAAACAATTTACCATGAGTAGTGCTTAAAATAAAATTTTCTTGCGTTTTGTCAGTAATAAATCAAGCATTAATGTCATAATTTAGCACTATTATAATGTCTAAGACACTTTAAATGTGGGTTGTTCTGTAGAGCCCCTAAATTTACGAACTGGTTTTGAAAGCTGCTTTTATTATTATTTTTAGTTGTTATAAAATGATAAATCTGTTTTTAAATGTACCGTCTTATTGTATATGGATCGTGTTACATTATTTTGTCCTGTTATTTGATGATCCCGTTCTTAAAGAAAATGGTTGGCGAAAATAAAAAAAAAATGTAATGTATAGGGACTGAATGTGTACGGTAAATATGGCTTTATTACTTCACTGTATTTAACGACCCCTACATGAAATTGCAAATAATTTCCTCACGGGGCGGATTTACAATATAATTACTGTAATAATGAACTGTAGTGATTGTCGCAACCATCAGATCAGCAAGTCATGCAATTTTTGGGAAACTATACCTATAGACATATCTTGTTAACGAATGGATCGATAGACTATAAATAGATGTACATATTAAAAGATCTGTAAATATACCTACTTTACCTGTTTGTTTATAAATCGCACCATTTAACTTTAATGAAAATCGGCATTTCAAAAATAAATCGTTCCATACTTTATTAAAATACTTTCTCTATCCTTCTATTTATGCTTTCACTTTCACTTTATATGCGTACAGGGCAACATCCAGGGGTAAACGACCCTTGAGTCTAACTTCCCCTACCAATGGTTTCTCCCGCGTTCTATTTTCATTGGCGTCTTCCAGCCGCCATTATAAAACGGGCGGGAAGCTAATAAGGGTGGTGGTGCATGCTATTCACTTAGGCTTCTACTACACTATATCTTCCCCTAATTTTGCTGTGATGTAGTTTTTTTAGCTCGGATGATGGCTAGAATTATTAATATTTATACGTTCAGACATCGATTCATATTTACTCCCAAGGTATGCATGTTTTTTCATCAGAAGGGTAATATACTCGCTTTCTGTGCAACAAAATTTACAAGAAATAGACTACAACCCCATCTATATTTTAATCTTGTATTTTAGTTTGTCTCGCAGTCTCTTCTTGCATGGAAAATATGTTATTTTGATGTAATTGAAAAGGAAATTTATGGCGACAGCCAAAGTATACTTTACAGTTTATTTTCTTTCTGGCAGAAAGCTGATAATGTCGCATAAATTTAGGTTTTGTCAACTAATATTGTTTTAGATATGAATAGTCTGTGGTTACTTTTATTCAGTGCGGTTAAAAAATTGTATGAATCATACCTAACCCAAAGCAGGCTCCGTGTAGGAAATTTTATTGAATTAATCAATAAACGCTTTTACTTGATGAACTCCCACGCAAAAGACACAGTAATGAAGAATGACGTTGAAATTTTTGGGGTTAAAATAAGAAGGTTAGTTCTGTGCTAACTGTTATAAAATTCCTTTGTTCAAAAGATCATTTAAGGTTATAAAAGTTTTTATCAAAATTTGTATATTTATTAATAAAAATTAGAACGGATCATCTCTAAGGTAATGCCAATTCGTTTAAATGTTTAATCAGAGATCTATAAAATCTATATCTACTTAACTTATGTTTTTATTTGGATTTTTCTATTAGCATTTACTTAAAAAGTAACATAAATACAGTCCTTGCACAACGGATAACTTTTTCGATATATAATTTCAAATTCTATCACCAATTTTTCAAATCTAAAATATTTGAACAACATAGGCAATGAATCTAAAGAAATGAGTTACCTTAAAATTACAAAATCCAACATAAACTCAAAAGTCTAATACCGAATTTCTACTTTCTTAATTTTTTGATGTACTAATTTCTAGCTTAGTCTAAGAGAACCTTACAAGGAATTTTAGCAATAATTCAAGACTTCAGTAAAATTTTAGGTAGGTATTTTAATTTTAAACGTTCTGGCTCGCTTCATTAAAATTTTCAAACTTTCAAAATTTACTAACCTGTATTTTCAATTTATTATCGTCCTGTCATTTTCTATTTGTAAGTTATGGTAAAACTTTATCTGAAACTAGTTTTGAGGCTTTTGTAAATAAGGCATTCCTTACCAAACCGGCAAAACTAAACTGTTCGAACCTTTTTCTTAATAACAAATATTTTTCGCCTTCCTATTATAAAATTAAAAAAAATAGTTTACCTCAAAATTACCTATATTTAAACCAACAAAAAATAGAACGTTATTCTCGTTTTACCGGTATAGTTATTTTTTGGGAGTACCTATATGTATAAAATTTTTAGAAAGTCTGTTAGTTTTGACTACTATAAAATATTTCCGATACGACCATTATGGACGCCATAACTCAGATTTTAGAATTTTGATTTCATTTTTACTACCATCGAAAATTTAGCATGTTCTTTTAAACTACAATCTCAATATTTTTGGAATTATACGACTAATGTATTTTTAGAGCATTTGGGTATTTTTATTCGTTTATTTGGTTGTTTTTTTTAAAATACCAAGTAATTATATCTTATTGGGACGAATTTTTAAAAGACGTTATTTTTAGAACCGTCATTTTTGAGATCATAAAGCCGTAATTACCACTAATTTGACTTTTCTACTAATTATTGTCAGTTAAAAAATTGTAAATTTCATTAAAATGAGTTTAGAAGATTTTCAGGACCAACAAAAAAATAACATTTTGTAGAATGTTGTTTTGTTATCTTTGAGATTACGTATAGGCCTCAAATCTTCGGATTTACGAGTTTTTAATTTTTTATTAAATGCTTCAAATTAAGACGTGGCCATAGGACAGGTCTTAGAATATCAATTTTTTTAAACCAACGAAAATTTAACACGAACCTTCTCATTTCGAAAATTTTTGAATTGAAGCCCACAATTTTGAAAATTTGTTTCAGTATTTAATTTTTCTAGGTTTTATGGATTAGGGCGCTTTAGAACGACTTTATTTTTAATAACAACATAAAATAACAGTTTTTGACAAATTTTGTAAGTTTGCAACTTTTTAGTTTATGGGCCTAAAATCTTTGAAATGGAGTAATTTTGACTTCTATACCTTACGCTCCTAAATTTCAATAAAGACTGCTGCGTCTTACGGGCGACATATAAACTGTTTAAATATTTTTAGCTAACAAGCTAATAAGATTTTTTCCTGGAATTCTAACAATTTTTTTTTTATTTACCTCATCCGAACACAATGTAGGTACTAACTTACTTTTTTTAAACGAAATGTTTATTATAACTCTTTAAAAAGCCTGCTAAAAATTTCAGTCTCTAATAAACTCAAAAATCAATACCATAAATCCAACTCTTTGAAAAAATAAAAGTTTGAAACGTTTGTTAGACAGTTTGAGCTTACATATTGATTTATATACAACGAAACCATTATCGACAGGTTTCTCATGACAGTTCTAAAATGCCAGCCATAAAAAATCTATAACTTGCAAAGCTGTGTAAAAAAATCCAAGTACTTCAACATAATAAAAGTCGTACAATAAAAATTGAATTGCGTGCAAAATAAGAGTAAGAAAATTTTTACCTAAAAAAAAACGGAATAAACCTATTTCGAGGCGTTCCGGAAGTATCTAATGTGAATCCATTTATTTTATAATAGATACACGTCTACACAAAATAAGAAAAAAAGACGATTTAAATTTTGACCGTGAAAACTAGATTTCCGACTTTTATTTTACATAATAGGTAGAGGTATCTATTTTACCTTTTTTTTTTGTCTTAAAACTTTGTTTTACTTTTTCACGGAACAGAATACAAAAACTGTAGCAAATAATATTTGGTTATTTTTGTTAAAAAAAATATTACTCCAGAATTACTCTAACAAAGATTAATAAATAGGTAAATTAAATATATTTAAGCAAGTCAAATTTTATTATTTCATTAAAATTATATTTCCTTTTTTTAGGAAGATTAATTGTCTTAATTAAAAAAAACTATTTTTTTGAATGTACTGTCCAAAATTGATGTAACATTTGTGAATTTAAATTTTAAAACTGATATTGGACAAAATTTTATAGTCAAACATTTTTAGTTAATAAAAATATAAAATAATAAAAAAGGTAAATTAGGGACAAATCCTGATAGTAAAAACGCGAATATCTTACAAAAAATGTGCAGAAATGTTTATTTATTATATATTTAACCAGAATACAAAAATACAAAAAAAAAAAAACAAATAAACTAATTTGAGTTTTAATTAAACATATTTTTACGTCCAATTAACAACCACATCCGCATTTTACCCCTTTTACATTTACAACAATGTCTAATTTACTTTCAAAATACCTAATACGTGGTAGTTTGTTCGCTCCTCCCAACCACGTGGAAAACACACATCATTATAATTCATTTAAATAGCCTGTAATAAACATTTTAATTCAATTATCAAAATATGTAGTGCGTACAAAGGTAAATGTGTATGTACTTAGTGGGCGGAGACACATGTATAATTGCACAAGTATGCACCAGTAGCGAAGTAAGTGGTAATACATTGGCCAGCGCTACATTTGCAAATCGTTCCGAGGTCCAATTATTAACAAGTACGTGTAAATACGCAAGGGTAACTAGATGGATGATTTTATAACTAAAAAAAATTTAATTTAATTGAAGAGCAAGGGAACGAACCGAATGATATAAAAAAACTCTTATTTCCACTTTATAATATTAACGGTAGGGAAGAACACTTTTTTTTTAATTTTCTTTGTGCTATTTTTTTTTAAACCTAGCTAAGTCAAACATTTTCCGTTTATTGCACAATAGATAACATTATATATTAACATTCAGCTGCTACAGTAGAATACTAATGTTTTCCGACCGTCTGCAGTTGTGACCTAAAAACTAAATATTTCGTTAAAATGCAGCAAGACGTTAATAAACTTTTGAGTTTGACGCGTGGAATTTTATCGTGAGGAAACGAATTTTAGGATCAGGACGTTACACTGCGAGAATGCCTTTTATATTTATACAGAAATTTTTCGAGTTTTTACTCGTCCGAGGAATTTCTTACATACTGCTTAAAAAAGTTGATAAAATTTGATGAATGTATACCCGATAATCTAAACTGAGCTATATTTTCTAGAAATAATGTTTAGAATTTAACTACACTCTAAGTTTGGATAAAAAATGACATATCTACCTACCTCCTTATGTTTTTAGGGAATTTTTTATACAAATTGATTTACATTTTTGTTAAAAGAAATATAATGCTTATGTACGAAGTATTATAAAGGTACGTTTACCTACATTTATTTTTACTTTTATAATAACTATTATTAAAATGGAAAATTATTTTTCATCATAATCTGGTTTTGTCTTATTTCTACTTACCATATTAATATTATTAACACTGAAAAAACAACAAAGTCGTTTTTGATTTAAAATAACCGTTTTAATAGTTATATTTATGTATATTAGTCATTTATTTTCAAATTATATCAAAGGACAAAGTTATTAGTTGTAATTAATGCCACCTCAGTTTTTAAAAATAGAAGTTTTATGTAAGACCCATATATTAAGCATTTTTTATATAGATTTTAATAATAAACATTTGTAAAATTTTGTTTTTTAAGTCTGTGAATAAAGTAAAATTAAGAACTCGATTTGTTACATTTCAACATAAGCCCTACGGCATACGTTCCAAAAAATCATGGGGTTCCTTTTTTTTGAACAGGTGTTATAAATGTAATCACATAAATTTTTGAGTACATTTATAAGTACGTAAAACTTGTACTAAATCATTATTACAAAGAGTATGCTGCCCGCAAGTATAAATATGAGCCTTATAGGTCCCAATTTGAGTTTATTCTTCATCTCGATAGTTTATTTTAATAGACTATCAAAAATTGTAACCACAGGTACTGACTACTGACCAATAAAAAAAGACGTAAGTATTCACAATTTTAAAGCGGTGTTAAATTTTAACACGCTGGTCAAAAGGTCTTTGAGTACCCATAAAATTTCTGACTTTGCTAGCAATTTTTATATGTAGGTATAATAAGTATAGCTGCAGAAACAACCAGGAATTCATATCCTGACACAGCATTTTCATTAGGGAATAAATTTCAAATTATTATCTAAAGAAAGTTATTTAAGAAATCGGGATGCTTTCCCAATACTTCCCGATTTAAGAGTTGTTTTGTTATCAGAAGTTTTAAATGTAACGACTTATGCGCCACCTATGAAGTGAGTTAGAAATTTAAGTGTTTAACCCACTTCGCTCGCGCCATTTTATAAATATGGCGTTGAAAATTGAGAACATAAAAGTATGTACAGTTTTAAACACAAGGGCAATTAATTATGAACCCAACTTTACTTACAACTCTCGGACCGAAATAGTATTTACGTGTATCACTAGGCTAGAAACTGAATTTTTGCGAGTGTAAGTAAAGTTTGTGAAGTTTCCAGACGTATAATACACAGAACCTTTTAGACGAAAAAAATCGTATGTTGAAAAAAACGAAGACCCTAGATTTACTTGCTAGACCTCTCAAAGAATCGCTTTCCGGACGATTTAGACGAATGGAAAGTTAGTGTTTTGGGTCGGAGACTTAAAAAAATATTTCAGTAATTAGGTATATTATTTTGGATACTGAAATATATTTTGGTAACTGATAGGCTTCTTGTTGTTGTAGTAAGAAGAGAGATGTGTCTAAAAATTTTTTGTCGCTTGCATCACTTTCCAAATGTTACCATTACTATGCGTTTTTTTTTCTTCTAAAAAGTAATGATCGTATTGAAAGACTGTCCTGAAAATTTAAATCAGCATGACGTGTATTTTAACGTTATTAGAGTGTTCCAACAATGTTTACCTCTTCTGAAAAAAAAAAAAACAGAAAGATGTAGCTAATATCACGAAATGTGTGAAACCATTGAAAGAAAAGTATTCAAAACTTTGATTCTAGAATACAATAGCACAAAAATTTCTCATCAACAGGAAAAAGATAAATGGGGACACTCGATAGATCAAAATATAAATAAATGGATCGAAGCGAAAAAACTTCCAGACAATTAATTTGGCCACACATTACAAAATGTGTGGTCTACAAAAATAAAAAAATTAAAAACTTCCGTAAAGGAGCTATTAAGAATGTGTCAGTAAAGAATATTAAAAGTAAATTTTTAAATCTATCAGATTTAAAGGGGCTACAGAGGAGGTAATTAACTCAAACTGACGTTATAAAATTAGGAATCTTATTGAAACGTAGACCGTTATTCCGAAACAAAGAAAATACGTAAACGGGACTTATTTTGAAATGAAGAGGGTACATTTTTGTATTTTATTTTAGTAGTTGCAAAACTATTATACTAGGCACATATAAATTACCTACCAAGTAAGTTATAAAAAAGTATTTTTTCTGCGCTTGTTATGTTAATGAACATCATTTTAAAGTGCATCGTTTTCTAGTCATTCAAATTTATTTCCTTTTCAAAAAAAATATCCAAATCATTTTTGGTAAGTATCTCCTTTTCGTGAAGACAGTCAATTATATTTTATAAAGTTGGAATATTAACACATTCATGCATATTTACGGTTTTTTAATTTCTATGTTTATTTGGCAACATCTGGCTATAGCAGTTTTGATCATGATTATCCGAAGTATCAAGACGATATAAAACCTGAATTCCTTAGGCTAAGCAACTACAATATTTTCTATTATTGTATAAAATTTTATAAAGCCTTGTCTACACGGAATAAATAACACATTAAATACCTATAGAACTATAAAAAAAACTTTTTTCCGAATTATGCAAATATTAATAAAGTTTGTTTTATATTTATTGTTTGGCGAGTGTAATTTACTAACTGTAAATCTTTCTGATTAAATTTGCTACAAAAATTATTTAACATTTACTACAAATATAATAAACGAATATTACACGAATTTTCCTTATTTTTAGCAAAAAAATTGTGTACCAAAAAATTTACAGTCTATGCGACAATTGTTGCCTGAGAATTCATGCATTTAGAGCTACACAATCAGTTTTCCAGCGGCTTTCCAAAGACTGAAAGCTAATCAGCTTAAAAAATTATTGTTTAATCGAGATTCATTCTCATCCTAAGCGATAATAAACCAAGTTAGTTCAGTTTCACTTTACAGCTTAATAAAATCTGGTAATATAAAACTTTACATTTAAAATGTTCACCGACTAGGAATTTTACAACTGTAATTTCAACTTTGGTCTGCTGTAAAAAGGCGTTGTGGCTTTACTTCCAGACAACTGATTCCTCAGACTGGTTAACAATATTCTTAAAAAGACGAAAAACGAACAACTGTATGAACCAAAAAGATATATTTACTTTTTTGTTTAAATTAGGCGGACTCGATATTTTACATGGTTCTCTATCGTTTACCGCGTTTGTTTCAATATTGATACAACATTTTCAGTAAACTACACTTTTATATTTACACAATTGCTTTAACAACTCATTTTGGCTTATGTAATGCATGGATTGCTATTCCACAATAAAAATTAAATAAACAAAATACAAAGAACCATGAAATGTTCACAAACATTCATACATGCAAATTATGGAAAAATAAAGACACAGTGGTAATGATAAAAATTGCTTGATTACTGCGACGTCAAAGGAGATATGCCACCTTGACGCAGTTCTGTAGTACCAGGGGTTTCTAGATTTGTTAACAATTGTGACAGCCAATGTTTTGTAGACTTATCTTCTTGAAGACATACGGTGAATGTATTATCTCTCAGATGGTCAGGGAGGCACTGTCTTAAAGCTTCTCTAGCTCTGAAAATTAATCAAGTTGAGAAAAAAGTGACAGGAAAAGAGGAACACAAACCTTGGATTATCTGACAATCTTAGATAACATCTTACAACATGTTTCAATAATCTTGCACTTGGTTCTTTTGCCAAGGCCAGCACCATTTTACCCTAAAATCACATTAATGAAAAAATAGGCAAACTTTCAAAGTAGAAACTTACTAAAATCATAGCCACATGACTAAACCTATCGTAAGTTTGACAAATGTAAGAGAGACCACTGTCATCTAATAAAATTTTTTGTAAAATAAAAGTTGCCACAGTTTTGCTCAACTCAGATCCTGATTCCATAATACGTAAACATAATGGTATTATTTCAGTAGTGAGGAGAAAATTTATGACTTCTTGTTCATCAGTCTAAAATTTCATCATTAAATTATAGTTATAATAAAGAAAGAAAAATTACCTTAACCAAAGCACCTATAACTCCAAGACTTGTTAATCTCAAGTACTCAAATGGACGAGTTTTAGACACTGTATGTAAGAAAGGATATAGAAAAAGAGGAACATGAGCTAATAAAAATTGAGATCTAGTTTCAGGATGAGATGCCACACATTGAAGTAGAGCCAAAGCATTGCAAACCCTTGAAATTGAATTACATTTATTTTGACATATTTTTTCACTTTAATAAGTACCTGTTGGACTGGTGTGCCGTCAAAGTGGCTGGATTAATAGCAGGATAAATATTGATAATTTCCTGCAAAAGGGCAGCTGTAGTTCCAAAACTGTTCCACAACATGGGGGCTAAATCAGGTACAACTTCGCGTTTTTTGCTACAATATTACAAATTAGCTTGATTTCCAGCCACGACAAATCTTACCTTAATTCCAATAATGCATTTTCTCTAGTTTCCGGATTTGTGAGCTCTAAAATCCATTGAAAAACTTTTTCTCTTTCTACAGTTTGGTTTGCAGGACTTGGTTGTGTACTCATCATGAATTTGGACTAAGAGATCTTCAAAACACACTTAATTTGGGTTGGTTTCAACAATGTTTTGACTGTTCTAGAAAACGACAGTTGGTATTTAGCTACACCTACACACTAGGAGCACTCTTATATAACAAAAACACGATGAAAATAAACTTCGAGTTTTTTGTATTCAAGAAAGATTGTTTATTTACTTCGCTAGGTTACTGTTCAACAAATAACTATACAAACTGTAAATAAAACGAACTTGACATTAAATTGTTTGACACGAGATGACAGATAAATGACGATTCTCCCGATTCTGTCAATTTGTAGAATTTAAATGCGCATGCGTGGGACATTAGGTTTCCCGAGTACTAAACTTTGTGTCCATGATATTGGCTTGTTTTTGCTGAATATGCCACAATAAAAAAATACTTTTGCCATATAAAAAAAATTGCAAAAGGCCCTAAAACTTAATTTGTAGAATATAATTTTGCAAAGTTAATTAAGATCAAAAATTTTCAGGATATGAAAGACTGTTAAATTTAACTGTCAGGTTTAAATTACCCAAATTATAATTGTTACAAAAATGGTGAACGTAGAAACGTGATATAATTAAATGAAATTTTTAACTTTTGTCAAAATTTTTACCATCGTTATATGCAACATTTTTTTTTTGTAAATCGCATCCGTTTAAACGCAAACACAAAGAATTTTTCAAGCGTCTATCAAATAAAAGATGCAATTTTTTTAGGTATCACAAAAATGGCGAATGCGTCAAGTTTTTACTTTTCCATAAAATTTTTAGTTTAACTTAAAGTTTTAATTATAAGAAATACTTATATTTATTGAAAATTTAACTTGTTTAACAAGAAATGTGAGACTGTATCTTTGATTTTTAAGAAACATATACAATATAGAATTGTTGTTTTTTGAATTATTATACAACTTTTTTAATATTTTAAAATATCTTAGATTGCTTACAATTTATTAAATCTTTTGGATTTTTTATTGCTTTTGATTATTTGTATTTTTTATATTCTTTAAATTTTAAGCTAATATGGTAAGAATGAATAATAATAAATGAGTATAATTTAAGTGAGAATAAACAGATTTAAAGGTTTTTGTATATTTTGTTATGTAGTGATATTTGTGATTGGATTCAGTTAATAAAATTTAACGTCGTTAGCGTCATCTGTGCTTTTCGAATGTAATTTTATGGTCTAGTCCCGTTACAGTCATTGCACCATAAAAAGTGTCATCTGCTGTTGTACAACAGAAATATTTTAAATTCCATACCGCGAATTGTAACTGTTAATAAGCATAAATACTTGACAAATGAATAGTTATCATTGAAATAGTACCAATAAATTATTTCCGAAAAATGTTTATCTTTGATTTATTTATCCGTTGAGTTCTTGCCAAGTCCTTTTATTAAATGAGAACTTTGTCCAAGGAAACGCAATGGCATGATAATTGAAAATAATGCCTTCCTGCAAGACAACAATGAATAATTTCGTCGCGTTGAAAGAATAGAGCCTGCGCTAGAGTACACCGGAACACGGATGGCAACAGTCAGCTCTTAAGCAAGCGCAGTCATTAGTTGGTCGTCCGCTTCTAGTGCGTCATCCTGCAAACACCCGGAATAATCCGGGCGATGGCATCCACCGAGTGACGATAAACGCTTCACGCAACACAAAAACAACATGAACTGCTCAAAACAACAGAATCGTTAGGATTCTTCCAATTTAAACAAACACTAAATCAAATTTCGAAGACGAATAATCAAAATATACAGTGAAATTGTGCTACTACTCTTCTTGACGTCGGTTTATTTTTGTCTATTATGCTAATGGATGAAAGTGTGCTACTTCACGAGATGAATTATTAGGAAGGATTATCACGATTTCTTCGGATCTTCGCAGTGAGTATGGATTTATCCGATTTTCATGTTTGTTTGGTTTTACTTGTTGTTATGAATTGATTTGTGCGAAGCGTCTGTTTGGCTAGACAATCCGGGGGTGATTAATACGTAATACAGGGGAAGAGGTAAAGTCTATCCTTTATCATTTCAAACTACCATTTCCTCCTTTTTTATAGCCTGTTTATCAGAAAAAAATATAAAGTGTCACTCCCAATTTATTATATTTCAAACAAGTAAGAAATATTTCACAAATTTTATTTGAGACTAGCTTAAATTATTAATGAGTTACGACTCTTAAAAAATTCGGTGGAAAAGTTGGTCAAGTGGAAGTGTTTTTACGTTGATTTTTGATGTTCCACTTTTACAATTTTAAGTTCCATCGAGCTGATTTGTGATTAGATTTCATAAAAGTTCCGGGTAGTAATGAGTTCTATTAGTGATAAGTGAAATTACGATTTATCTGGCGTGTAATATGTATAAAATCCTTCTAAGTTTACATGGTGTGTAGTAACTGCGTGATAAATCTATTAGTCACAAATACCTGGATCCAGTTTAATTATTCCGGTTTATTGATGCTAAAGTGAGTTTTTAAATAATTCAGTCAATAATGTTTCAGCGTCATTAGTCATTGGTATTAGATACATTTAGTCCACTTCAAAGCAGTTAAATTTAAAAGCATTTTTTGCATTTGTGTAATTACCCGTTGTACTAGAAAATACGAGTTTTTTTGACCCTGAATATGTAGGTAATTGTAAGCAATTATTGCGATTCATATTATAGAAATCCTTTGATTTCCGATGATTGCATTTTTTAATTTCGTTTCTTACATTGTATAGACTTCTGGAAATATAAGAGAAATTTTCTTCAAAAATAAAAAGTTTACAACTGTACAAACTGAGAAGATAGTTTCCCAAATCATCGTCTAATTTTGTACATATCTGTCATAGCTTTAGATTTATCATCCAAGATCAGAGAACATCGAATTATTGACAAAAGCTTCATAATATATTTTTTTGAATATAAAAGTTTGTTGTTTTAGTAAAGATTTTAGAAATATTTGCTGATACAGTTTAAGCAACGGTTCCTTTTATTTAACCCTTTATATAAAAGAAGATTTGGATCTTTTCCCATGGACTTCTGTAACTACTGTGCATAAAAATATTTTTCCGTTCCAGCTTGAAGATGACGAGTAGAGTTGAACCTGGACCTTTAGTACCGCCCAAACCCAACGGGACAAGATTTCCAAGTCTGATGTACCCAACCGATCCCAAAGTAGAGCTTTGTGCTCGAGTCGACACTTACTATGATCTCACAACCGCAGCCGTTTTTTTAGTGTACATAGTTTTTGGAGTTCTTTATACGTTTTTAGGTAAACCACCGTTCCATTCACTGCATTTAAATTTATGTAACTTCCTAATTATTATCATAATTTGCAAATTCAACAGTAGTGTTATCTAATGGCTGCGGTTCTTGAAGTTATATTCGGCTGTTTGCTTTTGCGCCATCATATACGAAAAGTGCAACCAACTGTGAATAATTCTTTATGATGATAATTACGAAGTGGTCAAGGTCGGATCATAACCAGGGTCATGTGAAATCGCGCTATACATTGATCGCGCATTATTCAAGCTCTACTAAACGTTTTTTTTTTCGATTTTACTAATGAAAGTTGTTATTTCAGGTTATCAGTGCTTTAAAACCGTCATGTTTCTCACAGGATTCATCTTTGCTTCGGCTATAGTTTATCTCATATGTCTTCAAGGTGAACTCATGCCCTCTTATGGAAACGCAGGTGTGCAATTTCTTCGACATTAGATTTCTTATGTTGCTTTGTGCTTTTTCGTTTTTTACTAAACAACGTTCATTTCTAGAAATTGGAAAAACAAGTTTCTATTATGACTTTTATTTTACTACATGTTCGTGGCGAGGAGCAGTTTCTATGCATAAAGTAGGTTGTCTTAAAAATTTATTATAATAGCAATTAGTAACTATAAATTAGACAATTTTACGCTCCGCTAAACGTTCCGATCGTTTTCTAAGCATTATAGGCAGCGTGGTAAATTATAAGAGTGTAATAAGAAGAGAATTTATTAATTTAATGAATGACTTAATTCGACTGCACAATTTGATTTATCCAGTTAAAAAAAACATACCAAAAAAATTCTAAGTGTACAAATATTTACACATTTAAAAAGAAAACAAATAGATACACGCGCAGTTTAAATTTCATTAATGAATTCAAACTAAAGAAGCCGCTTTAGAAGTTATTGACCTCAAGAAAGAAGGAAGTCCTTTCTTGTATTTTCACTTTGACACCTATTTAAAATGAAATTTTCCTGTTAAGTTTTCGAGCTCAAAAAAGAAATTGCCAGACAAAATTATTTCTTTTCACTGGAAATACCATTAATTAAATGATATTATCTAGTTTTAGCTTTAAAATTACAGGAAGTCCAAGATTTAGTAGGAAAATTAAAAGATGTCTGGCGTTTGATAAACTTATATATAACACATTTGTATGCATTTATGTTTACTTAAAAGTATACTGATAAGCCAAACAAATCATGGAAAATGAAAGTGCCAAATGAAGATAAATTTTTGAATAATTTAACTTTGAACGTAAAGTTTAAAACGAAATTATTAAAACCTCCAGATAAAAAGTAATTAATCTGAAAAATGTCACCTCAAGATTATCTTAAAAAAAAGAAAAATAGAACAACTATGTTTTCTTTATTTAGAAGATTTCATTACTTGTCTACTGAGAAAAAATGTACAGTCTTCTAAGTTTTTTTGTTCACAGAAGAATTCAGTGTCAATTTTTTTTTCTGCTCTGTTGAATGTCTAGGTTTTTTTATTATTATATTTCTTTATTTTAAATATCAATTTAAAAAATCTGAAAAAATAGCACCTTCCATTTCTAAAAATTACGAAAATAATCCCTTATAGATATATTACAAGTGACGTAGGATTAAACATCATACTGAATTAAATTTGAAGTTAAGACACGTCAGTACTAAAAATCAATACTAAAAACATCAAATTTGTTAAAAAAATAGTTTTTTTTATCTTTGGTGCATTTATGTAAATTTATTTTTCAACATTTTTAGACTGGTAAATATTTTTAAAATGAGATTCAGAGAAAAAAAACAGTTAAAATGAAAAATTTAATCTACTTTTATCAGCTGCTTTTAGTTTATTTTTAGATGCATCTTCATTTACATATTCTCTTTTAGACACCTTTAATTCACACACCAATTTTGGAACACCTAAATAATAATTGCTTTTTCCTATTTTTAGACGGCCTTCCTTGAAGTAAAATTCCTTGTATCACGCTAAATAAATATGTGTTTTGATAAAATAATATGTAATTTTCTATTTACATAGTTCTTTGTCAATTTACCGCTACAACTTGACATTTTTTTTCCAATGAAAATGCAACCGCTTATTTGATTTAATTATTTCCTCGATGTCCATTTTAATATTTGTATCTACATTTATAGGTACAATGACGTCTTGTTCATTTCCGGGCGTTCCTAATTCATTTCCGGTGTTCGTTTATTATAAATTTAAAGTTTTATTTGATATACTTATTACACAACATAAAGTGTATTATATACAAAACTTTTTTTTTCAAAAAATGTCTATAAATTTCTAAGGTCTAACACTTTTTATAGATAACAGTGGACATACTGATTTTGATAATCTTTTCAATAATTTAACACCTCAAGTGATTTGATTGATTGAAGGGATTGAATTTTTTTCAAAAATTTTTGCTTACAATATATTTATTTTAGAAAAATACAATTTTAAAATGTGCAAATATGCAGTATTTTGAAAAATTAATAAGAAATTAATTACTCAAGAATTTAAAATCTCTTAGGAATTCCAAAGCTTAAGACCCTGAAATCTCCATCCAATTAAAAAGGCAGGCTCCAAACTCCAAGTTGTTTTGGAAGCTATAAAATAATTCAATGATCTTTAAGAATTGTACCAAGGATAAAACTTTCGTTGTTACTATTAACGAACAAAACTTTAATTTTACCAGTCTCAAAATTTTTTTTTTTTAATTCAGATACAATGCATTTTTAGGTGTGGCTCTGCTGGCCGGAGTTCTTTTCGGATTGATAACGATGCTGGTCCAATACGTTGGTCTTTTCGTAAGCGGTCTTCACACCGGCGTCCTCATGGGTGTAGCCTCACTCTTAGTCACCGATTACGTCATAAACACCTCACCCAAAGGATCAATTTGGCTTTGTGTCGGAATTCTGCTAGCTTTGGCATTAACATTTGCAGTATTGACTCTGTACTTCCGCAAAAGTAACATCTCATCCATCAAAATACCTGTTTTTGATAATTCTTCCTCAGGTCTGACCATCGTTTGTACCAGCATCTATGGAGGCGCGATATTCTCCACAGCTCTCGATTATTTCATCGAACGATTATCGATGATATCTTGGCTGTGGCAGAGAATATCTTTAAAACCTGTCGAACCACCTCCTTGTTGGTTCTCTTGGATAATTTTGGCTGCATGGCCATCGTTCTTTCTTACGGGATTGATAGTGCAGTGCACTGTCACAGGAAAAGGGCTGCATCATGAAGGTAAGTCGATTCAGACTGCCGAATTTTTGTTAGTTTTGTAGTTATAGTCTCGATCGGCCGTAAGAAACAAAGAGAGTCCATGGTCCGTGGCCAAACAAGAGCAGAAATGAGACAAAATAAATACAGATATTTGTATCAAGTTCGCACAGCTCATGGAGACGTTATAAGTCGGGTAAGACTAAAAACTTGCAATCAATGCAAATTCTTGTTGTGTCTTCGGTAGAATTTCGTGCAAGCCATGCAAAATAAAGATGCACATCAAAGTGGAGGCGTCGGTGAATGTAGCACCTTACAATCTGATGCCACTCATTTGACTATCTTGCCAGATCTTCAATTAGCAGCGTATGCTGAAAGTGAAGATGATAGTAGCCAGACAGAGGTTATTACACACCGTCAGTGAGATTATTATGTTTTTGAATTTTTATTCTAAGATGAAACGAAACCAAATCAACTATTTATTATTTTGTATATTTTATGGTATTTTGTCACGTTTTTAAGACAATAAGGAGATACGGATAATATTCTATGTTTGGCGATTTTATTGTCTTTTACAACAGAGTAGGACTATTTATGGACGGAATAAGTTCTTTACTTTGTATTATTTTAATAAAGAAATACACCCTCAAGTGTTGGTTTAATTCTCGCCGTTTTTCGACATCAGAAACGAAAATATAAGCTGATCGGCAGATGTTTTGCAGACTTCCAATATTGTTCACTAAAAATGGAAACAAAATTTCAGTAAAAGGATTTTCTAAACTTTTTCTCATTAGTCCGCAAATTACTTGTTCAATACGGTTTTGGAAACATAACTATTTTAAATATTCTTTATATTTTTATAAATCTAGGTAAATCCCAGCTTTAATTTTCTTTTTAATTTGAAAAATGTGAGATCACAAAAAAATCTAAAAGTATTAAAAGTGATTTTTTTTACACAAAGTAATGTAAAAAGTTACAAATAACAAGCTATTTTAATTTCTCACACCAAAAAATTTTATGCTTCATCAAAACTTCAATAAGCGATTTTTTTTCTATAGATCAAGTAGGGGAAGGCTGGGCATAACGGACACCCTAAAGTTAGATATTTTTTGTAATCGATCTAGAAACTTCAAACTCATAAGGTATTCAGTCGAATTATCCTAAAAAGCGCTAAATCAATTGACAAAACTATAAAAATGTGTATTTACGAAAATATTGATTACGCGATATTAATATATATTAATTAGTAATTAGCAGGCCATTGTGCCTGCCTAGACACCATTCTACAGAATTTGTCAGTTTGTGACAGTCTCCGATGAAGCATAAGGCGAGACGGGAATTTGTGGCTATGTAACCACAATCAACATAATTATGTTAAACTTTTTAAGTAAATTTGTAGCAATTACATAAAGTGAGGACTTACTTTAGTTCAGAGACTCTCAAAACTCTAAAAAATGCAATTACGAGACAATACGATCTCAATAACTATGGATGACTGATAGAGTTCTGGGTTTTATGCAGTTGCTGTGCGATTGCAACACCGTACAGACTCACAAACTCAAATTTCTAACATACTTCTTTCCTTTCTCAAAAATTGTAAATTAGGCTTTATGGTCATTTTGACTGTTTGATTTCAAACTTTTAGTTAAAAACAGAATATTGAGAGCAGAAAACTTCTGGGTGACTGACAAATAAAGAATGTTTTGTTAAAGGATCGAAAATGGTGTCCAAAATTTGTTGCGCGAAACGGTACTTTGAAATATAGCTGAGCATATTAATATTCTCACCTTCAGATGTCCCAAATCTTGCAAGTGGACAAAAAAAAACACAAATTTTTATTTCGTTTAATATCTCTTTAAAATTTTGGTTTGGGAAATATTTAGATTATTGAAAATTTGTAATATTCACAGCTCCTTCATTTTTTGAGAAACTGTTTTAAAATTTCTAAATTAAGAAAACAAGTTTTTAATTTTATTTAGAAATTTATGGGTTTTAATAATTTCTTATAATAAATTTGAAGTTTATTAGTTGTAAACTTTTATGCAAATTATGCATTTAATAGAAACTTTTAGAAAAATATTAGTTCGGTCTAATATGCTTTGATCTACAGAAAAATCACTAAACACATTTCATTAAAATGCAAATCGCTGTAACAGCAACAAACTAGTTGATATTATTAGCAGGAGTATACAATTCCTGAAATTATGAAAATAATTTACATCGAAAATTCTTTCGTATATAAAAAAAAATGTGGTCATTTTACGTGATTTTCCAAAAGTAACAGCTCCATGTTATCTAATTCCACACAAATTTTAAACAAATAATTAAACCACAAATTATTTTCGGCTTTATAATTGACCGTTTTTTTTTTCTACTTGTATCTTTAAGACCATTTTTAATAGTTAAATAGTTTATAATAGTTTATAATAGTTAAAGACTTTTTTTCTGAATAACTAATTTTTTGGACGAGATTTAAATCATTCATCATTTAATTGCATTTAATTCATGTAAAACTGTCAAAAAAAAGTTGCGTAAAAAATGGAGATATGGTAAAAAATTAAGGTTATCTGTTAATTTTTGATAGGTTTTTCATTAAATTGTTTATTTGGTGTTTTATGATTGGCCAAAACATGTTTTAGGTAAAAATTAAGAGAGTGCTAAAATGAAAACATTGGAAAGTTTTCCGTTAAAAATATTTGAAAATTATAAAATTTAATTTGAATTTTTACTGTTTTTTCTTATATGTATTACACCGAAAAAAAAAACTTGTCAATTTTTATTACCTACTTCGAACTTAGAAACTAAGAAAAATGTATTTTTTAGTGTAACTTTTATAAAAAGCTGGGTGCATCTTGTTAATTTTAGTTTAGAAAGTTGAACCCTTATTGAAATGCAAATTGAAGCTAGTCAAATAAATGGTAGCTAACTATCATTTAAAGTTGAACATTATATGCCTCCAAGAAACCCACTATCCACTTTAGGAAATTAATCTAGAATATGCATTTTTACATAGTGATTCATGTTAGTGTTTGAAAAAAAAGCAGTTTAAAGGTCCACTAAAAAAAAATTGTATCTTACTAATAATTCAAAATGCTATTTAATTTTGTGGATTGTAAGTAGGTAATATTTCATACTTAAAAGGTTTTTTAAGAAGGATAATAAAATAATGAAATGTTGTGCTCTGATAAGAGTAAAACTCTATTTTTAAAAAAGGTAGATCAAGTTGCTGGATTAGATAACGTATCGAAAATTATCATTGCAGCTTCTTTCTAAAATAAATCTCTAAAGTTGAATTGAACATAAATTTCATTTACCGCATTTTATTTAAAAAATTTATTGGTGATTACGCTGTCCTCACATTGGTAGCCCTGTATAAACAACTTGGAAGCTTCTCATTGGTTATTTATTAAATAATCACTGACGTGCCGCGTTCTGTCATGTGTTCGATGTGTCAAATCGAATGCTCACACACGTTAACATTCCGAACAAACTGTGGGTCAAGTAATTTTTGTTAAAATGTGTGAAGTTGTGTGAACTCATCAAAGTTTTAAACTTGGCACATTTTATAGTTACGTAAGCAACAAAATAGCAGTGACGAAATGCAGAAAAACAAGAAATTTATTTTACAAGCTGCGGTCATATTCGTGGCATATTTCTACTTTGGAATCTTACAAGAAAAAGTGACAAGGGGTAAATATACCTATGAAACGACGGATGATAAAGGAGAGACAGTGTATTTGACGGAAAAATATTCGTATTCTTTAGCCCTTGTGTTTGTCTTGTGTGCCATTAATTATTTAGCTGCAATTTTGGTGTTGAAAGTGTGGCCTCAAGATGAAGATAAAACGCGTAGAGGATATTATGTTAGCATTGCTATAACGTATTTGCTAGCGATGGTCTGTTCCAACATGGCTCTGCAGTGGGTTCCTTATCCAACACAAGTTGTGGGCAAGTCAGCAAAGCCTATACCAGTCATGATTCTTGGAGTCTTACTAGGAAATAAGTCGTATCCTTTCAAGAAATATATTTTTGTCCTTTTAATTGTGCTTGGGGTTGTTTTATTCATGTTCAAAGATAAAGGAAAGTCAACTCAGCAAGATGTGGGCTTTGGTTTAGGGGAACTTTTACTTATCTTATCCCTTACCATGGATGGTCTCACTGGAGGAGTTCAAGTATGCCTCGGTTCGGCCCCACAATCAAATATTTTTATTTATTATTCCAGGAACGAATTAGGGCTGAAAGTAAACCAACAGGTCAACAAATGATGAAGGCTTCAAATGGCTGGTCAACTCTATTTCTAGGTGCTGCCCTTATTATCACAGGGGAAGGCCTTAAATTCTTTGAATTTGCCCACAGACACCCTGTCGTTATCAGTAACTTGTTGATTTTGGGTCTGACCCAAGCAGTAGGTCAAATGTTCCTATACAGCATGGTAATTCAAATTTTGAGGAGTTGCAAAAATCACGCTTTTATAGGTTTCAGACTTTGGCCCTCTGGTGGTTTCTGTTGTGACAACTACACGAAAATTCTTCACTGTTTTGGGTTCCGTTATTATTTTTGGAAACGCACTAAGTGTCAGGCAGTGGATTGGCACAGTCCTCGTTTTCAGTGGTCTCTTCCTTGATGCGTTTTTCTCCAAAGGGGCCGTGAAGAAGTCTCCTGGAAATAAGTCCTAAATATATATATTTATTTTGTTGAAGTTTTTATACATGATATATTTTATTATGCCTATTTATGATTGAATAAAGTACCTAGTTCACAAACATTAATTTATTTGTTTCAGCAATATACAGAACATACAATAGTAATACTTAAAAAGTATAAAATGAGTCAAAATAATATCATTGTTACAACAAACTAAGAAACTATTCTAAATAGTCAACAAGCTCAAAAAGTAACTTGGCTATAAAGTTTTGTATAATTGACGGCATCACAACAGTTAAAGGACTTTGAGCTTACAATATTGTATAAAGATTTGAACACAGGACACACATAATTATATAACACTTCATTAGCACTATCAATATCGTTAAAATTACAGTATAAAAAGTAGTACGAATTTTAGCAACACACAATAGAAAATATCAGATAAAAAATATACTTTAAGACGCCATTCAAAAAGTAACTGTTCACTTACGAAATACTCTGTACTTTTTACAAAAACACTCTCAGTCAATGTTTAAATTAGACATTTGTTATATATAACTGTAACTATTATATACAAAAATGTACAAAAAATATATTACACTTAAAACTACAATTACATTAAAAATAATGTGCGCTCAAGCAAAAATTTGGAAGCATAGAGAAATTGGTGTGCACGTTTTTTCGTTTGTTACGTTTAACTGATCTGTAACTAGGGCAGTATTATGGGTCAGACTATTGTTTCTTTAAATTTAACAATAAAAAGTGGAACAAAATGTAAGGAATTCTTACACAAAGAGGTGGGTGGCTACACTTATCACTTCTAGATATTAATTCTTCAAACAAATAACGTGTCGGTGTTAAATGCATCGAATTTAATTGACTATATATGACAGGCTTGGTAGAAGTATGGAAAGTTATTTTAGAAAGTGCTGCGATTTTTGTATTTTTGTTCTTAAAATTTAAAACATGGAGTACATGCGTAACAATTTGTGTACAAATGAGAAAACAAATTCTCTTTTTTGTCACCTTTTCAAAATACACTATGGTCGAATAAAAACAACGTCTAAGGAGCCTTTGGAATTTGAAATATGTTGGTACTATCGTATTCATAAAAAACAAAGACATTCAAATTTTGATAGTGTAAATATGACTAAATAAAAATGTCAAATGTCTCATTTGACTTTGAATTCAAAGGCAGCATCAATTTTCAATGTAAAATTATGCAAGGTGGCTAAGTATTTCGAGCCCAATAATGTTATTATTTACAAATAGATTTTAATAAAGATATTGGTTCCGGCAGTCTTAGTTGAGCCACCTTTTATCAAATATGCTACAACTAAATAATTTTCAAAGAGCTAATTTTCTAGGCTTTCCTCAGTTTTTCATGAGTATAATGGTACGTCGAAATCTGACATTTTGTTCTCCTAGTTTTCTATGAATGCGATAATACCTCTTTTTCTGTGGCAGTTTGAAATTAAACATTAATTAATATACGAAGATGTTGGTGTCAACGTGAGTATCATGGCAGTTCTGAAACGTCAAAGTCGCTAGTCAACAAAACTACCAACCCATTGCAAATTTCAAAGCGGTTTGTATTTGATCATATGATATAAGCTGAATTGAGGTTCACTATTATTCTGGTTGACTTTTGAAATCTTCAACTGTAAAAAGGCAGGCACTTAGAATGTCAAAAAAGTTATTACTGACAAAAGGCTTAAAGACTGATTTAATATTAATATTAAGTAAGAAGGTTTTAAAACTAGCTCCTTCCTACACACAAAATGACCTTTGAAATCACAAAACGTCTTTGGTTAAAAAATTGATCGTTTTCGAAAAAATTTACGTCACCCTTAAAATGCTGTAAAAAAGAAGTCCTTGATATAAAAGAAATGACTTAAAATTGCAAACCGGGAGAAAAAACATCCCGCAAGCTACTTTTAACCGGTTTTACTCACGAATAAGATAAAAAAAGCTTAAAATAACTTCCATATTTCTCCTGCACCCGTATTTTGGTGGTTCTACAATATTCGAAATTTTTAAATGACGAGGCACATTTTTTACATTTTAAAAATTCCCGAAATATTTAAGAATCACTGAATATGTTTTGTACTCTGCATTTGCGTTGTTCGCTACGTTTATTTTCCTGCTTTTTAAAATTTTTCTTGAACTACATTTTGAATAAAACAATCTAAAATAAATAAAAGCCAGAACTGTAAAATTCAGTCAAATTTTATGGCGAGATCGAACTGGAAGGCTTTTAGATAAATACTGAATCAGTGATACTACTTAAATTCCTTTAAAACGACACCAAAAATTCCAAATTTTCCGTTGTTCAATTGAACATTGTTATAATAAAGTATAAAAAATTGACTCACAGTTAGGCTTTCATGACGATAAATACTGAAAAGTTATGAATTTGAGGCCAGAACGGTTTAAATGAGCTTCTTCAAGCTCTATTAGGTAACACTGCACGGTAATTATTGCTGTGTGACGATTTTTCAACCAACAAAATATGTACAGTTGTAGATATAAAAATATACATTATTTAAAAATTACGTAGTGTTGCGAAAGCAAGAAATTTGGACGTGATGGTAAGTTTGTAGAGGTAGTCATGCAAATTCTCAAGAATTCTTCAAACATAGGCTGCTTGTCTACCTCTAAGCCTATTGAAAAATACTTTCCAACTGTGCACAGTTTTTCCGGACCAGATCCAAACACTGGATGTGATCCCCACAATCATGTACATCAAATATTTGACCATGAATATGGGGAATAAAGGGCGTGAAGGGTTTTCGCGTACATCAGAAGAACAAGGAACAGAATAACTGTGTTTCTTACACATATCATTACTCCATGTTACCATCCAATCATCGAAGTTTATTTGTTCATAGAACAAACAAGCAATGACTATCATCGCTGGAACAGCGTATAATACCGAGAATACCCCGATTCGAATCATGAGTTTTTCTAATTTGTCGGTTTTCGTGCCATCATGTTTCATTACCGTACGAATACGGAAAAGAGAGATTAGACCTGAGGTGAGAAATACCAACCCAAAGACTAGATAAATCGAGAGAGGGATTAAAGTAAAGATGCGGAGAGCTTCCACGTTCCAGATGCCGACGTTGCACACTCCGCTTAAATTATCACCTGTAACAAAAATCATTAGAAATCAATTAATGGTTGTATTTACAAAACTACCATCTACTTTGCCCATAGCTAGGACAGTAATAGTCTTGATCGCAGGGACTGCCCATGCAGCTAAATGGAAATATTGAGAGTTGGCTTCAATTGCTTCATGGCCCCATTTTAAACCAGCAGCCAGAAACCACGTTAGGGTTAAAATCACCCACCAAATACTAGAGGCCATACTGAAGAAATAAAGAACCATAAAAAGTATAGTACAGAACTCGTATTTGGTTCCTTGGGTGATAGTGCTGACTTTCTCGATCCCGTTTTCGGAGGCTGTCGGTTCTTTACATGCGATAGAATCGCCGGCTATGAACCCCACAACATACGCCAGAGCAACCATCAAGTAACACACAGATAGGAATATAATGGGGCGCTCTGGATACCTAAACCTGTCTGTGTCTATCAAGAATGTACATACAGTGAAAAGACAACTCGCTGAGCAGAGGACGGCCCAGGTGCCAATCCACACGCGTGCAAACTGTCTTTTGTGTTCATTGAAAAACATCATATGGCAAGGGGCTCCACAGTTTTTCACTGTCTTATGACCAACAGTCAAACTGTAATCTGGACTCTTCACTTGGAACTGAACAGGGCACACAAATCCAAAGTTTTTTGTATATTTTGGGTTGTATTCTATTGTCTTGACTCTCTTGTGATCTGGAGGGTCCGTCACTGATGGTACCGATATGTTGTGTTGCTTCATGCAAAGATTAGAATTTTCAGGATACTTTTCACAGTTGAGATTCTCAGGCCAAGCAAAACCAAACTTCAGCATCACCCCCTCACAACCAGACTTAGCTGATAAACACAAAGAGCGACATGGGGGCAATGGCTGCTCCAAAATTGTGCATACAGGGAAATAGACTGAACATAAAAACAACTGTAACTGGGGGCTGCATGCAATTTTAATCAACGGGAAATACTGATGGACTTCGAGACCTGCTTCATCTTGGGTGGTGTGCCCTAATAAATTTGGCATTACGGTGGTGTTGTATGGAATATCGATGCAAAAAGGCACTGTGATTTGTTGACATTTATCATGTTGTGGGTTGTCCAATCCATCGTGCTGTAGGCCATTTGCAATGCACGAAATTGTCAAAATAAAAGTCCACCTTAGATTCATGATTTTTCAGGACGATGAGCGGTTATGGTGTAGAAGGAAATTCACAGATAAAAACATCACTTGAAAGTTAAAATTGGACACTGTGCGAACGAAAATAGTCGGTAACATTACAGATATGAACACAAACACTCTACTTAACGCCGGCCACCATATTGGACAATGGTGGTGGTTATGAGCACCGATTTAGTGATTTTGGAGTTGCCAACTGGCGCAGATATAACTAGGAGTGGCAAAGGTTACAAGAATGCGTTTAAATTTTAATACTTACAAATGTTAAAAATAGATCATTTTTGTTTATTTTATGTATTTTGATCAAAGAGATTACGCGCAACTCATAAAAAAATAAACATAACTATGAAAAACTTGTTTGAGATGATTCTTTGAATTCATATTTTCTTGGATAATTTATTTTACTGATCTAAAAAAGTATATTATAGTGCTTCAACAATTAATAACCCGAATGTTTCAAATTTTAGATTCTGTTACTACCAAGGTGATAGTAACTACCACCAGAAAAAATTCATCCCTATTTTTAAAATAAGGGTAGTTCTGTCTTGATAATTTAATAAAATTTCACGTTTTTTTCGTATCAAAAATTAGTCTGCTGTTCTAAAATTGGTATATAGACACTATTCAGTTGGTAGTAACTACCGCCAGAAAAATTAACACGTTTACCCATAAAATGAGAATGAAATGATTAAGTAGCTTTTAACCTAAAGAGAGTAAACTATGGTTAGTTTAGGGGTAGACGTACTGAGTAGTGTCTCAAATTTTAGAACAGAATTCTACTGTAAATTCGATAAATTATCAAAATTGAACCACTCGTAGTTCAAGAATTGTGCTGATAATATAATATCTAAATTTTGAAACAATAAAGTTATTTATCTTTCAAGTAATGCAATATACAGTGACGGCCAAAATAAAGTGGTATAGTTGTTTGATTTTGTCATTGTAATATGGGTCAAAAATTCATACATTGAACTACTATGTAATAAGTCATCGGTACCTACCAAAGCCAGTTCACTTGTTTTGTTTTTAAATGACAATTAGTAACTCATTTGTGCCGAAATATGTATTGTTATTTCATTTTGATTTACACCATCTGGATAAATAAATTAAAATAGTTATTGTTCCCTGTCAAATCATGACATATCGGTACTTTAATACAAAAAACATCACCCGATTTACTTTGGTGCATTTTGAAAAATTAAAGAATGTCAATTTTTTCATTTGTTTTATTAATGTCATCATTAAGCCTACTGTAAACATCATCATGTCTACTTCGTGTGAACGAAACGAGTGACCGCTTCACACAACTAAATTTTTGAAAAAATGCTCTCTAGGACTTGTACCACTGTGTTTTGGCCGTTACTATGTTTTTTTTTTGGTCAGTAAAATAGACAAACCTATATTTTCTGAATAGATCCATAAAAATACTGGACAAACGCAAATTATGCACCTATAAGAAAAGCGATAAAAAATTTGTTTGTCCGTAAAGATAAAATGTTACTGTTATTTGATGGAAATAAGAATTAGGCGCCTCAAGATATAAACAACTTTATTTTGTGTAAATTTAAAAAGGTTTTGAAGAATCAAATCAGACCTTTTCTGTTTAGTAATTTAATTTTCCACGTGTTACATACAAGATTGTATCTATTTTTGTTTTAGAAAACATTTTGTTTTGTTTTTGTTTAATTTGCATTTAATTTTAATTTAAAGCATTTGACACATTGACATTACGTTTTTGATCAATCATGTCGTTGGATTCGCGACTAAAGCATTTGACACATTGGCATTACGTTTTTGATCAATCATGTCGTTGGCTTCGCGACTATAAGTCTCAAAGCGTACTCGTAATTCGACTTGTGCTAACTCCGGAGTTTCCGAATCTAGAGCTTTGATGTTGTTTTGAATTTCATCAAAGTCCCGTTTCATGTGTAAGATGTACTCAAGACGAACTTCGATTTGCGAGGCCGAGGCGGTATTTTGATTTTGATCAACCCAAACCTTGAAACGTGTTAATTTATCGTAAATGTTGTTACGTTTTGAAATAAATGACTGCAACGCGGCAACCACTTCGATCGACTGGAATTTATGACGGATCTTGCTGATAGTTCTCTGCGATTTTCCCTATCGCCATTCTTTTGAGATCGTGTGGTTACCATTTCGGATTAAAATATGATTTAAAACGTGCAATAACGTTAAAAAATGCAGATGTTAATTCAGATCAAAACCTGACCTCAAATCACTTGAGGAGGGTGAATAATGGATAAAAGATGGAACTTACTCACCGTTTGAAGACTCTGGTCTGTATTCGCTGCGTTCCCACATCTCTGGACACTTCTGAAGCGGGAGTCGAAATTGAGCTTAAAGTCAAACGCGATGGTGTTGAACAAAAAATTGTGATTTCCAAATCCGGCTCGAAGGACCAATGAATCATTGACTAACAATGATTTACCCACTCGCCAATAATTGATGAAATATTTAACACAACGTTGTTATTTTCTGGAAGAACTGGAACTGAGTCGCTCGCAGCCAAAATCTTCGGTAATCGCACATAATCGTGTTGGTCAATTTCCCCAAAATAACACACGGAAGGGGTCAAGTTTTGCGATCACATCCACAAAAGCATGTGATTTTTGTAAAAATCCCCACTCGATTTATAACTGTCTACAATTTCAAAGTGTGAATCGTTTAAAACTTTGCACTAATTGCTTGAAGCCGAATCACAGCTCCCAAAATTGCAAATCTCAAGGTTGTAGATTCTGTCATAATAAACATAATACATTGTTACATTGTTAAGTTTAGGTTTTTAGTTTAGGAAGTTTAGTAGTTTAAAGAACTTTAGGCTACGTATTGATAATGCATTGATTATGATAATTAATTAATTAAAATGAAATGATATTGATGCTATGATTTTAAGATCTAGCAAAGCAAATATCAAATTCATTCGAGACTTAAAAACTTAGCTATTGATATAGTGACTAGTGACCGAAACAAATTAACAATATCAAGTAAAATAAAAAAATAAATAGAAGACTATACTTATAGAAGACTAAACTTGAAGTTTTACATTCTAAGCCAGAAAGGGATTTGAAGTATCTTTGAACCGACAAACTTTATTTGTTTGTAATAAATAAGTTAGTATTGTTTTTAAATATCACTTACATGTTTTTTATCATAAAGTTAATTCCAACAGTTTTTTTGGTGTTTTTTTTCTTAAGAAAGCAGTTTTGGGTTCTTACGACTGTAATCAATAATGATAAATTACTTACTATTTTTCAGTATGTAAACATAAGCTTGATTCTATTTAATTTTTGTTAGTGCAAACAAAGATTTTAAAGATAATCTTTGCTTTCATTAGGGCTAATTTTTCGCTTAGTATCATTATAAATTTTCACAATTTAAAATATAAAATAATGACCACTTAAACAAATTTTAGCTTTTTTAAACCTTTTTCATGTAAAATTTTGAATTTTACATCCGAAGCAAGTGTGATGGTTTCATTATTTTTTTGGTTCTTAAGTTTGTTTTTGTTCTCTCTCTGTGCTTATTTTAATAACATTTAAACAGCCGAAATAAACTAAACATTTTTGGTATGTGACTGTTGATACTGGAACTTGTAATTCACTGCATAAACGCTGCCGCTACATTATGAATCTTACTAAAAATTAAAATGTTATTACTAGATCCTTTTTCATTTAATTGCTTTTATACAAATAACATTTATTTTTTTAGAGTTGCGAAAAAGTTTTGTTATAAAATAACATATAATCTACACTTGTTCATCGTTCGGCTCCAAAACAACAAAGACTTAATTTATTGTTACCCAACTCAATGAAAATATCACAAGGCAAAATGATTGATTACAACGAACTTATTTATTTAACTCCAGTGAACTGTACTCTAATTGTAACATCAAGCTAAATTTTTTTTGGCTGGTGACAACCCGTTATTAAGCAGCCAGCTATTCGAACTACTTATTACATATTTATATCAGAAAATTTCAGTGTACGTTGTGAGACCTATTAAAAATTGAAAATGAGATATTTTTTATCTAAAGTGTCACTTACATCGAAAGTAGGTAATAGTGACAGGGTTGAAGGTATGAATGATTTTTCTCAGACGCACTAACTGACCGAAAAAGACACTTACCTGGTTTATTTAAAGTTGTACAGTTTAAATATAATATTTTTTAATAATGGAGTTAGTTGACTAAGGTGTAAAAAAACAAACTTGAACTGAAATAGAAAACAAAACAAGTTGTAACTTTTAATTCAGTTCCTTTATTATTTTCGGTTCTGTGTATAATACAGTCCTTCATTTCAGTCATTTCCTTATTTTCGTATTTGTGATTTTATTTCTTTCTTAGTCTCCTATTTTTTATGTTTCCGGTTTTTTAAAATTGTTTGTTTTTATGTATTTTATTTGTCTGTCTTTTAATTCCACCCTCATTTCTTCAGTTTTTATTCTATCCATTTTTTTTCTGATTATTTTTCTTATGTATTTCTCTTGCATATATACTGTTTTCATGTTTTCTTTATTTCGTTCAAATTTTGCTAGAATAAGTTAGTGTTGGAACTGTAATGGAATTGTGTACTCGTAGTTTTACCATTTTGAGGATTTCTTTTTTTCCTAGTATATTTGTTTTTTACATTCTGTTGATATTATTTATTATTATCATTATTTTGTTTTTTAGGCATTAATTTCTATTCTCATATTCTCTATAAAATAGAAGTAAAGATTTCTTTAATATTTCTTTACATGATAAAGAAATTTGAAACGAGTTAAATATTCATAATTTTCAAACAAAAACGCATAGCTAAATCTCTACTTAAAGTATGGAGACAAAATTATAGCTTCACATTACCACAACTTTAATTCGAGGTCTTGTAAATTGGCTTTATTACTAATGCATTTCGTTTCTCGACAATTCTAAGTACCTTAGATACGAATTCGTCCGAACCTCCAAAGCAGTTATTATCCTGAAACTTCAAGGAAACTGTGTCATAGAAACAACAGCCACGCGTGTATGAATGGATAATTGATAGACAAAGTCCATTAAAAAACAAATTATAATATCGGCATCGGATTTAACATGCGCACACCTGGACATTGATGGTCAAGCAAAACACGGCGTCGTCGCATTTCTATGGTAACGACGTCGACCGTCGTCGAAACCAACTATTATTAATTATTCAAATTACCGAACATTTTCACGGCCTTCCCAATAGAAATCAACTAGTTTGATGGTAGAAACGGCGCGAACAAGAATTGCTGACGAATACTTTTAACTTTCTATAAACAGTTGGGCCTTTGGTGTGAGTAACGTGGACATGTGAGTTACAACGAACATGTAGTGATAATTTTGAGTTTGGTTTATTCGATAAAAGACAGACAGAAGAGTGATTTAGAAATAACTTTTAAGCTCGATGAATACATTGGAAAAGTTTGCGCGGCATCCGCGTTATTTCGTGTTAAAGACGAGTTTTCCATATTTTCATATTTTGAGGATATAATATGGGAATCTGCTTAGATACAGGTAAGAAATGAGTTTTCACGGTAAAATAAGTCATGTTGTTTTCTAATTTCAAGATTAACTGAAAAAGTGTCGGTATTATTTTTCATAGTCAGTTTTAATGAAAGACTGACTGGCGTATAATCGATGAAAATATTTATCGTTGTCAATGATTTTTATTTTTGTACATTTATTATAAATAAGTGAAACCTTCTTTGTTGTATGTTTATGTAGTTACAAAGTGCTTCGTCGCATTTATGAAAATCTTTAAGAAAGATTACATGATTATTGCTTGTATTGTAATAGTTTGGTCCCAAATTAGTCCAAGTCCTACCATTACTGACCTGCAAATATATCACGTAAAGTAACATTTTTCCTTGGTAATACTATGTTATCAAATAGATACGTCAAAATGAATTATGATGCTTTAGTCTTGGGTTTTAAGTTTTTATGGAGAAATTGCCACATTTGAGCTTCTTTAGATATCATTTTTTACGTTGAAAAATGGTGCAATATTTCATATTATGTTCGATTGTCATACTCCTCGTGTAATAACGCCGTACAAATTTATTTTTTTTAAATTCTTCTAACGTTCTTTTCGTTTTCTTTTCCAAATAAACCCTGTGAGCTTACGATTATAAGTTAAAAACGTCTAGTTACAAATTAATTGTTTAAATAATTACATAGGTATAGATAATAACTAATCTTTTTACAACTTTTTTGTCAGTTCTTCTTGTTTGTAGATATATTGTAGATATATTGTTTTTATTTTGCTGTAAATTCTTAATATAAAAATTAAAATATAGGAAAGACTAAAATTTTATTATGTCTTAAATTCATAATCAATAATAAACTATTGGTACAAAGTTTCAAAAACTAATCCTCTTCAGTCTAGTTCAAAAAAACCTAGTTTTTAAATTTTCTTATTCTGCTAAAACAATTTACTTATAGATTATAAAAATAATGTAGAGCTAAAAAATTATATTTATAGAATTAAAAAAAAATCATTTAAAATTGCACACCTGAACAAACAAAGGTACAAAATTATTAATAAAATCTTAAAATGTGGTTAAAAAATAAGTTTGACTGTAAAATTTATTGTCAAATTATAAAAGTTTTTAGTTACAAATTTTGTAAACATATCCATCTTAAGAGAATTTGCCAAATATTATTTGAAACAGTTTAAAAAAATAAATCTGAGCAGTTTATTTTTTAGCATAGTTAAGTAAAGTAAAAAATTAATCACGAAAAGATTACCGTTTCGACTTTGTCTATAGAATTTCATATTTGTGAAAAAAGTACATTCGTATCCTAATAATGAGACAAATCTAATGACATTAAGAATTTGGACATAAAATCAAATTTTCTGGAAACTAATAACTACAGATCAACTAGCAATCACAACATTTTCAAATATTATACTTTATAGTCAATAAACTTTAAAAGTGAGAGATCTTTTCATTACGGGAATTATGCATAAAAAACTATAAAGAGTCTCAGTTACACTTGTAATTTTAAACACTAAGAAAAACAAATTTTATTGTATTTTACACGTTTGTATTTAAGATTTATTAAAACACTACAGCTTTAAAAAGACTAAAACTTCAGTATTTTGACCCGGCGCATCCACCATTATTTACAAATTAAAATAATTATTTATACAAGTTATAAGATAAATATATTTTTTTACTATACGTAACGACGTTGTCTCCAGTAAATACAAATTCTTAAAACTTGTATAAATAATTATTTTAATTTGTTAAGAAAACACAATAAATATTAAACATGAGTAGAAAGTAAAATTTTACTTCTGAACCAGGGCATTTGGCATCTTAAAAAACAGAGTAGAATCCCAATTATCGGCCAATTTTCATTTTGTTGACAGTTTGGGTAAGGAAAAATACAAACCTGTCGAACTATATGCATTGTTTTGTAAAATTCTTGCATTTATTATGCGTATTTATCAAGCAAATGCAAAAATTTTGACTTTTCTCACGTTGTTCAAATTTGACGATGTTTTTACATACCTTGCGAGTAAACTGGATGTTTTATTTTAAAAACCGAACAATTACTGACGAAGTTATGACAAGCAAACACTTTCAACAATAGTAAGCAGTGTACATGATGTACCACTGAAATATACACGTTAGGAAATAAAGATCAGTTTGCATTCAAGATTATTTCACAAAATTCTTATCAACCAACCAAAGTTCCTTAACTTTGGCAATAATTAATCGATTTTCAAAATTGAACACTCATTTTACTCGCGAAGATATGTTTATTTCAATATTTATGCCAACATGACGATTTTTAACGAAACAGTGTTTAAAAACATCATTAAAGTTAAAAAACGTGGAAAAAAGCATATATTTGCTTAATAAATACGTACAGAAATTGCAAAAATTCCACAAAACAATACATATCGTTTGAAAGGTTTGTATTTTCCCTTTCCAAAACCGTCATAAAATCGAAAATCGTTCAATAATTGACTGGGTTACTAATTCATAAGTGCGCAAAGGAACGCAAAAACAGTTTTTAACAATAAATTAAGAATTTGGTGGTGTTAGACAACTTTTTTACGTCGTTTCCTGTTGTAGTCGATCAAATCAGCAACCTAAACTAGATCACTTACAAAGTGCAGAATGACTGTGGCACCGTATTATTATTGACCTTAGTAATTTGTAGTCGTATTTATTTTCTTTTATCAAACAAAACATTTAAATCTAATAGAAAAATCTAAGATACTTATTTACTAATAATTCTTTGATTTAGTAAAGCAAATTTGCTCAACAGTTCGCTAAGAAATAATAGAGCAGCTTGACAAAGATGTTAAAAAGCCTATATATTTTTTTTAAATATAAAAGCTTAAACTTTAATATAAAATAGTTAAATTACTGGAAAGATTTTACAATTTTTTTTCCCTCAAGTTAATAGAATAATAATTTTGGACATTAATAATCAAATTTTGTATTACTGTTTATTTCAGTTTACACTTCTTTAATCATTTCTTAATGAGGGTCTATTGTGAGGATCTGCAATTTTTGAGAATATTAACTCAAATAGTAAAGAAACTTTATTAAGAGATTATTAAATCTAGTAAGATAACAATATATTTTGCTATTACAATGTAAACTGAGCAGTTAGACACATTTTCCCAAAAAACTTGTATACTTTAGGTGCTAGAAATCACGAGCACGCCTGTAGTAAGTGGTTAGACGGTGGTAAATGACGGATTTGAGTGCGCATCAATTTGAATTATTATCTATTATATTAATTTGTAGAAATGTAAAATTAGGAAAACTCTGCCAACTTCCAAGAATGACAATGTTTAGGAAAAGTTGGAAATCGAAAATTTAACGTTAATTGTACCTATGATATAAAAAAATATAATTTTATGTAAGTATGTTGTTTGTATGTGCGTATCAGTTTATTCATTCTATTCATTTACAAACATTTAGAAAGTGTGAAACGAAAACAAACTAAAAATTAGCCTTTGAAAAACTTCACATTATCCATTTAAATCACCACTAAAAAACCAAAACTTTCAGTAAACAAAACCACGCTTTAGAAAGTTTTGAATAAAAAAAATGTCAATAAAATTTTCTTGTAATTTCAAAAATATATAGCAAAGTGTAGTTACGAGAAATGGGGAATGTGTTGAATTGAATTGCTATAACCATTATCATGTGGCGGCTATAAAGCGCGTATTTCTAACAAATATCAAGTTTTTTATATTGATTTGATCAAAGTTTCATGAAGCCAGAACAAAGATAAATAGAAGCCAGCAAGTCTAATTTACCTCATTTGTGTTAAGAGATTATCAATAAATATTCCCTAAACTTCTACGTAGTTAGTAATAAAATTATTCATTAAGACTTAGTAATGCTTGTACATTGTAAAAAAAATTGTCATTTTCCACGGTGAAAAATTTAACACAAATATAAAATTTCCCTTTAAGAATAATATTTATGTTTCAATAGTATCGTTTGTTGTGAACATAAATTTATGCGATATTAATTTTTTGTTCCTTTTTACGTGGTGGGAAATAAAAACATGCAGTAAAATTTATCTTTTCGATGCATACCAATAAAAATAATGTTTTCTGTTTTCATTTCGTATTGACAATAACAATTACCATATCTACCGTACACTTTTCGATATTAAAATTGATACGCATTTCGATACTTCCACTGAAATTTTTCCAAAGGTATTAATTACTGTCAACCTTATTAAAAATTCAAGGCATCATTTCTACAACAGCTTTCGTTATCGTTAATTTTGTAACTATGAAACATTCATAAGTGACAGATTTTTACATTAATGTATTATACAATGTATAAAGTGTATTGTGTAATTTTGAGTGGTCTGATAAAATTCGCTGCAACAAATACCTACCATTTTCTAAAAATACACTAGGTCTGATTTCGTGATAACAAAATTAGCATTTCCTTAAGGCTGTATTATTATTCAAAACGATTAAGCATGCATGCGAGCAATTATAAAGCAAAATCCTGTCTCGAGTTATCAACACCACCGTAATGAATACATAAAAAGTAATTTTAGGTTCAACAAGTGGATGAACAGTAAGGCAGCATTTTATGTAAGAGTTTTTAAGTTAACATAAACTTGAACTTTCTTGACACGCTATCACTAAAACTAAGAATTCTACTTTGTTTAACCATTAAATATCATTAAAAAAGTAATAGGTAATATTTTTCTACGAACCGATGCAATCACTTAAAATCCCTAATGACTACTATATAGTTGAAACTACACACGAATCTTAATTTTATGTGTTTTGATTAATTCTTCGCGCTCTTGCGTGTTCATTATTCCTTCAAAGTAATAAATTTCTTGAAAAATAATGCTACTGTATATAAGTCAAAGGAAAGTGCATTGCATGTTCGCTCGTACATGTCATTTATTCTTAATTAGCAAGCTGCAAAGTTTCTATTTCTGAACGTAAGAAAGTGTAAAAATAAAAATTACTTTCAAAAAGCCGGAAATCATAAAAAGAAAGGGTCTGATCTAGAAGCTCATTTATAAACATGAATTGGAATAGTGTTTTAGTGTAACCTTGTAGCGATATCATCGGTCAAGGGTGACTAATTTACATGCAAAGGTTTTGTAGGGCTTTCTAGGTTTTTATTGATGACGGAAAAGCCTAACATAGGAGCGTTTGTTCTTAATTTTATCTACTGTAAACAAAAGTCGTTTTTTTTTTTGTGAAAGTGTTTTTTTAACTACCTACTTGCAAATAACAAGATAAACCTTATTTTAGTTTAGTAGATAAAAGTGATTCTGTTTTAAAGCTTAATTTAATAAAGTTTTGTAACAAATCAGTCTTATTAATGTATTAATGAAAAGTATTGAGTTTTATTTAACAATAAATAAAAATAAAGACATTCCACATTATAACTACATAACATGTTAACACAACAAATCATAATTTATTGATTTTCCTCACGAAAGGCATTTGTATATCAATCGTTAGTTTAACACGGCGCATTGTTCGTAAAATCAATTTTTATTAAGTGTAAACAAATATTTGTACAACAAAACTAATAGGTAAATTGATTTTTAGTAATTAGTTTCTTCTAAGATTTGGTTTCTAAATTTAACTTCAAAGAAGGCCAGAAATGATTAGTTATAATTACAAATTCTAACAGAAAAAAAAGAAAATTTTAGAATGCATGCGTAAAATTTTAAAACGACATTTATTCTTTGATTTAATTTTGTATTGATAAATTCTACGTTTTTTTTAATTTATTTCAGAGCAGAGTGATGGATCTCAAGCATTTGAAGAAGGGCAAGATACTTGGGTACAAAACACACCAAGAAGATCAGCGGGAAGAAACACTGCGACACCTCCGACTGGAAAATTACCGATGCAAAACGATACAAACGTACAATTCGAATCGCCAAAGGTTCCAGTTATATTCGTTCTTGGTAAGTTTCGGTTTTCTATTAATAAATGAAATATAATATGAATTTCAACATAACTGGTTAATATTGTGACATATTTATTTCTTAAAAACTGAAGTTAAATTATGAAATGTTTGTCTTTAAGGAGATGATTTTTTCTCGAAGTTTTTAATGCTAGAAAATTTAAATTATTTTTGACTTTAAGAGATTTGGTGCTTTTGCCATTTTATTTTGTAGTTTTTATTTTGTGTTAAAATAAATAAACCTACAAGAAAATGATAGATTTATAATGTTTTGACAAAATTTCCTTAGCAGAGTCATTTTAAAAATTTCCATTTGTAATTTTCTAAAATATTGTACTGACTGGCTGAGATGACATTTTGAACATTCATAGATTTTACTTTATTACATATATAACTAAATACATATAACTTCAAATAATGTTAATCAACTATGATTTTTTCGTCCGCAGAATATTATAAGCAATTCAGCAATGAGTTTAATTTTATCCACGTAGATTAAAGACCGATGTTTGCCAGTGAAACTTTCGAATGTGTCAAAGTGACAATTTTTTTATGTTTTCAGCAAATTTAGAAAATCCGAAACAGGTATAGTGTTCCAAGCGAAAATTGGCCTCTCTGACATTTAAAAACTCCTAATATGTTTACAAGAAAACCTATAATTTGCTAACTTTGACAGCCGAGAGTATCAAAATATTTATCAAACACAGCCGGAGTCGAAATCGCCATCTAAATTACTTACTATTTCCAGCATATCTTTGTTACTAAAAAATTAATTTTTAATTTTAATTATGTGACACAGTTTTTCCACAATGTCAATTTGTTCTGATTCCCGCTAAATCAAATCTACAACTGCTTTTGTTAGGTTAAGAGTAAAATTTGATCGTCTTTCTCTTGATTCCATATGAAGTCAATGAGGTTTAAAACAGAGTTGTATGGTGTAAGCCTTAACACCTCGTGACCAAATTCACCTGATAGCTAACCAATTGCGTACAATTTGGATTTGTCAATCGTACTCTTGACTATCAATGCAAGAAGATTCATTTTGGTTTTCCTCAGGTTTTCTTGAATTAATATCCCTTTGGTTTGCATAAATGCCAAAATATCGACTTTTTTGTGGACATACTGGGAATTTTTCTATCTAGCCTGAAATAATACGAAACATTATCTAAAACATTGCAGATTGGGAATGTGGTAGTCGGCTGTCTCTAATATTCTTCGTATATATAACATTATTATTATTTACAAAGGCATTTTTATTTTCAGCCGTTAAAATTATCATTCTTTTCCTTCTTGAAAAAATAAAGTTTCTTTGCATTAATCTGTTGTGCCGAATTTTACGGGTGTATTCTGTTTGCTTGTAACTAGCCGATGAGTGTTCATTATAGCAGATCTTCTGTCTAGAATTTTATACGTGAAGCTGATGGACCCTCTCAAAGACTCCGTGAAAAAATTGACGGTAAATTATTTTGCCAACAATTTTTCTTTCCATGATGCAATTATTGGTATCACCCTTTCTTTGTAAATTGCGGGCTTAATTTCATCTCGCCAAGTCGACTTAGAATTGATTCCCGCTGACTATTTTTATGATTAAATATTCACCTGGTGCATTCACAATGCGTCTCACTGTTTGGTATGACGCCCCTGTGAGTTAAGATATTACCCTAATGGGTGCTTTTTCGCGACGACTCAAAAATTTTGATACACTTTTTTGACCAAAATTTTTGCGATTACATTCAAATGTTTATTTCCATTGCCGTCTTCACCTAAAATACAATATGTTATTATTTATTAGTTTATGATAATCCTAATTTTTGTCGAGTTTAGTAGACAAATTAATTAAAATAAAGTTTATTTACCAGTTATTTGACATATTGGTCATAGAAATCAAGTACTGTAATCGTTATTTTCTGCATATGCGGGTCGTCGTTAATATCATTTGGTTGTTGAACGTCGTTAATAAACACGTCAATATCTTCATTTTCATCTTTACATGCACGCCACATCGTGAGTTGAAAATTAAAATGACGGATTTCACAAAAACAGAGAACCTTATTGTCGCTAAGATAATTATTTTGCCATAAGCATTAATCTTAAACGGTTCAAGAAATATGTTAATCCTTTCAAGAGTAATTTCTTTTGATTTCTAACGGAACAGTGCGCAATTAAGGGACGTTTTTAAGTGGATATCCAGTGTTACTGAGATCAAAACTGGTAATTAATTTATACGATTATTTGAATTCCGATTCCTATTACTAATATTTAATATTGTCTTTCCAAATGTTTAATATTTGTTTTTATTCGAGTTCGAAATAACTAGTCTTATCACTTACCCTTAAATTTTTATCTGGTGTTCGTCGGCCGCCTGTTCCTTATCCCTGTTATAAATCTAAATATTTTCACAAGAGAGTGTCTATGATTGACAATTGTTAGAAGCGGTGAGAGGCTGAACCCGACTTTAGAGACGGTCGAAGTAAGAAGTCTCAAGAGCCGATTTTCGCTTGGAATACTATATCAAAAGATGGGTAATAGAGTCGTATTTTTAAAGCTCTCAATAGAAACAATCTTTTTTTATTCCTATTTTGAAGGTTTTAAATTTTAACTCATTAGTTATAAAAAATTCTTTTGATGGAAATGTTTATATTTTTTTAAAATACTGTCTTGCTTGAAAAAATAATGTACGCCACTTCCTTTCAATTATATCTAACTAGATTAAATTTTTTACCACGCGAAAAATTGCTTAATATCATGTCCAAAAAGTTGAACTTGAAGAATATGATTATAAACCGATTGTTTTACTGAAATACATATTTGAGCTTGGAATTTTTATTGTTTGTTGAGATAATAAGTTTCACAATTTTTGTCAACTTTCAGAGTTTCATATTTCTAAACTTAAACTAAAAATTTTAAAGATTTTATTTAGAAATGATAAATTTGAGCTTTCATCATTTTGCAACTATCTAAAACTTCTTAATTCTATGGTGATTAAAAAGACTCTTAGTTTGGAGTTGAAATTTCTAAGAAAATAACATTTTTATAACAAAAATTAGAAATTTTAGCTAAAATAAAAGATTTTGAGATTTTTCATTTTTCCAATGACTTTAGAAATTCATATTTGAAAATTTCCTGTTTCTATATTTCTATATTTGAAATAATAATATTAATGTAAAAGAGCTTTCTTGTTTAACGTTGACCAAAGTTCATATAAAATAAGTTTTATAAATTTGTATTTTTGAAACTCGAACTTAAACTTTTTGTTGTTTAAATGAAACGGTAGCTTGCGTTATTCTCTACATTTACATAATAATAAGGCAAATTAGAAAGAATCGATTGGGAGAATTTAGTGGAATTTTTTCAGCTGGTTGTTTCAGATAATTATGCTTACTAAATCTTTCGTTAAACAATTTAATACTAAGCATGTATTATTATACTCCAAAAGTGTGTAAAAGTCTGACATTAATCTGGCTGTGATTAAAAAACATTTATAAATTTTTAAAGTGCCGTTTATCTTCAGTTTTATGGTTAATTTCTAAATGAAAAATAGAAAACTAAACAGAATTTTTTTCCATGAAGCATTAAAAGAATTAAAAAAGTTTTCTACTACAACTTTTCAGTTACAGACAAATTAAAATTTTTGCGGTTTTCTTTTAATATTTTCGCAAACATTTTTACAATTGTTACTTTTTATCTTTTTAGGAGGTCCAGGAAGCGGAAAGGTGACACATTGTGACAGCCTCATGCAAGAGAAAAAGGGCATAACTCATATCAACATGACCGACCTATTACAACAATACGCCATCGGAAATGGTAAGCCAACAATAAAAATATTCGAATCGAAAACACTTTAACAGTAAAAACCGAATAATAAATCAATACAGCACCGTGTGACGTACACAAAAATGATTCAATTTTTGTTAAACTCTAGATGGACAAACGAGCTTAATCAATATAGGTAGCGTTCCTACAGGTAATTTGAAAAATACATAAACATTCGATTGATTTTGTGTGGATTTATTGCGAATTAATGGTTAATGACGCGTATCGATATTCGTACTGAAAAACGATTTCCTGTCATAAAAATCGTGTTTCAGAAACGAAACGTCGACTGCACTATTAGAGTAGACATAAGCTTTTATGAAAATTTGAAGCTTGCCTGTAGATTGAAAGCTTACTTCAATTTCCTATCACAGAAAACTTAATATAACTTCCTTATCGATTATTTAAAATAAATAAATTACACGATTACTCGCCGTCGTTCAAGGTGAAACGCTTTCCATCTAAAGATGAATCTTTCATGATAAAGTCTGCTAGGAAATTTCAACAGAAGCTAAACTTAAAATAGTTTAAAAATATAGTCTTGAGTTGGCGTGTGAATTGCACAAAAGCATGAAGTTGCATACGTTATTATCGATTACATTTAATTGCAAAGTTTATTATTATGGTGATTTACAGACATGCAAGATTTTGGTTTGTTATCCAGTAAAACTGTTACCGAAGTTTTAATGTTGGAGATGAAAATGGCACCGACGGCGAAGACTTATTTAGTTTCGGGTTTCCCCAGGAACATGAGAGATGTCGTGGAATATTCAGAAAAAGTAAGTAAACCAATTTAAACTGTTAGCATTGCCACTATTACACAAATTTAATCAGTTCAGAAAAATAGACTTCGATTTGTGTATCATTAAAGACAGTTATCGATTTTCTAGGCTTGTACAAACATTATTTGTCGGAAATTAATTTGATGGTTGTCTAAAATAAAAAATTGTAGCTAAGCGGCCAGAAAATAGAGTTAAAAAGCACAGAATTTAAATTATTTTGATTTTCGTGTTGATTATTTTATTTTATTTAATAGTTCGGTTGCGTTTTGTAGCCAATTTTTTTTTCTGAAAAATTTTACAAGTGCTAATGACGAAAACTGAATTATTTGGTATATACTTTACACTCACGCATAGTTTAAAAACACTTTGTAAAATACAAAATTATGCATAGAACGATAAACTCGTTTGTGCACATTAGCTATAACAAAGCCAAGACAAAAAGTTATTGTGCAAAATCTACCTGGAAAAATAGACGGTATATGAAGCAAAGCAACAAATAAAAAAACAATGGTTAAAAACCTAAAAGGTATGAGAAATAAATATTTAGAAACAAAATGAATATAAATGTTAAAAAACAGTTTAAAATGATTTTAGAAAATCAAGTAAATCATAAAAACTATCCAGTAAATAAATATAAACAAATAATACTAAAAGAAAAAAGGTTTTAATAAAGAAAAAATGAAGAATCTAAGAAATATAAAAAAAGTGACAAGGTTAGACAAGAATTAAAATTTTAACAACATATAAATTTCAAGTATTTCTTTGTAGTCAAAACATTTTTTTTAAATAAAAACTTTCCAGAGACGAACACAAATAGGAGCCGAAATAAGTGCAAAATTTATCTCAAGTAGTACGGTATTTTAGAAAATGCAAAATATTCGATTCATACCTAAAAATCTGAAGTTTTTGTTTAGTAGCGTTTGAAATTCTAATAGAGGCAGCTTTTGATATGAGAGACTAATTTTACGTTAGGTAATTTATGAACTATTTCGTTTTCTGCTAAAACTTTAAGTTTGTGAAGTTTAAATTCAAAATTTTTCTATTTTATCAATAGAATAAATGCTTCTACATCTGTTATCTTTAGATAAAAATTTTAATTTTTGCTGAAAGCTTTCTTAAATCAAGCAATAATCTTATAGATTTTTTTAATTTAAATGTAGAAATTTTATTTAAAAGAGATAAAAAAATATATGATCTTTCACAAAAACATGTTTAGAGTTGTTTCAAAATTTCTGGATCACATTTTATTAATGTAATTATGGTTTTTATTTATTCTGATTATTGTAAATTATTTTTTAAAGTTGTTATGATTTTATAAGACAATACTCCTTTTCTTAGTATTTCGAAATTATTTCTATAAACAGAAAATGTTTTTCTTTATATATATAAAATTAATTTATTTTTAGGACAGGGCTAAACAAATAGCTATGTTTCTTTATCGCTAGCTTATGTAAACCTTGTTTTGTTTGATACTTTTTCAAACTGTTGTATATTAAATCCGTCAGACATCATTTCGTGCAGTTTGCTTGTTTACAAGCAGTAAACACGCCAGTTTCAAAAGTCGATTTATGGTTAGGTCAAGAGATCTACTTGTGTTTGTTTAAGCACCATCAAGGGTGTTTTATGTTTTTTTATAGATATTTTTATTGTTTTACTTAGGATATCAACGTTTTTCTTTGTAAAAATAGACACAAGAAAATTTGACGAAATTATTCTAATGTCAATAGAAATGGTGAATGCGCTGGGATATTTACACTTGCAAATTAAATAAAAACTTTTAAATTAAATAATGAAAACAAAATTGCGAATTTTTGCATGTGTTTATGCTTGTCATAGACAATAGACATAGTTTAATTTGATTAAAATATTAAATATTAAATAACTACGACAAAAATATCCAAAATTAAAAACAAAAAGAAGCTTATAAAAAGCCATCTGCACGACATTCACTTTTCCTTCATTTTAAACTATTACTACTTCTACAAACGGTTCGTGCATCTGAAATATCAATATAAAACAGCACGTGCACTCCCACATTTATATGAATAAAGAAAGAATATGTCTCTAATCTTTAATTTAGTCACAACTGAAGCATAATAATCTTTTATTATTTATGAGAAATAAAATACCTGACATAACATCATACTCTCAAATTTTGTAATTTTCTCTGTAAATCTCATAAATAATAAAAATTGTTTTTTTCCAGATACAAATGCTTAGCGGAGCCATCATGATTTCTTGGCGACAGAAAGTATTAGAACGACAAATTGACTACGGTGCCAAATTAGGCCAAGTGGTGCTATCACTGGCCAGAATGGAGTTGAATAACTTTTACAAGAATGTGATGCCTGTTGCTGATTATTTCGACCAAAGTAATATGCTGATATCGGTAAGTGTTTCCAAAAAATTGATGTTTAAGTTACCTAAACGCTTTGAATGATAGAAAGCGGCACGTAATAAGGAAAATCCGTTGGCGTTTAGCCATTGTTTAGAACTTCCGGTAATTCGAGGCTCCGGTTTTATCCGAGAACACGCAAAGTTGTCACGATTTCTGCCTGTTCAAAGAGTGAAATAATTTTCACAAAACTGTGCGGAATGGAGTACAGGACAGATAAAGATCATTTGCATTAACCTTTAGTTGCTTTAGTTTGTTTTACGGAGTTATTTATTATGAAATATACTCGGCAATTACGTGTTATCAATACAAAAAGGTTTCTTGCCGACAATCAATTATAACATCGTTTGTTTGACCTCTGAATAACGACAAGTTTAATGAGGAAAACTATTGATTTACCCAGTGTATTTATTTCTTGTTTCGCTTGTTATGACGATATTTCCGTTCGTTTTGTGTACAAATCATATTAAACAACCTTTGCGATCTTGTCTAGCTGACCGGTATTTTTCAAATTGTTGTCTTCGATGATAAATTATAAAAAAAGTTACAGATTCAACAGGAAATTGTAAAAAAACTAATAAAAGATTCAGTATTTTTTAATATACATCTTGGACTCGACCAAGGATCAATATAATAAAATGGTGTAAGGATGACTGAATATATTAATAATGTAAATAAAATATTAAAAGGGTTGTCAATACGTTCAGCGGCATTTCACGTCATTAACATTAATACAGATTTGTACTTTAGAAAATAATGAAGCTACTATAAAAAATGCATTGTCGTAAATAAAATGTAAAGAACTATCAACCTTGACACGTTTCTGTAAAAATATTTTGCCAAGAAACAAAGACTAGATGTTTCAATAAAATTTTTATAAACACTCAAGTTGTTTGTCACATATCTAATTTATATGCTAGTTAGACTAGGCCTAAAAGCTTTCAATATTGATTGTGTACATGCTTGAAAAGAAAAACACATTATAAATTACACTTTTTATATAGACGCAGTACTATAATCAAAACTTAAAAAAAAACTAAAATGTAATAATTCTACAACATACAATTTGTTTACCGCTTAGTTTTTTTTGAATGGTGGATGCGCCGGGCAACCCAATTTTTTAAAAATAATTAAATATCAATAAAAAATAATAATAAATTAGATTAACGAGTCGTCAAACAAGAGCGTGGTTTTTTAAAAGCAACAAATACGAATTAAATTTTAGACAAATTTTAGACCACGAATTATTTTTAACTGGACAATTGGACAAGAATTGAAAAAAAATGTCATTAATAATAATAATACCTTTAATTACTTTTATAACAACTCAATTTCAACCTTTGTATTGTACCAGTACATATACACTGAGTGACAAAAGTAAAAAAACACCAAAAATTACATCATTTAACGTCACTTTGACGTATTGCCCAAAATGCCTACCATTCGTCGCTGTCTCAATTTTAGTCAATTAAGTAATTTTAAGCGAAGTCGAATAGTAGGTCTTCCAGAAGAAGGTTTATCTTCTTGTCAGTGTGGAGCCTGTTTAAACAAAACGGTGTCAGCTGTGGAAAACTATCACGCTTGGTTCGAGAAAGGACGAGGACAACGAGCTAAATGTTTAGGGTGTCTCCGAGAGACAACGGCATGTCTCTGTTGGCTGTGAGAAACCGTTTCTTGACCATACGTTCGACTACAAACCAATGGTTTGGAGAAAAAGGCAGAAAGTTAACTACTAGGACCTATAAACGAATTAGGATCATGTCTTACCGGTTTTACTTTATATCACCACTTACCACTGCTCACAAACGATTAGAATGGTGACAAATGACATCAGGTGGTCTCTAGCGACAAATCCCGATTTTCCTTGGGTGTGAGCAATGGTCGGATAACGGTTAAGAGACAACGTGGAGAAAGTGAAACACCATGTAAACCAAACTGTTAGAATTATGGTGTGTTATGGTTCGTTAAGGGTACCATGAATGTTCAACAATAGTTGCGGATATTGTAAAGGCTCATCTTCTTCTGTATCTTCATACTCTACCAAACCCTGTTTTTCGACAAGATAATGCCCGGCCGCATATTGCCAGAGTTATACTCTGGCTTATTTTGGTGACTTTTCTTCGTTGGTCTCCTAGATCTTTTGACCTATCGAACATGTTTGGGATATTTTTAGAAGACCACTAGACAATTTATTTCATCCTCTATAGACGCTGGAACATTCCTGACACCAAATACAGGTGGTATGGGACGCAATATCTCAGGAAGAAATTAGTTACCTCATCAACTCAATACTACGACTTGTAAGAGAATGCTTAGAGCACCATGACGTGGCAACGCATTTAATTATTAATGTTATTGTTTATTGTTATTGTTTATTTTTGTCACTCAGTATATTTATTATATTAAAGCTGTTCTAACAAGATGCATGATAAACATGTTTGACCATAATTTTTCGCTGAAAGATATTTTTGCACTGATTAACAAATTCTATTGGACGAGATTCAAATTATTCGGTCATTTGATAAGCTAAAAATTTTTTTGGTGCATTGTCAATAAAAAATTTAATTTTATCATGTAATTTAAATGTAGCTTTCAAGTTTATCTCCATTTAGAAGTTTTGAATGGCACACGTGTATTAATTAGGTAAATTACTTAAGGAAAGCATTTTTCTTGCGTGACTTATTTGTAAGGTAAAGCACGTGGTTTAACATTTCTTAAAATATCTGAGATAAAATAATCATGTGCAATGTACATGCACATGCATTATTATTAGTGGTCGGCGCTTCGGAGTTTAAAACTGTGTAGCTCAGCACACACATGTAAATGAATCACAGCGGCACAGCGCCGATCAGTTAAGGTGGGCGACTGGACTGCATAGAAATAATGAGCTATCACTTGTTTTTTCGGTGCGATTAACAGTAGTACATTGGCGTCGAGTACGCATTCTGAATCAACCCCGTTGGTCTGTCGAAAAATTCCCGGTAGTATTGACTAAAAATATTTATTAATAATAATAATTTCCTTTAGAATTTAATTTTCTTTTAATTTCTAACATCTCCGTGTGGGGTTTATTTTCATTTTTACTTTTCATTTTCAAGAATTTTATTTTGAACTTTTGTTACTGAACATATATTGCAATATATGTTCAGTAACATTAAAATGTACTCAAAAAGGAGGAGTTAAAAAACATTTAGAGTCTCACTTTCATATAAATAAAAATAATCCGTCTTCTGTGGTAGACACTTTTAATGAGGATTTTGTTTTCTAAATTTAAAGACTTTTTAACCCCTAAGAGAACACGTTTTACTGAGCAAATCTCGAACGAACAATTGTCAAAGGCTCGTCCTTGGTCAGTGCTCGATCAACAGTGCACGCCTATGGATTAAAACCTGGACGCCGAGCACTAATTATTATCTTTCCTCTTAGATATCTTTCTTAATAATGTCACCTTCCACTAAATTTATTTTTGTTGTAAATCGGAAAACATTACATGTTTCTCAACTATCTACTTTTATACAGGTTTTTTAATTTAAAAAAAAACTGTTAAATTTAGTAGAAGCAGAACCAAATCTATACCTAGTTGAATATTTGCGGTAACGAAACAGAAAACAATCATGCATGAATTAATTATTAAATTAAAAATTATCATCATTCTATTCGTTACATGTAACATATTTTAAAAAATATATGACTAAAATTTCTTGGTCTGAAAGAACATTAGCTAGGTTTGCTCCAGTTTTTCCTTAAGTATACAAAATAATCATTGTCTTGTGGGATCATAAACACGTCAGTTTACCATTACCAAAGTTAAGTTAATGTTTTGGTAATTAATGAATAAGTAAACGCTGGATAATCTGTGTCACTCGCGGTTCTATCGGTTACATTTTTTTCCTTGTTGTACCTAGATATTATCAGAATTTTAAATTACAGATAAATGGTGAGCGCCATCCCTCGGATGTCTATAAAGACTTCCGAACAGCAGTATTTCGAATTTTGGGAATGCAAGACAACCCTCCTGTTTTTACAAACGGCAAAGTAGCCACCTTGCCACCTGACGTTACCACCGAACTTCCAACAATGGTAAGTCTCATTTCTTAAAAACTTCCTTTATTTATTATTCCGATCGATTCTAACGAACCTCATAAATTCTACATCATAAGTAAAATACAATCGATAATACCGAGACAAAACATTATTTTCTTTATACCGACGTAAAAACAGAATGAAGCTTTTATGAGGTTTTTTTCAACAGCAAGCGTTACCTCCTGTACCTGTAAATCTTTCAACGGATGAACAAGATAGACCGAAAACTCAAGTTATTTCCGTTAATGCTAGTAATCCGAATAATTATCAATCACCGGTTAAAACTGGATGGCCTCCTGTATTGTGGGTTATTGGTGGGCCCGGAAGTAACAAAGCTGCGCTTTGTTCACAAGCTTCGAAAGATACAGGATGGACGCATATTAGTCTTGGGAAGTTGTTACGGGCGGCTGCTGAACCTCCGGATCCGAGACATAACAGTGAGACAACGAAAATTAGAGAAAGTATAAGTGGAGGAGAAATGGTGCCGTTGGATATTGTTATGAAGTTTGTGGAGTCGCATATGGCGTCGAATATTACGGCGCCGGGGATTATTTTAGATGGGTTCCCTAGGGATATGACGCAAGCGACGGAGTTTGAAGCAAAGGTATTTTGTTTTTTTTTACATTTTTATTATACCAAAGTAATCTCCACACATAATATTATAATAAGAAAAAAAAAGAATCACTTTGACAAAACTTTTGAACAAATGTGTATTAAAAAAAAAGAGGTAGAGGTTAAATTTAAATTTTCAAAACTTGCTGGTGTTTGATTTAAAAAAAATTAAAAGATTAAAATGTAAAATTTGGTTTTTAGGATTTTTTTATTGGAAATTTGTCAAACAAAGTTGATTTTAAAATATCTAAGGTTCCTAAGAAAGAATTTTTAGTTTTTCACTTTTTACATCAATTTCTTGTCTTTATTTCCTAGTAGTACAAAACAAATTGATTTAAAGAATTTTGTAAATTCTAAACAATCTAAACATTTTTTAGGAATATACAGATTTAAATTTGCAGACTCAAAAATTTAAAAATATACTTGCGAAATTTTAACAATTTAATCAAATTTCGAGAAATGAAAGAAACGAAAACTCATAGCATTAAATTACCAACAATCTTAAGAAATATAAACAATAGAAAGAATTTGTTTCATACTCGTACTTTGCCGCCAAACCTCCTATTTTTTTTGTCTAAACAATTAAAACAATAATTTCCAACTAACTATTTGTAATTGACAGCAAGACTGAAAGAAAATTTTCCACTGTTTCTCTCTTGTTTAGAAAACATGATTCTACTATACAAAATCTAACTTCTAATATAAAGATTTTTTGCTCAGAAGAAAATGTGATTTGTATGAACGTTTTTCAATGAAAATTTCTTGGATCCAAAACTTGGTGTTTCTAAAAATAAAATAATATAATTATCCCGCACACCAAAACTCAGTTTATTAGCTGGTGTGCGGGTTAATTATAATATTTTATGCACGTTCTGCTCTTTTGTTTTATCTTTCTGTAGCGTTAAAACATCAAATGCCTGTATCACTCTGTTCCTCTAATTTAAAAATCCCCTAAAATTTCATTACAAATTAAAATTTTAAACAAAATTGTTTAAGTTAAACAAGTTATGTTTTAGAAAAACAAACAAGACCAATAATATTTATGCAATTAAAGATTTATCAATAAATAGGTAGTGAAAGTAAATACAAGTTCATTTACTTTTTGCAGACTTTTTATAATGACAAATCTAATTGTTTATAGTTTTTATTTAGAGTTCTTACACATAATTATTGGTGAAACAAATTACTCAAATTAGCATTCGAACTATTTTTAACTATTACAACAAATTTAAACAATTGTAGAGCGAACACGTGTTCGAACAATACCTGTACAATTTTCTGGTTTGCGTGTTACTCATGAAATGCGTCAATTTAATAAATTTGATCCATCTAAAACGAAAGTTACGTCTTTTCCCATTCATTAAAAACTTGAAATGATATTTTTTCTTTTGTTGTTTGTAAGAGTAATAAATAATGTATTGAATATCCAGCATCCTGTTTTGATGAATAGACAAAATTTTAATTAAAATGAATAAGTGAGTATACTGTAATCAACTAAAAACTGTGGAAAATTTGGTTGACTTGATAATACCCTTGAAACCGCGACAACAATAAAATATTATCGTTTTACAAGTTTTTGAGATATCTATGTGCAATATATTTTTTAAACAAATCTTTTACGGATAAAACTATTACATTATTGAACCTTATTGTATTCTCAGCAAATTTCTAATTCTTCTAGTTTAAAACCTGCTTCTCTCATTTTATTATTTTAAATTAATAAATTTATTTTTTCTTTCTATTAAAATTTGATTTCAAATATATATACGTCTTAGAAAACTTAAATATGTAACATAAATAATTTATTTTTAGAACATGTTTTCATCTATCTGTATGAAAACATTCAAACAAAAATCTTTCATGCTTACTTAAAGAACGTATAAAATTACCCTTTCATGTCAACGAGCGATAAAAATATCTAACGATTTCAATTTTTTAGATTCTTCGAAGCTTCTATGCTATACGCATAACTAAAAATCAGAAATTTTGCAACATAACTTACAAAGATATACAAGTGTCTATAAATGTTTCTGGTATCCCAGTTGGTCATGGAATTTAAAAAAAATGTGCCGCTTCCTACAAAATGGTATAAATATTTTTCAAACGACATACTCAAGGACATTGTTTCAATTTAAATTTTGAACTGCATTACTGATCACATAACTTGTAACTTTTTTCTCGTTAATGTCAACTCCCCTGGAAAATGCAGCACAATTCAGCTAACTTTCACATAGGTAAAAATTGATTCATCTAAGTATTTTGTCTCATTTATACTCAGAACATTTTAAAAATGCCTGGAGTTTCGTTAGCATAGACGTTTTCGTCTGAGTGAACTTAAGCGAGGTCTTTCTATTGCGATGTGAGAGGGTGGTTTATTAGCAAAAGAAATAGCATTGTTAATGGGATATAATGCTGGGTTACACTGTTGAAGAACATGATATGAAGAAGAACGTTTTGAGCAATGTAGAAGATTTGAACCACCCAGAGAGACCATCTAAAAAGCGTGCTTAAGAATTTTAGACCTCAGGGAGAGATTTTCTACAAAAAGAGCTATTGGAAATGTATAAAAGGAAGGTTTAACTGTAAGAAGGTCGACGAAGTCTGGTGGATATCGGCTCATACAAACTTTTAGTTTTTGTATAATGTTGTTTTGTATAATGTTTTAAACACTACAATGAATAAAAAAAACAAAAACTAGAAACAAAATTTTAAATGATGCACTGTTGACAAATGTGACATAAGTGACATTTGAATAGTTCGGTTCACTATAAAAATTTTGCGCTGAAATCATTTCCGACACAAATTCCATAGCCCTTGATACCAGAATCATTTATAGACACCTTGTATTTGTTACGTATGAATCAAATTAGGAGAAAATTTGCTAGTTTGAAAAAATGCAGAAATATACAATAAAACCTGTTTGAGCTTAGGTATAAAAAACGAATAAAATAATGAAATTTTAGTGTGGCATTGAATGTATATTTGATGACGAATTACACGATGAATTAGGTACAACAGCAACTCCAATCCTGGCCTCTAGGAACTATCATTTTAAAACTTTATTGCTTAGATCTTATTTATTCTTTATTGATTTTCATTCTCTGCAATCTTAACATTTATAAATTTACTACAATTTATAAATTTTTTAGATCAATATTCTTAGATTTATCACATCTTTTAGATGCTTTAAATCCCTTGAATTTTTAAATTTTTAAAATTCTTTAGCAATTTTTCTAAAATCTATAAACTTTTGTTTTTTTTTAATTTTTTATTTTTTTGACTTTCATTAAAGTAATAAAAGTAACGACTTCTACGCGTCATTTCAAAAACCTTTCCTTATGACTATACAAAAATAAAAACCTTTGTGTTAATTTTTTTTCCCTTAATTTTCTTCAAATATTACACGTAATGTACACTTATCCTAAGTTCTTAAAACTGTTTCCTCTTATCTCGGTTAAAGATACTTTAGCTTAACCAGACTTATTTTTATGGTTAGTTTATTGTTTTTTAAACCAAGTTGGTAGACATTATATGAAAATAAAACATTGATGCAACAAATACCTTCTTACTCATTTGTATTTACCGAGATCTAAAAACTAAACATTAAAGAAAAAAATTTGTTGTCACCTAGCAAATTTTGAGCCAAGTACCTAAATCTGTTCTGATAACTAAAATAAAATTATATTTTTAAAAGAACAGCAATAATTAAACGTTTTCCGATACTAATCAAATACTGATGTCGAACGTCATAATTACCACCCACATTGACTGTTGTAATTTCCACAACTTGTACCTTTCCTATAAGGGTATAATTTGTGTCGCGCCTTAATGAAATATTAAATATTGTACTTACGAAGGCCACGCCGGAAATTCATGTCATTTTCTTCGTGTAAAACTTGCATAAACGTTTTCTCTGAAATGTGTTCATTTTCAGTTTAAACAGAAACCGACGATTATCTTGTTGGATTGTTCAAAACTGCAACTGGGTAGAGGGAGACTAGACGACAGTGTTACAGCTTTCAGAAGAAGGTTAGAAATTTTCAGGCAGTTATCACTGCCGATGCTGAAAGCTATGGATTCTATTGGACGACTAACTATTGTTGATGGCGATACTGATACAGCTCCTGTTCAAGAAGACTTTAAAAACGTCGTTAAAGAACATCTTGATTATCTTAAGCGACAACAAAACTCTGAAGCGGAAGTTCCGAATGGTTATGCAAACGGTTACGCTAACGGCTACGCCAACGGTCACATTCCTAGTGATACCACTTTACAAGACTTGGAATCCGAACCCATCGAGACCATTAGCAAACATGTCGGCAATGGTGTTGCCCATACTGTTGCTAACGGTGTTCGGCATATGGCTAATGGTTTTGCACCTCAGATGACTAATGGTCGCTTGCCCAATGGCTACAAAGACGTTCCTCAGTACACTACCTTTGATCATCGAGAAGACAATGTTCGACAGATGTATAGTGAAGTTAATTACATGGACGGACATATTTAGATTAAGTTTGGATTTAAGTGACAAGATTGTGATAATCTGTGTACTTATAAAAGTATTATTAGGTTTAGGCTTAGTGAAAAGGAGTGCTCAAGTGTGCCTTAAGGTTGATTGATGATGTAAGAAGGATGGTTTTTAAATTGAGGGTCCAACAGTATTTTTAGTATTAAGAAGCAAACTTTGTATTATATAGGTAGTATTGTAAGCAAAATATTGTGCAAATTTATATTGTTAAAGAAGAACCGCTGGCCGGTCTTATTTTCAAAATCGTTATATGTAAGTGAATAAGTGGCAAATTATTTCGTATCTAGGAGTTTTAGGAAAACACATAAAATTGTCGCACGTTTCACTAAGTTTTTTGAAATGCCGTATTTATATTGGTTTTAGGTATGAACTATCAGTATTAACTTCAGAGATTTTTTTACAAGTAAATGTCTTTTGTTGTTATTTACGGCCATATAATTGGTTCAAAGAAATAGTGCGGTTATAACTTAATTCCTATTTACCTTGATGGAGTAGGGGATCGTGAAACTTCTTGTTTACAGAACCGCTCTCAATACCAACACGGGGTTGTATTCAGGCAGTTTTACCTTTAAACTTTATTGTCAAGAAATATAATTTTGTCACCACGTATTTAAAAAAAAAATCAGCTTAGACGTTTATAGTTTTATTTAGTTTGATGAGACGTCCCTGTTCCTGTAGTTTCTTGTTAAGATCCTGAATTTGACTTTCAAGTTCGTGGATTCTTCATGGTTCTGAAACGAGGTTTCTCCATAAGAGTTCAGTTTTTGGATGAGTTCATTGATTTCTATGTGTAGAATAAAAAATTTTTCCTCGTTTTATGAGCCCGGCTTCAAACAACTGGTGTACTTGGCCAATATTTGGTACTAGCGTATACTTTGAATGTCGTGTGAGTGGTTTACTGGAAGGTACAAATATTGGTCACTGTATCATCATGTGTCGGTAAAAATGATACAAGTCAAAGGGATCCCAAGTATGGTAACGTCTTTACTTGTTACTGATCCTTGTGAGCTGGTTCACTTGGCAAGTACACCAATATGAGTCCACTTGTTAAGTACACCAGTCGTCTGAGCTCGACTTAAGAACGTATACAATCAAACTTGTAACCGCACTATTTATTTTGACAAATTATATCAATTATCTTATAATTAATGTTGAAGTTTAACATCGAAATCAATATTCTACCAACATGATAACATTTTCTAACTTCTTATGTTATACACAAATGTCTTATCATAATAGTTAAAATGCATCTTTTGTTAAAAACACTTCAACTCATTCTTTTGATGCATTTTTTGTTCAGTTTCATAGTAATTACATGTTTGAAGTGTTAAATAAAAATCTAATTTTTGAAAGTAGTTTTAATTTTTTTTGTTAATAAGCCCAAACTTTCTATTTTTTTGTCCTTTAATCAATTTATATTATATAAATTCTTAAATATTGTTTATATTTTTATAACAATAAAATTTATGCTTTATGAATTCTGTTAAAAGTCTGATTTTCCAGACAAATACTACCCAGTATTATTAGAAAATTACACATCAATCCTCTTACAGTTGGACTAAATTTGATTAACTAAGAATAATAAACATTTATTTGTCCTCATTAAAATCAGTAGTATTTTGATACAATACAATATTGATGGTATAGGTTGCACTATAAAATCACAAATCTAATTATATAAAAAAGCAATAATATACTAAAAGAATTAAAATTACTGTTAATAAAAATCAGTGAGTATTTTCCTTACATTATTCAAGCCAATGAGAAGCCTTGAGTTTTTAAAAATCAATCAATCAATGTCAAGTAATTTCATAATTTTGTACTAAAGCAGTTAACGTTTTTCTTTTTTAATGATTGTACAAATAAAATTAGTTAAAAGTGGGGCTATTTGCCAAGAGATTCCTTTGAAAAATAATCTTCGGAATACACTTTGTACATTTCAAATTAATCTCTATCGTGCGCGTACTGCGGAAAATTCCGCTTTTATTATATAGTTAAATATTATAATTTTAGTCAATAAGATAAGCCTATAAAAGTAAGTGAAAAAAGAATGTCTTAGAGGAAATAAAACAGTAATCATGACTTCCATGTTCGTTCTGTTTTTGTACTTGAGTAATATTTGGTCGATAAACGGACAAGGTAAATGTAATAAAATCTTTAAATCCAAAAAAACGAAAATTTTGTTACAGACGTTCGTATTATTGATGGACAAGTTTCTAGCAGCGCTCAGTTTCCATTTGCTGTTGCTTTGTTAGGTAACACAACAGCAGGAATAAATTTCTGTGGAGGTTCTTTAATCGACGATAGATGGGTTTTAACAGCGGCACATTGCCTCGTCGGGTTAAATATAATTTAACTATTATATTCTTTTTTTTATTTTTATTTTCAGCGTTAAAGGATTTAGTGTACTTGTAGGTATGAACAAACTAGACGACGCCACTGCCATTGGGACAACAAGACGTGCCAGTGTATATATTATGCATCCTAATTATAGCCAAACAGTTTTACATAACGATATCGGTCTTATTTTTCTGGAGACTCCCGTAGTTTTTACTGGTGAAATTATTAACTAATGTAAACTCTCATCTAACATTTTTTTTTTTCAGATACGATTCAACCTGTGGAATTACCAACAGAATCCATCGGTCCTAATGAGAAAACCGTGGCTTTGGGTTGGGGCTCAGTTAAAAATGGTATAGATTTTTTTTACCAAAAATTTAGATAATACTGTAAAATTTATAGTGCAACATTTACCATCCAATGCACTCAGCCACGTAAATCTCACAACAATTTCAAACGCTGTTTGTAGAAGAACTTACGGCGGTGTTATTCACAAAAATATAGTTTGTGCAAATGGAGTAGGAAACCAAGGAATTTGTCATGTGAGTGTCTCTAAGTTTTATTTTGGTGGTTTCTTTTATACTCTGCTCTAGGGTGATAGTGGAGGACCCTTAATCCAAAATCAAAACGGCAAAGTAGTTCAAGTGGGAATAGTCAGTTTTTATAACGGTGCAGGGTGTGAAACTGAGCATCCTTCTGGTTTTACTAGAACTTTTGAATATTTAGAATGGATCAATAATGTGATGAAGTCATCATCGGATTCTGTTAGGATGGCTAATTCGCTTTTGTTGTATACGTTTGTGTTATTTACAAGTACTTTGTTGCTTAAGAAATAATTATGTCGGTTTACATTAAAAATCTGTACGTAAAAAGTAAAAAATAATTATAATAATTATAATAATCTAATAATTATAATAATAATTAAAAATATCTGTAATTGTTTGTAAATTATATGAAACACTACTAATTTGCTAAAGAAAATTTCTTATTAAAAATTGATGGGTTGGATTTGTACAAATAATTAATTTCCATCTTATACAAAAAACTAGAATTTTTTAATAGCTGTGTTGTTGATTTCATCTACAATTTTCACCAAAAATAACAAACGAGTATTTTTCTTGGTTATATATTTAAAGATACAGATAGTAACAAAACAGAAGACAAGTCTTGAACAATATTTTTATAAAAAATTGGAAATTTGGCCCTAATTTCTACCTAAATTAATAGAATAGAATAGAATAGAAATTAAAGTAGAGATAGTTTCGAAGATATGACACAAATTTTTGATAAAAAAGGTAAGCTAAAATTTCCCACTTTATGTTGTCAATTTTTTTTTATTTAAATGACTCCCATTTGACCACAAAGCGTCAATCATCGAACAAGCACAACATGACAAAAATGGCAACTTATATAATAATTCTGTTTCTATATTTTGGCCATTGTTAAATTTAAACATTTATACGTTTTAAATTTTTGTAAAAGCTTTGTAGTAAGAAGAGGGTATTATTATCAGCTTGCCTTCTCAAGTGATATTCTAGATAAAAAAATACATAAAACTATGTAGGGAGAACCTGCCTATAATGGCTTACCCATAAAATTTTTGAACCATTTGAATTTCGGGGTCAAATCACTTGTTTAAGAAACTACCATTACTGGTACATGAATGCCTACAAACCAGTGTGCGTATCGAATTGTTTCTTAGAAGTCAGAAAAAGAAGTGAAACTCTTGAAATAAGTTTTACACATTAATAATTTGAAATTATGTTCTTAATATTCTAAACCCATAGACATATTTTCCATACATGTGCTGCATTTAATCCAGATGCTAGTTTAGGTTATATTGTAAATGAAAAAATGCCATTTTTTTAAAACCTCGAATTTATAAGCATAAGAACTTGATTCCATAAAAACCAAAAAGTCTTTTTTTGGCTTTTATAATTGAGAAATGTCATTTATACCTTCAAGTAGAATGTCCACAAAGCCAAGGGCAAGAATGGCAGGAGAAAACCATGGCGGAGGCTTTGAAACATGTTCGAGAAAAAAGATGAATTGGTAATTAGTGTCGAAAACCTTCGATGTCTCTGCCACAACACTACGCAGAAGATTCCAAAATAATTGTAACAGTACAAAAGGAGATTTGGGGGGTAAAAGATCAGAGAACCCACAGATATTTCTCAGAAAGCCTGAAAACACCTCGACTGTGTAGGCACAATTCTTCAATAAAGGCAAATTTCCACCGGAACACATTTACAACATCAACGAAGTTCAGGTTTCAGTACAGTACAAAAACGACCACAAAAAATTCCCGCTACAGAGGGACCAAAACAAGTTAGAGCAAGGACAGCATTTAACTGTACTAATACTTTAGAAGTACTAAAAAGGCCTAGAAGTGCTACAATACGCTAAAGATAATGATATGATCCAATACTGTTGTACGCACATTGCACTCACCGTCTACAGGTTCTGGATGTAGGTTTCATCACCTCTTCATGTTATTATAGCCAAAAAATTCAAACCTGCCTTAAGCAAAATTCTGACAAAATTGTCACACATTTCTAAGTACTGGTCTTTTTAATAAAGCTTATTTGAAAGCTGCTACATCAGCCAATTCAGTACTTTTGCCAAAACAAGAACGACGGCAACATCTTTCCAGAGTCGAAGTTCTTCTTCCACAACTAACGGTTAACAACCGTTAACCGAACAATACCCAAATTAAAATGGTAAAGAACAACCACAACAAGGAGGCGTAGATGTTGAACTGCCTAAATCAGACTATGGAACACCAGAACCTACTAAGGTTGAACTTTCAACATCAGGATTTCCTAAAGCTAAATCCAAAACAGAAAGAGTTTCTTCACCCAGGAAACGGGTTCATCTGGAGCTTTAAAGAGAAGGTTAGGAAACACTAGTAAAAAAGAACATACAAATTCCACTCTGGACATTAATAAATTGAAAAAGAAATTAGAAGAAAAGGTAAGAAAGGAAAAAGGAGAGTTATCAAGAAAAGCAAAAAAGATTTTATTTGAAGAAGAAAAGGACGATGAAACGATTGAAGACGTTGATGACGATAAAGCCGATGCTGCTTGTTTATATTGCTATGATGTCTTTTCTGGATCGAAAACAAAATAAATGTGGATTTCACACCAGAAGTGTTGTTCGTGGTGCCACACTGAGTGCGCGGGTATCGAAAAAAAATCAAGCAATTCATCTGCGCACTTTGTTAATAACTCTTTTTGTTAAGTTTGGATATGTGATAAGTTCCATTTTGCTTATTCCTTTATTGATTTGTCTTATAGTTGTAGTTCTTTATCTTAAATATATTTTATTACTTTCATGGTAATCCGCCATTACTTAATATAAATTAAATTTAATTACTTCAAAAAACTTTAAAATTTAGGGTGTACCATCATAAGAAGAGTACTGCGTTTCAAACTTCATGGTTTGACGCATAAACTGGTTTAAACCGAAGTAGAAGTATACAGAAGTGTACGCATAAGTTCACTTTTTTCCACATAAAATTAAACCCATAAAGTTACCTACACAGTCTCTTGGTTCTGATGAAAAACCATTGCTATAGGTTTATTTTCGTTTACAACGGGTGTAATTTAACTTTTAAAATTATTATCAAACTTAACGACTTTAGCAATGACTATTAAGTCATGTAACACTTAAAACACATTCTAACCCTGTTTGTATAATGATTTACGGTAAGATGCTTTCCAAAATTGTGATTTGTGTAATTGTAAAAAATATGCAATTTGTAATGCAACGTGAAACCTGTTTTTATTGTTGTTTTATGGTGATATCTAACAGATATAGTGAAGTTATAAAAGTATTATTAGGTTTAGGCTTAGGTAGAGCACTCAAGTATACCTTAAAGTTTATTGATAATGTAAGAGAGATGGTTTTTGAAGTATGGTTCCAACACTATCTATAATAATGAGAAACAAACTTTGTATTATATAGCTATGGTTTTAATTTAAAAATCGTTATCTCTAAGTGAATGTAGGCCAAATTATTTCATATTTTTTACTATACTTTCATATACAGGTCTAGTCACGTAAGGAGTATTTCTGATTTTTTTTATTACCGTAACCAGCAATACAATTTGCGACGACGACTAGCTTCATCACTAAAAAAAAATCTTGTATCCACGATTGCTCTGTCTATTTAATTGTCTTGTCATACAAGTTTTTTGAAAAAGCACAAGACATCAAAGACATGTTCGACAATCTTTTCTAAATAGACTTGAAGCATGTCTTGAAGTTAAAGGAGCGCACTTTGAACATTTGTTGGGTTAGTTTATTTGTTATATTGTTGTGGTTGATAAAATTAAAAATTAAATTAATTATCTGTCATTTTGACGTTTTCAGCCGCGTTTAATACCTACTTTGATTACTATAATAAACCACCCTTAATATGGTAGCAAGTGGTGTGTGTAATTTGTATTGTTGGTTGCGTACAAAACAAATTCAGAAATACCCCTTACTTCCCTTACTTGACTAGCCCTGTATTTACTATGTTTTTTGAAATGCCGTATTTATGTATATTGCTCTTAAGTATAAACTATTAGTATTAACTTTTAAAAATTTACAATAAATGATAGTATTTTGTTGTGTTTTTACGATCATATCAATTATCATTTATGTTAATGTTGAAGTTCCACATCCAACTCAATATTGATAAAATTTTATATCTTCTCATGTTATGTTACACATAAATATTGTAATATAAAACTTGAAATTCATCTTTTGGTAAACATTTCAAATTAGTTTCGATGCATTTTTTGCTCGGATTGATTGCAATTACATGTTTGAAGTGTTAAATATTATTTCTTTTGATAATATCCCCAAATTTTCTCTTTTGGTCCTGTATTTACAACGCTTGTTAAATATAAATTTTCAACAATTTTTTTGATTTTATAACAATAAAAATATTGATTTAAATACTAAGAACCAGAATTTTCTGGACAAGTAATAGTCAATATTATTGCAAAATTACACCTAGACACTCTTACAATTGGACTAAATTTGATTTATTGACAACAATAAACATTTATTTGCCCTCATTAGAAACCAGTAGTATTTTAATACAATACAATATCGATAGTACAAGTAGCAGTATAAAATTACAAAACCAATTATAAAACAAGCAGCAATAATAATTAAAAGATTAAAAATATTGTTAATAAATATCACATATATTACACCAATCATCTAATGTGATAATTTTAAATTTGCCAAAAAAATATTAAATTAAAATTATGATGCAAACAAAATTGTCATAAAGTTTATCAGTATAAATCAACCAAATTTTATAAGTCGTTTTTTATTATAAAGTTAAACTTCATAATTTTTACTGATAAGATAAGCTTATAAAAGTAAGAAATAAAGATACCTCGAAAGAAACAAAACAGTAATCATGACAACATCTATGTTTGTTCTGTTTCTTCTGTACTTGGGTCATATTTGGTCGGTAAACGGACAAGGTAAACAATAAAAATTATTTAAATACAAAAAGCAGAAAATTTCATTACAGACGTTCGTATTATTGACGGCGAAGTTTCCAGCAGCGGTCAGTTTCCTTTTGCTGTTGCCTTCTATATTAATACAGCCGATGGAGTAAAGTTCTGTGGAGGTTCTTTAATCAGCGATAGATGGGTTTTAACAGCGGCACATTGCCTCGTCAGGTTAAATATAATTTAACTATTATATTCTTTTTTTATTTTATTTTTTAGCGCTGAAGGATTTAGTGTACTTGTAGGTATGAACAAACTAGACGAAGCCACTGCCATTGGGACAACAAGACGTGCCAGTGTATATATTATGCATCCTAATTATAACCAAACAGTTTTACATAACGATATCGGTCTTATTTTTCTGGAGACTCCCGTAGTTTTTACTGGTGAAATTATTAACTAATGTAAACTCTCATCTAACAAGTTTTTTTTTTCAGATACGATTCAACCTGTGGAATTACCAACAGAATCCATCGGTCCTAATGAGAAAACCGTGGCTTTGGGTTGGGGCTCAGTTAAAAATGGTATAGATTTTTTTTACCAAAAACTTAGATAATACTGTAAAATTTATAGTGCAACATTTACCATCCAATGCACTCAGCCACGTAAATCTCACAACAATTTCAAACGCTGTTTGTAGAAGAACTTACGGCGGTGTTATTCACAAAAATATAGTTTGTGCAAATGGAGTAGGAAACCAAGGAATTTGTCATGTGAGTGTCTCTAAGTTTTATTTTGGTGGTTTCTTTTATACTCTGCTCTAGGGTGATAGTGGAGGACCCTTAATCCAAAATCAAAATGGCAAAGTAGTTCAAGTAGGAATAGTGAGTTTTTATAGTGGTACAGGGTGTGAAACTGAGCATCCTTCTGGTTTTACTAGAACTTTTGAATATTTAGAATGGATCAATAATGTGACGAGATCATCATCGGAATCTATTAAAAAAGTTAACTCACTTTTGCTATGTACATTTGTGTTGTTTACAACAAATTTTTTGCTTAAAAAATAATTTTGTTCCTTCACATTAAATCTGTAAGTAAAAAATATTTTTTATTTGCTTTGCAAAATATATCAGTAAAAACTAATTTGTTAGATAGTCACCAAATTAAAAAATATATATGTCGCATTAGAAGTCAAAAATTGGTAAGTTTATTTGAACAAATAGTAATTAATTTTCATCTTATAAACTAAAAATTTATACGTTACGTTATTCGTTCTTTATTTATTCGTTATTTATATCATGCAGTTTTTGTCCGCTTCTGGATATACACAATTATCCTGATTGGTGCGCACCATTATCAACATAGGGTGAATAATCTTGTGCAGTGTCACTTTTATCTAAATTTATTCCTACTCAGAATTTATTTTTTTGAAATATTTGTTAAATTGGGATATAGCATATACGTCACAGAACATCTATGCAAAATTTGAGAGTTCTATATACTATAATTTAAAAAATATCCGTATTTTTGCTTAGGTGCGCAGAATTCACCGACTTTCCTGCTCCCTCCTTAAGAAAGCATAATGTTTTTTTAAGAAATTGAAGTTTCAGCTTTTGGTTTATATGAAACTTATTGAAAAATATAATGCAACTCTGGAATTAAAAGAAATAAATAAACATAAAGTATTTTTGGTTTAAAAAACGTCCACTGGGATTAAAAAATTGAAGTATTTTTTTAATGACATCAAAACTATAGTTTGCTTGAGATTTTTATCGATTGGAAAAACTATTTTAAATTTCATTTTTGAATAAAAATAGTAATTGGCTTTAAGAAACCGTTAATTTAAACAAAATGATAAAAAAACTACTAACTTCACAACTCTAGAAAATTGTCACTAATAATTCCAAAAGTACTACCAGTTTTATTTACTTTTTTGTTGTAAACTGTAAAGTTTTATACATAAAAAATAGTTTTGTAATAAAAAAGTTAGAAAAAATAACAAATTCAACGTAAGCATTTTAAATGCGTGTGTGTGAAACGACCTTTCACGCTAACTTCACACCATTGGCTGACATGTTATAGGTTGTTATTCACGACTTTGGCACTGTCCTCTGTCAGCTGTCAAAATACAGTTGACAAACAAAGTTGAGACATTTACATTAATTTAATAAAAGAATTAGTGAAGTGATTTAGTGCGCTTTTAACAAATTCTTACCATAATTTTTCTCATTCTAAATGTTGTGTAACTGAAGTAAAAGAAAGTTAAAAACTCAATATTGGCTCAAAAGAGAAAGTGTCTAAACAAATACTTTGGTATTTCCCATTTATAAGTTTTTTGTAAAAATGGGAGACGACGGTTCTTGGAGAACACCGGCCTTCAGGCAAAGTGTTGTCTCAAAAATGTAAGTAATTTTTTTACATCTTCCATTTTTCAATAGAAATGTTTGTTTAGTGAGGAAGCAATACGTCAATCGGGAATGAATACATCACGCAATAGTATAGAAATGGAAAACCATGTATTTCAAAAAGCCAAAACTAAAGAAGAGTACTTGGGATATGTAGCTAGATTAATCCTCCATGTTCGTGAAATGAGTAAGTATTCATTATCAACTATGGCTAGTTGTTAATGTTTAACGATTAGATACGAAAAAGGGGGCTGGAATGGGGGTCCCTGGAACAACCCAAGGAGCACCAGGCGTACCAGACCCTATAAATGCTCTACAAACTTTAGCCATCCAAGGTACTAGAAATCCTCTCATGACAATGGGTGGCCAACAACAAGGCCCAATGGGAGGCCAACAACAAATAACTGCAACAAATTTACTACAAAATTTGAATCGCGGGCCTGGACAGAACATGAACAACATGCAAGGTATGCAACCACGCCCTAATATGGGCATGGGACCTAACGGTGGACCAATTCCAAATCAAATGGGCAGTCAAATGGGGCAAATGAATACTCAGATGCCTAACCAAATGGCTAATCAACTAGGCGGACAAATGCCTAATAATGGAATGAATCAAATGCCTAATCAAATGGGCAACCAGTTGCAAGGTCCTGTTCAAAATCAAATGGGAAATCAAATGTCAAATCAACTACCAGGACAAATACAAATGGGACCTATGCAAAATGCAATTAATGGTCCAATGGGTAATCAAATGTCCAATCAGATGTTGAGTCAGATACAGGCTAACAAACCTGCAGGAATGATGATGGCAGCTCCAAATACAGGTTTTCCCAGAAATCCAACTCCAAATACATTTTTAAAGCGTAGCCCATCACCGTCGGTTCAGTCACCAGCTAGTTTAAGCGGACCACCTCCAAGCAATCAGATGGTGGCATCACCTGCTTTAGCGCCTTCTCCAGGTGCACAAATAGGAATGTTAGGCGCCGGACCTCCAAGATCGGTGGGAATGGTACCAAGTCCTGGAAGTTCTTTAAACACGCCTGGACAACCTAACCAAAGTCCCATGGGAATGCAAGACGAGCAAGCTTACCGCGAAAAAGTCAGACAATTGAGCAAATATATTGAACCTTTAAGGAAAATGATTGCTAGAATGGGAAATGATGGTGAACGTGAGTGTATAAATCTAACTCGTTTACTGATTTTTTTCATATAATTGTAGATGTGGAGAAACTCAGTAAGATGAAGAAGTTGTTGGAAATCTTGTCAAACCCTCAACAGAGAATGCCTTTGGAGACATTAAAAAAATGTGAAGTTGTGTTGGAAAAACAAGGCTTTAAAAGGGGGGATGGGAGCGTTCCAACATCAACCAGCGCTCATTTACCGAGCAGGGAGCACCATGTGTTTAATCCACTGCTGGAAGCTGTCAGCAACAATCTGCAGAGTTCTGTTATAAACCACACGTTACATAGGACTTTTGGACCAACCCTAGAAGCCCTATTTGGCCCTGAAATAAAGTAAGATCATATTAGCTTATATTCACCTTGTATATTAACTAAATTAATTGCTTTTAGATTAGTACCCCCATTAAAAAAGGTTAAACTTGAAGAGCCCACCAGCGACATTCCCGATGTCCTCCAAGGCGAAATCGCAAGACTTGACCAACGCTTTAAAGTTTCTTTAGACCCAAACCAACAACCTGGCTCCAAGTCAATTCAACTGACTTGCTGGTTAGATGATAAACAATTACCTTGTGTCCCACCAATTTCTCTAGTTGTTCCTGAAGACTATCCAAAATCAGCTCCCAGTTGTCATATGGCTGCACATGAATACAATGCTACTCAATTTTTATCGGCTGTCCAAACGGCTCTCTTGGCTCGAGTTAAGAAATTACCGAAATATTTTTCAGTTTCGCAGTTACTAGATACTTGGGAAATGAGTGTTAGGCAAGCTTCAGCTCCTAAAAGTGTACCAGTATTTCCTACGACTATTTTGATGGGGCTGTGAGGTGTTTTTTAATTGTTAGGGATTTGGTACTAATGATTGAATTAATTAATATTATTAGAGATGTAGTTTAAAAAAATATTATAGGAGACATTATACACAGCAATCAAAAAGTCTTTCTATGAAAGGCTCATAACAGTAAAATATGTTATGTTGTCTTATTAATTGATCTTGCTATTTGACACTTTAAACCTTTTTAGCCTGTCATTATTTATTTATGATGTTAAAGACGATATACGTTTTTACTTTTATATCCGTTTAATAGAAAGATTTTTAGATTACTGGACAATAGTCAATTACCATGTTTTGACTATTATAAAAAACGTGGACTTGGTTTAAGACGTAAAAAATTGTCTTCTTAAAGTATAAAGGATTATTCAATAATTATATATCACATGTAAAGGAACTTCGAAAAATAAAGTGGTTTTAAATTTGTTTTTGTTTGTTAATGTTTCCATCACTTACGTTGGCAATCCTGTATACAATTTGTTGTCAATGTCAGATGTTAACCAATTAAATTGTAAAGAAGTGACAATAGTCTGAGTCATTTATAAATTTAACGAACATTTTATTATTAATGTGTTTTTAAGTTTTTACCATATGAAAGTAATATTTTTGTGGAAAAATACAAATCTACACATTTCTTAAATTGCTGTTTTTAAAATACTTACACTAACCTCACTTTTGCTCTTCACTAGATTTTGTCCCTTGATAAAAATGTTCGGTGCAAAGAAAAACGCACAGCCTAAGCGGGATCACTCTGGAAAGAATTTATCACAGGTATATTATGAAATTGTTTGTAAAAATATTTATTAGTGATAGTCATTTTATAGTATGGCTTGTTCGATGTACCCTCTGACTTCAACTTAGACGGTGGTGCAGATGATGGGATAGATGATGGCGGTGATAGTGACTTGGAAGCAGAACTTGCGGCGTTAACAGGAGGTGGTGGCACTAAACCAAGAGCTCCTGTAAGGCAGCCAGTGCCTCAAGCAGAACTTGACTCAATGGTTGCTGCAAGTATGAAGGATATTCCATCTGATGAAGAATTATCAGGAGATGATGATGACCCTGACTTGTTAAATGAACTGAGCACCATAACAGGTAATAATTCGTGATAAAAGTACAGAGATAGTTCTCAACTTTTTGTGGTGAATACCTCAAATAAAAAGCTCATTTTTGAGAATACAGTAAACGTCTCTCTTAAATAATGTTGGTAGACAGTGTCATATGATTATTGTATAAACTTATCATGTTATCAACTAGAAAATATTTGTTTATTTGTTAAGAGGAATGGAAAACTTCTTCTTTACTTGCATAAAATGATAAGAGAAGATAAGTCCAATGACATTTAGAAATATTCAGATTAACCACTTTCATACCAACCCTCACAAAGATTGAATTTTGTTGAAAACTTTCTAAACAGATAAAAGAAACATTTTAAAGGACTATGAGCAAAAATATTTTAGTAAAAATTTCCACCACTAACAAGACTTACACAAGTAAATAGTCCACTAAATACGGCGAAAATTTTACAGGGACATTAATTTAACTGACATTGTCAGTAAAAAGTTATGGACAAATATATTTTTTTTATGTAAAACGTATGTCGTAGGGTTCATATTGAACTGTCTTTGGACAACTATCTGTGTTCCTGAATTTTATAAGTACATATAAATTAAACGAAATTTTAACAGAAAATTGATTGAAGAACAAGACGCATGCAATGTGCGCTGTTACTAACGTCATCCCTAATAAAGTTACGACATACTTTCACAAGAGAAAAAGTGTGGCCAATGGAACTTTGATCTCTTTTTTTTAACCATGATACTAGTTATTACCTACCAAAAGGTTTTCTGTTGTTTAGACCGAAAAAAATGTTTTTTTATTGAAAATATAATCACTATCTAGTTTTGCACAGTTTGGTTTAAAAATCCAATTTTTAGCGACATATAAATCAAATGCACCAAAAAAAAACGTTTTTTTAAGTGCTTCCAGTTCAGCACATTGAATTAAAAAAAAATGTTCATTTAGCTATAACTTTTTAATAACAACATGTATTTTTTGCTGTTATAGTAGCATTTAATAGACTATTTAATTATATAGGTCTTGTTAGTGGTGGACATTTTTATTCATTGTCCTTTGGTTCTGCTTGGTCAGAATAAATTTTTATTGATTAATTTTCATTTTACAGGCGAAGAGGTTAAAAATGAGCAACCCCAAGAATCTCCCCCAAAATCACCAGCAGCCTCAGGTGACACTTCAAAGCTTTTAAACGAAAGACTTAAAATGTACGAGGAAGCGGAGAAGAACGCAAAAGCAGCAGGTGAATCCAGTCGAGCACGAAGGTTCAATAGGGGCATAAAAACACTCAAAGATCTGATAAAACAAGCAAATGCTGGTAGATCAATTAACGATGACGATATACCCCCTGAAGTGAGTACAGGAGCTAAAAAACCAGCCGCTACAGACTCAAATGATACATCTGCGCCGCTACAACCAACAAGAGTAGCTCCTGCAGTTCCTGTAGAACCAGAGCCTGCACCAGAACAGCCAACTGAAGTATCTCCTCCACCGCCCCAAGTCGATACTCATCTCATCAACATGTTGATTACCAGAAAAGATCAATACAAAATTGCCGCTTTAAAAGCAAAAAAGTCAGGAGATAACGCGACTGCCATTAGCTACATAAAAATCGCAAAGCAGTTTGAAGCAGTGATTGCTGCTGCACAGAGCGGCCAACCTGTTGATATAAGTAAAATGCCTGATCCACCGAGAGATCCGACTGAAAAAGTCGAGGAAAATCAAGTGCAGCAAAGCAGTAATGATGAAGAAGAAGCGGAAACTCTGGTAACAGCTTCGTCAATGCTGGAGGCTCTTGAACAGCGGCTGGCAGTTTATAAGAAGCAGGAAGAGAATGCCAAAGAACAAGGCAATGCAAGTAAAGCTAGAAGGATGGGACGAATTGTTAAACAGTTTGAACAAGCTATCAAAGATCATAAATCTGGGAAGCCAGTGGCGGTGGATGAACTGCCTACGCCCCCTGGGTATGGTCCTATTCCGGTTGAAGGTGGCGCCCGAAAGCCAGTACCTGCGAAACCTGCGGCATCTGCTGTTGAAAAACCGACTTCTCCAGAGAAGCCCAAAACTCCACCGAGAGGTCAGCCTTCAACTTCACATACCACGAGAATGACAGGTAATTATCCTACGCTAATTTGAGAGTAGGTTGCAAAATTGGGCTATGAAACGCGCTACATTGAGTTGGGTGTTAATTTAGTTGATAAACTAAAGTGAGTTTTAAGTTGTCGAGGCATTTCCGAAGACATAGGTAATTTATAAACCACCAAGAGTAGAGCTTCATATAATATTTTTAGGTAAACTTGTATACAATTATTTTCACAATTTGGACAGCCCCCAGTATCTTTCTCGTACAAACTCATTTCGTTAAATATTGTCATTTTTATTGCAGAAAAACTTCACGGGAACTATTTTTTCTTTACGTGACTTAACACAATCAGTTGTTGATTTAAACAGATTTTTTGGGAGACCACTTCATAAATGTGACTCTTCTTCGGCCGTAAAGATAAATTTTATAGACTCATCTGTCAAAATATACTTTACGGACTCAACTTCAACAACGGCTTTTCATCTAACTTCATCAATGACAGGTCGCAACATAACGCATCAATCGCAAAAGACATACGTTTTCGGTTTCAAGGATGACTTACATATTATCTTGATCGCTCAATAGTCTCTTGTAATTGTCAAAAACATCTTGTATGCACTTCTGGAGCAAAGACTATTTTTTCGGCATCTGATCTAAATCTGATATTTGAATTTCTTGTGAAGAAAAACAGTAAATGTGTTACTCATTTTTTAACCTCTTCAGGCAACCTAGCTCCAAATTCTAGAGCTGAAAAACAACTACAACTACTTTTGGCAAAACAAAAGCAATTCAAAGAAGCAGCTTTGAACGCCAAACGCAAGGGAGAAATTGAACAAGCAAAAGAATATCTTCGTACTGCCAAAGGTTTCGAGCCTTTAATCAACGCCTCGAGTTGTGGCCTCCCTGTAGATCTGTCAACATTACCAGTTTCACCAGCAGCAAAATCCCAACTGGACAACGAGTAATAGTACTAAATATTTAATGTTCCTTATATGTCTATATCTTTTAAAGGTACGATATCGTAATGGCGGATGAGTGTGCAGAAAACGATGATTCCAATAATGACGTACTTACAAGACTAGAAACTCAATTGACTAAGCAACTGAAAATGTGCCTGAATACCCGAGATCATCACAAAGCCCTCGGTGATGTAGCTGGAACTAATCGTTTTGAGAGATTAGCTTTAAATGTTACTAAAGATTTAGATATTGTGAGATTAGCAAAACGAACTCCTGGAGCTGGCGTGCCTAAGTTTCATTACGAATATAAAGATTTTTCGATTGTTAAAAGTTTTACAGAGTTGGGTGATAATGATTTAGAGTTGACTATAGTTAGAGGGATAAGTTACACTTGTAGCAATCCCAAGGACATTGATACGTATGTTAAATTTGATTTTCCGTATCCTCAAGTAAGTCATTATAAAGAAAAATCGTATGCTTAAAATATCGTTACAGGATGAACCGTACAGTCAAAGAACTAGCACAGTCAAAGATACCAACAGTCCAGAATATAACGCTACTTACACTGTTCCGATTCAGAGGACCGCAAGAGTCTGTCAAAGAGTTTTTAAAAGACAGTCGGTTAAATTTGAAGTTTATTCCAAAGGGTATGTATTATTTTCGCATGACCAATCCACTCCCAACCAATGTGAATCGTATTTTTCTTAAATACGATTTTTGCTTACTGAATGTGCTACGCGATTTCTTGCTGTACTCATTCAAAGGCAACTACTTTTGAGCAATTCTGAATTGTTTCACTGCTTTTGCATTTGACTTTGTTGCAAATTCAACATGTTGTTGAAGTAATAAAACCAGTCAACAATATGCTCGTAAAACGTATACAACGATTAAAAAAAATAACGAGTTACGTACTGGTTTGTTTCGTTGAACTCGTTTATTTTTACTCGAGAAAAGTTAACGAACTGATCATAATTCTAGTCTGAAACTATTTGCAATTTAGATTTACTTAATTATCTTTAGAACGGCAATATCATATGGTAATGATGATCATATGGGCTATGCTCGCTAATGCAGTATTAACTGATATAAAGAAAAATCGCCCTCATATAAAAACCGTAGTTTTGTGATTTATATTTTGATTTTTAGGCCCAAAACTAAAAAAATGTACGAATCTTGAACTGATCAATTGCGTTTATCACTTTAAAAAAGTTAACCGTTGTTGTAGGCGGAAGTTTGTTTTTAAAAAATATTGTTACAAATTTGTAACAAGTTCAAATCAGGTTCACTTATATTCTTACAAAAAAACAACACAAACATTTTTAAATTCAACTCACTATTGTTTAAAAGACTGTGTGTTACGCAAAATTTTTCTCTTGTAATTTTTATTTTTGAACAGCTATAATTTAGATTCTACAACAATAAAGATTGCGTCTAAGGATGTCCTTATATAAAGTTCCTCATAGATAAAGAGAAATCTCTTATAATTTGTTTCTGGTGCTTTATTATCTTCTTATAAAATTCAACTTTTTTTTTTTTATTGCGGTTTATTAATGACAGATTTTATTATACGTACATTTTTACATTTTGACGTTATTTTATTATAAAATTCTGATGAAACGCTTCCAATAATTTCATGGACTTAAAGTTTAAATCATAAGGACACTGGTTGCTTCATATTTTACTAATTTTTTTTTCGATGACATTCAAATACTACGTAGGAATACAAAATTCGTAATCTGTAATCAGGGCCACTTATGTCGTCATCTAAATATTTTTGGTTTTCTGTGTACAACCTAAAAAAGTGTCTATTTTTATACATATTGTCAATATTTCGCAGACTGTTAAAAACAAAAATTTTAGATTTACGGAATCTTTAATGTCATTTACATCAGCACCTCTAAAAAAAACGTGAAAAAACAATTCTGGCGTCAGAACTTGCCTCGTTTCATCATTTGCGTATGGTAGTTTTTACTCAATGAAAGGCGACGAGCATTCTCATCAAACCAAAAAACTATGTCTGAGAACTGCAAGCTTTGTTATTACAATTGTGTTGATTCCCATCTACATTTTTGTGTATTTCGTTATTTGAGTACTTGTTTAGACGATTCCGTAACCGTAAATGAACTACTGATACTAATTCATTAGTAAATTCGATCATGTTAGAATTATAATTAAATTGAACGAGTTAGTATTTGCGTCTTTTGTTTGGCTTTTTCTTTTACTCGTGATCATCCTATGTTGCTTGTCTCACGCAATTTCGTTAATTGTTGGTGGTGGGATTACAATAGAAAATTGTTGCTCAAAGTTGAGGGTGCCATGTATGGGTTTTGCTAGCTGCTGGTGCGCTAGCGACATTGCTTGTTGTTTCAGTGGCTTCTTCCGTGGAGATACGTTAATAGGCACTGCCACCGTCAAATTACAACCTCTGGAGACTCAGTGTGAACTCCATGATAGTTTTGATGTAAGTCTTTCTTCAGCTCCTGGAAAAAGAATACAATAACTCTTTACAGTTGCTTGAAGGAAGGAAGAAAATTGGAGGTAAACTAGAAGTAAGAATGAGGCTCCGGCATCCTATAGTTTCTCAACAAGTTGAACAACTACATGAAAAATGGCTTATTGTCGACAATTAAAAGTAGATATTGAACCTATAATACTGTTTAAAAGTAGGGAGTCTATTTTAATATAGCTTTAAGCCATGATTGCCCTTTATAATAGTGATGCAATTTTTTTACAAGTTGAGTATAAGTGTTGTATACACGCCTTATGGTGATTTTTAATTAATTGTTAGTCCTCCAAATTAAACCATATAAGTGCAATTATAAATTGTTTTTCTCTTTTTTACGGTTTCATTTTTCGATTTTAATTTGTTTGCATTTGCTCACTTTACCAGTCACATTGTGCTTTAATCAAAATGTATATTTTATATTATATAAAAATAAATAATATGGGAATGACAATAGCATTTGTATGCTGCTTGTGTCGATAGCGGCTCAATATAAATCATACAAATTTACCAGTGGCGTATCTCAGAGGAAAACTCGGATCAGAAAATATATCCCAAGAATGTGTATAAATGGCTGCCTAATTGTCACAGTTTTCTGAAATTTCAGCAAAAAGTGATATGAATATGTATTTTATTTTTTTTAATTGCGCATTCGATACTTGAGTGGGATTATTTTGTTTACGTTTTCTCTGGTATTTTCTAGTATGACCTAATTATATATGGATTTACATCATTCAAACCAGGTAATAATAAGGTAAAAATAATATCTATATTCTTAGAAAGCATCTGATGTAATGTCTTACAATATTGCTTCTTTTTGGATGTTATCGTCGAGAAGCCTGTTTTCCATTAAACATCAATTTTCAGCAACCATGACATTTTTCCACGGTTTCCACAGAAGTTGTTTACAAGTGATCAACATTTTTATGGGAAATTATTTACAAAACTGCGAAGGAAATTAACAACAAACAGTTATAGCCTACGCCGCTGGATTAATGGATGAAATAATTATGGGCTTTTGTCCTTCAGATGCATATTCTTATTGATTATTACCACTCGAGACTGAACACCTAAGCAAATAGTCTCAACAATCGATCAAAATACACATTCAGCTCAAGAATTTGTTTGAAAAATTAGTTCAAGATGATCAATCACCTCGAATGTTAATTGACTTATTAAATGTTTGACAGTAGATAGAGAAAGTTGTACTCTCTTTTGTTCGTTAGGACTAAATCGTGCAAGGCATCGAAAAACGAAAAAGTAATCAAAGCAACGAGAAATGAGATAATTATTGCAAAACAAAATATTTGAACGATCGATGTGTGTTTATGATCTCTCTAAGGTTGTATTGTAACACTGTACAAGTATTTAATAATTTTATACAGATATTTTATAATATGGGTACACGTTTTTTGTTGCGCTTTATTGAATGTTTATCCATAGTTCAATATTGGCCCATAAATGAAACGATATTTTAGGAAACCCGTGGAATAAGGGATTTTAATAGAATTAATGTGGAATTAAAAATCCAGGGTCCGGAGTGGCAAACCCTAATTAAAAAAGGATGGAAACCATTTTACAATCAAATGTGAAGGACTTTGACCTCCTTTTCAATTATTTTTACTACTTTTTAGGACTAATTTCCATGATTTTTTTTGAGAATTTTTAAAATGCCCATACATCCTGGTCCAGAAACAAAAAATAACATTTTGAGGTATTGAAAACCGAAGAATTTGAATACAAAATTTTTTTTTTTTTGGTTATTTCATATCTTTATGATTTTTTGTTCGTTTTTAAATAATTTTCGCATGCGCCAATTGGCCTGGTCCAGAAATAGAAATTCATTTTGGGGCGCATAAAAACAAGCAAATTTGTAATGTTTTCTTGAGTGCTTTTTCCTTTTTTTGCATGCACCAAATGGCTTGATCCAGAAATAAAAAGCCATTTTAGGGTGCTTAAAAACAAAGTATTTTAGAGTGCTCTTGAGGTAATTTTGCATGATTTTGCGTAATTTTCAATGATATTTTTGTGTGCCCAATTTTTGGTGGTCTACAGATATTTAGGTACTTTTAGGATGCAGGAAAATTAGTGCTTTTTGAAGGATTTTAAGGCATCTTTGATTCTTTACTTTTGTGAAAACAGCTAAATTTGTAGAATTCTGCCTAGTTTTTCAAGACGTCAAATATTCTGGCCCAGAAGTAACATTTTCCATCTTACTTGGTTCCTGGTATAATTCGATATATGGACGTTTTCTTTTACACTCAACGTACTGTTCAATGTTTAATTAATTAATCAATAACAATTAATTAATTTTTATGATAACCAAAGTGTAGAAGATTTCAGTCTTTCAATCTGTAATCAAATATAAAGATAATACTTGAAAATTTATAAATGTATTCAGAAAAATAAACTTTTTATGAAAAAAAAACAAGCATAACTATTTCGTCGATATCGCTTACTTTCTTTGAGGTCCTCCAGGGATTGAAAATATTATAGGTCCTTTCATTTTCATTATTTTACAGTACAAATATTACTTTTACGGGTGATTCATTGTTTTTACTGAAGAAAAATACCTGACGTTTATATAGAATACCATGCAATTATTTGTCCGTAATTTAAAATGTGCAAAATCACGTATATCGGATCTTTTTCTAGTAAATTTGTGAGTTAAATTGAACCAATGAATATGCAAAATTTCAAAATTAGAGCATTGCTATTTTCGAGGGTGTGCCTGCCCTTGATAAAAAGGGTCATCGCGAACCACTCCTCCTTGATACGCAAGTAAATGCCACTAGCTGCACTACCTCTACACACCTATTATATTTTTAAAAGACCATTTCATGATGTAATAACATTTCATTATTACATCTCGTGATTTTATTTTATTTTAGACTTGGTGTTGAAACTCTCCTTAATAACATTTAGATGAACTGGCTGAGCTAATTTTAAGGATTTGAGGTCAATTCGCAAAAGTCACTTGTACATATCTGTCCACCCAAAACTCGTATTAGTCTCACGTGGCAGGTTGAAACTTCGGAGGTCATATTATAACCGTTAAAGGATGCAACAGCGGAATTAACGGCTTTGTGTTGGTTCCTCTCTCCTAAAATAAACATCGTACTTTGTAACGCGATATAAATTATTTTCCGCTAATTCCATCCAATGGTAAAAATAGTAACCAGGAACGCCTGTTTACTGTAAAACGGCGGACACGTGCACACTTTTAAACATGTTTTGACTTTTCGTATTTCGATTTTTTTATTTTAGCAATAATAAAAGGAAACGCATTTCCTATGTCAATGACAGGGCTCTAACCTGTGATATGTACATGTGCATGCAGCTTACATGACGTCAATAGTACACGCTTTCACTGCATGAAGATGTGCAAAGTTCGTTCTAACCGTGGTATGACGCATACAGTAGGATAACACGCCTCCGTTACTCCAATAATATGACCAGGATTCCCAAGGCGACGATATGGCGTGTTCAGCTGATAATTCACTGAAAACGGACATAAATGTATCCCATGGCAATGAGACAAAAGTTAGCAGAAAGCTGCTGTTTATTTTTCTCAATTGATTTTCAGTGTTTCGTGGTTTTTCAAGGATTTGACACATGCTTTGTTCTAGGATTTTGTAAGGACAAACAATGGAATTTTACGAGGTTTATTTGTGGTATTTCCCAAGCATCTCTAAATAGTATAATAAGTGGCTATAACCAGTGATTATGTTTCTGACCTACTACTACTATACAGTAGTACGTTATAATTGATTTCGTTTATGGTACTTACCTCGCCCATTTGCAAAAAATTATTGTTTTCAAAATAACACCAAAAATTAATTGATTTGTTAGTGTTACGTTATACAAAAGGAAAAAAAAACAGTTGTGTTAAGTCTTTCCGTGCACCAGAGGGCGCATGAGGTTGCACCCCCTATTTTACCTAACTTGTACATAGTGTAAATAAATATAGTCCGTAAGAAAGCACCGTGGTGATAATTTCAACCGACCTCCCTAGAACCACAAGTAACAGATCTAATACGCAACAAGTTGATCTTTAGAAAAATCCGAGGCTATTTTCGTAATCTTCCTTTTTGTAAACAGTAATTAGAGCTGAAAAATGTGAAGTCAAATTTTCCGTTGACATTTTCAATAAGGAACTGAATTCCGAAAGTTGCGTCCGTAGAAGGAGCAGACGCGGTTTTTATGTAACATTAATTTAATTAATAATTGCCGATGGGCGGAAATTAACTGTACCAGTACAAATAGAAACTTGTTTTCAAAAACACAAATTTGACTGCAAATTAGCTTAGCAAAACGAGAAAAAAATACCACAAGCAGGATTGAAGATTAGATAGAATAAAGTAATATTTGTCTATACGTCTATTTTTTGCAGGAAATTCATCGAATATATACTTTTCTCATTCCGAAATTCTACCATCAACACTTTGCTCAAAATTTACTGTAAATCCTGTAAAAACAAACATAGCTAAATTTTATTTTAATTGACGAGGTTTCAGATTAGTTTCAGTTATAATTTAGCTCTTAAATCGTACTTCAGAAAATATTTGTTATTCAGAGCTGATCCGCTGTTGTGAATTACAACTTACAGTGTGGTATGATCTGCTATATTTTCTAATATCTTCAATGAAGAGCATCAGTTTTATATCTTGGTTCAAAAATAATTTAATGCTTCACTGAAAAATGTATTGACTTTTTTTGGTATCGTGGAAATTTTAAAGTCTGACAATAAAGTGAGTTTTTTTTTTTCTGTACTCTCTAAATTAGATAAAATCTAAAGATGCAAGTAATCAAAATTGTGAAAATGGAGATCTGGCGAGATATAAGATCTAAGAACCTTGAATTTGAGCTCTCATTGCAGGGTTCATGTTCATTATCTTAAAATTTAAGCTTTAAGAAACGAGAACGTAAGCAACTTAAAATTTATATAACAGCGCATCCAAAAATACGAAAATTGGTAACCCAAAAATTTAATTTTCGAAAATCTAAGTTTAAAACATTGTTTAAAAAATAACGTCTTACAATATAGGATATTATTTTTCGTATGACTAAGCAGGTTTTAAAATTCTTTAAAGGGAGCTTCTCAAATATTGTATTTAAGACCTTAATATTTAAATCCGTTATTCTATGACTTTAGAATCCTGAATCTCAAGAACGCAAAACCTGAAAAGTTCACTTTGTATGAATTTTTTTAAACACTTTGAAAGGGATTTTATTTGAACAAGTTGTCTGCTACTGGTATAACGGTAGCTAGTATCTATTTCAAAACGAACGAAGACTATAAATTTTGTACTCGGAAAATCATTGTTCCCTGATGTCTTCAGAAACTTTGATTTTCTTAAATATGTCTTATGGTCGTGTACACTTCATATTAAAACAAACTTACAATTTATCCTCAAAATGGTAAAATTAAAAATAACTTTTCTTCAAGATTTTAACTGCAAAAAATATATAAGAAACTTAACCGTCAATTTTTTCTCGTTATTTTAGAAGTGACCTTTTAAGAACAATAACCTTAAGTTCAGGAATAGAATTAGACATAGCGTGGAAACAAGAAACTAAACTGAGAAAATACATCAAATTGAAATTAGACAGTTTTTCTTTAATTTGCTGCCAAAATTGAGTTCAGATCAAGTTTTTTTTAATTGTAGGACATTAAAAAGATCAAAGGCTGACCCCAATGCGAAGATAGGGTCAACAATAATTTTTTTACAGGTAACACAACTATAAAAAATAACTTGTTTATATAAGAAGCATTGTTGTGTATTTCCAGCCCATACATAAAAAAGACAAAAATTATGAATACATTCGATTTGCAAAGATTATTTTTTTTACTCTGCTTATTTGAACTACTTGGTTAAAAATCGTTAAATAGTCAATGATACAGTTAGCTTGTAATTAAAAACACAAAATTTAAAAATTTAAAATTATTGATCTCGGTATTAATAATATTTTGTTAAAAATAACATTCTAAATAGACCGGAAAGTGTCACACGTGAAAGAAACATTTACATTTGATAAACTCTATTTCTTTAGTCAGAAAACATGACTGATAAAGCATCACATTCATTGTATTTACACGAGATGTTTTCATGAGACTTTGTAATTTGAATAGGCTATTCTTCTGGAAATTTGATATGTTTTTATCTTAATGTGATTTTCATGATTTGTTACAAACTTGTGTTCTTATTTTTTAAATTAACTAAGATAAAGCACCAGTGTTTCTTTTACGATCATGATTGTTTTTCGTGATCTTATTTTTGCTCTAACAAATTACGGAACTTTCAATCCCGTTGTTAGTGTAACGATCAGCGATCGATTTCAATGTTTTTCACGTTAAAGTCCTTCGATTAGCTTCTTTAAGTAATTTTTACCGCAAATAATTGGAAGCAATTATCGATTATACCGTGGTCCTCGGTGTAATGGTGTGTAATGTAATGTTTACCGTGTTTACACTACGTTGTTCTTAAACAATAAACTAACAACAAACAACAGTATTAAATTCCACGTGTCGGAGCTCTTAAAGTGTTTTTTTTTTCTATTTAACTTTACTGTTTAATAAGATCACGGCCTTACAAATTGGAATAAAATTAGAATCAGTGTCACAAATGTTTCGGGAAAACGTCGGTTAAAGTTCATTTGGCACAGGCACCTGTAACTTCGGAAATCCTAAGTTCATTTTTAATACGTGTATCAGTGGCTAGTATAAACAGTTACGTAACACAAAAGTTTCCCATCAATTTCATGCCAAAAATTCTGTATAAATGCCGGAGGGTATATCATACATAATTTAGTATAGGAAATTTTATTTTATGTCTTGATGGTACATATCAAGCAATATTTGGACGACAATTTGATTTTGTGCAAGCATCTGTAGTTTGTTCTATTGTTATATTGTTTTTTTGGTCTCCTGGAACCAAAATACAAATATTAAATATTTTTCAATTAATAGGAGTTTTGTAACATATTTACTTTAACTATTGAATTGATTTGTTCTACATTGTATAATTTTTTTGAATAAAAAGATGTATCTACTAAAAGGAAATTTTTTATCTAAATACAGTTTTTACATAGCTAAAACCGACATCAAAAGGTTAATTAGCTCTCAAAATACATATACATATCATGATTCTATTTTAATGTTTGCACAGGAGTTATTTTTGGATCGAAAACAGATAACATTAAGCCAAAAGTCTCGATAACAAGAAAATAAAAAGACCGAACGTGTTGTACAAAGTTCTAAAATTTAATTTTTAAATACTTTTCATCTGTAAGGTTTTTTAAAAAAAATATATATTAAAAAAAAATGAGGTAATACCAAACTAAATCTAAACCTGATCTAATGCCAGTGGATACAGTAAAAAGTCTATAAATACACCTTTTTTGTATCCTCCTCGTTTTAAGTACAAAACATAAAACAAATCAATGAACCAAAAATTGGCATTCATTGTAGAACGAACGACATTTTTGAGCAACTTTCACTCGGCAGTAATACAAACTAACATTAACGAAAGTTCCGTCTTCATCAGCTTATGTTATTCCAAGGATAATGATTTATCCCCGATTCAACAGTTCTTCCTGAAACCACTCGGTGAAAGCGTGAAAATGTGCGTCAACCGAGTTAAATTAGCCACGAATATTTTTTCCAAATTTGCTTCGAACTAACTCGTCGTGCTAATTTTAGCGGAAACCGAAAAAAATATTAACTCGCACAATTGAATCACGTGTCAGAAACATGCAGTCTGTTGCCATCTGCAAATTACAAGGATTTTAGACGATGTGTTATTGTTTTTCATTGTTAATTGTGAATATAACTGAGGACACAATAATTAAAAAAACAATTGTACTTACGTAAAAGTGTTTTTTTTAAGCTGGTACTAGGATAGGCTGTTTATTTTTTGTTAGGGATATTTACCGTAGCTGTATTGATTTTGTACAATTTGGTGTGTAGAATCGTTTCGCACATAAAAGGCAAACAACATAACAATATCAGGATGTCCGTATTATAGGTGATATTTTTTAACAAATAAGACCTTGAAGCGGAATTAGCGGTATATTGTAGGACTTGGGATTTGGATTGTTCTCAAGTTATTTTTGTTTATACAAAGATAAAACGTGGAAGGATAGCAAAGCGATTCCGCAGCTTTTAATGAGCTCAAGGCAAATTTAAAAGTGCGAAACAAAATGGAAAAAGCTATATAACAAGTTTTTATTATTTTATCTCGATTTTTGATAAAATATTAATAAAAATGAGTTAAATATAACTTGCATGATCTAAAAATGTTTGCACTATTTTAAATGTTGGGCAATCATTGTACTATGACATCAAAGGTAATATACATTTTGACGCACAGACTGAAATGTGTGACATTTATTCACTAATAAGAGAGCGATAGTTTACATAATAATCTAAATTTGGTTTAATTTATTGTACTGTAAAACTAACTAATAAACTATGTAGGTGCTTTGTTTTTTTTTTAACTTTTATTCTATTTTATTTATTTTTATTTTTAGGTTTTCAACCTTTTCTATCATAAATTTTGCATGCTGATGAAATTTAAACAGAAAGTGTTTCAAATTTCAGAATTTTTAAGAGTTTTTGATATCTTTTTTTGGTTTTTTTTAATCCTTTAAGGGTTATAAATTTTGTATACTTTAGATCTGGGGAATGCTGGAGATTATATCTATTTTTTTAGACCTTATATTTTTTTTATTAATTTTTTTTTTTTTATTTACTCAGATTCTACTTCACATTCCCTATATTTGTTAAATTTTACAAATTGTCTTTAAGCTGTTTCTTTTGATCTTTTGATTTTTCTAATTTTTAGTTTTTTCTTTTTGAATTTTTTGTATTGCCTAGTTATTTTACTGCCTCATTTTAATATTTTTAATTATGGGATTTTTATATTTTTTATTCTTGTAAGCTTTTTATACATTTTTTATATTTAGTGTTTTTTACCTTGTTTTACGTTTGTTCAGAATATAAAAGTTTTGTATTTGTTAAAAATACGTGATAATGATAATAATAATTTTTTTCTGAAACCGGAGCTTCTTGATCATTTACCTGCGAAAACTGCGGCAGGAAAGTCCATTCCCTGCCGTCGTCAAGGAAAAATATGACCGCCCTGGAAACGAAGAAAATTGACGTACTTGATATTTGTGAAAACTATTTCTTAAACTAAAAATTAGTAATTTTTTATTAAAATCAATGGTTCCAGAAAAAAATTAATACATTTCTCGTCAGGAAAATGTTGAAACTTGCCTCAGAGTCTTAAAAAACTCGGCACAAAGTGCCTCGCCTTTCAACATCTCTTCGGCAGTAACAGTACATTTTCCTGACTCTTATGTAACTTAACTTTATTGACTTGTACAGATTTTCAAGATTCGTTAAATTTTTTAAACTGTTTCTTGAATGTTAGGTGTAATTAAAAAAAATTTCATATTCTTCTATTTTTATAGATTTTTTGCAAATTTTATTATTCTATTGTGAATTTTTTAGAATTTTTGGATTTTGTTATTTTCTGGATATTATAATTTTTCTGTATCTATATTTTTATTTTTTTTTACGTTCTACTTAAAATATTCAAATTCTTTGTAATATCTTGAATCTTAAACTTTTTAAATTGCGTTTAGAATTTTCTTTTATAGCCTTTTTTAATTTTATAATTTTGCAGATATTTTTAGGTTCTTTGAATATGCTTAATACTCTAAAGGATAAGCCTCTTAGCAACATCTTCACTCAAAGCAATTTTCCGCAAATTGAAAACAGACCGTTAACGTGGCATTTGAGCAACTTTTTACTTTTCATCAAATCATTATTAATGTGTCGCCAATAATTTCTCAATTTTCAAGTCATTTATTTTATATTGTAATCTCTAAAAATATTTCCGCCCACAAAAATACACTCAACTTCAATACACAGTAAAACTATTTGCCACTAAAAGATTTTTAAAATGACATTTAAAAGTTCATTTATGAAGTGATTCGTCTCTAGATCGTAAAATTATTGAAAAATAGACAAGACATGTAAGAGAACAAAATTAGAAAGTTTATTACTCAGAAAATACAGAACAACGTCATGGTAAAATTTTAATACAAAAATCCGCCTACTTTGTGTAGAAGAAACACATTTAAATGTAATTATCATTAACACGTGTTTTGAACTTCCACTGTCGCGGTTAATTTAGTCATCCGTAATTAATTAACTCTAAAGTTGTAACAATGCGTAATTTTCTGTCAATATTGGCTATCAATTTGCACGTGTATGCTTTTTTTATTATGGATTCGAAAAACAAAGCGATTAACACCTATCAAAACACATGTCAATAAACAGTGTTTAAAAATATACACCAAAAGCCACGTTTTGATTAGGTATGCGATTATAAATTAAGTCAACAAATTTGAATTAAATCTCATTTCATATGTGCAAAATATTTGAATTTTAAGTGGATAAACGAGAGTCACCATGAAAAATTTTCAAACAACGTATTCAGTGGCTTTGTTAAAAACTTATGACTTATAATGCCTTTAATACAGTAGACGCCCACTGTAACGAATTTTCTATTTTCTTGAAAATACCATAAGATAATTGTTAATCCCACTGGCTACAGCATAAATACTTACCTAATCTTATTTAACCATCTATTAACTTATGCATCTACGTGACAATCCATTATGATTCTTTGTTTTCGTGTCTCTATTAATAGACTAAAATCATAAACTAGATAAAGGTTAAAAACAGCAATTTATTATCATCTGCATTCACTTGTTTTTCGCGTGATATGTTCCAAGCCCCCAATATCTGATGTTTTATTGGATATCATGAATGGTTTAATGAAATCGGAATTGGTGTGACCGAGTGCGTGAGAAATTTGCTGGAGGACGGAGGTTGATCTCAAAATAATCGAACTTTATATTGTCACTATCCACGTACTACTTAATGTATTGTTGCGCAAATTTCATACAAAACGTGTGTAGGATGCGTGATCAGAGCTTTATCTACACGAGGATATGTGAATCATCGATTATTAATTTTCGAATTAGAAACGTTATACTGAAAATTGTATGAAGCCAATAAGAAATTCAATTGTACTTTCTAAACGCGTTTCCAATGTTTAAATGTTCTTTTTCTAAAGGAGTTTCTAATGTTTAAATGTTTTATTGGAAGCTTTATTACTCATAGTTAGTCATAGATAAGATTTTTTTAAATCTGGGTACTTGTGTTTTTTTTTGCAGAGTTGTGTAAACATTATTTTTTCCAAGGTTGTTTTTATTTTCAAGACCTATTTTTTTTAAAGGATTAAATTATCTATATCAATATGACGACTAAGATAAATTGCACGGGAATTATTAATCAATTTTCCAGGTAACAAATAAATATTTTAATTATAATTTTGCAATTCCTAGTCGTACATATCATTTTTTAAACATAATACAGTAACTCAATTTTTTGTCGTGAAGCAATAAACGGCTAGAACGAGCTTCATGTGTTAATCAAAAAACTGTGAAACTTATCAAATCTAACTGCTACATCGAACTCTGATTCGAATCACCTTCTTGTATCATGATCGAGTTGTTTCTAAGTGAAAATTAGCTTTTTAATATTCCCTTTAATATTTTTTAAATTACTTTTTTTAAGTTTTGGTCTTTGAATTTTTTTATTCAATGGCATGTTTTGATTTTTACTTTTTTAATTCTCACTTTTAAGGAGGTATATTGGTTTCAGTTTTTCTCATTGCTTTGAATGTACTAATAACAATTATTCTATTCAAACTCATGCAGAAAAAAAAACAACATTTAAACGGTATTTTATAAAATTTGATTATTTTTTTTTAAAATTCAGCCGTTGGGATCTAGTTTTCGAATAATTCTTAGAAAAAGTATCCTCATGGTGGTCAGATCAACTCAAAATAGCTTTATCTGAAGTCAAAAAATCAACTATTTTCTGTTAAAAGGTGAGCATATTTCGTGATTGAACGAAGAACTAAAAAAAAAGGTAAAATTTGAATTTTTGGCAGAGTTGGATGCAAAAAAGTACAATTTTCAGTAAAATGTACACCACGCATTGTCTTGTAAAATAAGTTATGATCAAAGAAAAAACAAAACCTATGTTCAATCACTATCTAAAAGAAGTGTGCAAAATTTCAATAAGATCGGTGCATTAAATTTTGAGTAATCGTGTCCACCGACGTCAAAAATTGAATTTTGAGACAAAAGCGATTAATCAATTAATTAATTAATTTCTCTCATTAAGCCTAACGAGAGGGGTTTTCAAAGGCTTTCTCGGCTAGAGTTTTACTCCGATTGACTTGAAGCTTTGGGAAAATATTCTGGAAATGTGGCGTTATAAGATAAAAAAAAATGATTTTTTTAAATTTCTAAACCCATATAACTCTTTAAATTATTGATTTTAATATGTCAATGTTATAACAGGTAACAAGCGACTCAATTTTTAATTGATAAATTTTACTATGAGATTATTTTTCAATAAGTTTTAGTAACTAATATATTTTTTTATTGTTTTATTCTTTCTTTTTTTATTCTTTCAGTTTTCTGTCTCGTCTTGTACAGACTATTTGTAATAATTTTTTATTCTAGCTGTTTCACCGAATATCTCAATTTTTATGTTTTTGAATTTGTTTTCCACAATTGCAAAGATTTTCTTACTTTTTATCACAGTTTTTCCAGGTTGATCTTAATGTTTCATTCGACTTTTTATTTGAAGGTTTGACTAGCAGATCTTAGAGAAAAATAGACAACAAAATCTATGAAAATAGGTCTAAATTTAAAAAAGAGCAAAGATATACAACACAACTCTTTTTTTATTATTTATAATATACTTTATATTTTTTAATTTTTGTGCACTCCAACTTATTGTGTTGTAGATTTTTTAGATTAATTTGACATTTAAATTGCTTAAACTCTTTTATTTTTCACATTCTTTGAATACCGATGATTTTTAAGCTTTATTTTTTGTAAAATATATAGGTATATTATTAAATTTAAATTTCTTGGTGCTTCTTGGGTTGTTAAGGTTCTTTACAATTTTTGAATCTTTTGGTCTTTATCTATTTAAATACCGTGGATTTTATGTATTGTGTATAATCCTTCAATTTTTCAACGTTCTTACATTTTCTTGGCGCTCTAAATCGTATACATTCAGTGTATATTTTTAGATTTCCTGGAATTATTTAGATTTTTTGCTTTAATTTTTTTTGAACAGTCTGATTTCTTTGTTATCTTTATAATCTTTGTATTCATAAGATTTCTTATATAATTTGGTTAGTCTTTAGGTGCTTTGGATGTTTTGTGGATTTTCTATTGTTTTTCTTAACCCTGCAGATTGTTGGTATTTTTTCTTTTCTTTTTAGAATTCTCATATTTTGGCTTTTCTTGGATTGTTTGATATTTATTTATTTGTTGAGATTTAAAAGAGATGCTTTGAAGAGAGTTTAGATCCATCACGATTTTTGAGAATGTATATATTTTTATATTAAATATTTGTATTTTTTGAACCCGTTAGATATTTTGGATTCTTTAGATTTTTTTTTAATTTGTTAAATTCTATGAATTTTCTAAATTTTAAGGCATTCAACCTGCATTTACGTGTTTCAATGTCCACTAATTTATTTATTTTAAAAACACGTTTACTAAAAGACAAAAGATCAGATATATTTTTATACATAAGCAAGGAACCATAAAAGTGAAATGTTGCTCACCGAATTTATCGTTTTCGTCTGTAGAAATGCTAATGTCTTCAACATCTATACGCAATTGAAAAGTTGGAAGAAATTTCTGTAAACAGGAAAAGTGTTGAAAATGTGTTTGTACTATTTCTCCATGAAACTATTTTTGAAACATACACAATTCCAGTTGGAAACATTTACATTAGTAAAAACAAGGTTGGAGCTTCGTATTCGTTCTAATAAAACTATCAAGGCAGTAACAGTAAAGGAGATAAAGGTAATAAAATGTACTTCGCTATTTCTAGACGTGCAATTATTTATTAAGACCTAGTCAAAACCATACAAACAACTAAATTCACGAATGAAATCGACACCTTGAATGGACTTGAGTGATTGTGCACCACGTTGTAATTTAAATATTGTGCAATAATTAATTACCATTGTATCACTGTATACTGGACTCGGCCATTTGCCGAGGCAAAGCTGGTAGATGAACTCTTATAAATGTCCGTAAAAACTGGGTTTACTTAAATTGTACATCTAAAATGTTTTTCTTGAGAAAATGCGCTTAACGGTGCCCTTATCTATCATTATTAGATTTGTTTGGAATATTAGGAATGCCACTTTGGCTTTTTCGTGAGAAAATCTGGGTTCTGTTTTAGGGTATTTTAATGAAAATAAGTTTTATATAAAAAAAAGTTACTATATTTTCTCTTTATGGAGATATTTAAATGACTCACAATTTGTTACAAATAACATAGGTACATAATACGTGAGTTATAATACATAAGTGTTAGCTACTCTCTAAAATAAATAATATAAAAAAATCACAGATAACATTGTAATGTATCTACCTAGAATTGACAATCGATTTGTGAAGAAATGGAATGTATTTACAATGAGAAAATCAGTCGCTCAGGTGCAATTTGCCTACTGCGCTTTCAACACAATAGTATGAGACCTTAATCAAGAAAAGCAAAAATCTAGGCAGCGCCTGCAAGTGCAGGTTGTAGAGGTCGTAACAAAGCAGGTACAAGACTGATTCTCTGGGGCTGGATCCCTGACCTTTCTTTGGTGTGCCTCTTTACATGTTTCGCCAAATGATCTGACCTCATAAAACCTCTTTGGCAAACACTGCACTTGAACTTCTTCTCCCCCGTATGAGTCCTTTTATGCCTCGACAACTCATCGGATCGCGAAAACTTCCTCCCACAATCTTCCCACTCGCATTTATAGGGCTTCTCTCCCGTATGCTTCCTACTGTGAGCCTTCAGATGAGATGACTTGAAATAATTCTTGTTGCAACCCTTGTGAGTGCACTCGTACACGCGGCGACGAGCTGGCGGAGGCGGCGGTTGCGTGGGTGGTGAAGCTAGCAAAACTAATTGTGCGGGAAATAAAGTAGTAGTGCCGTCAGCGGAAACAAAAAACGCCTGGGGTGGCTGTGTTGGAGCCAATTTGGGGGCGATGTTAGGGAAGACTACTTTTGGTTGGGGCTTTGGGAGTTCTTTTCCGGTGTCTTTGCTATTTACGAAGACTTCCTCTTTGCGAGTACCCATTTTGAATTTGAGACTTCTGACGAGGTTCATCTCGCCTGGTTCGTGTGGTAAAGGGCTACGGGTGCAAGAACCATCTTTGTTAGCCCGCATTATTACTGAGAACTTGCGGGGTTGCTCTGGAGGGGGAGTGTGGCTCAAGAAGTGGCGAGCCAACTCTGTTTCATTTCTGCAGAAACGTTTCTTTGGGGGGTATTCTATTTCTTCGCTCTCCGAGTCTGAAGGCTGGGGGGTGAGCAGGATTGGGGACGCACGCTTCCTTTCCAAAACTGCCCGGACTTTCTGAAGAGACAATTCTTCATCGGACATCTACAATAAAAGAAACAATCAGTTACATTTCAATACATTCTTGATTAAAAATTAAAAGGGTTAAATATGGCAGTTGTCCACTTTCTAAATACCAAAGACGTGAATATGGTAAAATGGAAAATGGTAAAATGAGTTCTAGGTAGTTGGTGACTACCACCCATACACCAAAGATGTAAAAAATTGAAAAAAAAAATATATGAACTTACATTTTTCAAAGGGGGCGTGCTCGGGGGCGACAATAAATGTGTAACTTCTTCGTTGATCATCTTGACTTAAAAGCACTGTCTTCAACAACAAACTGCTTCGTTGTGTGGTCACATTAAAATGAATCTGTGTGTCGGTGTGTTTCGTGATGTTATTGCTCTGGCATGAGCTTTTGGGGTGTGTTTGGCGCTGAACAGCTAAACGAACCAATGAGAAGCGGGGGCTCGTCGTTTTTAGCCAATCCACGTGAAGTGATCATGCAGCTAGAGCGTGATCGCTAGCGTGACGTTCACGTGCTACCCGGCTGATATCCGCGGCCACGGCCGTGATGTTTACGTCATGAAAGCGTGTCCCACCGTTCTACGTCACAGGCAAGCCCCAGTGTTTCTTGCGTTGGAGATCGATGACAACACTGTGCTACGGACGAGCTATTTTAAAAGTCTCAGCAATAAAGTTGCCGTGTTAAGAACAAGAGCTTTGGAAGTTATTTAGGCTAAAGTTTAGTTTAAAAATAAATTAAAATGTAAATATTGTGTAAACATTCACAGAAGGATGGACGTCAGAGAATATCGGCTGATTTGCTTTTTTCATAAATGAGTTGATATCTAGGTTTTTATCGTTTATATACATTATGTATATATTTATCAATTTAACGTCTGCTACTACAAATTATGTTTACATAAACATTTATAGCAAAATGGAAAGCTTTTGCCGTGGTAAAAAACCTAACAGCTTGGTTTTTCGATAGTTTTGAAGGGTTTTTGGGCTCGAAGGCAACAAAGTACCTGAGTCAAATATGAAAATGAATAAAGTTGCAACCTTTCAGGAGAAACGAGCACGGTAACTCAACAACTAAACGGTACCAGAGGCGAATTCGTGTTTGATGTCAATAATTTTTTTTGAATAATAACTTCAGGTCATCCACTTAATATCTTGAGTTATCTTGAGAAAGAACGTACTTTCTTATACCCCTCTTACTCTTTTGATCTTTAAACTCATTTTGTAACACTGAAACCGAATTGAACACCAAAAAAAAAAAATATTAAATTTTTCGTACTGAGTGACTCTAACCTTTCAAATAACGGACTTGAAATAATAAACAAACAAATTTTGTATACTTAGTAATATGTTTAAAATTCAAGAAAATTTTTGATCTGTTTACTTGGAACTAGCAATTGTAGTATTTGCAAGTGATTTACAGACTCTTTTGCGGCCAGAAAACTGAATTTTATAGATTCATTTATCAAAATATACATTTTCGTAAATTCTCCATCTTGTATTTTGTTAGTTTCTTTCTATTTTTCTCGCTGCGCTCGCCCTTCATCGTATTTACGGGCTTGTTACATAACTAGTTATTTCACCAAGAAGACAAATTACTGGTTTTAAAGACGTAAATGAATAAAAAAAAGTATCTATTCAGTTCGTTTCAATGGACTGGTGAATTTAAAACGTAATTTAGCTAATCCCTAAATATATATTATCAATATGTGCTGGCTGATAACCAGAAGGACCAATGACGCTAATGACTTTTATTTGTTTATGTATTTTGTGATAGGCTAAATTTTTATGTACAACTGTTAGCACAAGTGACTCATAAAAATATTTTTTACTTAATTATTTTTACATGTAGGTGCAGGTGCATGTATGATTTTTGTGTATTTTTAGATGCGAATCCGAATAATATTTTGTGTCTAGCATATATTGTTTTCTTCGTCATGTCTGATTACAGACTGAATATCTAAATGAGTTACTAAAGTAAATGGAATGTCAGTTTAGGGGATTCCAGAGTACAACAGAACAATGAATGTTTTTTTTTTCGATAAAAGGGAATGCTCACAAATTTGTTTTGGGTGGGAAAAAAAGGGGTACCCCATTTTCGATCTGTTTTGTATGCTTATTTCATTTTCATTCTTATCTGCATTCCTGTAGATAAAAGTAAATGGTATTTTTGCATTTACTGTAATAAAAGGTGAACTTCGTGTAGGTGTAATATGATCTAACGCAAAAATGTTATAGTTGACTTAAAATTAATGCAACGCTACACTTTTTTTCAAGGTGGAAATACTTATATTTTTGTTCAACAGTTTTTAAGCCAAATGGAAGAAACTGACCCCCAGGTGTCTTAAGCAGTTTATTATTGTCACAAATTACATCAGAAAACTTCCGAAGTATGTCACTAGGTGTTCCATCTGTTAGAACACAAAAAAAATTATACATTTAGTTTCTTAAACACTCGTTTTTTTCAATTGTGTGAGTAGTTTTCCACTTAAAATTGTTTTCTTGAAAACAACCTGAATTTTGCGTTCATTTTTCAGATTATAGAACAAAGCAATTCGGTTGTAAGTACTTATTGACCTGTCGTTATTACTTATCGAAATTTTATGGTATTTTTTAAGACGAAACAATGAAAGTGAGGGTCAAATACCATGAAGATTTTATTTTAATGAGCGTGTTGGCGGACACGATTCGGGGTCATCAGGGAACAGCGACGCACCTTCTTAACGTTATGGTTCTTCAGACCTTGAGGAGATGCCACTTCCACGGAATAAATTTAAATCTTACGTCTCTACAACACTATGTGCATTTATTCTTTGATTTTTTTCTCATCAAATAGAATGAACACATTGCTTCTCTAGATATGTATTTTATAAACAAAATTTATTAGGATTTTAATCTTAACGATACAAAATCTAGGGCATTTAACCGGTAGTTACACATTCGCTTATTTTAACAGTGTTTACATACAATATAGTAGAAACTTAGTAATTACAGCATTTTTTGATAAAACCTTGCTAAATAGTCAGTCTTGATTATTTGTTTGTTGTTCTGACAACGGGTACAAGGTAAAACAAGGTAAATAACGGAAAGTATCAATTTTTGAATTGTTCCTTGTCATTGTTTTTAACATATTCTATTGTTACTCCTAGATTGCACTTACAGGTCAGTGCAATGCAAGTTACGTAAAATAAAGGACATATCAGTTTATACATTGTCAACAATCATCAAACTTTCTCGTTTCTTTTTACTACGTTTCGAGACCCAGTTCACACCCATTTTTAAGGTACCTACATAATGTGAAATTTACACTTCAAGACTGATTTTCTTTTATAATTTTTCCACTGTTATCTAAAAAGTGAATAGTAATATAGTTATAAAAATATTCCCATTAAATGTCATTTTCAATCCTTGTCACTTTTTTTTGTTTCCCTGGCCTCAAATTTGCTATTGTTCCGTGAATTTACATTTTCCTTTTACTTTCATAATTCTTTCAGACATTGTCATTATAATTTTAAATCTGGGCTCAAAGTGCAATAAAAAGGGTTAAAAAGTCATGGATACGTAATTTCTTGGGATTCTCGGTACAAAAATCATTCCAATGAATATGAAAAATTATTTTGCGTAATGTTGTGAACAATAAACAATATCAATCGATCGTTGATCTTTGTACTGTTGTGGTAAAAATTGTTATTGGATTTAATTATCTTCGGACTAATTTAGGTCGTTTAAAATGAATTAAGAGGATTTGTAAAAATACAAAAAGAGTGGAACTTTTTTCCATTTCCAAAATGACTTATGTAAAGTATAAATGGTGAGGATAACATCGTTATCATAGTTCTGCCTAAAATTTCTAAATTCGATTTTATATATAGGCAAAAAATTAATAATTGACATTAATACTGTTCTTAAAATATAAAAGATTTCTTGTCCTGTCTTTGGTATCTAATTGTTTGAAAAAAAAATCTACTCTCGTTTGATAGTTGTTTTTGGGCAACTAGAAATGTTAACATTGAAATAAGTCTATTTGAACACTTTGATCTTTGCTTTGATGAATACTTCTACATTGAAATGAAATAATTTGAATTACAGACTGCGTAGAACAACAACTGAGCGTAAAGTCCATCGGTAAGGCCAAAATGCGAATGAGTAACTGCTTTGTAAATCAGTTACATATTCAACACATGAACCGTGCGAAATTTAAATCGTGGATTAAAGAGGCAGCACTTGAGTCTTGACTCAGAGACGGACATGTGCTGCCATCTTTTAGTTTTTAATCAAAGTTTACCAGATTTCTGCTTTTTGTAGAGCGGAGATTCTACTTTTTATAAAGTTCTTCCAGAAGAGGTCACTAACAATACAAAGCTCACAAAATGGTAATTAGTAAAAATAAAATGATTTTTTTTTTAGTTATTATCATGTCATTATTGTTTCTAGCTCGGTTTTTTCACTTCTTTTGTTTAAATTATTTTCTTTAGTTTTTTTAACGTAATTAGAGTGAAATACAATGATAATAAAACTACATTATACACTCTATTTAAAACCTATAAAATGTGCCATTTTTAGTGTCATAGGGTGTATAGGAGAGCCCTGTGCATGTACATTTTTAGAGTTGGCAGTAAATTTAGAGTGTCAGGGGCCTGTGAAAATTGATTTGTTTACATTATCACAATTCCAAATCAGAACAAATTGATGGTTATCAAAAAACAATTAACGTCTAAATAAATTAGTTAATAACCTTTTACTGTCTGCTAAAACACTTTTGTCAAACGTCTAACAATTATCTACAATGAAAATTTATTGGATCAAAACTTGGTGTTTCTATAAACAAACAAACTGATTAAAACAGTTTCAATCATCGCTCCTTTGCTAGCGAAACGCGTGTCAGCTAATAAACTGACTTTTGGTGTGTGGTTTTTTTATATAATAATATTTTTCTATTTTGCGTCGTTACTAGAGCCAGTAAAGCACCCGTTTGGGTTCGTTATTGAGAATTTGAATGTTTTACTACGGCTGGTGTATTTTAGTTTAGTCGCGTTGGCAGCATGATCGTAAAACGTCAAATGTCAAAATGTGAGTGTGAATGTGTTTAATAATTTAATCTCAATTGTTATGAAATAAATAATATTAAATCATTGTCCCCAACCTTGATAAAATTCCCTAAATTACAAATTTTTATTTCGTTTATATAAAAAGAAATTAAGTGGTGCAAAATAGAAAAAATAGTATAAAACACGCGTTCAGAAAGCTCTTCCAGCACTTGTTTGTTCCTCCACTTGCCGCTACGCGACTCTGGAATCAATGCTTTCTCAAACTTGTATTTTAAGTACTATTTGTTTGTTAATTGTCTACAAAACAATACATGCAAGTCATAAGTTGTCAAATTATCCTCAGACGGTACATTTCAACGCATAAGGTTGGCAAATCTTGTGTATAGTCCCAAAATCTGGTCGACTTTTGACATTTGGACCTCGTTAAAAATAAACGAAATATAACTCTATATAACTCTAATAATAATAATATAACTCTAATTTAATTACTCTTTTTTTTCTTATTTTGTGCTATTCTTTTTCCTTCATTACAACTTTTGATGTACTTTTTCAGTATTTTCTTGATGGTCCTCATGTTTCCTATGGCTTTTGTTCGTAGTTGCTTTATTGGTTTAACAAACACTTTCTTTTTATAGTTTCTATTAAAGGTTCTATTGTAGATTTGTGTTTTATCTGTCTTTTATTTATCATTCATGTTTTATTCGAACAACTATATCGGTGTATAGTTGGTCTTATATATCGCTTCTTTTTTTTCTCAGTTAAGTAATTGAAGATAATTGAAGGTAAATGAAGGTTTGATTATCTTTTTTTGACTGGTTATCACTTTCCATTCCATGGTTTCAGGATTTTTTTTTTCATTCCTGGCGGCCCGCATGACTCTTGCTTAGTTGGTATTTAATTTTATATTGCATTTTTCTAACACGTCGTTTTAAACCTGAAGATTATATTGCAGGTGAATTTCTCCCAGGCAAGAATTGCGACATCGTCAGCAAAAGCGCGCATTCCTTTATAGTGGTGTTCATTAGTATAATGCACAGTGCGGGGCATTACACCTCTTTGACTTAAACTTGTATTTCTTTTCATTCCGAATATTTCGAACTACTTATGACTACTTCTAGTGTGATATCTTTTGGGGTGTTTTGTTCAGTTTCTTACATTCTGTGGGATGCATCATCGCTTTTGTTTCCACATATTATTTCACATTCAAAACTTATTTGAAATATTAGTTATTTCTCTTTGGTGCGCTATCTATTTTTTTACATATTGTGATTTGTTGGATTAAATTCTTTTGAATGCATGTCTTGTTTTTATATTTTAAATGCAAGATGGCCAAGTTATTCATTTTTTTTTTACAAAATTTTAAAAATACGTATGTTCAATTAAGGTACATTTTTCGCATTATTGTTAGCAACTGAAAAAATCATTGCTTTTTGGTATAGCACTAATATTAGTTGATGTTATCATGCAAGGTGTTCATTAGAAATATTTATTTTGTATAATATTTTAATAGCTATAAGTTTATTTTTTTAAATGAAGCAACCTGTATCTTCTTGTATTGGATTTTTTTCATGGACATTTAATTTTGTTAAATATAAAGTACTGTAAAGGTTTGATCTGATGATCCTGGATTTCGATTGTCCTGGTCGACTACGCAATCCTTTGGTCCTTTGGAGACGGCGTTTGTTTGGGGTTGGCGTTTAATACTTACGATTGGCGCCACCACCAAAATTTACTAACCCTGTGGTAACACACGCGAAATATCGCTAATTAATATTCGGTGTAACTTAGCAGTGACCTTATGGCACTGAAACTTTCTTAACTTAACTTCATCGGGAAGATGACGAATTTTATAAAAGATTGTGGACCCAAATTTCTACGTTGTGTTTTGTTGTATTAAAGAAAAAAACTTATCATAGTATCCAAATTCTAGTGAGGCCGTCTTGTGAAAGGAATGTGTAATAAAACAGATGGGCACACTTCACTTATACTTTATTAACAAATTTTCAATCATTGATTATGGGTACGACCGTCAAAGTCCCTAACTGATTTTGATTAATTTAAAATGCGTTCCTTGTTCTCTAATAAGATTCAAAATTTATCCCCTTAAATTTTGTGATTTCTAAGATTTTGATCAAAGCTTTTGCTTCTAATTTGTTGATTAGTTGGCATTTTGTCAGAGCATTGTGTGATTTCCGGTGTTCTATTCGTACGAGATTTACTGAGTGTTGTTTTCACAGAAATTAATTATGAGTCGGAAAGAATTTGATTATTGCAAGATTATGACTGTCAACGACTCATTTTGTGGCGAATTGTCACTTTGGATGAAATTCGTGACTCAAATTTTGTCGATGGATAACGTTACCGGAATCTGGTGTTGGTGGATGTCACACGCGAATTCACGATTTGTGTTTGATCCGGACGAAGAAAGGAAAATCTAGACTAAGCGCGGATCAAACGAATGATAGCGAAACTTTAGAATTGTTTGGAAATATTTCAGATCTTTGGTGTTTGTGCAGTCGAGAAGAAAATGTTCTAATTTTTCTTTCTAAGGAAATTTCAATGACAGGAACCATAAAATCTGTTTACGATAAATTTTCTTTGCGGAATGGTATTCTACAATAGAGCAGCCAGAAGGGTTGCATATTTGGCGGTTCGCATAGGAGTTACCCCTTTCACTGATAACACTAAGGTTTTGATATTTGGTACGATAGACCCTCGCGACGGCGGCACGAGAAAAATGTATTGTTCGGTGGGCTGATCGCTAGTCAGAGACTCGGTTTACTACCGCCGTGGGTGAGCACTGGTGCAAAATATGCCAAGCTCAAACCACACGTTTACTACCGCCGTGGGCGAGCACTGGTGCAAATTATGCCAAGCTCAAACCACACGTTTACTACCGCCGTGGGCGAGCACTGGTGCAAAATATGCCAAGCTCAAACCACACGTTTACTACCGCCGTGGGCGAGCACTGGTGCAAATTATGCCAAGCTCAAACCACACGTTTACTACCACCGTGGGTGAGCACTGGTGCAAAATATGCCAAGCTCGAGCCACACGTAAAGATGTGCATCTCTAATCCTCTATTGTAGTTGATGGATTTTAATAAAATCTGGATAACTCTTTATGCACCAAGCGCATAATTGTCGTACTAGCGTTCAAAGAAATACAATGGTGCTAGATAGATGAGAAATTAATAATCAAAATAAAAATGATCTCAGTGACATTAATGATCGTCTCAAAGTGAGGAAAAGTTAGAAAATAATGAAACGGCGTGAGACGATTAAACTCGGACTATTTCTAGATTTGGAAATAACCGTCGGTGGTACTTGATTGGATAATCAAGTCAAAATTGCGTAGAATGAACGTTGCGACTGCACGTGGAATTTAATAAGATAGTTAAATTAAAATCAATTTAGAATTCCGAATATTACACGGTTAACACACAATAACTCCAACCTTTTGTGCCCGAATTGTGCCGAAATTTTATTTTACTCAAATAAGTAATAAGAGATTAAAAGACTTACGCTTTTTCCTGGGCGTTGGACACTAAACACTTATTCGGATCGCGATTTGACTTTCCAAGATTAATTGATCGTCTCGCAAAGACGGTTTGACTCGCGAAAAGGACTCTCGCAAAATTATCAAAAAGGTCTAAAACAGACTCCCGAAAATTCTCGAAAAGATCTAAACAAACTCTCGAAAAGATAATCGGAAAAAGATCCCCACTGCTATCTGTCGCGAACTTTTATCAACTCTCTTAGGGTGGTACTCCCCCTCTAACGTCTTTCCCTTTCTTCGACGAGCTTAATCGGAAGCGCTCACCCTATTGGTCCGCAACTACCCCCGTAAGTCGTCTTACCCCTACTCGGTGGGTTCTGCTAATTTGCCAAATTGCAAAGCTAATTAAGGAACGGTCGGTACCCAAATTACAACAACAAATGATACTAACTTAATTAAGCATCTTCCCCGAGTGATAGGAACAGGTACAACTCGGTTCTTCCCTAATCTTACTCTAACTTAATCTAAGTCCGATTCAAAACGATGCTTCCGATGTGTTCGCGTTTTGCTCAAACCGTAGAGTACGTTCGATCGGTTTGATATCACAAAATTATCAATTTGAGACAAGGGTTTGTGCGTACGTGACAAAATGCAAGTTTTCTAAGAAATCTGACCCTGCCCAAACTCTGGAATTTGACCATTCTCGGAGGGACGACATCTGGAAGCAATTCGCCTTGAAGTACCCGCTGGGAAAATCCATCGGACGCTTTAGCTTAAAGGACCGCTCCCGCAATAAACCATCCGTTTGGGTCTTCTCCGAAGTAAAAAATAAAAACCAAATATTTCGGACTGACCGTTAAAATTGGGGCCTGGGAACCATCACAGTACACTTAGAACTTATATTTTTTAAGCTGTTATAAAAAATGTGACATTAGTAAATGTAATAATTATTTGTAAAAAGTAGGCTCTGTTTAGATTACAGGAACCAGAAAGTTCATGTATGTAGCTGGTTGAACAATTTTAAAAAATCTAAAGCATATAAAGCATCTAAAGCATCTAAAGCATCTAAAGCATCTAAAGCATCTAAAGCATCTAAAGCATCTAAAGCATCTAAAGCATCTAAAGCATCTAAAGCATCTAAAACATGTAAAGCATCTAAATCATCTAAAGCGTCTAAATCATCAAAGCGTCTAAAGCATCTAAAGCATCTAAAGCATCTAAAGCATCTAAAGCATCTAAAGCATCTAAAGCATCTAAAGCATCTAAAACATCTAAAGCATCTAAAACATGTAAAGCATCTAAATCATCTAAATCATCTAAAGCGTCTAAATCATCAAAGCATCTAAAGCATCTAAAGCATCTAAAGCATCTAAAGCATCTAAAGCATCTAAAGCATCTAAAACATGTAAAGCATCTAAATCATCTAAAGCGTCTAAATCATCAAAGCATCTAAAGCATCTAAAGCATCTAAAGCATCTAAAGCATCTAAAGCATCTAAAGCATCTAAAGCATCTAAAGCATCTAAAGCATCTAAAGCATCTAAAGCATCTAAAGCATCTAAAGCATCTAAAGCATCTAAAGCATCTAAAGCATCTAAAACATCTAAAGCATCTAAAACATGTAAAGCATCTAAATCATCTAAATCATCTAAAGCGTCTAAATCATCAAAGCATCTAAAGCATCTAAAACATTTAAAGCATCTAAAACATGTAAAGCATCTAAATCATTTAAATCATCTAAAGCGTCTAAATCATCAAAGCATCTAAAGCATCTAAAACATTTAAAGCATCTAAAGCATCTAAAGCATCTAAAATGAAATTTTGTGAGGTTGGAAGCTTAGCAATCTAAAAATTACAAAACCTAAAAATTAGAAAACCTGAGAACCTGAGAACTGTAAAACTTGAAAACGTAAAAAATTGAGAAATCTTATACTTACTTTATTTTCTTTACTACAGTTATCAGATCAATGGGTTCTTACGTCTTAGGAAGGAGCATAAAATGGAAACAACTTATAAAAATATTTTTGAATGACCCAAGATTATAATTTTTAAGTTTGGTTTGAAATTTTACGCATACGAACCGTAACACCGTTTAATGTCGGCGTTGGATACTTGCAAATGACTGTTTTATATCAATACCGTGCACACGACAGCCGATATTATCGAATTCGATATTTTGAAATGTCGGACGGTTTGCTTGATCGGACCGATACATCTCCAGTTTTCTCCGATAAAAATTGGACGCAATGCGCACCAGACACCGACATCCGATAATTACCGTTTCCGAAATCCGATAACCATCGGTATATTTACAAACGGTCTTAAAGTATGAAATTTGATAAGACGTAAATCTGAAAAATTTAAATTACGAAACTTGACAGCTAGAAAATCGAGAACTTAGAACTGGAAACATAAAAAATTGGGAAATCGAAAATCTGAGAACTTAAAACTCAAAGTTTCTACGAAACTAAAGACACTTGAAACTTAATTATAATAGTTTAAAAGAAGAAAAATGAAAATTTTAGAATTTGAAGGTTTTGAAAACTGTTGATTTTTCAGAAGTGGCGAATTTGAATGAAAACGACTTGTAACAATATTTTCGAATGACTTAAGATTCTAATTTTATAGTTTGGTTTGAAATTTTAAACATACGAGCGGTAACTGTTTCTGTTAATCGAAAATCACATCAATGTAAACTTATTTTTTTAACAATGAAACGTTTATTTTGAAACACGTATCTACAGATACCTACAAATTTAGAACGAAAACAGATTTGTCATTTTTTTGTGCAAAATGTCAACTTCAGTTCCAACATGGGTGCGAATAAAAAGAGTCCTACTATGTCGAATGGAAAAAATCGAAGCCGAACTCCACAAGTGTACTCTTCCATCAACTGGATCAAACAGTTTTCTTCCACCTATAATGCCATATACATCTTTCATAGCAAAGTTAACACGAAGCTTCAGGAAGAACACTTTAATTTCGGAGTACAATCCTCAGAGCTACGAATATTTTCGAAGTAAAGCAGAAATTTTACGTGTGCGAGAAGATCACGTTAAAAGCAACTCATGGATTATCCATCCATTCAGCAAATTTCGAGCGTATTACGAAATGTGGATGACCTTAATTTGGTTGTTGGTGCTTTTCTACATGCCGGCTCAAGCTGCTTTTAATTTTTTCGACAAATCGGAACAAAGTCTTCTGAGTGAATACTATCAACGAATTAATTATGTTGATTATATTGGATTTTGTCTAAGGATAATTTGTCTTTTGGATATCTTAGTTACTTTTTTTACTGGATACCCCGTGAAGAAGAAGCGGAAAGTGGTTATGAAGCCGTTGAAGATCGTCAAGAACTATGTTTTTAGTATTTATTTTATTACGGATTTGTTGGCTTCTCTTCCTCTGGATGTTACTATAGAATCATATGTCGCACAGAGAAGTATAGATTGCTTGGGATTTTTGAGGATTATAAGACTTCCAACTTTATACTTTTACGTGACACGCACTTTGCAAATTTTTGGAATCAATCATTCAGCGTCTATTTCTGTGAAGCATATCATAGTGCACTATTTAGTGTTTCACTGGTTTGCTTGCATCCAGTACATTATTCCCCAGATTCGCTTTCTAATGAACGATGAAATTATTGCTGAATCTTGGATGGAAAGAACTGATCTTCCAGAATTGGATTTACACTCAAGATATCTCATCTGTCTTTATCGAGCAATTGGAACATTATTTTGCATCACCTTTGAAGAAGGTGCAATAGAGGCCTGGGAGGAAAAATTAGTCGCGATCTTAAGTTTTATTTTTGGGAAAGTCTACTTGTTTTATCTTACTGTCCTCATTTTAAATTACCTCCTGGCACAAAGATCTCTAGAAACCAAATACTTCGAGACCATCAGTCAAGTCCAGGCTTACATGAGCCAGAAACAACTTCCCATTTCTATGCAGCACAGACTTTTACAATTTTACGATTACAAGTACAACAAGAAATTCTTTAAAGAACGTGGTATCACCAGTTTATTATCTGAAAAACTGAAAGGAGAGATAAATCTGAGCATATGTAGCAAACTTGTACAGAATGTAAAATTGTTATCACACTTACCACAAACACTTCTGGAACAAGTAGTTCTTAATCTAAAGCCCGAAATATATCTAGCTAACGATATTATTATCAAAGCTGGATCTGTAGGTGACTGTATGTACTTTTTAGCTAGTGGTACTGTAGGTGTTTGGACACCGTCAGGTAAGGAAGTCTGTCACCTACAAGATGGCGCATACTTTGGTGAAATTTCTTTAGTATTCAAAGATAAAAGAAGAACTGCTAATATTGTGGCCGTAGAAATTTGTGAAGTTTATAAATTGGACAGAAGGGTTTTTAAAAATTGTTTTAAGACAAATAGTAACCTCTTTAAGATGCTTGAAGAGGTGGCAAAAGAGAGAATGTTAGTCACCCAAACATTTGAGGACGTTCATGCTAAATCCTTTATGGAAACACACAGCCGATTATATCAGCCTACTAGTTGAAAGACATTTTTGATGGTTTATTTTTGATTGTTTTATTGCATGTTTAATAACTTTTCCGATTTTTATTTGTTATTATTGCATTGAATTTTCAGAAATAAATATTACTAGCGAAAATATATTTTTTTACAAAAGTTTTTTTATGTATAAAATAATAAGCATTTTCTAAGGTCAATAGCTATGCGTTAATTTTCACACAAATTGGACAACGAATTATTTTCGGTTTGACATTTCACACAAAAAAATTCATTAATAATAGCTATACCTTCAATTGCTTTTCTAACAATTTAAGTTAAGTGTTTGTGGTGTACTGTAATTAATTACAATAAAGCTGCTTTGATCAGTTTCATGACAAACTTTGAAATTTTCACAAAATAACAAATTCTGTTGGTCGAGATCAATTGATTTAATCATTTGATTTGCTAAAAAATTTTGTGTTGATTTGTTTATAACAAACGGTACTCAAAATTCTTATCTATGGATATTTCTCATATTTCTGTTAAAGAATTGAATCAAAAGCACTGTACAGATCAAGTTGAATAATGTGTTGCATACATAACAATCTTTTCTTTTGTAATAAACTGTTTCGGCTTTATGTGCATTTTTGAAATTCTCACTTTTGAGGTAATTACTACTTTTTTCTTTAAATTTTTTGTTTTAAAAAAATCGCTTGAAAAAAGGACTCGTTTTTTCTTTCGAACTCCTTAAATAATGTCTTTAGTAGTTGAAAGCAATTCGAGTAAATTTATTAGTACCTTTAACAGATTCTATCTATAAATCCTTGCAATATTTTACTCAAAGTAGTCGATTTTACATTAACTGGGGAACGTAAGTATTCCACAAGTGTGTGGCGGAATTGAATGCAAATCACCAAATGCGAAATGGACTCGAGCTTTACTCAAAATTTCTCAATAAAAAATAAAATAAATATTTGTTATATATTTATCTCGACATTTTCTCGTCGACGTAATTTTGAAAATTATTTTTAAAGATAAATAAAATATAAACACAGAACACAGTTATTGTGATTGAGAAAAAATATTATTACTTATTTGTTTATCTTATTTTGACGGAAGAACTACTTTGTGTATATGAATCTAAACATACCGTGGATTTATTATGTCACAGTTTAGAAATCATTTATTGCCTTATTCCACTTTACACTACTTCGTGTTAAATGAATTAGAAGAATTTTTTTGTTTGTTTGCAGCAAAATTTCACCAAAGAATTAGGAACTAAAACATGTGCGCAATTTTGACGTAGAGACGAAATTGAGCAGAGAGCGAAATTGTTTACTTTTAAAAGCACCAAAATAAATATTAATTTTTAAATTAGAATAAAACTTTATTAATTTTGAAATTTAATTTTGTTACTGTGAAAATTCTTTGGGTGACTTATTCGAAATAATAATTAAATAAATTTTAAAATAAAATTTTAAAGCTCACACTCAAGTTTCCTTTTAAAACGGCTCATGAAAACGTGAGCTATGAAAGGTGACAATGAGTTGCCCATTGCCTTTTTCCAGTAAATTGAAAAATGTTTCTTCTTCATGCAGAAATTTGTAAGCTAACTATATTGTTTAATAACGTTATGGTTAAAATTGTTTTCAAGCAAAAGGTCTTATCTAAATAGATTAAAGTTTGTGGAGCGGGAACACTTGGAAATAGAAAATTTGCTTCAAATTAAACTAATGACTCCCCTTTATCGCGGCGTTTATCGCCGAGACAATTAGCCGTATCGACTTTTATTCGACTTTTTGAAAAATAATACAAATTTGAAATAACCGGGTTAGACGCGTTTTATCTATATTTGAGTAGATAGGTAATAAAAAATAATTTAATGATTGTGGTTTAATTAAATTTTGAAAAGACTTCGAATTATTAAAGATACTAGAAAATTGAGCTTTAGATATAAGTTTATTTATTTCACTAATTTAGAAAGAAGTTGAAATAATTTTTCAAAACAACGTAAAAATTCTAAGACTATTTAAAACTGATATAAAATTGGAACAATTTAGTTTTCCGAAAAAGTATTAAATATTCTAATAATGCCAAAAATTCATAATCGCCAATCTTTTAGATAATTTATAATATAATTCGATATAATATAATAATTCGAAAATTTTCAGATTTTTTTGTCATCAACAAAAAAATAGAAAACCAAATATTTTTTAGTTTCTGGAATTTTGAGTAGTGTGAATATAAAAAAATTCATTAGAAATTTTAACATTTGTATATAATCCTTACAGTCAAATGGTCTGAATAGTTTAAAAGGTTTAAAAAATACTTCTGATAATAAAAGTTTTTTTTGATATTTTTTATATTGTTTAAAAAAAATGCCACTTAAAAGCTTTTACTTTTATAAATTTGAAATTTTAGGTCTGCAACCCTATATACATTTTTTTTAAATTCTCCAGAATTTAATTTTTGTATTAATGTATTTTAAACATTTTGAACTCACTTAAGATTAACACTGTTTAACACTGTTTAGAAAATTCAATAGAGATTCTCGTTATTTTATGCATTCATTCGACGTTTTCACACAAAAACAGATGCAAATATAATTTAATTAATAACAAATTTGAATTTTGAGAATATCTAGGAATCTTTATTATTATGTTTTTTAGCTGTCACGAATTCTAGTTTTTGAATCCTTCAGAAGAAAGGTGTAATATCTGTGAAAAGTCTTCAACGTTAAGCATTTGTGGTGTAATTTCTTATTACGTACATAAAACGTTCTACCTTCTCATCAGATTTAACTTGATACTTTTCTTGTGTGTCCCTTTTATTGGTTCATACATTTTCTGAGTATGGATTTGTATAGATATAACTTTTCGTGTATTTCTTTCATTTTCTTTACTAGTTTTATTTCGTAGGTAAGGCTTCATTATCTTACTCTTTCTGCTTCAGTTTCTTCATGTTTGTTTTTTTTTATATAACTATAATTACATTCTACACGTTGTTAAGGGATTCTCAATTTTAATAAATTCTCTATTTTTTTGGTGTTTCTGTGCCGAATAAAAAGTTTTATTGTTACAAATTCTATTGTTCAAAAGTTAATATTTTCTGAATAATTTCGTCTTTTCCTTCGCCCTCGTGCTTATTCCTGAAAACCAACGCTTTGAGTGTTTTGGAAAAATTGTCTATTATTTTGTTTGAATGCATAGTCGGTCAAAAATTGAGAACTTCACTTTTTTTTTAATAATTTTCAAAAAACGGAAAGTAAATTACTATTTGGTAATAGTTATTTACCTAACAATTTCGGAAACTTAATTTTCCCGCATGAACATTTTGTTTGCAGCACGACTGCAATTCTCATTTAGTGAGAATGCGGGAAAATTATTTCCAAAATAGTTGGGTACAATATTTTTTGTAACGAATATCGAAATAAAAAAAATTATGTAACTTAGTTCTTTTTAATGGTGGGTTGGTAACATGATCTATCTACTGTAACTACCTACTAGATTTTTAAAATTTAAATCATCTGTCATATTTTTTTAAATTAATAACAAAAATTGTTAAAACGAGTGACAGCGAAGAATGTATGTGTACCCCTCCTGAAGTACAACAATGTACCAAAGGGGCCGTTTCGCGTCTGCTGCCCCAGAAAAGTCGCGAACGGTATGAATCACTTATCAAATTTATTAATTAAATTATCAAAATACCAACCGTATAACGCAAATATCCCTTGCCGCCAGCGAAACTAAAAAGCACCGGGGTGCGGGAAAACCGTTTTTCCGTGCATCGGGATTAAGGGGAAAAATTCTGTTTCCGTACAATGAGTACAAAAAATTAGTTTACATGGTTCGCTTTCCAAACTCATTTTCTTGAAAAGTTGTGTTTGCTATATTTTTTTATCAAGTTCTATTTCACTTACATTTTAAAACTAGTTGACAAATTAATGTCTGGAGTCTATTCTTCGGCCGTCAAGTTAACTTCATATACTGTAGAAAGAGATCTTGATCTTTTAGTAGATTCTTTAGAAGCAGTTTCATAATGTTCATGGTGTAGTTTTACTAAAGAAAATTCTAATTCTGTGCGAAGGATTTCCCTTTAGTTGCAGTTTAATTGCATTTAATTGAGCCTTTTTGCTTTCCATTTTCGTTAAGTTCTGATTGCTTCTAATTCCGAGTTTAGGGGTGTATTTTATTCTTTTCCTTTGTTCTCGAAAGAGAATATAGATTAATTTTTTTAACATTATTATTGTTGCACATGATGTTTGGTTAGTCCAAAGGAATTTTTTTATGTGCTTATTTTTTCTAACTTTTGGACGCTGTTAAGCTGAAAAATATTTAGTTTCCAAGCAAGAAAAAAGCCGTTCTAAAATCCACAATTAAAAGCGCATAAAATGCTATCTATTTCGTTCAGGCGATATTTATTTCCAACCCTAGTCAGAATTAATAGACTAATGGACAAATTTTTTTTTTCGTTCTAATATTAGGTAATTGTGATGAAACTAAATTCGAGTAAAATTTTAAAACGTAATTTACAAATAATTTATTAAATTACTTTTATTGGGAAATTTCTTTTGGAAATCCCGTGATTAAAAAACCCGAAATAAAATCATACGTTGTTAAACTTCGAATTGTAGAGAAGCATGTTTCATCGAACTTCTGACGCATGGCCGGTATCGACATCAATGCTTTTCTATTGCGCGACGATAAAGCAAAAGAAAAGAACAAATGCTTGTAAAACTTTGAATTGATAAGAACTTTGTTGTCGTCTGATAACCAGCGAAGAATACACAAGAGCGCACACACCAAGTTTTACTGAGTATGCGCGCGAAAGCAACAATCAACAAACTTCAGTGAGTCACTCGCCAGTCGTTCCGAAACGTTGTGTGAGGGTGTTCTGTTGGTGCGTTGTCCGAAGAACACACGTGAACAACTGTCAAATTGTCCAAAACATAACCTCTACAATGCAAAAATCTGGCGCGACAATTAATCGCCGATACGAATTGTTGGACTGTTGATTTTTTTTCTGTTTTGTTTGTTGCTTTGTTAGTGTCCAGTGCTTTTGTGTTTTTTTTGTGCTTTTATTTTTTATAATGTTCGTGCCATGTGACTTTTGGCTTTAACTGGCGCTTTCGGGGAATTACCAACGATGTCCAGACGAAAGCAGAGCAACCCTAAACCTCTCAAAAGTAGGTGGTAAAACTGTGTTGATTGCTTCATAATTGTTGTTGACATCTACTGTTTTGTGTGTGTCGAATTGATAAGACGATAATGTGTTCGTTATTATGTTATTACCCAACAAAAGAATCAAAGTCAACAATTATTGTTCAATTTATTTTTAATTACCATGGGACGCCCATTGGTAACGCGGCCGTTTTTTTTTTTATCAGTTGTTGGTTTCAGGACTTGGGGTTTATACCCTGAGATGTAACTGAAAAGATAATCTTTTTCACTGCTGAAACAGGCGCGCCTACCTGTCAAACATTTTCAGATCAATGTGATTGGAATGATTCATTAATTTTTATCAGTCTGCAGTTAATGCTTCATGTTATAGTTATTTGCAAAACAGTGCTCGTATCCCAAGGTGTGTATCGGATAAAATAATACGATTCTTTCGGAGCGTGATTTATGCTTTTAGTGCTAAGCTGATCCTGCTATCGTTCCTGCGTTACTTTAACTCTCGCATTTAGGAACTACGATGCTGTTAAATTGTAATCTTATTTCAAAGCAGATAAAGAAATATTTTTGTCTCGTCTGTCAATAAATAAGAGATATCATTTAGTATTTTTATTTTGTTCTTGGTATTTATGGTGTTTTTGACTCGTCTAATGTCGATAAGCAGCGACGAAGTGATAAGCATTCGATTGGATTCGAAAATGATCCAGGAAGTCGTTTTATACTGCCATACACAAAGCTACATGTCATCTCATTATCCACTAGGAGGACGGTCATATTTTATTAAAACTTGTATCATAGATTGTATCAGTACCTTTGACCTCGTTTACCTAATTGCGATGGACAATGGAGTGAAAGTCGACAGTTTGTCAGTGCACATATGCAGATCATCCATCTGATCGTTGGAAAATGATCGGCGAAACTGGCTATAATCTGCGCCGGTTCATACCTAGAAGGGACAATATTCCGCCCAGTTATCATTTCGCAATTTGTATTGTAAAGTGTTAAACGGTGTTCAGCACCTATTAAATAGTTTCACATCCATTCTATTGTTCCTTCACACACCTGCGACAAAGCAGCCAGTGGTGGAAGTGTGGGCTTACTAAGCTTCGTGTCCATTCGATGTAAATTTTCAACCATTATAATTTGATAGTTTTGAAGATGTAACGCCTCCGGTATTAATTATTTTGTTCCTGTAGTTCACTTTATTTTTCCTGTTATCGAAGTTTTTCTGCGTCGACCTGTTATTAGCTTGGTGAATTTTTCTATTGAACCGGTAATTATCGCTTTGATAACTAATCTTTATGCAAAGCACCCGGACAAAATTGTTACTTTTCGAATAGATTATTTGTTTAAAGAGGTGTTGCTTGAATTGAGGTTAGGAATATGTATCTAATTGCTGGAATTTTTTGATACAATCGAACTGCCGGGTGTTTTTTCATTCATCCGGTTCAGACAGTGTATCTGTATTTAGTCGATATCAAAGTACAAAGCTCATTTGATTAGGATCTACAAATAATATGTTGTGGATGCAAGACATTTCTACAATTTTTTTATCTCGGTGATTAAAATTTACTAAATTAAGTATTACACATTTTTCACGTTTATTTCTGTGAGGAATTTCGTTACAAATGATAACGATTCGGAATAAAACCACAACAAAAACAGATTTTGTTGTCTTTGGTGCATTTATTTACACAATTATTGTTATTCTCTTGAAATGTGTAATCTCTTCTTTCTTATCTAATAATGATCTGTTGACACATCTTATTTTCTTCAGATAAACGGGTCAATGATAATTTTTTCCGAAGACGGTTTACGGACAAAAATTGAACTTTTACTTCTCGTGGTTCATTGTACCGTGACTAAGAAAATGAATGAGGCGTAGAAATTAAATAGTTTTTATTTGATGCAGGGATTAATAAATTAATCATTCTCCAGATTCTTAGATTTTTCAAATTGTCTTTAAAATTCTTATTTTCGCGCAACTATTTGACGTCTTTGTATTTTTGAGATTCTACAAGTTGTAGAGATTTTTTTGTTCTCTAGATTTTCTAGAATACTCTTCAGATTTTTTAGTTTTTTCAGAATTTCTAAATTTTCTAAGCTTTTGGATTTCTTAAATTGACTTTTTTAACTTGAATTTAGGATCCTTAATTTAAGAACCTAAGCACACAAAGAAGGAGTCTAAAATTATAGTACAAAACGGAGAATTTAGGAAACTAAGAATTGTAGAAGGTACTCGTACAACCAGCTGCAAAGTATTTGAGCTGTTAAGGATCTAAGAGTTTAAAAGTAACAAAAATTTAGTACCTTGGGGATCAGATCTTGATATAAAAAAAAATGATAACCTGAGAAATCAAAGCTCTGAATCTGAATTTGAGCGAAACAGAATACGAGAATCTACGGATTTTTAAAACTTTATAGTTAAAAATAAAATTTCTTCATTCTGTATAGCTTGAGACATAGTATGGATTTTTTGAAATGTTAGGGACTTTTTTTGATATCATTTTAACTGTATATTTCTTAGATTCCATAGAATTTTTAGATTGCATCTTCCGCTTTTATTATACGATTTTTCTTTGTTCTCCAATTTATTCAAAAATTTTAGCGTCTGGTCCATGTACAAAAAATTAAACTTCGTTTATCGAAATCTGAAAGAAAAAGATGCTTCTTTCTTAAGGAAAATTTTATATTCTTCAAGCGTCTGAACGTTGTTTATCACACTAATGACTTTAAACGACAAATTTTAAAGGTCTTCGATTTTGTCTTTATCTGAAACATAATCGAACTTAATTGTTAGTGGAAGATTTTGAACAGCAATTGATATAAATTGTTTTTTTAAGAAAATTTGAAGGTACTTTTAAAAACAGTATAAATTTTCTAAGATAAATTTGCCCTAGGGATTGTTTTCTTTTACGAAAAAATGCGGTCTTTGCTTTGTGGCTAAAATTTGTAAGAGATGCTTTAACGACTTGGAATTATTGTTTAAAATATAGAAAGTTCTTGAGTAGTTTTAAATTTTTTTACTAATTGTTGTCATTGCCAAATTTTAATGAGTGAATTTTCAAAAATTGGAAAGATTTTCACGTGGCTATTTTCTTAGGAAAAATTTGGTTTTTGATGGTTGCGTTTTTAAGTAGTTTTGTATCTGTACTTTTGCTACAATATTTGAGGGAATATAGGAAGAACTCTTAAATTTGGTTGGTTACAACAATGGGGAAAAATGCTCGGTTCTCGCTAATAAAGTTCTTAAAATTTTCGTAGATATTTCTGATAGCCGTAACTTAGAAAATAAGAGTGACGGGGGACCGATAAGTTATCACTTTTATGCCTTTCTTTGTAAATTTTCTGAATAAACTAAAATTTGCAATGTTAAGTTCGTATAAAAAAATTCAAAATGTTTTAATTGTAGACATTAAATTTGTTTTACATCATAATTATAATAGAAATTGAATTTGAAAATAGAGTCTTTAAAATTTGATAAATACAAGCTTGTTAGTTGGAAAATACAGGTGTGAACGTAGGCCAACCGGTTTAAGTTGGCATATTTTCCTAAGCCCACGCTAAATTGTCAAATCTTCATTAATTGTTAATAAACGAACGTGATTTTATCTGAAATCTGAACGGATTTCAGGATTGTTAATTATTGTGGAGTTCAGCGACCCGTTCGATGTGTAGATCACTGTAACACCATGTGATATGAGTGATTACAAATGATAATAATAATAATTATTTTCTTGGCCTCGAACTGCCACTGCTCTGCTACTGCTGATAATTTAGATTTAAATCTTCCATTAAGATTTCTCATTATGCTCTGATATAACAGGCCCTTATTCATATGTCAATTTTACATGTCATCCTGTTTAAATAAACAAGTTTTCTATCGAAATGAAGACAAACCGTCCAAATGAAGTGAAAGCTTACCTTACATCAGTGTACCACCCTCAGCGTTGTCTCTTCTCTTGCGTCATATGACTGGCATGTATTGTTAATTTTTTTCCGCCGTCTCCACCTCATTATCCATCTATCCCTCTGTACATAAAGGCGAGATATATCACGGATATATCAAGCTTTTCCATTAATTTCACGGTTGAGTCCATTATTCGAGCATTAAGTGTTGGAATATCAAGTCGGTAGACGAAGTCATATATCAGCCATGTGACATTGCATTTTACACGCTGTATTATATGGTAGTAATTGTTTTCACAACGTTGCGTTTACTTTCGTTATCTGTGCGGAAAAAGATATCAACGATACGAAATGCACACGTACAGACATTGTTTGCATCTCTTTTGAGTACTTTGCTTTACATTCGGATACGCTAATAACATACAACATCATTGGTTTTGTTTCCATGTCAAGAAAACACCCTCATCAACGACACTTCGCTGAATATACAATTATTTGCTTTTATTTATTAATCTTAGGTTGCGTGAGAAGTGTTATAATTGGAAGAGTTTCTATGTTTGTTGTTCTACATGCTTGAATCAGAGACACATTCATACATATATTGATATTTATCTTCATAAGATGGAAAAATTAGATTGGACTTAAAATTACACAGAAGCGAATGTCAGCGATTTTATTGAACTATGGAAGAAACTTGCTACGTGTGCATAGGAACTTTCATGTATTTAACTAAACACGACACTCGTTAACTATAGTTTGAAAGCATAGTATTTTATCTAATAAGTAATAACCATAAGCATATTCATACAAACGTGTAAAAATTGAATTTTAATTTTATCGGAGTTTTATCAAACCGTTGCTTTAATACCCAGAACTAGAGTTAATATGCAGGTTTTTTGTTTTCAAATATTCTCAAATTCCCTGCACTGAGATGTATTGATGAACGACTTTGGTTTGTATTAATTAGTTCTTTATAATAAAAAATTGAGAAATTCTGAATTTTTGAATGTTGTTTTTCTCGTTTTTACGTTGTCTGTTGTGAATATTATAGAAATTAACTACAAAATGTTTGAAGCTGCAGAATTTTTTATACTCATACTTTATAAATAAACTAGCATTTAGAAAATTATTTAAAAAAATTAATAAACTAACCTTTAGATTTGTAAACGTTTTTATTGTAGAAATGTGGCGTTGCTGCTGGCAAATTTAAGCAATGAAAAAAATTTGCGGAAGGTAATAGGTAAATGTTCAATAAATGTCGAAATGATTTTTACTATCAAGTGATGTAATGGAAAAGAAATTACAAGTTGGCATATTGGAATTGTAACAGATGTTCAAAAATACGGCGTACGGCTGTTATACAGGCGGTTCACCTTTTTTGAATATTTTGCTGTAGTACATTTTCCAGCATTTATCATACAGCCACCGTAATTTTGTTTCCTAGAACCTCTTCGTTGTCCTGTAAAGTCCATACACTTTATTTTTTATCGCGTCCCAGAAAAAGTCTATTGGATTCAAATCTGGAAAACGAACCGGCCAGTGCTGTGTTGTCTCAGACTGATCCAACGAGTATTAAATTTTCAGCTTAACGATTGTATAATATTTACAGCATAATGTGTAGGTGCGCCATCAAGCTGAATCCATATATTACGTTCTCTGGCTAATGGTACATCTTCTATTAATTCTTGAAATTCTTTGTTTAAAAAATAAAGGAAACTTTTACCAGTTATGCGATTAGGTAGCATGTGCATCCTATTAATCGATTATCAATTAATCCTATCCAAATGTTTACACCAAATTTATGTTGATGTCTTCTTACGCATATGACATGCGGATTTTCTACTGCCCAATAATTATTATTACAGGTTAAAATTCTCTCCCTCATTAAGGTTGACTCGTCAGTCCATAATATGTTCTTTAAAAAGTTGTTGCCTCTTTTGTGTTCCTCAAGCAGCCAACGAGAAAATTCCATCCGGGGTTGATTATCTGCTAGTGTTGCAGCTTGGATCTCTGAGATCAATTTTTTGTATTAAAGTAAAGTGAATTCCTACATTACGTGCGACTCTTGTGCTCCATCGAGGTTGATTTTCAAAAATGTTAATAACTTTCTTCTCTACTATTGAAATTCTTGTTGTTCGTGGACTGCCTCTGTTGTGGTTAGGAATCACGTGTCCAATGTTACCAGTTTCTCCAAAATGCTGATTAAGTCCTAAAAATACATTTTTGTCTAGGTGACGTCTGAGAGGGTAAAGCGTCTTTTGCCGCCGCACAAAAATTGCCATTGCAAGCTCCTAAAACTGAAAACATACCACAATATTTGTTTAAGGAATACATTTTTGAAAATACTTACGACAATAATTTGTAACAATTATTCACACTTGGTCATAATTAATTATTGTTACTGAATGAGACACCGTAACCAAGGAAATTACTTCATTATTTTGCAATGATGCCGTTGTGATTTTATGTGTAAATTCAAAGATTTCAATGGTCTATAAGTTCTAATAAATAAAAAGAAGGTATTCTCCTTGAGTAACTTTATTCTTTGTGATAATATGTGCAATTCGTAAAAATTTTAAAAGATCAAATCAACAATTTTTGTGTTAATCGACTTTTTAAGCATCAAGAGCAAAGAATAAAAAAAATATTGATAGAATTTTTTCTGTATACACATGGTAACATTTTTACACCTCAAATAAAAGTCATTGACCCAACTTAAGCTCGTAAGATTTTCAAGATAAAGCCTACTGAATTTCGTACCCGGGTTCATATAAAACTCAAAAGTTTTTATTTGGCCGGTCCTTCTATAAACTTTTACTTTACGGAGTCTTCTGTGTCCATAAAGATTAATTTTGTAGACCCATCTGTCAAAATATATATTAGTTTCTTGCGATGGCCCAAAAAATCTTGCATGCACTTAGCTTTACTTTAATTTTTTATCCGTTTTTCGCATGTGCATATTTAGGTTTCAAAAAAGAACAAAAATGTGTGTTATTTGTTAAAAAATATAAGAAATGAAAATTATTGAAAAAATTCATTGTTATATAATTTTGATACATGTAAAATTTGAGGTGTTACAATATTGTTTAGCTTTTTCTTCAAAACGTTTATACAATTAGATAGTTTTTATTTTTTTACAATTTATAACATTATTTCTAAGGAATAATTGTACGTTTTAACGCACATTGTTTAATATAACATTTTGAAAGTATTATATTGCTTTGTTTAAAACTCTGCTGCAAATGATTCTCACAAGTTAAATTCTGAATAATACAACTACATCTGTTCGAAGTATAATATCATTTTTCAGTTTCTTCTAATTTTTAGTTGTTTTCAAATTTTTTGTAATCTTTAGAACTGTCGTTATTTTAATTTACTCTGGTTATTTATTAAAATATCTGATTAATTCTTAAAATTAGTTTTAAGGTTAGAATTTGTAGAATTAAATTTTTGGCGTTAGAAGCATTCTCGGGCTACATTTTTTGGTAATCATCTGTCACTTTAGCGATTGCTTACCAGAAGTTATTATTGAAAATGTACTGCAACAACTTCTTAAAGAAAAAAATAGCTAGAAGGTTTAAAATTTGTTTTTTTTTTTTATATTAATAACTCATTTATTTTTCTGATGTACACACGTTAAAAATGATTTGCATTATCTCTAACCAAATTTAAGAATTCATATACAGTGTGCACCGTAAATTCCGATTTACCTCCAGTACAGAATCAATTCTTGGCATGGCTTTATATCCATATCTGTGCAATATAATAAATAAAAAATGTTAAGACTTGCTAATTATGTGGTAAAGAATTGTGCATTGTATAAAACTGCGGTCTCATTTATTTACAAACTTGCAAATTCGCATGTTAATTTCACAAGTGTCATCATTCCTCTTTCCGCTATATCATCTCTGTGTATATTACTGTACAAATAACTGAAGTGATTTAAATATCCCCGTGCGCCACTGTCCTTTCTTTCCCCCATGAACTGATCATTGATAACGAACATAGACCGCAGTGTCGCCGAGGAAAAATATCAAACTTGGTGTTGCCGAGTTTGATTCGGACCGATAAAATTCTTTTAGTGTTTCTCTCTAGTTTATTTTTGATGCCGTATAACAAGGGATTGTTTTGTTCGGTTTTTGGCTCTAGTTCTTCGGAAATTATTTACGAGAAAAATCTCACTAAAGGATCTCGAACGGACGAAAATACTGCGATTCAGCGATAGTGACTTGATTAGAGGTTTATCAGAAGGGGGTAGAAAATGAGGCTGGTTGTTAGTGTGACAGGCAACAAGTTGTCCTGGCGGCAGCACGACATGCTGCAGGTATTCAGACATGCGTGTTTACATTGCCCACTACATGCTACGAAGAATGTACTGAAACTTACACCTGCTGATGACACCCATTAGTTGGAAATAAAAATCGAGGATAAGGGAGAAAAATTCCGGAGGTTGGCAGGGTGAAGGAAGAGGAAATAATTGTCTTGAAGTAAAATAGTTTTCCTATTATTACTATTACATTTAATATGCTGGGAAAGAGTGAAATTTTGGATGATTAGTATAATATTTCTTCACTGGCGTCATCCAGACTTTTATATGAGAATTAAAATTACTTAGACTATAATTTTTTTCATATCTAATAGGGCTTAAATGGTAATGTTTTGTCATAGTTTATTAACATAACGCGTTGTAGGCATGCAATTAATTAAAAAATCACATCAATTTATATTAAAATAAGTGAAGGTAGGTAATTAACTGCATGTTTTATCATTTTTTTTTTAATTTAGTCGCAATTAAAGTGGGTTATATATATTGCGTTACGGTCTGGAAGTACATAAGTGCATAGAATCTGCCAAGCTAACGGCAGATTTGCTAATGAAAGCTTTTTAAAGTCAGTATTTGAATACGTCATATAAAAATGTAGGAATTTTATTTTAGGAAATTTATCAGCGTTAGTAGTTTCGATGTTATTACTATAAATATGATAGTAAATAAATTTTATTATTTTTGTTTGATATTTGAAGATTCGACAAATCGTCTGAAAGGTCCTTTATTTTTTTCATATTTGTTACTAAAATATATCAAATATAACTATTAATTAAACACTAAACCTAATTAATTTTTTTTTAGTATGATAAAGTTTACTTCGGTCACATTGATGTAGTCTAAATTTTTGTGCAATTATCTTTATTTTGGCTTCTTTTAGATTGTTAAATAATTTTAGGATTGTTAAGTATGTGTTGTTTTTGTGAATTCAAATTGTTTTATTTGATTACTTTTGTAATTTTTTGAATCTGTTTTTTTATTGCTTCGGATCCTTTAAATTTTTCGATTTCTGTTTTATAAATTATTATTTTTTTTACATTCTGTAAATCCTGTAAATTTTAGAGTTTTCTTATTTGGTTGAAAATTACTAATTTTTTTGATTTCTTTAAATTGTTTAGATTTTTTAGTTCTTGTATGTTTTTGATAATCTGTATTTTCTATATTTATCACATCTTTTTGATTTTGCAACTTTAAATTGTGTCATTTTTCAAACATTTAATGCTTTGAATGCTTTTGATTCTCGAGTTTTTTTGTCATCTCGATTTTTTAGATCCTTTGTAAACATGGGGATTATCTGCAAATAAATACGAATTGGAAGTGACGGTGTTGACTACAAAACAGAAAAATTTCTTTAATCCACTTGTTATTATTTTAGTTTTTATTTTCATCCCGCTTGACACTTTCTGTCTTCTGACATTTCAAATATAAATGATATTTAAAATTACAGTGAATTTTAATTACATTATTTTTGTGTGCGATGTCCAATATTTAGTCTGTATCTTAAACTAATGAATTTTAAGGCATTCTAATAAAGTGGCCTAGAAAGTGTTGAAATTTCTTTAGATCTTTTTGTTTTTTTTTTGTATTCATTAGATGACGTGAACTCTTCAGCTCAATTGATTCTCGGTCCTTTGGATTCTTTGAATTCCTTGATTTTTGAATTTTTTACTACTTCGTATTTTCTATCTTATCTTTGTAATAACAGATTTTTCAATTTTTTATTTGTTAGATCTTTACATAGAACTTTTGCGATCTTTTGAACATTCAGTTGTATTTCCCGATTTTGTTAAGTTTTTGATTATTTGCAAGCGAATACGAATTAGTTTGATAATATTAGCGCTATTGGCGATTTCAAAGATATTAAAATATAAATTTTCTTTAAAATGATTTGATTTTATTATTATAAAGATTTATTGTGGTTCTGAGAAAAAAATAATTTGAAGCTTTCGGCCACCGCGGTCTAATAGCGTAAAAAATCAATTCCTTAATTTCATTATTTAGACTCTTTCGATTTTTTGTATTCGTTGGATTTCTTGAATTGTAAAAATAGCTTTGATTTGCTAGATTCTTTTCATTTTTCTTAGAATTTATCGCATTTCTAGCAATGGTTTAAATTTCTGAGCTTTGAATTTTTTGGATCCTATGAATTCTTTTTTGTACTGTTTTGAATTTTGATATAATTAAATTTTGCGAACGATCAGATTTGCTACATTGTATAAACTTTTTAATTTTGATTTTGTTTTTGATTGTCGTTTTTTTAAATTTTTAGAATCTTTTGATTCCTTGAAATTGTTGAAATAAACAGGGCTACCAACACATTTATATTCTAATGTTTTTTGAAGGCCATTTTAAAATTTTTATGACTTTAAACTCGTGATAATTTTAATTTTATTATCGCACAAAATTGAAAACATTATATTTTCATGAAAACTTGTTGAAGATAAACTATCAATTTTGAAAACGTGTGAAGATTAAAGTAATACGTTCATATGGTAGAAAGCTGGTAAAAAGTCGCTTTTCTAATGTCTACATATTTTGGAACATTTGGTATATATTTTATAACCTTAAAGAGCGCTGTTGTGAAATATTTACTTAGAATGCAGAGTGTAAAAATTGTACTGGTATATTAATATCAATTCTAAAAGATATGGGACGGAAATATCTGAAAACTTTGTTAAGGGAGTCAACGTTAGCATTTAAAACTGGGATCAATCTTACCTGGCAAAGTTAAAAACTGTTTTTAAACTGTTGTCTAAAATTGAAATAGACGAGCGGAACCGAGAAACGATTAGCTGGACTAATGAAACGTCTGTTGCGCCAGGCAGTTGACGTTTCTAGCGTTTATTGCGTTACGCTTTCAATACGTCGCTAATCTTCCTGAGGGTCTCCAGAGTCAACCGGTTAGATATCCGCAAGAGCCGAACGAAATTTCAAAATAAGTGTCCCATTTGATGTCGATAAGCAAGTCTCTTCTTGTACTCTCGGCAAGAAACACAATCTGTTATAAAGCCTTACATGATATATAACACGCCGTTACCGAGAAATAGTTAAGATCAGGATCAGCAGGACTGCAGTGAAGAACAGGTTTGTGGTGGAGGAGAGAATTACGTTTCGCAATGGGCTCGTTTTGTACCGTTTAGTGTAGGTATAGAAGGATGTCGAGATAGACTCTAATAATTGCTGAGCAAATATTTTTATTGTTTCAATGCATCGCTATCTGGTAGAATCGAGGTTTTCCTATCATCCCATATGATGCAGGAGGCGGGTTACTTACAGGTCGTGCTCAAAGGGCGGAGCTCTCACTTCATGAACGTGCGTCTTGTTAACTTTCTGATTTATTGCCAGATTCGTACCCTGTTACGTCTAATTTAGTAATAGCGCTCTGTATGTACCAGCAACAGTTTGTTTTCGTCCTCGCTGATGATCGCCTTAATTGACTATCTTAGGATACGGTTGTAATTAATGGCGAGACGACCGTTTCAATTCCGCATTGGGCTGTTTCGTGCAGAACCGTTTTATCTGTTGTGAAAAGGGGAGCGCCCAAACCCATTAAAATCTGGATACGTGGAACTTAAAGGTGCTGGTGATAGATAGACGCATGAAGATGTTATCGAGACTTGGTCATGCAAAGAAATATAATGGTCACATATAGATGCTTTATTGTTATTGGTTTCTGCACCCATTTTAAAAGTTCTAAAACTCTATCCAATAACATAAAATTGCTTGGTTGCAAACTGGGCCGTAAAACAGATTAAATCTTTAAATGAACGATCTGGAATGATAATGCTTATTTAAAATAGAAACAAGGTTACAAATAATATTGCTGGTTTATAGTAATTTTATTCTTCTATTCTTGTTATGTTGTTTTATTTTAAACATTTTGTTTTGTAATGTAGTTTAAAATATTTTTTACATGAAAATACTTTTTAAACTTGTTTTGTTAAAATTGTTAGAATTAAAACAAAGTTTTATTTTTTTAAATATTTGAACGTGATAACCGAGCTCATAGTAATGGTAACACTTGATTGGAATATACAATAGAGATTTTTTTTTGTACTTTTTTTGGAATCTTTGAATTTTTTAAAAAGCGCCTTTAGAATCTTCATTGCTATTGCAATCTTTTCATTCATTGGATGCTTCAGAACCTTCTAATTTTTTTTCTTCTGATTCTTTGATTATATTTTTAATATTTTGCACCCTTTGCTTTGGATTTTGACATTTATTTTTTAGATTTTCCTAATCCTGGGCACTTTTAATATTCCTCGGATGTAGTTTTTTGATATATTTATTTTATAGGTTATCCTAAATAATGTTGAATTAATGTAATTTTAAGGAAAAGATATTTTGTTAATGTTGGGAACATGGAGATATATCGGAGAAAATTCTTTAAATAAATCACGTTGAATTTTCACATGTCTTTTTGAGTTTTAAGAACAAGTATCCACATCTTTTACATCTGTTTTTTTCTGGAATATGTACAATTTTCAGATTCTTTGTATTTCTTAAATTTCTTCAAAAATTTTTGGGCGATCGTAAACACCCATGTGATTTTCATAGGGTACGGTTGGCCCCTCTGTGGCAGTTGGCTTCCTGTACTCCCTACCAAAAAGGAAGAAACTTGTCCCTGCGAGCAATTCATTCATTCATACTCGCAATCAGCATTCATCCAACGTTTATTAATACAAATTAAATCAAAACCCACCGAATTGGTTTTCTTAAATTCCCAATCAACAAGAAATCAACCCACGGATTAACATATTTAAACCATTGTACATTTCTACAACTCCAGATTTTCAACATTTCTCAAAATACATAAATTTCACTAAGATTTTTTGAATTATTTGATTATCTTCACTGTGGCTACTGAATTTTTCTGGTTCTTTGAACTATCCAGATTATTTTGCATTTTTTAGATTTCTCAATTAAAATTTTTTTTTGGATTCTGCGTATTTCTAGAAATTTTTGGAGTTTTTACTTCATAAATACTCAGGATGCTCTAGATTTTTGACGTTGTCTGAGTTTTATACATATTTAAATTTTTATTTTTATTTTAATATTATTTAGTATTTCAATTCTCTGGGTTGAATACTTTGATTTGGATTTGGGTTTGAAAACTTTCAGATTCTTTGAATTTCTTAATTTTCTTAAGATCTCTTATTTTTTTATATGCTTTTATAAATGGTTTTTGGTGTTTCTAGATTGTTTGTTTCCCTAATTTTTTGGGATACTTGAAGTATTTGATTTTTTTAGATTTCTTGCAATCTTCATATTTTTTGATCCTATACATTCAATTTTTTATTTCGATATTCGCCAGGTTTTTTAAATTTTCTATATTCTCTTTAAAGCTAGATTCCTTAAATTATTCAGATTTTTTTGCATGTTTCACATTTCCCTGTTATTTTTTTTTTTGGATTCTTTGTATTTCTCGAAATTTTTGAATTTTTACTGCATAAATGCTTGGATGCTCTAAATTTTCGATATTATGTGAATTTGGTCCTTTTTACAAATTATTTTTTCATTTTTTAAATTTGTTGATATTTTTTTTGTTTATATTTATATTTATAACGCCCCTTATTATTTCTTAAGATCTGTTAGACATTCTTTTATAAATTTCTTAAGATTTTTTAGGGGTTTTTTATTTGTTAATTTTTTTTTGGATTCTTTGTATTTCTCGAAATTTTTGAATTTTTACTGCATAAATACTTGGATGCTCTAAATTTTCGATATTATCTGAATTTGGTCCTTTTTACAAATTATTTTTTCATTTTTTAAATTTTTTGATATTTTTTTTGTTTATATTTATATTTATAACGCCCCTTATTATTTCTTAAGATCTTTTAGACATTTTTTTATAAATTTCTTAAGATTTTTTAGAGGTTTTTGATTTCTTAATTTTTTTTGGATTTTTTGTATTGCTGAAAGTATTTTATTCCTTCAGATTTTTTGAATTGTGCAGATTTTCAACATCTAAATTTTTGCCAAAGTTGGAAGTTTTTCAAAATTCTTCCCAAATTTATCAGATTATTTAGATTTGTTGAAATATTCTTGGATTGTTTACATTTTATGGATTCTTGGTATTTCTTGAAATTTTTTTGACTTTTAAATATTTATAATTTTTTATCTTTTGTAGATTTTATAGATTCTATTAGTTATTAAATGTTTTAGATTTTTTTGCACTGATTTAGATTTTGGAATATTAAAATTATTTTAATTATTTAGATGTTCTACAGTCTGTAGATTTTTTGCATTTTCGATTCTCTTTTTTTGTTTTTAAATTATTAGATTTCTTTAGATACATTTTATTATTTTTATTCTAGATTTATTCGATTTTCAAAATTGTATTTATTGCAATTTATTAAACATCTCTTACTTTAATTTTTTTATATTCTTTGTAAATGTCAGGTTTATTCGCAAACGAATTTTTTATTTATTGTTGTTCTTGATTTTTCAACGTTTTATCTTTTTATTGGAGATTCAGTCGTTTGTTTTTGAAATTGGACATTCTAAAGAAATTAAATAAACATTCTGTTTCGAATATCTGACATTATTTTAAATGGGAACTAAAATAAATGTTTCATTTTTGAAAATTTAGAAAATTTAGTTTTCTGTTGGATGTAAATGTTTTTTATCGATTATTCTCAAAATTGCAAACCTGATATTTGTGTGTAATTTTTAGGAAAGCAAAATGTTTGAATGCTAACTGCTCGACAGTGAAACAACCATTTCACATTTTGCGTTGTGAAATGTAGTGAAAAGAGTAACCCGTCCCTTTAGCTTCCCGACTGTATTCTCTTAACGTCGATAACATAGATAAGTCATGACGCTTTATGGACGTTTTCCCCACCTTTTTTTTATCAATATGTATCTCACGTTCGATAGAGTTGGCATCCGCCCACGCGAGATATCAGGGTATATATCATCATGTATTTATATAATGTCCGCCGGGCTGCGAAGGGGGTCAGGTTCTGCAAAATGTAGATAGAATGTGATACATCTTTGGGTTACACTCGGCGATTTATGGAAGAATCCAAGTGCTCAATAAGCTGGAACTAAATGGATATATGAAAGTTATCAAGTTTTATGTCGAAAGCGCTATCACAGTGTTTGCTTTGGCCCACAATAGATTTTTTCGTGCTTTTGTGTTAAGTAAATGACGATACTCGCACGGTAATTTATTTGGAGTTATCAACTGATCTGAAGGTTCACTTTAAATAATCCAGATAAGTGATCTGTGGAGTGGCGAGTATAGTTCGTCATCCTTTATTTGGGCATCAAACGTGGGCACTATATCAGTAGAAGAGTCCTTTCTGGAAATTAACTTATCTGATGACTTTTGAACAATTTATACTTAATCATCACATGAAGGACATAAATAAAGCATCTGTAGCGTCCTTTCTAAGATTACGCCAAAACCTGAATTCTTACTTGGCAATATTAATTTAGATTTTTATCGTGGTACCATTAATTCATCATGATTATTTTTTCTTTTTTATCTCTAACTTTACGACGTGCGGTGGGTGGATACACCCACGCCTATTTTAGATTACTTATTGTGATGATGATTAGATATCTGTTTATTTTGTATTTTATTTTTGGCCTGGCTGGAGCGGTTGTAATTATGAATATTTTAGATAACGAAGCGATATTTCAAAGCGATTAGCTCAATTCCATGCGATTAAAAATCCGATGAAAACCATTCCTGATATCACACCATAAATATTCCAAAACTCTGAATTTTTACCATAAAGACTGATACATATTCATCTCTTTAATTATAGTTTGATGTTGACGAAAAAGCGCGATTAGAGATCAGATAAGCACGAAAATGCGACCGATGACGATGGCGCAAAAGGTCTTCCGGTTAAACCAGATCGCATTTTTTTCCATCGACACTTAATTGATTAGAACAGCTCCGAAACTGTCACTGATTATTTGCCAATTAAACTGATTAGAAGGAAGAGCAGACTCGAGTTATCTTTAAACGCAAATGATCCGTCCTTCGGCGGAGTAGACGAGCTTTTTTAGATATAATTAAAGGCTTGTTCTTGGGTAGTGCGCTAATGGTGACGCCATGTTTTGAAAATTGCGGTCACCAGTCATCCGATATATTACACGATTAGATTTTGCGGTAGATGGGCGTGGCATTTATTATTACAAATAAGGAACGAATGCGATAATGTTAAAGATAAAATCGACTATGCTGAATTGCGCACTGGATCACTACAGTGGATCGACCTTGGTTTTAGTGGAATAAAAGGAACTGTACTTAAATCAAAAATTAGATTCACGATTAAATAAAATAGTCGGTGAAATTAATAATTCCTGGTGGTCGCTTATATTTGATTTATTGAATAGAACCGATATTTACGGCTACATGCAAAGTTGAAATCTCTCTAGCAAAAGTGGCAATTCATGCAGGAAGCTGGTTAGTCGCAGTTTAAATTTTCGTGGTTCCTGCATGTATATTTAATGCATTTTACGACTCCGTGTGTAATCTTCGATAAACTTAAGTAACGTTATCTTAGGATGAGGCCCGGCACATTTAACTTGGAATTTACGTCGCCGTAAAAAGTACCATTTCTGACAAATTTTATTCCGCGACTAATTAGCGAGAAATTGTGTGCAAGGGGCTCGGCAATCGGCTTAGATGGATGGGGACAAATCGACGATAGGCGATATTTTACCACGCAACGTTTTGTTTTTATCCCTTTGATCTGACTAATCTACAACATAGCGGTGAATAATAACAACCGCTGGTTAACGAATGCATTCAACGTGTCCAGTTAACATAACAAACATTCCACTAAATCCTTGGAGTGTCGCAGAGGCCGTGATTACTTTATAAGCTTGAAATCATATATCACCGCAGCCACTACAAATTATTTCCTTCGTTTCCCCGCAATACAAGAGTTCTAGAGCCGACCCTTGTATCGTGTCATTGTTGTTCCCGAGTTGTTCTTGTGGGCGTGTTGCACACATCGCCGAAGATTACCTCGACTTGTTTAGATTGTTGCTTTCAATGTCTACCAACTGACAGCGAACATATCGCAGGACTCGTTACTTTACTAATAAGGATATTTCGAGGAGAGTCGAACATTGGTGTCGGGTTAATCGGACATCACAGGAAAACCATGTCTCGGGTTGTTACATAGATCGCAGTTTTTTAGAAACTTTCTACTTGAAGGCGCTGTCTAACAATCTTCATCGCTGTAGGATCAACAAGCAAGCCTACGACCTTTACGTGATAATGTAATAGAATAAAAAGTTGATTTTTAATCGAGCTTCGCAAAGTTAACAATGGAAAGTTGTACTAGGACAAGAGCGCATTTGCGGTGATTTGTATACAGTTTTATTCACAATAATTTTTTTTTCATTAACATCTGTACCTATTAGTACAGCATTACACAAATACCATAATTTACTTAAAATTACTTTATAATAATTACTTAAAATACCTCTCACAAAAAACAGTTGAGTAAGTACAAAGCAAATATACCTGAACTAAAAACCTTTCTCACAGATAAATTAATACTTTCTCTACACGCTAAAAAGCCACTATCATCGTTCATATTTCTTTTTTGCAAATCATCATATTTCGGTGTGTAAATCGATTGCTTAATTATGTAGATAATTAAATTCTCTTGTATGCTAAGTCGTGATATTAATTCAGGTGTATTTTAAATCTTCGTCAAAAATAAATTTTAGCAGTTAGAAAGTAAGCACACTTTGTATATATTAGTCATTTTGTTTTTATCTTTAAATATTATTTTGGTCTTCATTGAATTTCAGCACAACCATAATTGTTTGTTGTTTAAATTTAAATGCTAAATCTTGTATGTGATTTTATAGATGAAAATTACATTCTGACTTGAAAGCTACAAACATCAAAAAATGCCAATATTTCGAGATTTTTTTTGTAAAAATAAAAAAATACTAGGAATAAAAAAAAAAGATAAAAGAAGGAAAGTGAGATCCACAGATTCTGGATATTTTTGTTCTTATTTAAAAAATACAAAAAATGGAAATTTAGAGATTAAAAGTTTCAAAGAATTCGTAGAATCTCAAGAGTTAAAAATTTAAAGCATTAAAAAAGTACATATAATAAAACAAAAGGATTAAAATAATTTATAAATTACAGAAGATGCAATTTGATAATTTATAATTTAAGTAAGTTTAAAGGATTAAAAGAGTGAAAATTCTCAAGAATCTGATATACATAAAGAGCAAATAGGATGCAAAAATAAATTGCACGGTAATAAATCATAAATACAGTTTAATTATATAAAAAAAACAAGAAACTAAATAATCTATAAAAAAATTAGAAAAGCCAAAAATCTATTCGTAGAATAAAACTTGAAACACGGCATCTTGAAAGTATTTTTTTCTGTAGTTCAAAAATTTCTAGAATTTCTAAATTTTAGAGTATTAGTATTAGGAAGCCACAAAAACAAAAAAAAAAGAATTCTAAAGGATTCGAAGAATCGAAACTTTGCAACGGATACAAACTTTTTGGAGATAATTAAAAACGGTTCTAAAAATCTCTAAAAAAGAAATCTAAAAATCCAATATCTGGGAATCTGTAAAAACAAACTTAAAAAAGTTTAATCTTAGGAGTAAAAACATTTAGAAAATTTAGAAAATAAGAACCTCAAAAAATTGTATAATCTAAAGAATTAAAAAGGAACAAAGAATAAAAAAAACAAATATTCTAAAGATTTAAAGAATCGAAAACTTACAGCGGAAACAAACATTCCAAAGGCAATTTAAAATCGTGGGAAATCTAAAAATTTTAAATAAGCGAGAGAATCTAAAAATTCTGAAAAATTCTGAAAATATAAAGAATGAAAAGGGAGCAAAAGTTCCATGGAATTAAAAATTTAAAAAAGTTAGTTACAAAGTCTGATGAAGCTAATGAATTTAAAATAAAATTGGAAAATCTAAAAAAAATATCCTTGAAATAATGAAAATGAAATGAAAATGTAGTGAATTTACAAAACAAATTTGAAACAGTATCATGGAAGTATACAGTTTTTTCTGTATATCAAAAGTTTCTAAATTTCATTAAACCTAAAGGATTAAAATTTAAAAGCATTAGAGGATATAAATAATAATAAAAAAGGAATTGAAGATCGAAAAATTGCAGAAAATAGAAACTTTCAGAAGATAAATAAAAAGTAAGGTTTTAAAAAATTAAGTAAATCTAGGAATTAAAAAAAATGAATTAAAAAAATAAACAGTAAATGCCATCCAAAAATTCTAAGAATCCGAAGAGAAAAAATAGAATACAGCCCAAGAAAATTTCAGAAATCTCAAGAATCTAGAAAATAAAAAAATATGTAAACAGATAAAAATGAAAGAAGAAAGTAAAAGCAAAAGATCCAAGAAAAATAAAGAATCCAAAAGGTGGACACAATCCAGAAAAATCTATAGAATCTAAAATGGGATTAAAAAAATTAAAATGTATATCTAATACTTAGGAATCTATAAAACGAATGAAAAAAAATGTTTGGACTATCAAAAATTTAGAAAATCTAGAGAATAAAATTTTTGAAGAATTCGTAGGGTTCTAAAAAGATTAAAAACTACAGCAGTAGAAAGACACAAAGAATAAAAAAAAGGTTTCTAAAAATTGCAACGGAAACAAACATTTAATTTAATTTGAAACTATTTATTTTAAAATTCAAGTAGGTAGATCTAGAGGATTTAGAAATCAAAAAATCTGCACAGTTCAATGAATATAAAGAATAGATATGATTCAAGAGGTCGAAGAAATTTGAAGATTCCAAACGATCAAATATTCAAAGAAATTATAGAATGAATTTGTAAATTCCAAAGAAGTTTGGGCGTATTAAAAATTTGGAGAAAATCTATGAAATGAAAGTGAAAAATTATAAAAAATTGAAAAATTCTGAGAATCCAGAAAATCTAAAAATTATGAAGAATTTAAATAAAATTAACAACTAGGATCCAAAATCTTCAAATAATATAAAAATTCAAGAAAATTTAAAAAAATAATTTAAGAATCTAGAAAATTTCAAAAGGATTCTAGAAAATTAATAAATTTTAGAGATGCAAGTTTAGAGCATTAAAGAAGTGTAAATACTGAACAGAATTCAACATCCAATGAAGCTAAATATTGTAACGAATATAAAAATTCTGAGAATAGTTGGAAGAATCTAAAGAATTTTTAAATATCACAGAGTTTAAAGAAATTTAAATCATCCGAAGATTTCAAGGGATCTGAAGAAGTACTGGATTCTAGAGAGTATAAATTTAAGTAATAAAAAATCTACAAAATAATTAAACAGTTGGCCACTTTTCCTCCCTCAATGTGCGTTGACAAAATATTCGCTAAAATCCCTTACAAGAACCGTATTTTTCCACAACTTCGATTAACTTATCCAATTCCCGTTCTTTCCGCTCGAGCGAATTAAAATTTTGATATGCTCTCCATCTTTCGCCGTAAATATTAGATCCGGAACGCGTTAAACGGGCGGCAAATGCAGTAAATCTCTTGGTGAGGATAGGTGATAAATACTGGCCGACAGCTCAGTACAAATCGAGACGCAACTGAATCAGTTAGCAGGTGGTTAGTGGCGTGCAGTATCATCGCTGCTAATGTTGTACGAAGCAGTACGGCGTGTTTTATGGCGATCCGGAGCCGATATATAGGGCCCGGAGCACTGCCGGACCGTGGAAACTGCTGCTTGATACGTCCTCCGGAATATATATGGTTCGGACCGTTATTTACATCAATAGCGATGGACGATTTTAGTGGTGATGTCCGCTGGATGTAGGTCATAATATTGTTAATTAATTTACGGGAACTTGTTCCGGTCACCTGACAAGTTTTAGGTGGAACTGACGATTTGTTTGGATTTTTGAGCGTTGATGAGAGGATTATATTGATTTTTGATCGTAATAATGAGAATTCTTATCAAGATTCGCCGTAATTTCAGTTGATGTTGTTTATTTGAACATTTAACTGATTGAAACGTAGGGGATTCTAATTATGAAAAAGAGGATTTTTAGTCCTTTTAGCATAAAGATTTTGATTTTCTAATCCAACTAATGAAATATCGTGAATGGATGCTTGTGTAGCAACTTTAGTATCGGCTATTCTTTTAATGGTGCCAGGCTTGGCCCGTCGAAGCTGTATATCACAACCGGGGCCATCAACATCTGCTCGACTGATTAATGAACGATCTCCCGACTGTGCCTGGAATTAATTTCAGCAAACAAACAGCAATAGATAACCGAAGCATAGAGTTATCGCGCATCCTCGCTAGAAAACGTGAGAATACGCAAATCTGATAAAAATATTGAATACGGCGAGCTGTTCTGGCTATCCCCGACCCCCCGGCTGTTTGCCCGAGATTGCACCTGATAAGGTGAGGTGCGCCAGACACGACCAACTATAGCCAATACCCAAACAATACCATCAAGATGACGCCCCTTAAAATATTTGGTATCCATCAACAAACACGGAAAATTTGCTCCACTCAGACACCTTTTTTTTACCTTAAAGAGAAAGAGGATTTTTGAAAGTCCCACCTGTCTTTCTTTGGAATAAACTTGTTCTAAAACCACCCCCCTGAAAGTACCCTACCAATTCTTGCTTATATTATTTCTTCAATCTACTACAGCTCTTCTTTCTCACTGCTGGCGGCTTCAGGAAAGTAAATATGGATTTGGTTAGTGGCGTTATTTACCGAACTACTCTTGAAACTACGTTAAAGATTCGAGATATCATGTTTGGAACAATGCCGGATACTCGAAAGTTCACTATTTGATAAATTTTCAAGTGATTAGAACTTCCTTTAGAGATGTAGATAAGCTGCTATTATATAGACTTTGTATATCCGCGTTTACAGTCATCTTGATAGCGACTCACACAAATATACATACAAATAAAAAAAGTGGATCTACACCGGTCTGAACAATATTTTAAATTGTATCTTTTCAAGGTTTAAGCGCTTTTAGATTGTAATCAGCAAAAATGCATCATCCTGCGATGTTATGGTGCATTGTTTTAAATCGCAATTTCGAATCTGTTGAATTTGTGAGTAATAAACGCTTTGTGAGATTTAACTGATGCGAAAGTTAAAATTTTTCAAATATTATCAGCTCGTAGTTTACAATAAATCATGGTGATTTTTCTAGGTACTGGATTAGTCAGCTGTATTTTAATATTCATGTTTTGATCTGATGGAAGATAAAGAGATAAACACGAATTTTTCACAGAAATGACGTGTTTTCTTAACAGTTAATGCTTTTAATGATTTTTCTTAGAAAACTGTTTCAATTTTAAAATTTTAAAACATTTTTAAACGTTTCCGTTGGTTCATGTTTATCTTGCTTTTATTTTGGGCGGACTCGAATTTTCTGGTTCCTAATTTTTTTATTTCAATTTCATATGTTAAAAACTCATTCGGATGCTTTTATTCTTGGTCTGATTTTTCAAATTTTTGAATGTTTTACAGTTTCTTACTTGCAAAAATTCTCCCTACTGCATTTTTATGAATTTTTTCCACCTTTTTAAATTCTTCGTGTTATCTACATCTTATAGATTCTCGAGATTTTTGAAATCATTTTTTAAATTTCTGGATTCGTTCTGATATTGGAAAAGTTTTAAGAAATCTAAGCCACTTGAAAATTTCAACTGTATGAATATTAAAGAGGTGATTATTTTTGGAAAGTTCGAAATTACATATATTTTTTTGAATTCTGAAGATGTTGAAAACCGAATTGGTAAAGCATTTTTAGAATTAGAAAATAATACTACTAATAATAATAATAATAATAATAATAATAATAATTTAAAGAATTAGAAATTCTCATTTTCAAATTTTCATATTTACAGTTTCCTTTCATTACTGTCTTCCGGAAACATAAAATTATAAACTTAAAAAGTCTAAATCTTAAAATGATTTATGTCGATACGTGATCTTGCGAAAATCAGTTGAGACATCCGAAAATTACATAACTTTCTAAAATCTTAAAAATTTTGAATTTTTTTTATAACAATTTATAATATTCTTTATAAAGTTTTCAGGCTTCCATAAAAAATAAGAATATTAAAAACTAAATTGAGCCGCTTTGAAACCAATTTAATAAATACTATAATTATAAAATTCATGATATATTTAAATGTCGGTTTGGCAAATCTTAAAATAGATACAAATTAATAAAAAGTTTGAGAATTCCAAAAATAAAACTGTTTACACCTTGCACAATGGAAATATAGTAGAAATAAAAATTGTAGTCAGTTTTTAGCTCCAACGCCCATAAGTTCTTAGATTGCAAAGATTTACCAAGCTTGCAATAACTAACAAAATAGGGCAAAATCCACGAGCTATAAAAACGATTGGTATTTTTCAAGAAGCGAAGAATTTCAAAAGAATTATGAAACTGAAATATTTTTTTTTGAAATAAGAAACTAAGAAAATTCGAAGAATTATAAGATTCAAAAATTTTGAAATTTTAGAACGATGAATCTAAGAGTTAACATGAATGTGCGACAGATTTTATTATCACAAAAAATCTTTAACATTTAATAATTTTTGAAATTCTAAAAAAATAGAGTTTTTATTGATTTTCGATTTATCGTTTCTTTGGATGTTTAGGATCTAATGATTTTAAATTTCTTTATTGCTATTTTTACATTTCTTTTACGTTCTCTAGACTGTTAGTTTCTTTGAATCTTGTGTATTTTTGGTCTTTTTCTAAAGATTCTGCGAATTTTTGTATTCGTTCCATGTTTTGGTTTTAATGGTTTAATCAGATTCTTTGTTTGCAAATAAAGTGATTATAGTAAGCCTATCTAAAAGTTTGGGGATCCACAGAGAAAAATGTGAGAATTTTTATTTAGTAGATGCTAATTGTCAACTTAGCAAACTGCTTTTAAAATTGCAAGCCATATTTTTTTTCAATAGTTTTTTAATTTGCTCCTGTGAATGAGATCACTTGTATATTTCTAACAAATTTGAAATAACGAGAAAAATTTTGACAAATTCATCAACATCAGTGGCGCTTGGTGTTGTTTTTTTTCTTGAACTTCAGTTACCTCCACATGACTGATGAAGTTTAGAGTTGCATTAAAACTGTTTATGCCGCCGCCTGAGTGCGCTATCTGCTAAAATCACACTCTGGTGGGTGTGTAGTGATACTGGTTTTGCCTTTTGCGATTCCTGGTGCAGACTAGGTGTTAAGGCGTGACTAACTTTCACGAGTGCATTACAGTCCGCATGCATTCTCAACATTTGATATCGAGCTCAACTTCACCTTATAAAAAATTCCGTAATTCGCAATTTTGTCAGCTTTTATTGGTGTTTTATCAAATCTCACGATCACCGGAATGAAAAGCTGCTATCTTCCACAAATTTAAATACTTAAAAATCATTTTATTGCCAAGTTGAGTCGGCTGTTTTAGTTTTATAGGCACATATTTTTAATTCGCGCCTTTTGTAACTGTATAAAATCGTTAAATATCTTAGTTAGAGGTTCAGCAGGTGAAGAGGTTTGATCAAGTGCATTAGCGATAGTGGAGTCACGAATATTTGCACTCGATACAGCTTGATTTATTGAAACTTAGATTCCTCCTCTCTCTTGCTGAATATTCATGAATTCGAATCTTCAGGAGATCTGTGAATTGCATGTACTCGGGTCGTTGTGATATTCTCCTAATTTATGTATTTGTTGACATTTCAGCTAATTTCATGCCACGTTAAAGTTGACTTATAAAAGAATCATCTAATCTACACATCTAACGTCTTAAGTAAAAACTTGTCCTTGATGCAATCGATGCTTGAATTTAAGAGCGTCGTGGTCTAGGCGTTTCCCCGAGTGATAAATGTATCTGATTGCTTCATCAGGTTCTATTAGAATTGGTTTTACGAGCAGAGTTATGCTCTTTAAGATGTTGAAGCCCACATACTTTTAAAATATCGCAAGTAAACTGCTATTTAATTATGTCAAGTTTAGATAAAACTAAAGAATCTTCTAGGATTTTTATTTCTTGCTTTCGTAAACAGCACATCTGTCCTTGCATAAAATTTTGTCAATAGAGCAGGTGAGAATGACACATTCAGGTTTCTTTACCGAGTGACAATTAAACTTTAGTTTTAATGACTCTATTAATTAATTCTTATCATTTTCTTAGAATAGAATAGATTATATTTAAAATCGGCTTATAATCTCGTGCGATAAATAACCGTCTTTAAAAAATTACAGCACAACAGATAGAGTCCTTGCTCACGTTTCAATTCCATGATCCGATTTTCTTCCACGCTCGGACAGCTTCAGCATCCGCATTTCTTCGATAAATACAACCGCGCATATTAACTTTTTCATATTTCCTGTTAAGCATGAATTTTTCTTGTTTACGCACGTAAGTTTGATGATAAATCTTAGTCTGGCGGTACCGGCATGATAGCTTAAGGTCGGTTCATTACCATCGCACAAGTCGTACACTCAATATGCAGTCCGCACGACTAGTTCAACGCGCCCCCGCTGAGTGAGCGGCGCTAGTGTCGACAAGATTAATAGGTGCTTTTGATACAACACTCGCTGTGCTTTATGACGTTTCCCGTGCTCTGTCAGCAGCACATTTGTCAGGTGGACCAGTCGAATGCAGTCATTAGCTGAGAAGTCAAATTTTAGAGGAGTGGGAAAACTGTGAAAGGCTATTTTTTCTAGAACTTAAAAAAGAGCCTGTTTCGTAAATATTGAATTTTTAAATTATACTACTAATTCCTAAGACCTCAAGTTCTCAGATTAAGATTCTTAGATCTAAGGTTCTTGGGTGTTGTGTGTACTAAGAATTTTTGATTTTTATCTAGCTCAATTTGGGTTCGATTTTTTTTATATATAGTTTCTATTGTAAATTAGGTTACATAAGTATGTCATATATGGACGTTTGTCATTCAACTTTAGATTGAAAGGTAATGTTAATTTTCATGTATCCTGAGTGCATGTCAGATGGTCTCCTACTTTTCATTTAAAATTAAATTATGGGCAATTTGAAAATTAAGAGTCAATTCGACATGCACAAGGGGTATAGGAAGACTATTTTCTGATCGAATCTTTTGGCAAACAACCCCAGTTCTAAATTTACGAACTGCAAAAATGGGAAGCAAAAGTAAAAATTAAATTGCTGGAAACATAATATCTACAGGCAGCATTAAGAAAAATTATCAAAAAATGCACTACTGCAAATTATCGGTAATTTACTCTAGTCCAAATTATTGCAAAATTGGTTGATTTTTAAAAATTCAAGGCTTTTCATTGGCTGGAGTAATCTAAGGGAAATAGTCAGTATAATTTTATATACTTATATGTTACAGCTAAATATTGTTCAAAACTTCAAGCCCGATTGCAGGATAAAAGCATGGGAGTAATTGACACGTTTTTATTTCCTGGTTTTTTATGAATACGATGGTAGGTCAAAAATTTTACTCCACTTAATTTTTCAAAGTTGACAACTATAACATTTGGCTATAGTATATCAATTGTATCATCTTATATTTTTTTAAGATTTTAGGCTTCAAATTTGAAAAAAAAATCATTTATGCATAATTTTCAACTTTGCCGGTTGTAAAATTTTAGACTTATATATTTTGACTTATTAATACTGTCTATTATTAACGTCACAGAATGACACATTGCTTATGGACTTAAAATCTGGATTATAAATTCTACATTTTAAGATTCTATATATTCAATTATCTTAAGTCTCTGGATTCTGTAAATTTCCAGAAATCCAAATGTTTTTTTAATGCAATATATGTAGCATTATCTATAAATTTTTAAATTTTTAGGTTTTCTAAATTTTGGATTTTTGGATATTAAAGATTTCAAATTTTATACTTTAAATTTTGTATTCTTCTTTTTCAGCTGTTGGATTTTGAATTTTTAGGTTTTACAAGCTGTTAAAATAGTGATTTGAACTTTTAGATAAAAATTATTATAGAGTTCCAAATGCTAAGTTTTCAATTTTAGCTATAATCCTATAAACTTCAGTTTACAGTCCTAAAAATATTCAGTTTATTCTTGAAGTCTCCAAAATCTAAATTTTTGTATCCTGCGTTCTAGGATTCTAGATTCTAAATTTGAAGGTTTATATTTCTTTCTGTTGTTGTAGTTCTTGGTGTAGGTGAATTAAGTAAGGCTGGTACTGCTACGTCTTAGTATTTTCTCTGCTGTGAAGTGGCAGCTCTGCTTCCCTTTAGATTTTATTTAACCTTTATTTTAGTATTTAACAAACATAAAAAAGGTAACTTTATGCTTTGTCTTGCTGTGACAAATGACAATAGTTATTTACATAAGAGTCAGGAAAATGTACGGTTACTGCCGAAGAGATGTTGAAAGACGAGGCACTTTGTGCCTAGTCTTTTAAGACTCTGAGGCAAGTTTCAACATTTTTTCTGAAACCGTTGATTTTAATAAAAAATTACTAACTTTTAATTTAAGAAATAATTTCCATATTTTTCCTTGACGACGACAGGGAGTGGACTTTCCCTGCCGCAGTTTTCGCAGGGAAATGATCAAGAAGCTCCGGTTTCAGAAAAAATATTTTTCAATCATCGCATTAAGATAAAATTATACCATATTTGATTTTCGTATTCTATTTTCGTATTCTATAGACCGTTGGATTAATTTTTTTCTTGTAACTATTTTGTTGCTGATTTTCTAAAATTCTAAATTCTACGTTTTTCAAATTCAAATTTTAAATTTCTGGTACTAGCTGTTCAGCTACTAGACCCTTTGATATTTAATTTTTTTAGATTGTAAATTTTATAAATTTTTGGACTTAAAATTTTCATTCCTGTTACCTAAAATTTGGGCTCATTTTTTGTATTGTATATATTTCACATTTTAAATTCTCAGATTGTAGATTTTTACCAAGATTCTCAAATTTTGATTCCTTGATTCTTACGATTTTTGAATTTAACAAATTCTTAGTTTTGATTTTTTCAGATCTAACAATTTTCAAAATTATAATTTTATATATTTATATTCTATGATCACAATTTTTTATAAAAATACCTAAGCTTTGGATTCTTCCTTTTTGTCAAATTGTAGATTCTGCATATTTTATTTTCTCACAGAAAATAGAATTTCTCACAGAATTTTTGGGTCTAAGATCTACAGTTTTTAAAATACATTTTACAAGTGTAGATAATAAGTTTAGTAGGTGCAACGAAACAATTTTCAAAATCCTAATATATTCCTTTGTAAAATTATAGGTGTAGATTTTTTGATATTTTATAACTTTTTAGTATTTTGTATGAAATTTCATATCTGTACCGTGGATTTTTGGTCATATGAGTAGGTACTCTGAACTTTAATCATGTTTAATATTATTATATTAATTTCCATATTTTTTGCATTTGTTAGAATTACTATTTTAGAGAATAGATGCTGAATATTAAAAACTGGATAGCCTAAGAATAATATTAAAATTAAAATGAAAAAGCCAAAAACAGCGAAGAACGTGGTTCTGATTTCTTTAATTACTTTGAAACTAGATCTCAGTTATGAGTTAGCCATTTATAGTAGCCGCATCATTAAAATCCCAAACAAAATAATCAATTAAATTGGCTCTGTTTAAAAAACAGAACAATAACATTATTTGCAAATTAGGAACAAGAGAAAAAAGTTGCACGCTGAATTTCAATAATAGCAAAAAGCCTACTTTAATTAATTAGTAGTAAGCCAATCAATGCTCACATTTAATCACCTCAACCTCTTTACAACTCGAACAATTAGCTTCGTCGAACTAATTAATAAATATTCATAATTACCCAGTGTCTCTGTGTGAATGTAAAAAAGCCGTTCCCAAGTGAACATGGCGGTGAAGACGTTATCGAAAGCAAGAGAAACCGAGCGATTATGGAATGAGTTTTACCTATTTACTTATCAAACTGAATAATTTATACCATTAAAGCAAAAGATTAAATTCCGAACTGTCCTTGCTTGCTATCAAATCATATCTCTCAGACCTGTCGGTCGTGTTTCTACCGTTTCTTTCCATACAATAAAAAAAGTGTAAAGATATTTATTTAGATTGAAGATATGCCCAGAAGACTTATCAAATATCGCTTATCAAATTTATGCTAATAAATGTGGTTGGCACGCAACTTTACATTTTTACATTTATTTCAAATTTATACGGATATTTTAAATTGTGGTGGAGATGTATATTGCTTATTTTTGTAATTTATTTTGTCATACTTAGTACTGTTGGGAGTCACTTGGAAATTAAGTTTGGGTAATTTATTGTTCATTGAGTATTTTATTTAAATTAAACAGAATTCATTACTAAGTTGAGAAACTTTCGAACCAGCGAATGTTGGGAATAGTAGCTTAAGTGTTCATTAACTGATCCAAATTAAATCGTAATTTAAATAATTAATTTCTGTCTATAACTGAATACTGTACAACATATAGTTCTGAAGGTGCTCGCTTTGTTTACTTTTTGGGCTTATCAAGTTATCAGACGACCTATTTACAAGAAAAAGCAATTCAATCTGGAAACAAATTGATTTGTTTATGAACGTGTCTTAATAAATCGAACAAATCTGGAATGTCTTATCGGTGCAGTCATAATAGCTAATGAATTTTTAAAACTAGGATATTTACAGATATAGCTGTTGATTGCCTAATCGAATAATAATTCGAAGAGCAATCAAACCTCGTGAGTTGTAAACAGTAAATAAATTAGACGAATTCTCGATAAGTTAGTGTGTTGTTGCACCATGAAATAATCTGAAATTCTGACTTGTGAGAAACATTTTAGCACTTCCTATTTTGACAAATTTCGAAATCGTGTCCCGCCTCTGTTGAATATTTGACAGGTTTCACAACAATTACGTAATCCTCCACGTTTTTCACATTCTTCTCACCAATGGGTTTCTGTTTAATTTTAATCAAATGAACAATACCCTCCACAAAAAACTTTTTCTGATAAGACCTACTGCCGTAGGTCATTTCAATCACGCCTAGAAAGTAGTTTTCTTCCGGTTGTCGATATGTTGCCGGATTGACTGTCTCGATCAACGCGATTAGAGAAATGCAATTGAATGATAAGTACATGGAGCTTTTCATGAAGCAGTGGAAACGGTGGCGTTTCCTCTGGAAATAACGACGTATAATTCCAATTTCCAAGTACGAAGTGTAAATATAATCGAAGTCCATTTATTACCTCTCACGATCCTGTGTGCATCACAACAACGAACGCAGCATATCAGTGCTTTATGATTTTGTATAAATATGCAGATTCGTTCCCATTTCGTTTACGATCTGTCGGCGGAAGTTGCCGGCATCTACAAGAGATGTAATATCCCGCTGTCTCTCCTCTACTGATTAATGATGGAAACGATGACAAGATTTTACAAAATCAACATTCTGCTCGCCCACCAACTACAGGAAATTATCGCTGAACGAGAATGTTCGCAGCATTTGTAATTTTGCAATTAAGTCGCATGTAGAATTTTATTTGTTACGAGGGGAGCAGTATTTTTAAATACCACTTTATCTTCGTTTAAGAATTTCAAATTTTTAAACATTTCTAGTTAAATCCCGCAAATCAAAAGGCCAAATTTCCACATTCATGACTTCGATTTTTATATTTGAGATTTTCAACTCTTTAGGTACTACGTTGATTTTCATGTCCAATTATGATTTGAAATTTCACGGTTTCCAAGAATTTTTAAAATTTTTACGGTTTAAAATAAAATTTCAGATGGTAAGTTTTAAAGATTTACTTTTAGACGTATTCTTATAGCTTAAATTCTAAGATGGTATATTACGTCAGATTTGTAAATTTTATAAATCCTCAGGTTTTTGGATTTCTGGTTATTAAACTTGAGATCCTGCCAGTTCCATATAAGATAAATTTTGAATTTTTTTGTTTAGCAAGGAGGCATAAAAATTATCGTTCAAGAAACGAAACAATAGGTCCCAGTTTTTGAAAAAAGTCTTAAAATTTTAGTGTTGGTTTTCACTGCTTACAATGCAAACTGTGTCGTACAAAGTAAACCACTCTATGTACACACAAAGGATCATAAAAATTTAACAAAGTAGATTGTTTTTGTAATTGGTATGTAAAATTGTCATTTTCTAGAAAGTTTATTAATATAGCAATTTTGCTTATTAATTGGGTTTAAGTAAAATCAATTTTCTGACAAGATCAATACGTAATAGGCTTCAATATCGATTTGAGTTTGTTTATTTATGTTGTACTGCGGAGGACGTATCACCGATTACAGGGAAATTGTGAACACTAATTTAAGGTTTTTCCAAGCAATTGAGTGAAATTAAAAAAAAAACAGTAAATGCTGAAAGTTGGATTAAAATTTTATAAATACTAAAATGTTTATTTTTGACAATTGCCGTGACAGAATTGCATTTGTCTAAAGTCGTTCGAATATTTTTTTTACTGTGCCTGGATTAAAGAAAAAAATTAATCCAAGTTTAAAAAGATCAGAAGACACCTCAGAAAGATTTACCAGTTGTAAAAAATGTACTTATGAACATCTGAACGCTTTTAGAAGTTCTTATTTATTGTTTGAAATTCTTATAGATACTTTTTTTTAGATTTGGAAAATTTTAGATGTTTTTACAATTTTGTAGAAATTAATTCGGTTTTCTAAATTAAAACTAGCTTAAAAATATATTTACAGCCTTACAGGTTGCGGACTTTTAGTTTCTAACCAAAAATATGAAGATTTGAGGAACTAAAAATAATGTTTACAATTATAAGATCTAAAAACCCAACTTTAGAATCCAGAATTCGAGGCTTCTCAAATATCACGATTTGAAATTTATTATTCTAGGTTTCTAACGTCAAATTTAAGATTTTGAAATTTTAGTTTTTTGAAATCTGAAATTCTGCGGACAGGATATCAATTGTTAAATCTTTAGCGTTGTCTTCTAGTGTTGGAAATTTTATAGAATGCTCAGTTTTATATTTTCAGAAAATTTTGTACTATATTTTTAGGTTTTCACATAATTCATTGTAATAAGCTGCAGAACCGACCACGTCTTAAAATATTTATACCAACTCAGTTTATAATTTTTAAAATTACGTTTAAAATTTTTACTAGAACGCGGACGCAAAATTCTAAAACCTTCAGAAAAATCATCGAAAGGTTTGTAAAATATCTTAATAACTAAAATAGCATTCACAAAATTGTGGGTAAGATAATATTTTTTTACTCATCTAAACTGAAATCTTCAAAACTAAAGTTGCATACTAAACTAAAAATCTCAAAGTCGTAAATAAATCATAAACATCAACAAACACGTAAAGTAAATAGTCAAACACAGTTTGTTTGTTATGTCTATTTATTTATTTCTTTATTTTGCAGTAAGTTATAAAAGGTACTCGAATACATTTTAGAAAAGCTACGAAAAAAAACTTCATTTAAATACCATGTGCAATTTACTCGAAGAAGTGGGTAGTGAATAAGAAACACAGCCACTCTCTCTATAATGTATCAATTTCTGATTAAATTAGACGTTATAATTTTCCATCTAAATTTATTATTTGAACTTTAAACTTAATTTTGTTTACATGGGAAGTCCGCAAGCAGTCCTATTTTATTTTATTACATATTTTGAACGATAATTGACCTAATCTTTATTCCAATAATCATTAATGACTGTTATTGATGAAATGTGTATATCAGATCGTGATTGTGTTGCATAAAACAGACACCCAATGTAATAACAATCCTGTGGTAAATTATCATCTGGTAAATCACACCATGATTAATCGATTGGTCACCGTTGGCTCGAAGCGGTCTAATCTAATCACCCCTAAACGTTTCTTTGTTTAACTGAACACGTAATTATAATATCGTTTAAAGCGACCAGTTAAAGTCACATTAAAATCGTCTCGAGCGGGAAACGAAACAATAAAAATGAGAGCATTATGCAGCCTTTTTAAGAATGTAATTATTTTTGTAATTTTTTCGTTGCCGGTGGCATACCTGGAAGCGAGCGATATTTTAAACTTATCACAAATGATATAAAGTAGTGTAATTTTTACATAAAATTTTCCGCTACAGTTTTCCATTAATCTGCGGCTTTATCTTAATGATTCTTAGTCTAAAGTTAGCGGAGTTTTTAAAAACCCCCTAGATCCTATCGGGGCTTTATCTTAGCCAGACTTGTTGTTTATAACGGAAAGGTTTCCACTTTCCGAGCCAATCTTCAAAACTAACCAACGTGGGATATTTTTCTGCTTCAATAAAGAAATTAGATTAGCATACAAGTGCAAAAACGTACTGGGATGTTACAGGAGGATAATTTGTTTCGTTATGACCAATGCGTTAATCATTAATTTATCATAACATGTGCTTGCAGTCACCAAGAAGTCCCGCAGAGATGATAAAAATAAATATCTCGTATGTAAATTCTACTCGTATATCATAGGCTGTAAAATACTCTAATAAGCTATGCGTACAGATCTTGGATTAACCTATTTTATATATCCTTCTTTATAAGATTTGACAATTAGATAAGCTTGTAATACAGACATTAATAATATCTTTATTATTTTTATTACCGACCGTTCACAAATTATTCGGGGACATTTGTGTATTTTTCTAATTAACAGTTTCCGGCACTTGCTACTCAGGCTTTGCTAAGTTTTACAAGTTTCGTACTGTGAATTCAAATTTTAAGTGTCAAGTGTATCGTTTATTGATAAAATATGCCATACAATTTCGTGGAAGTCAGAGTGAAATATTTGATTTGGAATAAACAAAACCGGAAAGTTTCACTACTTTTTGCGTCTAATTTTTAGTACGTTTTGCTTTCGATTTTATGAAATTTTTGACTGTTGCTTGCTCTTGCTTTTGCGCTTCTTTTGGACCTTTCAGCTATTGCTGGAAACATCGATAATAGAAGGATCATTCTTGCGAAGATTTATTTGAGGGGATAGACAGAGGCCCGACAGAACAGCAAAGGCATAACACATTCCGCGCACGGCCGCGCTAAAATTCATTTCCTGGCCGACGGCGTGTCTTCAGCCACAGTACAGCGCTTGATCAGGAAACGAATCCGGACTCGAAATGGAAAACAAAGCATCGCGACTACTTATCACAACCGTCGCATGCATGGAGTTATCCTGTTCGCTACATTAATATCACCTATTTCGTATATCCTCACACAAATACTCTTTCAGCTTGACAAAAATTGCGCCTCGTAGAAAATAAGAGCCGATGAAGATTCAATGGTTGCCCCATTCGAGGGAATTTCAAACAAATGTCATGTTAAGAGATTTTTGCATTTGGGTAAATTGTTGCGGAGATTCTCGTCGTTGGAGATGAGATACAGAAGCACTCATTGTATTCCATGTTAATTTTGAAGCAGGTAAGTTGTCGTTGGTTGTCTTTGGATAGAATTTCGGTAGATGTTAACACACCACAAAAAACTTTTTATTCGTGGGTGGCGAATTTTGGTAAGCGTGTCGATCTCTTTATTAATGGAATTATCATTTGATCGTCATCAACGTCGCGAATGAGTTGGGGTGTTTGGCCACGAGTGGAATTAATCAACTCGGAACGTCGTTGGCGGAGGCGATGGCGTACTTTATCGCATTTTGCTCGGATTGGTTGATGTGCTGATGTATTTCGCAGATTTATTAAAATAAATTGAAAGCAGCGGCTCGGTTATATTCTATGGAGATAAGTAGAACTGATCGTGGCCACCGTCTCATTTCCTGCCCAGGGCCGATGCAGCAACCTCGCATCGGTTGGTCCTCCGGCTTACCCGAAGTTATCTATTCCTGCAACACCCGACATTACTCACAGACATATTCCTCGTATATCATCACGGAGTATGGATAGGTGTTTATGTTGCTGGCTTTTAACCGATAGTGGTAAAGTGGGCAACCACAAAATATATTTATTCTTCGACACGTTTGGACTTTTAATAAAATCGTAATCAGACTGCAATTTATCATTTCTACGTCAAAATTGATCATTATCAGCAAGTTATTGCCACAGTTAACTGAAAGCAGAAAAAGTCTTACTTTATATACCCATTTTAAACAGATCCAAATGTTAAACACTACTAATTGGCTATAATGATGTACGAAGAAATATTTCCTTGCACAATATAGCCAATAAAAGGTTTCGCTTTTATGATTATAATCTACAACATTAAATACTGTCACGTTCGTACTTTATATATTTTTTTTGTCCGCTTGTAAGAGTATAAAATTATTATCATTTATATTACCAGCAATTTTTTAAAGTGTTTATAACGATGATAATATCAATAAATGTTTTGCATTTTTTTCGTCATTAATGTGCGATCGACCTGCAGGTGAGATAGAACTATTTTATCTTTTATCGGTGGACGATTATTCCTGATGGCATTCCAATTTTATACGATCTTTTTAATTGTATAATTTATTTTACGATGAACGAAGGAATTTATTAGTGATTTTTTTAAAAATTTATTTCACACGATGCGCATCGATTTTGTCAGACGTTATCAGATCGAACCGTGACAATTGAAAAATAATAATAGCAAAAGACGGTTTTTTGCATTCTTAATCAAACACACACTTTGTATGAATTGAACATTTAGATTTTTTATTAGTTATAACTAAAGAGCGGATGCATGTGCGGCAATTTTGCATATACATATTATGTCTTTTTTTTAGTTTGTGGGGCAGTTATTTAATTAAATATGTTTAATCTCAATCTAGAGGAGTATTATTTTACATATTCGCATATTGAAAATGTTGCTCCCATATTTTACAAATAAAATATTTAGTACACAGTTTGGCTGGAAGTAAACCAGTGCGAAAAAATGGAGAAAAATTTTGAGACAATTATATTAAGTATAACAATTTAAACAATCTGAAAAATTTTAATAACAACATTTAGACACTGTTTTATTAACGTTTAGGATTCTGAAGGCCAATTTTCTCACGTCTTTCGAAATAACTTTCAGTTCCTCATGGTTGATTTTCTCGAATTGAAAACTTAGATTTTACTTTTAAGATTTCTTGTATAAAAATTTGTATCAACAATAAGCTTTTGAACACTTATGTCCTCAAGTTTATCATTCAACAATGTAATTAAACATTTAAAATACACATTTCTAATTGTCAGTTTTCTAACATTTCTGAAAATAAACTTGAACTTATGTTTCATGTTCATGAGACAGATTTTGAAAAAGTTTCCAAGGGATCCAAGGAATCGCAATCCAAAAACATAATGTGAAGATTTTAAGGAATATGAATAATACAAGAAATTTAGTGCTGAGAAGATTCAAAAGACAATTAAGAAAATCTAAATTATTTATCTTAATAAGTTAAAGAAATTGAACAATTAAAAGGACAAAACGTCAAAACGTGATAAGGTAGATTGAAGTTTAAAGAAATCGTACTTTTAACAAAGCTAAACAATCCAAAAATATAAAAAACAATTAAGAATTTTCAAAAGCATAAGGGTTTACAACGAAGACAAAACTTTAGAAAATAGGCAAATCCTAAGAGTTTATTGAGTTTGGTAGGCTATGAAGATCAAAGAAACGAAATAATTAAATAGTCCAAAAAAAAATTTTTTGTTGCATATCTTTGCACATTTTTTCTTAAATGTTTTACAAAAGTATGCAATGATGATCGTGAATTCTGTTACATATGTTCCCCTTTTAATAATAACGACAAAATAATAAATATAAACAATTTGAGCACATATATAAAAAAATTAAAAATTGTCTTATTTTAATTTATAACTTCCTAAAATATAAAGTTTAACATACTATATCTTTCTATTTTAGTTTTGGCAGCAAAACTGCGAGATTGTATAATTACCGTAAATTATTGTTTAATTATTTTTAGTTATTTCTTTCTTTGCCTGTTACTAGTTTTTATTACTATATCTATTATAGTCTTTGTAAGTTTTTTAAGATTTTCTTCTGCCTTTTTAATACGTTACTCTAAGGCGTCTTTTTTTATTTCTTCTGATTTTTCTTCAATTTGTTATTGTCTACTCTGATCCGATAAAGTGTTTTCTTTTTGCCTTTTTTTCGATGTTTTGTACTTTGTTTTCTCTTTATCTTTATTTTTATTGGCATTTTCTTGAGTTTTTTGTAGTTCTGACTCTACGTTATTTGTATGTATATGTACTTGTCTTTAACATTCCCATCTGTCTATACTTTGATACACATTTACAGCAGCTAACTTACATTTATTATTCCAGTTTTATATATCAAAACATATGACAGTGTTCAATTTTTTTAGCAACGCAGACCACAAAATTAATCAAAAATCCATATAATATAAAAGATATGGGTATTGAAATAGTATATTAAAATACAAGTTTGAGAAAGCATTGATTCCAGCACGCGTTTGCAAACAAGTGCTGGAAGAGGTTTCTGAACGCGTGTTTTATATTATACTATTTTTTCTATTTTGCAGCACTTAATTTCTTTTTATATAAAAGAAATAAAATTTGGAAATTTAGGGAATTTTATCAAGGTTGGGTACAATGATTTAATATTATTTATTTCATGACAGTTGAGGTTAAGTTATTAAATACATTGCTCACATTCACAATTTGACATTTGACGTTGACGTTTTACGACCATGCCGCCAACGCGACAAAACAAAAATACACCAGCCGTAGTAAAGCATCCAAATTCTCAGTAACGAACCCAAACGGGTGCTTTACTGTCTCTAGTAACGACGCAAAATAGAAAAAAGTGTATTATAGTCGGTCTAATGTTTTTAAATTTATATGTTCCACATGTTGTGAGACTTTGTTTCTGTATTTCCCATGATAACACTGACATTTATGCTTTAAGAAATAAAAATAAATTGCAGAATATTTCTTCTTTAAGCGAGGGATAATTAAGTCTGGGTGTTGTAAATGTACTATCTTCTATGTTTCTTTGTAAGATATATTAACCACGTTTTACGACCGCTTATTGTATCTTAATTATCTATAACGGCGTTATTGAGCCAATTGATGAAAATTTCTCAGAAACTATTTAATTAATTACAAAGTTAACTGTACAATAGCTGGAAGAACATCTTTATCTCAGGTGGAAAACATGTCTTCTACGACTAGCTAATTAATTTGAAACAACAGGATCTACTGTTTACAAAAATCGGTATTTTTTTTCGGCAACAGATTTATTGCTGCCTTCCGTTCGAGACCAAGACAAAGACGTTCTATTGATGACCCCACTTTATTTATTCTTTTCTGAGCATCGATTTGTTGCCATCGTTAAATGAAGCATTAAATTGATCTTCAATTTTAGATTTTCTGAACTCTACCACACAAGTAATTTTATTAGCCCTTGTCTTGTCCGTTTTATTTTAATCTGTTGCTTAGTAAATCGCGTTAGGAGGAGCAAAAAGCAGATGCTCGGATATGTTACAAGTATCAAGCGAGGTTCCGACAATATTATACCGATAGGTAATTGGTAAGAGGCGATCGCGATTGAATCACAGCGGTAGTCTTTTTGTTCGAATGGATTTTAAATTGAATTTCTGTCGACGCTGGGCCCGCTGTGCCACATCATCGTCTTGTCTCGATACCTTTTAAGTGTCGTTATCGTCTCATCGCTCTGTTCTACACCGCTACAGTCACATCACATCATGACGAGCTCTTCGTCGCCCTCCAACACCTCTGATGCCACATACCTTAAATTAATTTCATAATAAAAACGGAGATAGACCGTAAAATCCTTGTTATAGTGTGCTTTACATGCTCAGACCAACTCGAGCCGTCATAACCAAGAACGTTGTTGTTCACCTTCCAGTGTGAATTTTCTTATTCTCACGTGGCGGTATCGGTAGATCTACAATAAAAAGATAGAAAATCAAAAACGGAAGATTTAGGTCAGGGTTGCGTCCCTACGGGATACAGTTGTCGCGTAAAAAATGACATGGTTAGATGGATTAGGCGACGACTTTAATGTGAATTTCTAGTTCTCTAAACCGGAAACAATTTTTTTAAATTGCAGCTTGGAGACCTTGCATTTATATAAACCCATAAATTAGAATTACAGACGATTTTTTAGGGTATTAGCTATTGATTGTCATCAAACCAACGGATGCATTGGTGGTTTTGTAACTATGAGAAATATTAATGTGTGAACTTTGTGATAGGAAGGTTTACAGATCAATCTGTGCCACTTCTCACAAAGTTTACATCACAACTTACATCACTTTGCTTTGATAATAGCCATTTACAAGGTAATTTATATGCAAAGTAAAACTATTAAATACTGATCCTATCAGATACAGATTGAATTGATTAGCGATAACACTCGAGCAAAAATACCGGAGCTCTGGTTTGTTTGTTTGGAACTGCTTCTAATTTTAGTATCTTTATTCATGTATTTTTCTAAAATAATTTTCAGAATAGATCGCTGATAAAAAGGCGAACTAATTTATTCGAATTTAATGGACATTCTACCAACCGAAATGAACAACACGTTACACATTTTCTAAGATAAGCTAGAATTGTTATGAATAATGATAAGGTTGACATATCTTCTAAGTTTATCGGGAAAGCTTCAAATTCTTACAAGAACCTTTTTGATTTATGGAGCTTTTATGAATCGAATGATTTACGTTTACAATTTTATTGGGTGAATATCGCAAATTAGGTTTAAGTAGCTGATTGCTGGTGTTGCACAATCTTAGTTCCGCATTACTTTGGAGAATTAAGGCCAGCACAAGTGGCGAAATAGGTTTATTAATTTTTTTCATTTTTAGAACTGAGGTTGAATAATCTAGATAATTTTTCGAAGAGTTTATTGAATATTATCGACAGCTAGTAGTTAACTAATTTGTTTTTCTCTACAAGGCATTTTCGTAATCAAGTCTAGAGTTGTTTAGCTTAGTGTTAGATAATTTATTATGGTAACAATTTATTAAAAAAAAAACTCATTTGAAATTATTAATTGGCTTCACTAAGATGGGAAGTTTCTTAAGGTTATAGAAGGGATTTTTTTTAAAAACGAAATAATTTCATGATCAAATCTAGTTTTTCTTTAAATGAAGAAAACTCAAGTGGGATTATTACAGATTTCTAATTAGTTTGTATATTAAGTTGGTGGAGTTTTAAAATTGTGATGGAAAAAGAAATTTTTTCATGTAACATATCAGTGGTATCACAAATAGTTCCTAGAATATTAATGTGTAATTATTATTATTTGCCAATTGATTCAATTATCGCTTATTTCGACGTCTTTATATCAGGCTAATATATAAAGTTTTTGTTGTAATTATGAAATTAATTACTGCTTATTATCCCTCATAAATTAGATTTAAATGAGTTCGGTCAAAACACCTTTGACTCATTTCAAGGAATAAAATAATTATATATTTTTTTCAATTTCTACATTTTATACGTTTTGAATAGGTAGCTATGAAATCGATTTTAATATGTATATATCTTGTGTCTAGTAGCAAATTCAATCGTCACTATCGTGTCACCTGCTTTACACCAAATTAATTTACATGTTTAATTTTTGCAGGTGATCCTCACGAGAAGCTGCCTCTGGATTTTCGCAACGACACCGAATTACGGAAAGGTAAGCTTAAAAATCGAGTTGTTTTCTTTTTCTGCGTTAATCCCCGGACTCCTACGTAGGGCAGGGTGATAAATTAAACCGATAAAAAGTAAATGAAAAAGTAAAACAATCCGCTAATCAAACAACAGATAGCATCTATCGCGGAATATTTATAAATGCAAATGAATATGAGTGAGATCTTTTTATCGTACCAAGGTCGGGCATGAATATAATCAGACCCTAATAAGTCCGGTAATTGCATGTATAATTTAACAGAAGGTGCCATGATAAAACCGTATCGAAAATAATAAATTCTAATTTATTCGAAAACTAGCTTTAGTGCATGCGCAAAATGCATGCTCTGTCATCATTATCTTCTCCTAAGCAATTTATATATGAGAGAAATTTGTTGGAAAAGAAATTGGTTGCTTTCAACATCTTTGTTGTAGTTTCCGTGTGCTTTAATTGGAAAAGGGTTGAAAATGTATTACTAGATTTGTAGTTATTTTTAATATCATGCATATCAACAGCAGGTATTAAGTGTTTTGAACAGTTGTCACTATTTGCTTCATTTCATCTGTTGCACTTATCAAGTAATTGAGTTAACAGTTGATGTCTTCAGAACATCTGCTCGAGAAGCGTGATAACATAATGTAGAATAGTTGAATGATTTAATTAGATTTATGAACGCAGAAAGTGCAAGAAATCTTCCTATTTCAAAGCGAATTTTTATGTTTTTAAAAAACTTCTAGAAGTTCCACGCTTTATGGTGCTTTGCTTTAGAATGCTTGTAGTCAAGGAACTGCTTCTTTAGCTTAAAAGTCAAGAGATAATTATTTATTATCTTTTTTTGTTTTTTGTCAATTTTTTTACATATTTTATTTTAACAAATTAATCTTTTTTGTTCATATAGTTTCTGAGTAATTTTTTCTAGCTCTCTGGGCTTTTTTTTTAATTGTTTTCGCTAAATATAGGTGTCCCTTAGATAATTTTTATTTTGAATTTTTAGACTGCTCGTTCCATTTTGATATGTTTAAAAAAATATTCTTACTATGTTTATTTTTGTTATGACATTATCTGTATTAACGACTTTTATTTGGTTCATTTTTTGCAGAATTTACATTTTTTTTTGTATTTTTTGCTATTTGAAACTATTTGAGATGTATTTTTTTACCTTAAACATAGCTAGATTTTTAAAAAACCCAAAAGCTGTAAGCCTTAAAAAAGAAAAATTAAAACGAAATTTCTGGGACAACTATAGTTCTGTAATTAAATTTTAGGGAATTTAACAAACGGCTCAATTTTTTGTTTTTCACATGTTAAAGTTGTTTTAGTTGTTGGATTTTCTAGTTCTTTCAAATACTTAAGTCCCAAATTTTATAACTTGGAATTTAATCGCAAATTAGGTTTAAGTAACTGATTACTGGTGTTCCATAATCTTAGTTCCGCATTACTTTGGAGAATTAAAGCCGGCAAAAGTGGCGAAAAAGGTTTATTAACATTTTTCATTTTTAAAACTTAGTTTAAGTAATCTAGATAATTTTTCGTAGAGTTTATGGAATGTTATCTACAGCTAGTAATTAACCAATTACTAGCTATTAATTTATTATGGCAGCAATCTGTTTTAAGCAAAAAACTTATTTGAAATTACTAATTGGCTTCACTAAGATGGAAAGTTTCTTAAGGTTGTTATCAAATATGATAACATATGATATGATAAGTAATAATTGTTATCAAATATTTTGTTTAACAATGAATTAATTTTACGATCAAATGAAGAAAGCATTGTCTGAGAATTAATTTAAGTATAATAATAAGTTATTAGAGCTTTGAAACTGTAATAGAATAGGATTTTTTTCTAGAATTCTAAGATTTACTTTATATTTCCATTCATTGTTAACTTCTCAGATCAGATTCTGCTAGGTATTAAATTATCGATTCAAATCCTAGAGTCCCAGATTCTAAATTGTCACCTTTTCATAATTTCTAATAATTTCTAATAATTTCTATCATAATTCTAGCTAAATGGGGGGACTACACATTAGCTAGAATTTAAACATTTTCAACTTATTGTTAGAGTCATAATCATTTTAATATATGCATGTAAATATATATATCAGGTCCTAGTTTGTTCCTAGTCTTTTTTTTTTCAAATCTTATGTTCCAAAAATTTACGCAGGTTATTAAAGTTTTTGTCAGAATTTTTGTGGTTTTACATTCTGAAAGCAACGTAATTTTCTGTTTTCTATGTGCCTCGGTTGTTCTTCTAGATTTTTATTTTGCGTATCTTGTTTTATTTTTGTCATTTTTTAGGATTTATTTTTCATTGAAGACCTTAAAACTTTTAGGGCAAAAACCTTGAAATGCTTTAATTTCTCTTCAGTTTTCACTTATTAACATTAGAACAGCAGCCGTCTATTGTATCAATTTTTGTATGTTGTCAGTTCATTCTAGCACGTTTCATCAGCACGTCACTGCTTACAATGCCAGACCAGGATATGATATTAGACATAATGTAAACCTTTAGTAATTATAATATTATAATTACCTTGACACTTCGATACCACTAGCTAGTTAATTGACTCTTACATATCTAATCTAAATATAAATAAATAAATACTCGGTGTATAAACATAATTTAATCAACATTTTTCACGACTTGATAGTCCAATAAAAATTTAGATAATTATCTACCTAGACTTTATAATTTCGTATCTTTTGAATATTTGCCTTGATGTCATTCCAATGCTAAATAGAAACGGAAACGCAAAGTAGGGTATCTTTGGTCAATCATCAGTATCTGATGAAAGTAGTCTACAGTAATTTTAACTACTTTAACTTGGATTATTTGTATTAGATATGCGTCCGATAAATTATTTAACGTGGATCAAAAATGTTATCGCCTCAATTATTATAATTAATTACAATTTGTTAATTTTATATGATGGTTAAAATAAAACCGTCATGTAAATTTCGACCTGAAATAAAATTGTGTCATTATGACAGGTGTCAGTCAGTTGTGTCTTCATTAGTTCTAGGAATGATCTCCTTGGAAGCACCCTTCGAACTAATTGATTACTTTCTGATGATAATTCGCTTATATCACGCTATGCCATGTTTTCTAGTATTTGGCGTCTTTATTTCAATGCAGGTGCCAAATCATGCCTCGGGCATTCTGAACTTGTTCACTTTGGTGTAGGCACAATTTCGGGTCAATTTTGTAACTAAAATCTAATGGGTGTATTCACGTATCTTTTTAGAATGTAGAAAATGGTTCACTATGCATGGTATTTTTTTCGATCGCACGAGATAAAATTTTCTTGCCCTTGTTTGACATGGCGGTTGTAATAAACGTATCAGGCTAATATTAACGTAAAATTCTTTAAATAAATTTGGTATCTTTATGTACATCTTGGGATTTTTTCAAGCTTACCATCTGTTCAAAGTCAAGTTTTTTGGGGCTTTTGAACTTCCTGTTTTTTTTTGTTTTCTTGTCCGCAATTTTTCTATTAGATTTGGGATAAAATTAGAATAAGACTCTATAATAAAATTGCGTATAGTGTTACAACTTTTTAATTTATTCTCAGAATCTTACATCATTCATCAAGAAAAGCTCATAAATTACTTCCAGAATATGTTATTTTTAAGGTGTTAAGCGACAGTTCAATCCTCCCATTTGTCATACTAACGTGCAAATTTGATGTCGACATGAAAAATTGTGACCTTACCGTTGCGCCATACACATTTAGACGTGTTTTTACGATCATGATAATTAAATTTTAAACGAGCTTAAAGCATTGAGTTATAAAACTAATTTATAAGCCGCCTAAATGAAGGAATAGATATAATTATTTTAATTAATTAAAAAGTGTAATTACATCTTATCGCGATTTTTGATATTAAGATTAATTGCATTTGTGGGATAGATATAGCGTTCGTTTATTATAGTAGTATGCAAATCATGTGAAATATATGACGGAATGGAAATTACAATATTAGGATTCTCTTGCACCATTGTGTTTTGTTGCATGGAAAAATGATGAAAGCTTGACAGGGAAATTCTCGGTGGAAATGCTTAGTGACGGCAGCAGATAATTAATTCAAGTTAAATTAATTAAAAGTTGTTAATATGAGCGGTAGAGTTTTCAAAAATTTGGTAAAAAATTGTATCTTCTGCTTGCATTGGAATTTATTTCGCATTGTGCGCTTACAGGGTATGAAGATGGATCGCTGCAAGTATCTGTTTCTCTTGTAAAAAAGCTTATGAAGAACTTCTACGTCGCTCAATGTCGCCCCAACGCATGTTAGATTACACCGGCATTTATTCAAATGTGAAAGCTTGGAATAACGTGTACCATATCTCCATCTAATTATTGCACTACGTCATTTAGTATATCTTAAAAGATTATTTGTGAAATTAACCCGTGGCTGGTCGTTTCCTGTTTGCTTCTTATCTTCACGCCCATAATTGGTGAAGATATTTAGTTGATCAGAAAAATAATAGCGTCATTAGGGTGAAAAATTTCTTGAACTTTTGTCATGGTACGGCCTATAAACTATAAAAGATCCTTGATATTCTTGCGAGATAGTAGCAACGACCATATGCTTTCGACAAGTTATCGTTACTTACCTGTTACAAACGCATTTTCGTCCACAATCTCGTACATTCAATCCGGAATCTCATTAATAAGCAATAGCATTGTCGAGTATGCGTGACATTGTATGGATATTAACTAAGCTGTAGGGTAAGATTGATAACGATTGATAAAACTCTTTACAGTATGTATACGCGAACAGACCGTTAAAAATGGTCAACAAATATACGACGGGAACTACGATAAAGGAATATTATTATAAGCGTTATTTATTTCGCATTGAATGCCACTTCCATGTTACGTTGCTCTTCCACTTCTTCTACTCTTGCTTATCTGATCTTTTTCTGTGGAATTGTTAATTCTAGCGGATGGTGTAACATTTGGTACACCAGAAGTGTTTGACCGCTGACAGCTCACCTGGTTGTCCTGCTTATTATTACTTAAGATCAGGAAGATATAAAACAACAGATGGGGGATAAGGCGCGCATTTCTTAGATAACTGTCTAAGTAGGTACACACGTTCAAAAACAATGTTATTACACGCTTAGAGAATGAAGTTGGGTGCGCCACTGATTCATTTGATTCTTATTGTGATAACTATTATTATTAATTGATTTTTAATAATGATTATTTGTATAATCTCGATCTAAATTAAAAATACACCAACACAATATTTTATTAAGTATGTCTATGTAGATATTTAATGCTATTAGGGCTACAACTTTTTATTTGCAAAAGTGAAGTCTGTATAAGCATTCAATAAATATATAAAAACAAATCTTGTATTATTTAGTTTTTATTCATAAGGTTTTACTCAAATTGAAGTATTTTGATTAAAAAAAGTTCTGTTTTCTTTTATCTTCCAGTAATGAATGTGGAACTCTAAAATACTGTATTTAGAAGCGAGTTAATTTCTTTAAGATTTTCGTTTAGTTATTTATCAAAAAAATGTTATCATTTTTAGTACATTGTAGAAAATTATTTTTTGTCGATTTTATAAACTGAAAACAACTAAGAATGCATTGACAGACCTCCTTGGCTGTCTATTAAGAGTGAAACGAGCAAGTTTTCTTGAATTCAACCAACATTGTTCCCACAGTAATATTTTCTTTTTTAGTGTACTTTTTTTTGATCTTGAAGATTTTAGAAATACAAGATACAATAAGAAATTTAAGACATTAAAGTAAAATAAATGTATTAGATAAATAAAGGACCTAAAAATTCATTCAAAAATATCTAGCTTAAATGTTATTCCTGTTAGTGCCACCAAAAATAGTTGTTATGGGAAAGTAAGAAAGTTTGCAAAACTGAAGCAATACTTTTTTTTTCTTATTAGAAATTCTAATTTATGGAAAGAAAAGGTTGTATTTTTTTGTAGGTGGATATTGTTGTCCCGAGCGGTAGTGAGTTTGGACCTGAGGTTAATATGTAATTGTTTGCCTACTTTAATAAATTTTGAAAAAAAACTATATATAATTATTAATTAATTATAATATAATATATACAAGATTTAAATATAACAATATATTTTATATATGTAATATAATTTATAAAAATTATTTAATTAGTAATTACCATCGTCAACTTAATATTTGATATCTGGATGCCAAATTTTAACTGAATCTCAGCCTCAATCTCGGAGATTCCGCGTTTTTCAGTTTTAGCTATCTAGAATTCAGTAGTATTCAGCATCTTGCCCTTTGAAGTTTCCAAGTTTGAGAATCTTTCGTTTTCAGTTATTTCAATTTTTAGTTCTTTATATTCAAATATTCTCAGTTTCTTAGATTTCATTTTGTTTAGTTCTCACATGCTCAGTTCCCAAATATTAATCAAATATTATCATCGTTATTAACAAATTCACTAATTCCCAGATCCTCATGCTCGTAGATTCTGAATTTCTTAGATATTTAACAATTTGTTCTTCTTATTTCATTTAAGTCGGATTTTTATATACCTACTCAAATTTCACTTTTTTCAGCTTTTAGTTTTCGATACATACTTTACATTCAGGATCTAAGTTCTCTATATTTACAGATCAATAACAAATGTTTTAAATTCTTAAACAGACAAGTGCAAATCTGATTTTATTTACAATATTTCAAATTAATGGGTATTTAAGCTTTTAAAGTTTTTTGATCTTTCAAATTTTCAAGTGTTTCAGCTTGTTGATTTTCAGGTTTCATTGAGTTCAATTCTCAAAATTTCACTTTTATAGACTGATTTTCAAATTAGTCATGTTGCTAAGTTTTTCAATTTTTAATTCTCAAAGGCTCTAAAATTCTTAGTTGCTCAGATTTTTCATTATAAATATTTTAAGTTTTTTTTATTAACGTTTATATTTAATTCAAACATTATAAATTCATGAAATTTTCAAGATTCGAATTCTCGTATTGTTAGATTCCAATATTCTCAATCGCGGATTCTCAAATTCTAGTATTTTGATTCATTTTCTAAATTACTGAGTTTTTTTAAAGAAGCAATTTTGTAATTTTGAGAGTCAACACGTTTTAACTTTTACTGAATTAAATCTAAAGGTTAGATTTCAATTACGATTTTTTTATATACAAATATGTTATTTCTCAAAAGGTCTGAGTAGATAAATATTCAAATATTTAAAATTTTAGGTCTAATTTCTGGCAATTTCTCTTTTTTGTTATTTGTTGGTTTCGTTTGTCTTAATTATTATTTAATTTTCGCTAATATTTTTTAATATTTTTTTAATATTCAGTCATGTTTAAGTTTTTCCATTGTTTTGTTTAAATTTATTTGCTCTAGTTGCACTTTTTTAAATATCTTTTTGTTAGCTTCAATTAATTGATGTATGCGACAAGAGTAAAATAGTTTTATTTTGGGTCGTGTTCAATTTTTTTCTTAATTTGAACTTTATTGCAATAAAAATAATACAATGTGTTGCAGATTCTTATTCCTTTGATATCAGAGGCAAACGTGCTGAAATGGAAGAATTAACAAATTAGTTACAAAGAAAAACTAATTAAGATATAATCAGATGTGGCGAAAGAATGATAATTTATATTATGCAAGCTAGTAGTTATTTTTATTTGCTTAGTATACAGTGAAATGTAAATGTAAATTTCAGTTTAGGTGGTAAAACACACTGATTTAGCGATTACAGCAACCTAAATTATTCACGTTTGACTTAAAAACGAGTTGAAACACACCAGTCAGAAAATTAGGTATGTTTTTCCGAATCCGAGGTCAGATCTCAAAAATTGATCATAACAAACGTTAAATTTACTACTTATCAAAGTCTGACGTCTGACCGATGCTGCTGAAAGTTTCAAACTATATGAAACGAGATAACCTTCCTTTTGTGAAACGTGCAATTATAATGGTCTAGGAACAGTGTTTTTGATGTGTCTGTTGGATCTCGTCTAAAATATGCAGTTATCAGTTTAGAAATAGAAAAGCGTGCAGTGGCGGTACCAGCATCTGATAGTTCTTGGCTTTCCTATCGAGCATTTTGGCGAGGGTATAACAGATTATTCTCGAGCAGATGGAGATAAGCCGAAATGGAGGGTCCAGCTAGTAGATGAAGTGGGAAAAGCTCACTTGACCACTCGTTAAATAAAATAAAACATTTAAAGCTTAGCAGAAGGGGCGACGAGTTGCTTATAAATTCTAGAACGGCGTAATTGGCGTCGTTGGATGGGGAGGCGGCGGCGGATGGACTATAAAGGGGACGTGTGACGCCCGGTTTGCCTTCCGAAACGGTCCTCCGCTTCCGAAGACGCATATCGGGCATTTGCACACCATTACCTGTCAGATGGCAACGCTACATGAAAGGGTTGGTTTTGCATAATTGAATTTTCCCTAATAGTTTAATGTCGTTCTGATTAAAATCAACACTTTTTCCTTCGATCTTTAGCGATGTCATAGCTCAAATTATTCCAAAGAAACTCCAAAAACCCCAACGTCCTAGAAAAATCAAAGCTCCAATGAAGCGTACAGGAGACTTCTTATCTTTCTGCAACGGCAAACAATTCGGGTCTTGTGTTAGTTCCGATTTCAGTAGTGGGAATTAATCTGAGATGGTTGATGAAATGCGACCATTACGGCTGATGCACTTGAAGAGACCGTTGGCCCCTTTCCTTCGAAAACTAAGGAAAGGCATCGACGTTATTGATGAGAACTCATGTGAGCCAGTCTTACTAATCGAGATATCACGTCATGGTGTGAACGGAAAAAAACTCGCTTTGGATGAGTGTTCTCTGCTTAATTCACGGCTAATAATAATGTTTGTTATTATCGTGCGCTGTTATCTCCTCGTAAAATTATTATAATTAAGCTCATGCACATTTTGGAAATTAAATTTTTGTATAATATATTCACTTGAAAAACTAATGCTTGTTAATAATAATAATGTGAATTGATTTTTATCGATTTATTGGCGAGACATTATTTGCATTTTGTTGTTCGATAGAAGTAATTTATTGATCTTGGACTGGTGACGTGGGCGTGCATTGTGGTTTCGAAGAAAAGTGTTATCTGCTTCAGAGATCGTGTATATCTAATGTAGAAACTTAGGCACACAATTTTAATCAACAATATTATTTGTGAAAAAGAATTTTTGGGGAATTCCAACGATTGTCTTAAGGTGCGTCAGAGATAAAAAACCAACAAACATTAGTCAACAACGGATCTCTGAAGATAAAAAAATTACCTAAATCTTATTTTGTTTACGATTTTAAATGACTGGAGAAACTTCCGGATTTCAAAAATTTTCGTTTAAATACTATAATATTTGTGAAGCTTATTTTAAAAATCCTTATACTTTTGATGCTCATGCGAAAAATTCTGAGTTCTAAAGTTTTTAGAACGCAGATCTCACATTTCTTAAACGGTTGTTGTAATTTCAATTTTGAGATTCGTTTAACTTTAGTATTTAAATTAAGGCAATATTTAAAAAGTTGAAATGAAAGACGCTTTCAGTTTTTTGGTTCGATGGAATCTTCATCGACAAAAAATGTAAATTTTACGTAGAACGACGTTTTAAAAAACATTCCTAATGTTTATTTTCAGAAACTTCGAAATCTTCTCGCAAAGTATCAAAAATCTAAACCTTAAAAGGTATTTTCAACATTAAAACTATCGAATATTTAAATTTCTGGAATATCCAGAATGAAGAGTTTTGTGATTTCTTGGAAATTTGAAAACTCTCACTTTATAGTAAAATATAGTCATTTTTTTAAAATTCTAAGTTACTAGGATTTTTTTATATACAATAATCTACTCTTTTTTTCCTTCTAAGATTTATTGAAAAGTTTGTAGGATTTTTAAATGCTAGTTGGAGCTTTTCAGTTATTTTTAAAAACTGAAAACTTTTAGAATTTTTATTTTTTACTGCTTCTTGATTTTTGATACTTGGTAGTGAGTTTCAAAAATTATAAATTAGAATTTTATATCGACAAACATTTTTCATTGAAGATTTCCAAGATTCCGACAACGTTTAATATTTTATTTTGTTAAGAATTTGAAGATTTTTGTCAGAGCTAGGATGTAGCAGTTTAGTTGTCGATCGTTATATGTTTTTTTTTTTTTTTTGAATTTGCAAACTAATTACTACAAAGTTCAGAGTTTTGAGAGATCTAAATTCGTTATAACGAAGATTGAACTGAAATTCAGGTTTATTTTAGTATTTATTTTTGGAACTTTTGATATTTTTAAAACTTGAAGTAAAAAAGATGTTTTTGAAATTGAGTTTAAAAAATTTTATAACTTTAATTTTTTTATTCTATAACTTTTGGATCGTTATGCATTTTTTTAAACAGAAATGGGAATATACAAAATTATAATACTTATTGTATAGCTTACTATTAAAAATATCTCAGTTAACAGAAATTTTTGAAATACTTTTTGGAATCATAATATTCAGATTTGAATTTTTTTTGTGAAATGGTTAAAATTAAGTTTTTGTTAATTAAAAAATCTGCGGGATTAATTATGTCAGTTTAATTTTTTTAGAATTAAAATACTTATCTAAAGTTTTGCAAACGTTTTTTTTTTTATGCTGAGGATCTACATTGTCCATATAGCAGGAAATTAGTTATATTCTTTGCATCAAACGAAAGTTTCGTAATTTTAACATGCCTTGCCTTGAAACAAAATCAGATTGACACATAGATTACAATAAAATTTAGCTAAAAATTTTTAAAAAATCCGCAAAATTGTGAAAATATTTAGAACCTTTTTTTCTGAAGCTTAAGAATTTGTAAGGCATCAGGAAAACTGACAATCTATACTTTTCACAAGAGTAATGTAGTCTGTTCTATATTGTCATATTTAGCGATTTTTTTTTTGTAAAAAAATTATTTTAGGACAAATTTACATCATTTTGTAATATTAACTAGTCACTGAAGGAAATTAATGGCAATGGAACAAAAATTAACACCTGGACTGGGCATTAAGTTGTCATTCAACTCAAAACAAAATAAACGATTGACAAAATAGCGTGCAAATCCCCGATGTCAAATTTACCATCAAGCTTTGTATTGCCAAAAACCAAAGTTCGATGTTCTTCCACGCAAATGAATCCACCGAGCTCGCAGAGATCCGCTAATTTCCCCACTTGTTGCTCGTTGGTGCGCCCATTTTGTTTATTGACGATGCCTATCTCCACATAGTAACTGCATTTTTCCCGTGTTCCATGAATTTGTTTTGTGGAAAGTCACATAAATTCCAGATCGTGGATAGACACGTATGTGTTCATAAATTGTGATCCAGCATGTTATCGTCAAGTCCAGCAACATATCGGCATTATAATGTCCATCAGAATGTGTTTGTATGTAATCGGTAATCTCATCGTATCATGTATCGGTTGCTCTCTTGTCGTCCAGAAACAGTTCAGCATCCATTAACATTAGACGAGTAATGGTATCGACATAAGCCATGTATCATAATTCGAGTTGATGGTGGCCCCCACAACGCATCACGTTGAATCTCTGTCGATGGAGATTACCATCCCAACATGTGTTCTTAAGTGACGGGTATGGATGTTGCTTGGCACATTGCCATACACGGAATGACGACCGCGGGCAAATATTAGCGAAGGTTGATGATGATGGTAATTAATTGCAGCAGCCGGGGCCAATTAACGATTATTGGCACGAACAGTGCCTGCGATCTGCGACGGACGCTTTATTAAGATCTAAACAGAATTTTTGTTTATTAAGATGACACTATTTATTTATTCTCTATCTAAACTGTCATCTTTACTACAAAATGACTGATAGTAAGGGTAATAGTGTTTTATTAATTGCTGCAAATTATTCCCACTTTATGAAACACTATTTTATTCTCACGACACATGGAATATTAATGGGAACTAGTTTCTCTCTAGTTTATTAATAAAATACAATTTAAAACACCGATTATTATTATTTGGAATGGGTTTTTCTTTTGATCCTATCGCATGTTAATTTTATTCATTTGAATTTAAAATAATTTAATTTTAAGTGAATCATTATGGCGCATAAAAAAGAAATAAAATAGCACAAAGAATACGGCAACATGGTCTTAACGCAAATTAAAGATTTTTTGCGATAACTGAAGTTTGTGTGTCTATGATGCAATGTGAAATTCAAATTTACAAAGCCTTGTAGTCAAGTTTGGATATGAAAGTAGTATTAGCGCTGTTTGAAATTAAAAGAATTTTTTTGTTTTTCTAACTGGAGAACTTCTTGATGAAAATACTTTGCAAGTTAAACCTTCATAAAAATAATAGCTGCGTTTGTAACATTTTTGCGTAATTGGTAGCTTTCTTTAGTGCAAACATTACAGTTTCTGTTTCTCACAATGAAACACGCCGTTCGCTATCAAGATTTAATTTCTGTTGCTAGTAATGTTTATGGTTTTGGCTGTTTTTTTTCTTAGTTTTTGGTTTCGAAAGTTGGTATTTTTACCTTGCCTCGCAAAACTGCTCAATCAATGCGGGTAAAGCGCGTTTATTCCGTGGAATGGAAACGATGGCAATTTTATTGTGGAACGTGAAGTGTATAGCCCCCTTAAGTGTCTGTGCGATTTGAAGATTGCGAAGTATGGAGGTGGTAGCAATTGATTTCTTATAGGGTTTGAGGGACAGAGAGATGGAGGCGGTGGAGGCAGTGTCGGCCGGCTTATCTCCAACTCCCAGATTGAATATATTTCATATGTTTTCATTGAACTGCAGCTGGCTACCGGCGCTATCACTCACCACCACCGACGTCCATTATGAACGCCATCACAACCCCACACCGCCATTTTTAAGATCGTTAAATCCACAAAGCTGTATCTCGAGATACAAATTGCTGTATTTACAGCGTCGCTTGTGTAACTAATCATCTATTTGGTGAAATTTTTCTACGTCTGATGTGATTTAAACAAATTCGTAATATCTCCACCAACAATAATAAAAACAGCCATTATTCGTAGGAGCTCAAGGCGACTGCATATCAGCACAATGGCTTTGTTGTGTTCGTTGTGATAAGGAATCTGCGCTGATAAGAGGCGAACGGTCGTGTTGCGATAACCGTTTCAAAATGGAATATTCGTGCTATTCGTATGTTGTCTTATCGCCTGATATCGCCGCCCCAATGACAGAATGTTCGGGCTCTTATCAGGTCGGATAACGCTTTGCGATTAAAAATGTTGCTCGCTCCAACCAGACGCTAATGGCTGGGTACTTGTTTTATAAAAAGCTAAATATAAATGGACATTTTTATTTATACGCACTAACCTAACATGTTATTTCAATTATTTTATATCTTAACAACATTTTTATGGCAATCGAACGCAATGGGCATTAACTCGCTTTTATCATATCCAAGCGCAAATTAAGGTTCATTTGAAACCAAATTTTTCCGATGTCTAAGAAAGTTTTTAGGTTTATCAACGATTATATTCATTACAACCAAACAAATTCAATAAGATTACATTATTGAATGACAAAGAAATCGTCAAGAACATTTGCAACAGAATTTTTTTGGTCTAGATATTGAAGACGCCGAAAAATGTTAAAATTAACATTGGATTGGGCTATCTGTGTTGAATCTTGGAACAGCTGGCAGAAGTTTTTTGTAGCAACTCAAAATTAATGAAAAAGGCGAGAGCCGACAGTTGCGGGTCTTTCAATTTATTTTTTAAGTGGCATACATATATTAATGTTTTTACGTTGACTTCTGATTACATCTGGTAGTCTTATCAGGCTTCATAGATATCAGGGATTTTCAACCCTTTTTGAAACATCTTTATTAGGATTTAATAGTTTTTAAATATATATGTTTTTCACAATGTGTATATTTTATAGGTTTCATTACCATTGCAGATAGATCTTTAGACAGTTATTAATATCTTGAATTCATTTATTATTAATGAAGACCATATCTGGGGCAATAAGTTAACCAAAAAAGCTCGGTAGGCGCATAACACCTCAGGGAAGAATGTCAGATAACAAATCTGTAGCTCCGAGTTTTGTATTTGTTCTAAAATAAGAAATGACATTTTTTTAATCATTAAACACCAAATTCGTAAGAGTATGCAAGTTTACGAAGATATTATACACTTTTTGTAAAGAACTTGTTTGCAGTTTACTCTCAATTTTTTTTAACTCAAACTTTTATTGGTTTTGGGCTCAAAAATATTGTTGCTTTTCAATATGGGCAACAAAAATTATTTAAACAAAATCGAAGTCTATTTATTTGCAAACTTTAATGTTATTTATACTCACATCTCTTCGTTTTTCAAATTGCATTTTAGACAAAATTAAACTTTTATGGAGAATTTCTTAAAATTATACGGTTTTTGATTGCGTTTGGAGAGACCCGGAGTTAGGTGCGATACAGTCTTCTTAAATATGTTAAACGTAAAAATTCAAAAAAAATTAATTGGAAAAAAAACTGTAAAATTTTTAATTGCCCAAACCTGAAGTAACTGAAACTGAAACTAATTCCCTTGACCGAAAATTTCTGCTTATATCATAACTTTTAAACGAGTCTGATTAAATGAATTTTTTTGGCAAGATTATCTGAGAACAATACGTAAATAATAGTTTATTTAAAATTTAATAACAGGTTCAGATATTATAGTGTTGAAATATTTATTGTCTACTCATTTAGTAAAAACAATAAAAAATTTAAGGTCACACCGCATCTTATTTGTATGTATAAAGAGTATCGTAACTAAATATTATACTTAAATGGAAGTATTGTTATTGTTTTGCTTTGTTTAAAAATCATTTATTTGCATAGTGAAGCTGCGAATATTAATATAACGCTTGTGTTCATTTATAAAAATGATATTCATTTCATCCCACCTTTTTAGTCACAAACACAAAGCGTATCATTATCTCTGTCGTCCCGCCACATCAGACATATTGCTTAAATGATACATGGAATTCACATGTTGTAATAATGTCGCAACTTCAACACACGTACAGAAAATTACAAGATGTGGAGATCAGAGAACGATCATGATAACACTCTAAATATAACGCTTTCAATATTATTTGATGTCACAAAGTTTAAATTTTAATAGATAACTAGTAAATATTTGAGTAACAATGATAACATCAGAGCGATATGAAATCTAAAATTAATCATGGTTTCATTCGAGTTTTTTTGTGCTCTTTTTCTGACCATTTATCTCCGCCTCTACCTTAAAAGTGCAACACAAAAGTGTGAGCTCTAATATATACGTAATATAACAAAAATGCAATGCCGTGTGTTGTTCGTTTATCGCCAGATCTTTAATTTTGCTTATCTCCATCGGTATCCGGTATGTCGACCCGACCCGACCCGTTATCATTACAAACACACAGATCTTTGTACGATTAAAATGAATTACACATAAAAGTATGGCGGCACAGTCTAATAACAAATATCAAAATATATTATTTGTAAAAATAAACACTGAGTTGATTTGTAATCGCTCGTTCATAGTATTAATGAAATGTTTGATTGTTTTAATTAAAAAAGAAAAATTATCATATGATAATGTTAATTGGAAATATGTATACAGTTCACTCTATTGTTATCCCACGAATCGTCCGGTTTTTGTGTTATGGGGAAAAGTGATGAGTTGCAATTTTCTTGTAAAAATAAGGTTTTTGTAGATACGATCTTATAATTTACGGTCATGCTGTTTATCTCCGTTTCTATGAAGTAGTTCGGTTATCTTACGGTGAAATCTTCCGTCTTGTTTAATTATAAAAAGTATTATTACAGTAGCGAAAACAACTGGAACGTCGTTAGTACCAACCAAAGATACACTTTTATTAATTGTGAATTGATTTTTAATGTTATTATAACAAAGTGACAACTGTAGTTAAAGGAATAAGTAGTAATTATGTGGTATGTTTATTATAACGAAAAACGTGAAAACGAACTTAAAACATTTATTGATAAATAATGTATTAATTCATTTATGTTTTAATTACACGTTCTTTATTATAACTAAAGTATTAACACCTTCAGGTAACTAAAGATAATTTATTTATGTAAGCGTGTTGCTACTTTGTTTTTGTTTTAAACTCGCCTGAAACATACAAGATACAATAAAATTATAGAGTTGGTATTGTTGGTTGCATAATCATTGATTGTTGATTTATCATTATCAGTACTATCAGTTTTTAAAATAAAAACAGTGCAAATGTGGCTGAAATTACGGATGGAATAAAGTTGACTTACTAGCATAAGGCAGAAATTGACTATTTTATCAACAGAAACACGTGAAATAAACAATTGATTAAACAATTTTAGAACGCAATTCACATCTAATGCGAATTACTAAGTAATTAAAAGCTGGTCCGGCGCATCCACCAAAATTTAATTAAAAACGTACTTTTTAGATACAAGTATATAACAGTCGGATACAATAAATGACGTGGAATCCAGATTGTAAGAAAAAAATTGTTAATTTTGTAGATAGATGATCTATACCGGAAATAACTTGTTTATTTACTCTGCAACAGTTCAACGTCAGCCGCTAAATTGTTTGTAAAAACGTTAATTAACAATGTCAGGATCACATGTACCTTCACGTACACGTCTAATGATGACCTATCTACGTATATTGAACAAAAATCGATTAGAATAATATTTAACCATTTTTGTTTGTCGACTTGTAATCATTGAAAATAGCATTAATACGTAACAAGTTTAGCTTATCAGGAAACAAAATAGATTAGTAGTACTGTACTGGTAATTATATGATATTTAACAGATAACAGAAAATAGATAGCGAAACGTACATTCGATGTCCAAAGTTTTGCATATTAATGTACAGTCATAAAAATAAACGTGCAAATGGAAATTTAAATAGATAAACTGAAACACATACAATATATTAATAAATTATGAAAAATACGGAATTTATTGGAGAATTATATTTTATTAGTTCCTATGGAGAGATTTGTTATGAGCGATTCGAGTTGACTGGCCCAGACTTTTTATCTTTAACTGGACAAAAGTTACTGAGTGTTGAATTTTTTTTACAAATTGCCAAAAAGTATATTCACAGATTTTTTTAAATTTAGTGTCAAAAATTGAATATAAAATAATATTGGCACAGTAAAGTTATTCCTTTTAATTTAAATACAAACCGCGTTTGAAAATTTAAATTAAATGTATCGATTTATAAACACATATCCATAAGTTGAAAGTTATGTTTGTTTGTTATGCAAATTTATTTTGTCGTGATAAGATTGCAGATGTATTTAAAACGACCAAATTATCCTTAAATTCAACATAAAGCTGTTTATATTTACAGAAGTTGCGGATAAACTCTGCTGTAGCATATTAAGCAACATTGCTATCAATATAAAAGGATTTTTAGGTCTTAACTAGAGTTTTTGTCACATGTTCGCAATATCTGCTTTTTTTTAAGAATTACAAAAATAAATTTTGCAACATATGAATTCAATACAATCCAATGGTTTTGATATACACATATTTTATATACACACGTTATTCTAGCTACTTTAGCTATGTCTAAAACCTTTGAATAGAAATTTTATTTTTATGTTCTTTTAAATGTAGAATTTTTAGGATTCACTGAGTTTATGCGCGAATTGCATCCTATATGATCAATTTCAGAAAGAGAAACTATAAAAAGGCTCTTCAAACTGCATTTTATATCCAAGCAATTAAAAAAGAGAGATTCCTAGTAAATGAGCTTAAAACTTCAATGTTCACAAACACAAATATTTGCTCTGAAATTCGTGTCAAATTTTATATTAAAAAATTACATTCGTAGCAGATTCCACATGAAAAAGCAAACCAACATAATTTAGTCTTTATCGAATTAATAATTTTTGAAGTTAAGAATATAAAAATATGAAATCCAAAAAAATTGGAGTCCCAAGGATGAAAAATGTAACGTGATATACAGAACGTCAGGAATGTCACGCACGTACTCCGAGATACAACACTGATGTAGTGCAATGCGCGAAAAGTATTAAAAAAATCCATTGTTTTTTATTTACCATTTACAAGTAAATTAAAAGGAAGAAAATGGGCAACACTGTTGGAAAATAAACCTGAGAAGTAAATACATATCACAATCACAAATACATGTCACTGTAGTGTCAAAAAAAAAATTAAATAATGAACAAAAACTTGATTCCACAGTTTCATTTATATTATTTACCTTACATTTACATTGTTAAGGACTGTTCAGTCGACATGTTGCTACATTTGCGGTAACTGTTGCTGATGTAAATTTTATTAATGTGTTAATAATGTTCTTCTATTTTGCGTCGTTACTAGAGCCAGTAAAGCACCCGTTTGGGTTCGTTACTGAGAATTTGGTTGCTTTACTACGGCTGGTGTATTTTAGTTTTGTCGCGTTGGCGGCATGGTCGTAAAACGTCAAATGTCAAAATGTGAATGTGAGCAATGTGTTTAATAACTTAACCTCAATTGTTATGAAATAAATAATATCAAATCATTGTACCCAACCTTGATAAAATTCCCTAAATTTCAAAATTTTATCTCTTTTATATAAAAAGAAATTAAGTGGTGCAAAATAGAAAAAATAGTATAAAACACGCGTTCAGAAAGCTCTTCCAGCAAACGCGTGCTGGAATCAATGCTTTCTCAAACTTGTATTTTAATATACGATTTTGTAACTTTTTTGTTTGATTTTTTTCAAACACCTCATTTAATACCTGAGATAATTTACTTTACAGATTCAGTATTAATACTCTCATTTTTTATTTTTTTTTAATTTTTAACCACCATATTGGAATTCTCGTTCTTAATGAGATGCTTTGAAAATGCAGCTTCGAGAATGTGCACGACATTCCGTACACTATGTAAGTTTTTTTTTACACCAACAAATTAAAGTGTTGGAAACCAGAAATGCAAAAATTTGAGATAATATTTGAATTTCAAAATATGCCAAACTACTTAAATTCGGTAAAAGAATCCAAAAAATAAATAATGCTACAATTTCAGATTCCAAAATTTCAAAGAACTGAAAATTCAAAGTCACTTAAATCCAAAATATAAAAACATAGAAACCAAAATTTTGGAAAGAATTCAAAAATTCCGTAATGTAACAATGCGAGAATCTCAAAAATCTGGAAATGAGGTCAAGAATTTTTTGATCCAATAGACCAAGAGTGTATTTATCTGAAGAAATCAAATCAAGCGTTTAAAATTAAAAACTGAAGAATTTGAGACTTCCAAAAGCAAGAATACAAAGTTTGAACAATAATTTTACTTTTTATGAAATTTTTTAGCATTTAAAGTAAAAGGACCAAAGTAATTCGAAGATTCAATTTCCCAATAATCCAAACCAAATTGAAAATAAATCTTACAAAATTTGAGAAGAACAAAAGTTTCATTGGTAATGTAAAAAATTTTAAGTTTAGAATAAGAGCTAGAACAGGAATACTAGAATTGAATTCAAAATTTTATTGACCAAGGAGGCAACCAAGGAGAATATTAACATTTTTTATGAGGTTTTGTATGAAATTTTTAATTATAGAAAGTTAACAAATATCTTTGTCTTTACTATTGGCAGCAATAAAGAAAAGGTTCTCTAGTGTTCGATTGCCAGATTCAATCAGAGATAGTCGAAATCCCGGCTTCAAATTTTCTTCGAGATATTTAAACAAATCTCGCCCATCAAACCTCCCCACCTTGAATTTTTTTTTTTATCATCTCCAACTTCCACGTTCTGCCTCAACAACAAATTTACCAATTGATTGTTTCATCCCCCTCTCTCTCATTCAGCAGTGTAACGATGCAACAGGTGATTTCGCACCATTTCTCCCTTCTCTTCTACAACTGGCAGAGGGTCGTACACGAGGTCGGTCCCTTTGATCGCCCGTTTTTGACAGCAGATACAAACTTGCATCGGGGCTAGATAGTTGTACGGTCTTTGTAGTGAACTTATTTAAATGGTGGTTTATGTCGACTACATGGGTGAGTCCACTTTTTGACCCTATGGTCACTTCTTGTCTGTCTGATTAGAATTCTGGTCGCTTTTCTTACACGTCATTTCCCCGTGTTCCCACTATGTTCGCGTCGCTAAACATCAGCAGCGAGGGACCAACTCTTACTGTTGCATTTATCCTAATTTAAATCGGGGGAATTGTTCTTGGCGCACCTCCGGTTCCACAAAATACAAACTATGTGAGGGCATTCGAGTAAAAAGATAAACCGAATTTAAAGTCTATGATTAAATTACAAATGCAATCGCAACTAGAACCAGACGTGTTGTTACAAGTTGAGATAAGACACGGATTATGATGTGTTTGAATTTGTTGGATGTAATGGCTACAAACGCAGTAAATGCTAATTTTCAGATTGTTAAAATAGGTAAACGCAATAATTTTGTGTGGGACAGATTTCCTGCCTCGCGACAACAATCGAATGTATCAATTTTGAAAGATGAGTTCTACTATCCTACATAATCTCGTTCACTATGATTGTTACTAGATGAAAATCTAATCAGTTTCTACATTAAATGATTAATAAAGGCTTTTGACAATTATTCATGCCTGTTGTTATCATGTTCCTGAAATTTTACGACGATAGATATCACGAGATGTTTATCTTCCCCAGCGACCTAAATACATCAAATTATGTTTGACAATTTCTTGGCCCAAAATAGTGTTAATAAGACATAGCGAAGAAATCAAATAATTATCCCATGGAACGAGTCCTGGCATTTTACATGGCAACGAAGCTGATCCTAGATATACACACATTGCACCAGACAATACACTGGTGAAGATGGTAGGAAAAGATATGGCACCAGCGCACCGGTACCGGCTGCGCCGCTGTGTTGGAAGAAGATGGTCGCGATAAGATGACAGAAAGGTGATAAGGAGTCGGTGCGATTCGAGATATCGCGAAATAGGATGAGATTTTATCAGATGATGACGATGGCGGACTGTCTACTCTGTTAAATCCCAAACGCGAAGAAGCTTCACGGTTCCAGGTGACGCTTTCGGAAAGTGATAATGATAAAAAGCATATGCGTCAATTGCGGCAACACGTGTTGAGGTCCTTCATCAAATATTGATTAATAAACAGTTTTTGTAATGTGACAACGTAGGGGTGTGAGTGGGGAATTCAAACGATGAGCTAATATTAAACTGTTATCGATGAGTTTGCAATCTGTTGCGGTTTTTGTAGAAAATTACAATATGTAACTATTAATTGGTATCATAGGCAAACCAGTTTGTGATGAAAAATGAATAGCAAACTTGGAAATGCAGATTTTACTTTGTGATGCTATTTGCACATGCATTGTGTGTTTAAAAACAATTTATAACTTTAACCATTGATAATATAAACGGAGGGATGAATTTAATTAATACTCATATTTAATCAGCATGTAGAACTATAACAATGACCGTTCATATCACAATATATTGCTTGATTGCGTTTTCTATTTATCATATGATGTAAATATTTTTCGAGTTAATTTAAAATATTATTAAATATTTAGTTAATTTAGTTAGTTCTAATTTTTATAATCAATTCTGCAATTGGAATGCGAAATATAGAATATGAAAAATTTTGAATAGTTTAATGTTTTGAAATATTAGGACAAGAAAAAAATTAGGATACTTTTAAAAATTTTGTAATTTTCAAAAAAATTAAATAGTTTTGAAAATAGGATATACTTGTAACTTAAAAGCGAAAAAAATGTTAAAGTTTTAAATGAAAGGTAAACACTTAAAAAATATTTTGAAAGCCAAAGGGAGCTAAATAAAATTGTAAAATTCCTGAAACATTGGAACTTTTGAAAAATTCTAAAAATACTGAAAATCTGATATTTTAAACTCCTTTCAAAGTCCTATTCTATTCTGTGATAAAATTTGTTAAGTAAGTGTTAAATTTCAGGAACAAAAATCTTATTGATCTGCTGAATTTTATTTTTTCTAAAATCACAGAAAAATTGAAAAATATTATTCTTTGAACTTTTTTTTGATTACATTTTTTAGTCTAATGAAAAATAAACATTTTTAATATGCCAACATGGACAATAATAAATTAATCTTACACATTTTGAAGTAAACGACCCACAACCAAAAAATAAGTGCATAAGTGCAAAAATGTTATACAGATTTTAGGATGTAGTAATACTTAGTCTTTTAAATATGTCTAAGAATAATTTAAGAATTTTTTAGTAATCTCTATTTAAAAATCAATTTTTTTTATTTCTAAAATTTTTTGTTTTTTTTTGAGTTTAGGTTTTTTATCATTTTTTTTTAAATTAAAGGGTACCGTAAAATATTTGAATTTTTTTGGATTCACCGTCTTTATGATGACCATCATATTTTACAACTTCTGAATTTGACGAATTTTTGAAGATTTTTTTGGAATCTTTTCAAAATTTTGGGTTTTAGTGTCTGGTTCTTTGCAAATTTTGAAGAATCGTTCTGTGGATGACATAGTTCAACGTCGCCCTGTGCATATGCTAAGTTAATTATTTTTATAGCAGTTCTCCGATATAGCATGATTAAAAAACGGGAGTGCCTAATAGTAGGGTACGACGCCACGTTAATTTACATGATTATAAAACTTCAATTTTATAGGATTTAATTAAAATGAGGTAAATATAATTGCATAGAAAATGCAATTTACATGTTTTTTAAATTTATTTACCTAAATACCCATTAACTCGTTTCAACATAATGCGTCAATTTGGGGTCAAATGCGTTGTTCCTGAATGTTGGTTGTAAAGATATCAGTTGGATGAAAAAAGATAAGCAAAAAAAAGCGTTTTATCTTAAAACCCATTTTATACAAGAAACCACGTAATGAGTTTGAAAATTTTCAGTTGAACACAATCTCACGTCATCATAAAAGTTTTAGCTTTTTGAAGATTATTCGATAAAAAAAATAACTTGGGCCCTTTCATTGTTTAAATCCATGAATTATATGTTAGAGGAAATTTCGTACGCGTTGTATGATTAGCATTTTCCTCAGAATTAATTCTAACGACTCCCATTTCGACGCAGAACAACCATAAAAATTCTCATAAATGTTAGGCAACAAAGCCCGCTAGGAAGTCTTAATTAATTGAAGAAGCGAACAGAAGCTTACATGAATTGGTTCGTAAACCACGAAAGTCGGCCACATAGGATCCCAGGTGCGTAAATCCACTCCTGCCATTAATAATAATTATTGTTAATATAGTTATTACATGTAGCCGGCGTTTAGTTTCACACCTCCACCAGCTCGGATAATGGATTGTTGTGTTATTAGGTGCTAGTATGATTTATGCTTTGTGTTTTATGAAAAATTCAAGTTCCCTGCTGGTAAGATAGGATCAGGCCTGGGTTGGCCAAGCTAGTTAAGCCGATAAGATCGGTTCTATAGAGGCCAAATAGCCCGATTCGTTGGACGATAAGAGCTGGTGCTGGGTCGCGGAATGAGGCGGGGTGTGTCGGGGGTACGTCAGCGATGCATGCTGCTGATAAGGGCCGGCCCGAGCCTTATCATTGCTCATCAATCAGCCAGTAACTGATAAACAAACTCTGCTTGAACGCTGGGGGACCGCTTATCGGCCTCGACGGTTTCAATCTATAAAGTCTGCAGGCACTACTCCTCTGCCCTCCCACCCTCTGTTTCGCCCACATTCCATTTTAATTAAAAATAAAAAATTGAAATAGGAAAGGAACCTTCAAGACGAATTTTGGCTCTTAAATCCGATTTATAGCTCAAATAATACTTACTTCTATTTTGATGCGAAAGGAGCAAAAGGGGAATCAGAAATTAAATTATTCAACGTTGCCTTACCTAGAATTTTAGTACAAAATTGTTGCAATGTTTTAAATAGTTAGTACAGGAAATTTTGAGAGTAGTTATATTTTTCAAATTTATAATTTTTTTCAAGGAAGTTTCTGAAAATTTTGGTACAAATTGACAGTTACTTCAAAACAACAGAAAACTATGTCAAGTTTGCTGTTTTACTTGTTGAGTAAAATTGATCATACTGCAAACCTAGAGCGTTCAATGAAGAAACAATAATCCAAAGAAATAGAAAAAATCGAAGAAACTGAAAAAAAAAAAAAAAACATTCGAAGCATCAACGATATAAAGATTCTGAAGACAATTTGGAAAATTTTAAGAATCTAAGAAACTTATAAACTTTAAAGGATCTAAAAGACAAGATAAAGAAACTTTAAAGAGTTCTAAGACTGTAAGGAAACTAGACAGAGAGAAAAAAAGTCTGAGAATCAAAAAGTCAAAGAATCTGCAAAGTATCAAAATGTTTAAAAATCGAAAAAAAATATAAATTTAAAGTCAAAATCGGAATCATGAAAGCGTATAAATAATTAAAATAAAAAAAAACAAAATGTTTAAAAGAATCAAAAACGTTCATAAAATAATGAATCTACGAATTTTTGAAAATCTAAAGAATTTAGAGAATACAAAAAATTCCGAATACTTATAAAGTATAGAGAATTTATTTATTATATATATATATATATATATATAATTTTATTTATTTAAATCCAAATATCACAATCAATTAAGAAATAATCTGGGTCAATTAAAAAATTAAAAATTATTAGAAACATTTTTTTTTATTTTATGAATCTATCTATCTACCTACTGTATTTTGACAATTTAAATAACAGCAGAATGAAAATAAACTATTTAAAATATGCAGAGGTTTAAAAGAATCAAATACAAGCTTTAGAGACAGTTTATAAAATATTTACATTCTAATAATTCCAGAATCTAAACAATCTATAAGTTTGGAAAATTTAAGCTATAAAATATGTAGAAATCTAAGGAAATTATCAATGTGAAAAATTAAAAAAAAATTGTAGAATATCGAAAATCTGAAAAAAAACTGTCCGAAGTAAAGATACTTCGGACAGATTTTGATCAAAAATCAAAGGACCTAAAAAAGTGAAGAATAAAAAAATGAATACCTAATTTAAAAACCCAAGGGCTTAAAAATGCAGTCAGTAAATCGATCGAATGTGGAGATAATGGAATGGACGAAATTCAGTTGGTCCAGATAATTTAAAGATATCAAGAAGTAAATGCAGTCTAAGGAAATTCAATTCCAAGAGTTTTAAGAATAATATTAAATGAATATAAATAAAATAAAAAATCTAATGAAAATGTAAAGAATGTACATAGTGAAAATCTAAAGAATTTAAAAAACTAAAGAATTCAAAATTTAAAAAATGTGTTAAGAGAATCCGGACAATTTAAATAAATTAAAAATTGCAAAGGGTACAAATTGTAAAAACAGTTACATAAAAAGACTCTAAGAACTCTAGAAAATAAAAAAAAATAGACAACGTAGAAATCCAAGAGGTCCTAAAAATATAAAAAAATTAAAAAGTAAATACAGACTAAGGAAATTTGAAAAACGTAAAGTAGACTAGTGAAAATCTAAAATTTAAAATCAGTGCATGATCCAATGATATAAAACAATCGATAGGGTCCAACGAATCATAAAGTTCATTAAAATTTACTTAACGTCCAATTATGGTGCTCAAAAGAGTGTAAAAAATTAAAAAAAACGAAAGAAAAAAAATTCCCACGAATAGGTATAATGATTTTAACCACAATTTAAAAAATGAAAGAGTGAGTGAATCACGCAGTTAATGAATTTAAACCATCTAAAGGTTCCTAGTGAGCTTCAAGATTTAGAAAATTTAAGCAATCCAACGACATTTAAAAAAAAACGAAAAGTTATCTAAGGAATCTAATGGTTGTTTTGCATATCTTTGCATGTTTGTTTAAATTTCTTGCATGCTTTGCAACAATTTGATAATACGTATATTCGCGAATTTAATTTTGTGTAGAAGTTTCTAAATTTTGAAAATTTTCTGTAATTGCACCTCCACCTTTATGGAATTTTCCTGGATTAAAGATTTGGTTAGTTTCTGTATTAATTGATTACTTGCGTAACTAAAAAGTTTCAGCCTATCTTTGTTTGATTAAAATTTTCATTACTTGAACGCTGTAACTACAAATTACGTTATAATTGAGTGGAGAGCAATAAAGATTTATCTGAAAGCTAGCGTGATCTCATATATCTAATTCTTAGACCACGGTCTTTGCAAAATATTAGTAATGAGTACGATAACGTCTGTTACACAAGTCGACTTAATTTACTGTGGATACATTAATCTCAGCACTATAACAAGAACCAATTAACATTTAGTTCCACTGATAAGATTTTTTTTAGTTCTTCGTAGCTAAACAAATGTTTTCTGTTCAAGAAAGAGCATTCACTTCTGTTTTGTTTTAAAATTGATTTATATTATTCTTGTTACAATAAGTTGCTTGTTTTGATCCTCTACAATTAAACAGATGGTATCTGGTCTGTGTTTTAAAATGTGAAATACTTGGACTGTTCTCGCAAAATTATCGATCGCTATCTAAGTTCTGTCTGGGAATTAGTTTTTTTGAAAGAGTGGTTTGTTTTTTAGGTTCTGCTTGTGTGGTTTTAAAAAAAATAAGTAACCGTAATCAGTTTTATCTTATTTGGACGAGGTGATAATTTTCATAACGAAAAATAAGGACTTAGATCTTGTCTGTACGTTTCCTCCCATTATTAGTCATGTTGTAAGGTCGTTATTTTTATCTGTTTTGACTTTTAATTGTGTTTTTATCTGAGATCGGTAATCTGACTCTGCCATCTAATAAAAACTGATATTTATAACGCGATATATGCCCACGGCGTGCTTGTATATGTCTTTTGATATCAAGTTACTTAAGAAAAGTATGAGATTTCAATCACAGATAATGTGGATGTCATTACAAGTCGGTACATCAGTCCATTCTTTGTTATTATGTGAATACTCTTGCGAGATAATTTAATTGATGGGACCTCCTTTAAGTAGAATCGTGGATTTAATTAGATATGGGACAGATGAGTCAGCTGAAAATAATTTAATCGTATCAGCGCCAAGCAGCTCGTCGTCTTAAGTAATTTTTTATGGCGTTGGGACACTATCACAAATTCTTATCATTGGAAATATAAACAACAGTGATATAATTATTCATTAAGGTGACATTTGGAATTCCACCTAATACAAGGAGAACCTTGAAAGCCAACTTTATCGTCATATCTGTGTATAAATAGACCGGACCGTGGTTATCAAAATACTCCGTGACGACCGGAGAGTGATTTTAGATGTGACAGTCTGGAAAGATATCAGCCATTAGCGCTGAGATACGCATCGAAATGTAGAGACCGACAAGTTTTCTTGACATTTTAGTTCGACTTTAATTCAGCGAAAGTAAACGTAAAGGTGCAGATGCGAAGAAACAATGTTTAATGACTTTTTAATATTATGAAACATTTTATTGGTACTTTAGTAATGGATATAATTATTTTAATGGCAAAATACAAACGATAAAGCAATGTCGAATTATCGGTTGCACAAATCGCGAACGTTCTCAGATTGGTAAATGCAAACAGTTGTTGAAAGTTTGGATTTATTCTAGCCCAGAAAAAATGATGAAATATTTTGTTTCAGAAAAAATGCTATTCACTGTCCATCTTGATCTCTTTCTTATGAAAGGACTGGAAATTCCGAATTCTAAAAATTGTGTCATAATATTGTCGGGGGATTTACTGAACCGATGTAACCAATATGCTGGCTTATATCTCTACTGAATCAGATTCATTGGGACTATTAAATTTTTATAGACCTCCATGAGGGTGGGCGATATTTTTACTCAAAGACATCGTCTTAACCAAAATTTTGATTTATCGAAAAAGTTCTCTTACTTCAAAATTAATCTGAATTTTGTGGATTACTCGATAAATAACAAAATTTAAAAGAGCCGTGCATTTTAGATAATCTTTTCGATGCCATCAAAAAATCGTTTTAAAATCCTGTAGATCACATAAAGATGGGCCATCTGATCGTTATCATGACGTCAAAGAAATTAAGTTGCTAAGTAATTATGTTGGACGTGTAACTGTAAATTAATTAAATTGAGAACAATGGAATATACTGGTAGTAATCACATTAGAGTTTTAATTATATGAATTAATAATTAATGGCTACAAGTATGTTTATACTTTTTTTTTTTTTTAATTAAGCACGTTATTCTTGATTCTGAAAAAATTGACTTACCATAGAAAGGAGTTGCAGAGTTTAGTTACAGTGCATAAATTTGGTAAAGAGCAAATTTTCTCTAAAATGCATGGGTGGTCCAGAAAAATATTAAATATTAAAATTCAGGTTCTATACTTTTAATGTAATAACCTGAAATTATCGAAGATTTTAGAATTAATCTTTGGGCGCTTAAAAGAGTTCAAATAATGCAAAATTACTAAAAAGAATAATAGTACTGGATATATAGAATTTAAATAGAATAGTACTTAAAACTTCCAAAAGATTATAAAAAAAAATCGGAAAGAAACATTTGAAAACCAGAATTGAAATTGAACTTTTCAAACAATCGAAAGACATGTGCACATATAGACAGCCTAAGAAAACTTAAAAATAATAAAAATTTAAGAATAATGAAATCAACAATAGTACCAAAAATCTCGAGAATCTAGAAATGTTTGAAAATCTAAATAATTTGAGGATTCTTAAGAAACTAAAGAATTTAATGAATTCTATGGATCTAAAGGAAGTGAATAAATAATCTAAGCAAATAAAAAATTTACAGTACCTAAAAACCAAAATATTTTGGTATATTTTTTAAATTCTTTGTTTTACGAGTATGATTTTAAAATCTTAAGCTTTTAAAGAAACAGAATGGCGAATCTAGATAATTGAAAAAATATAAACAATACACTAAATCTAAAATATCCTAAAGATCCAAATATCTATACAACCCAGGAAATTTTTTAAAAAAAGATTTAGGAGTTGTAAAATAGTATAAAAAATGTTGAACGATCTGATGGTTTAAAAAGCTGGATAATATGGATCTGGATTAACATGTAAAAATTTTCGTTTTTTGTTTTCACTTTTATTTTGTGTTCCATTTGTTCACTTACAAGGTTCAAATTCCATTTTTCCCATTTTTTTCTTTCTTATCATATGTTTGTTTTTAACTCATTCAACAATTTGATTGGCATCTTTTTGAAATGGTCTATTTTGTCTTTTTTTTTCTCCACCTGGTGTTCTTCTTGTAGTAGTTTTTTCTTCTTCGTTTTTTTTACATTTTTCCTAATGCTTTTCCAAAAAAAAAAATGTGTTCTATAAGTGAAAAGAAATTCAAGGTTAAGGTGTGGAATCTAATAGCCCTTAGAAAGTTTGTTTTTTAATTTCTAGATGTTCATGTGACAAATTCGTAGACTCTAGATTCTAAATTCTAAAATCTGAAGCTCTGAGAAAGAAATTGTAAAATTAGATTTTAATGATTTATATCCTTTTTTTGAATTTGATATTTTCAAATAGGTACTTACTGGATTTTAGATTTTTAAATTTGCATGTTCGTAATGTATCGTATTGATATTGATATCCAAAATTACATTCTTAGATTATTCACTATAGAAAATCGAAAATAGATGTAAATTTTTCAAAAATCAGAAATTGACATCTAATCCGTTTCGCACTGTAGTTAGTTATAAACGCTAACCTTTAGTTGTTTTTGTGCTTTGTGGTCGTTTCCAAGAGCTAGTTCGAACCGAAAGCGCACTTCTTGAAGGTGTCGGCCCGTCTAAAACGTGTCGATTTTCAGTGTCTTACTGAACACGAGGCGAGAACGTCCAGTTTTATTGTCCGACCTCGAATCGGTATTGCACGATCAGGCAGCATAACAAGAGCGATATGGTCGTAATCTGATTAGCGGTGATAAATTACCCGGGCCGCTGTTAATAGATATCTTTGCAGACTCACGACGTCGAAACCGCCCACATTCACTATTAAACGCCCCAAGACACCATACTCCTTCGCGACTTATCTCAATATCTTCAAAAATGCGCTCAATTTATTTTAGGATAACATTGTTTAAAGTTCAGAGGTGATGCAACGTAGATATTCGAGACTTACTCGGCAGTTTCAGTACCATGCATTTGCTTGTTAAGTAATTACATCCCACTTCTGATAGGCCGACGGCCAAACCAAGAATCAATTTCGACGATCAAGAGCTTTCATTTCATCAAGAAAGTTGTGTTTTTGAAAGAGCCGGAGGGGATGTACGAGTTATAAATCAATAAATTCATACGTTGTATGATCGAGGAGTTGGAACATTGTGTAAACTAGCTCTAAGTATTATCCGAGAGGGCGAACAAAAGGTAATAATGGTGGCGAGCTTTTTGCTGTGCAGATTTCGAAGGCGGCTAGGGCTGAATCCTGCAGATGAACGACTAAAGATTACATTATATTCCCGATTTATCTATTATTTCCAGCACCAGTGCATTCTCAGCCCGAGGTATTGTTAGTCTTTCTCACCCGCCTATTGTTTCACCGTAAATCATATTTTAATTTACTGATATATACACCTGTTCCCTTCGTTTCGCAGCATTCAATTGAGAGACGCATCCATTGTTCGATTCTGTTCCTTTTCCTTATTGTCAACAGATAGACTATAATGTTTGAATTTCATAATCCACTTATTTTTTCAAGAAAAACATTGATACTGTCAATGCTTTAGTCACGTTTCTATTTTTTCATTTTTGCAATTTTACGAATTATCTATTTGCTAATCAAATATTGCTTACTAAAGTTCATAAAAGACCGATTCATCGATAAATACACATCGTTTTTCCACAATTCTTAAAACTTTGTCTAATAAAATACAGTCAAGGTTTTATTTTCCATTCTCTATTAATAGTTTTATTCACATCTTTCCTACTCGTAATGAAAAAGGATCAAGAATAAGAGAATTTAATTTACACAGGAGTTCACTCCTACTGAAGAAACTTAATTCCCAAGCCAGCGCGGTCTGTTTTATTATTCATAATTTTGATTTAATTGTTCATAATTTACACATATTTTAATGTTTATATTCATAAAATTTAGTGTTACTAACACTAGACTACCAGTCAAATGTTAATTCGATAACAATCTTAGATTAGGTATAAGATCGCACAAAAACTAGCAAGGTAAGTTTCATCAGTTTAAACCTATCAGATAACGCGATTTATACAAGGTTGTTATTAAGGAAATAATCAGTTGGCTTGCTCATCTTAGTTTTAATTATTGTCTTTATATCACATATCTAATCAAAATATCGCACGAACGCTGGCATACACTTTTACGTCTTTTAAATTGAAGGCGGATTAAGACATGGAATTATTTGTGCGTTGACAATATGATCTTTGAAAAATTCTTAAAACTAAGTCAATTTACAACAGCTATTAAGGTAGTGCTACTGCTTTTTATTATCATTTATGTTTTTACGAGTACTTTTACATGTACTTGAAAAAGCACTTTTAGTTGCGTCAGCTTTATTTTATTGCTTAACATGGTTATGCTTAGCAGATTTTAAACTTCGATTTATGTGACAATTTGTTTTTACTAAATAGATGCGTTGCTTTATGTGGAAACATCTGGAAATTGTGGTTTATTCTTCTTTTTCTGTTACATTTTTTACGAAGACTTTCTCAAAAGTAAGTTTAAACTACGAAATTTCTGCAACAACATAACCACCAAATATTTGGAACGGGGCTTGCATTTTACACATATAATAAAATAAATTATTTTATAACATCTGAGACAAGATGAATACAAAAGTTTTATTACTTAGCTTTTCTATGATAGTAAAATATAATAGTAAAATTAGAAAATCATACCGAATGAACAAAGCAACGAAAAAGATTTTAAAAATTATAGGCAATTTTAGTATAAAAAAGATTTTCTTTTTAGTACTTCTTAGTTTTTGAGATGAAAAAGTAAATATGAGCCTAGCCTAAGTTTTTGATAATTCTCCTAAAAAAAACGTTTTATTTGCCAACCTGGAAAATTTCATTGTTCTGACATATAAATTGAAATTCATAGATATTCTTATAAATATTAAAAACTTAAAACGTATCTAAATTAGAAATTCTATAAACTCTATTCGGACTCCGAAAAATTATAATAATTAAGTATTTACTGAATTTATGACTTTATAACTCTTACGAAATTAGCTCCTTATGTGAAGTCTATAAATTGAAAATTTTGCTTCAATAGCTAATTTTTTGGAATCTCCACATTTTCAAATTTTTAAGGAATATTTTTGCAACTTTTTTTACTGATGATGTAGAATGTTTACAAACTAGGTACCTACAAAATATTTTTATGTATACATTATGAGATTATTTGCCTCTTACTCTTTCTAAATTTTCACTGACCTGCATAATTTTTTTTGAAGATTTTGAAATTTCTTAGAATATTCTGAACAATTTTATGTAAACACATTTGAAAGAGATATACAAGTAATTTAGAATTTTGATTTGATGATAATTTTAGAAACTTCATACATTTTTAATATTTCTACGATTTTTAGAAAATCAAAATTGCTTATTTTGAAAATTATAAACAAACATTACCTAAGTCCTAAGTCTTCTCATCCACAAGAATAAACAATAATAAACATGCATCAATTTAAATCGGTACGTTTTTAGTGATATTCTAATTAACAGACGTTGAAAGCAAAGATTTTCAATTTTAACTATTTTCAAACTTAAAAAAATATATTATTAGGAATTTTTTAGATCCAACAAATTACAAATCTTTATTAGATCTCTAAACATCTTTGGAAAATTGTAGCATTTCAAATTAATTTTAGAAACTTGAAAAACCTAAAATCAAAAAACAAATACACGTTTTTTTGAAAACTCAAGAATTCTTTATATCCACATTTTTTTTAATTTAGATTAATTTTTGCTTTGTTCCGATATTTTTGATTTTTTGTACTAATTGATACCAAATACTCCTAGTAGTTAAAACTAAAATAGAAAATAAAATTCTAGTGCCCAAAAAAATTGTTTTTCAGATCATCAGCATCTTATAATTTTATGATCGTGTAAGAACTTATACATTGACATTTTTGGAAAGTCTAAACATGTAACCTTGATTGTTGAAAATCTACATTTCTACATTTAAAAACACTCCATCAGTATCTTAAAGAATTTCGTATACCAACGTACAAGTAAATTTTTTATCAATCTGAAAATTATCGTTTTCTGAATTTTTAAAATTTCTGGGGGATTTTTAAAATTCGAAGACAATTTTAGGACAGAGAATTAGTGAAATTTTTAAAAATATCAAAATTTTGAAAACACTAAAATAGGTGTGATGTAATAACACCAAACTGTTCTAAATGCTAAAACTGCGGAATCCTTTTTGTCACCTTACACTACGACGTGGTAATAATGTCAGTTTTTACTTGTACCGTTTCCAAAAATGGTTTAAAGACAGTATCAATAAATTTCTTAAACAAAAATCATCATACGTTTGTACGAAAAATAACATTAACGAACTACTTGCAAAGGTCAACATTCGAAGATAACGCTTGTTGTCTATTAATCATATATCTAAACTATTTTTTTCTATATTTTTATGATGTTTATCTAGATAACAGTTTTTTTGGAAACATTGATTACGTATCAAAAATTTATCATTATTTTTCTTATACATAAGAACATGTTTTATCCTTGGATAAATACGATCTGTACTTAGTTACTGTCTTAAATTTTACGTTTGTGAGTATAAGTAATGGTTATGTTAATGTAAGTAACACTAGAAAGGCAACACAATCAAACTTTTACTTCCACAATTTAGATTTATAGTGTCGACTTTGTCTCTATATGTATCCATAAGTAATCACAATCTATATGACACAATAAATTTGTAGCAATGAAAGTGAGTTTACGACCCATCTCGTAAATAAAACCTGGATGACATTTTTATCAACCTTGTCTTATATTCCCGCATTCTAGAACAACATTACTCCCTTTTAACTTGACCTCTTCAAAAAGTTACCATTCATGTAATTCGTTCATCTTGACTAAATCTTCAAGTGATAAACCCTCAGGCATCATAAACGAAATGAAGAGCCGACCTGTCATCCGATGACGAGTGAGCCTCTCTTTGGGAGTTTCCTCGTGTATCTTCCGGCTCGATCAAACGTCGTCGAAGTCTTTCAATGTTCGACACTTTTGTCTCTAATAAAGTCGGTCACGTGTGATCGAATGAGTGACATATCTCGCGTCGCCAGCCATTCTGCATTCGGCAGCGGGGGTTGTGACAGTCGGGGTGACATTTCCCTGTGCGCACGTTGACTGCTTATCTATAGGACGCAAGGCGACCACGGGACCGGGCTATCACACTTTGGCAGGCGGTGGTGGCCTAGCCCTAGTCGGTCACCACTCGTGTGGAAAAATGATAGTGACTGCCGATTCGCACCGACGACGGGCTCTAACCATCGTTTAATATTCTCATTCTGAATAAAAATAACAGCACTGATAACGGGGAAATGATCGCTTTTTGGGGGGCTTTTATTCACCTGGGGTGATTAACAAGAAAGGTGGAAACTTATGCTTGTTTTGTTTAGAGAAAATTCAGGAACAATTCTTTTATCTTGACATTTTTTGTGCTAATTCATTCCTGGTTTTATTTATAACACATTTATTTTTTTGCACCGTCATCGAAATTAGGCCGAAAATAGACTTTACATCTAAGTAGAGCAAATCGTAAATATTTGGTAATTTTGCAATTAATCACAATAAAAATATTTCGACATTTTATGTCGAAGCTAGTTTTATTTATTATTCAAATAATTTTAAAATTTTAATCTAGGATTCACATTTGCAAAACTCGGTGAAAGTATTTTTTGAAAAATCCAACAGGACTTTAACGTGGTAATTTAGTTACTGCTAAATAACGAGCGTTCAAAAAAAAGTGATCCAGTTACTTATAATATTTTGTAACGTCTTAGGGCTCATGTTGAAATGACGCCTTAATATAACTAATTGTGTTCCTAATTTTACGATATTTAGACTCAAAAGACAAATTAAACGCTTTCTTAAATGAAAATTGTTTATTCAAAACTACATGAGATGCTGAAATCTTTTTTCATTTCTAATAAAGTTAATAAATACAGTCGTCACTAAAACCATTTTTTTTTAATTTGTAAAGACTTAATTTTGAACTTTATCATATCTAACAGTTTTCCGCATTTTCCAGAATGTTCAAATTTTGATGTTGGCTCACCTCATTTCAATTCTAAATGCGTCAAAAATATGTTTTGATAAACAAAGATTTTTTTTGTTGTAGTTTGTTAGCAAGTTGCCTTATTACGACGGCGTTATGAATTAGGCTTGATAGATATCGGTTGAATTTTATGGCCACTGAGAAACTTTATTGTTTTTTTATGTCTTATACGAATTAGATGGAATCAAAGGAATCAAACTCAAGTAGTCCAAATGTTTTGTCGTCGAATTTGGTATCTCCACTTATTGATTTCGTCAAGATTTTTATCAAACATCGTAAATATCGTTCGAGTATTTTTAGAATAAATTTAGAACAAACACTTCAAAGGACTGTCTTTCTTTGAGCCCAAGCTTCATCAAAGTAAACAATAAAATTTATTGCGAACGATATCATAGATTAGCTCACAAAAAATATTTTTTAGAGTTTACTTTCCAGTCAGCAATGAGACAAACTATGATAAAGGAAGAATTTTTAATATCAATCGGTTTCCTTTGATATTTGAAACGCATCTTTCGTTAACTTTAAAAAGCTTTCGTCATACTTAATTTACTTATATTTAAAGCGTCAATCTAAGAATTCCAAATAACACCTTGAACGTATCTTTGGATCTTAATATACAATAAACAATTTTTCCGTTAAAACGCGCGAACCAGCACACTTTCTTATCTCAAAGATATTTTAAATTTGACTGGAATTTAATGTTATTTATTCTCTACATGCATTTTTGACATTTTACACAGCAATTTTACATTTCTGTGAGACTGTTGAGTTTTGAATTTATTTAGGTAGATGAGCGATAAACGGGATTTTCAAATTTTTCTGTGGGTATCGTTCATGAACTTGGAGTTATCTTGTGACATCAATTAATATATTTGCTTTTGTAATACATAATAAATTGTGTCCACAGATATTTTATCTGACAAACACAAGTCATTTGTTAGGAATTTACACCAAAAATGAAACCACAGAACCGAAGATTGTACTAATTTGCGGTAATCAATTTATTGTTGATCTGTTATTTTGTTCTCAGCGATATTAGTGATTTTAATGGTCAATGAAACAAGAAGCGTTAAATGACTCGCTTTCGCTAAATCAACATAATTGATTGCTTTGAGTACAAATAGCCTTGTGATTTCAATTTCTTATCATGTAAAGACACGATCAATAAATTCAATAATAAATCACTAATCAAACATCGAACGGTTATTGCATCAAAGATACTGTCTTACGGTGACATGTTTATACAGAAGGCGTTCGCATAGTTGATGGGATCGTTGCATTAAGAGCTCTGATTTTCTTGTCATCTTTGATAAATTATTTTATTTGCTTCCTCAATTAAGTATGATTCATTTTTCCGATTGAAATCTTCATCCACGCAATTTTGCATTTACTGTAATTACAGCAATTGAACGTCTGGTATCAACTGTTCGTAAACTGATCCAAACAATCTCAGGACATTCTTGAGTTCCAATCAATAATTACGGCGCTATCGGCCTTTCTATCTGTACATGTGATGTTCAAGACATGAAGTGCGAGAAGCAGCGAAGAGTAAACTAGTTCCTGAGTATAATTAATTGCATCAAAGGTAGAACCACACCTTGTTTAACGTAACCCGGCATTAGTATGTCAAACAACTTAATCCACTGAAGCACGCCACACCGATTGCGCCTTTCTTGCTCACTTAACAGCGTTTATTAACCAGAAAACTAATTATTTCTGAACGTATGAACACGATTGCCGACAGGTGCATACTCATAAAGCCTGACTGAAATTCAAAGAGCTTCCTTAAAAGATTTCCTTACAAGTACCCACTTTGATTGTGACTGCGGATGTCGATTTCGAGGATCGTCTTCCTATATTATATGCATGAAAAAGTTTAACTTTGAGCACGTGCTAATCGTGGGTGGGCGAAAGCTGCGACGAACTACTTCAAAGAGGCTTTGTTGTTGACATGAAGTGAAAACTTGACGACGGTCTTCTAATGACAAGGACGGAAGTTGTACAGTAATGTTCATCATAATTTTTTGTACAGGAAAAACCCCTAGATCCCGAGAATGTTTGATAAACCTCCGACTTCGATTTCTCCAAACTCATTTTGAGTATTCCACTCACCTTCCTAGAATTTTTCCCCACATCGGTTTGTTTTTCAGATAAATCAGTTCGCGCATCGTTTTGATGATGTGTGTTAAAAGAGGATCTGACGGAATGATCTCGATGGGCGGAAACAAGCCCATAGTATGCCATCAGCTCGTGGGTTTTTGTTTGTTTTTGGTGGCGTGGCGAGCTTCGATACTGATCTAATTCTATCCGCTTTCGTCCGTTACGAATGCATCGCGCACTCGCCATCGCCGAGGAATTCTTCAAGCCAACTCTCGCCTTTCAGATTTTAACAGTTTTTGTTTCGGAAAGCTCACCACTTAAATATCTGAAGAACTGCTACGAGATTTTTATCTTTATTCAACTAACGACGCTGCGGTGGGTTGTTTAAATTCCCGCTATCATCGTAACTTTCTCATATTCATGAAAGGTTGTTAAATTTTTAAATGTTGCGACTTGAAGACATGTTTAAGTGAGAAGGATTATGACAGGAGTGTGAATGGGTAGATAAAAATTGTGATTGAAGGATAGTTTAAATTTCATCGTTCTTTTTTTTCCCTTGCTGATTCTGATCCGTCACTTGATGAAAATTTCTTACTTTGAACTACAAATAAAGATGTGCTTAGATTTAAGTACCCATGAATATTTACTTACGAACGATTTATTTCGAAATGTTTCATAAAGATTATAGGGAAAATATAAATATTTATACGTTTTTTCTACAAATTGAATTTCAAATAGGGAAATGTTATAAAGCATCTTTTGATTTTTTATCTGGTATGTCAATACCTGATATATCTGTACTCAATACATTAAGGTCGTGATAACATTTTTTTTATCAATAACCGTTTTATTAGGTTCCTTTTTTTTACATTTTCGTCCATAATCTATTCAAACTTATACTTACCCAATAATAATAATAGATTGTAACAACATATAATTCGATAAAATCAGCGTCTAAGCAAGCTCTATTGGCAGCTTTGCGTATTCTTTAAAATGTCTGTCTCGACAGTTTCAGGTTACCATTAATTAATATTCAAAGCTGCCATTATTAACATAATCTTTATGACAGTTCCTAAATGTCAAACTTGTCAGGGCTAACACATTTTAAATGTCAAAGTCTGCTTGGACGTCCTTTATATTCGATCATTTCTAGATTTGAAAATTATTTTTTTCTATTTTGCGTCGTTACTAGAGCCAGTAAAGCACCCGTTTGGGTTCGTTACTGAGAATTTGGATGCTTTACTACGGCTGGTGTATTTTAGTTTTGTCGCGTTGGCGGCATGGTCGTAAAACGTCAACGTCAAATGTCAAAATGTAAATGTGGCAAAGTGTTTAATAACTTAACCTCAATTGTTATGAAATAAATAATATTAAATCATTGTACCCAACCTTGATAAAATTCCCTAAATTTCAAAATTTTATTTCTTTTATATAAATAGAAATTACTATAAGTGGTGCAAAATAGAAAAAATAGTATGAAACACGCGTTCAGAAGGCTCTTCCAGTACTTGTTTGTACGCTACGCGGCTCGTATCGGAATTACAAACGCGTGCTGGAATCAATGCTTTTTCAAACTTGTATTTTAATATACTATTTAGAATCTTTGAAATTACTAAATCGAAAATCTTCTAGTTTTTCCAAAATTTTAATAATGTTTGAATTTTTAAAATTTTTAGAACTTTTGGAATGAACCGAATCTTCTTAGAAAGTTATTTAATGTTAAAATTTTTGCAAAAATTGAGACTTTCTATATCTAACAATTTTAAGAATTTCAAAAATTTATTATGTTCAACAAAATGCAAATTCGTTGCAATAGGGTTATGGAAGAATTTTTGAAAAAAAATTCAAATGAAAAAAGTTTTGAGAGTGAACATTTTTAAGATTTCTGGAAATGTTTGCACTTTTTACGTTCTCAGATTTGTGAAGTATGTAAATGAAGATCAAGAATAGAAAGAATTTTCACATTGTCTTGAAATACTAAGAATTAGAAATCAAAAGTCAAAAAACTCTTCAATAATAATGTAGAGATTAACATTTTTAACATTAATCTAAATTATGATTAATTATAATTTGAGCGTTGTACATATTTCTGTTCTTAAAATTTTTATTTTAGATTTTTAACAGTTGTGGTACTCCCGTTAGCGAAACCAATAATCATTAATTTTCTTGATATATTCAAAAATTGGTTTTTGAGAAATTTAAAACGGTTTCATTTTACCATTACATTTTTTTTTTAATAAAAAAGTTTTAGCTTGTCAAAATACAAACTTATAAATTTTAGGCTTCTGCGATTTGTAAAAAAAAGTTGAAATAAAATTAAACCTCAAGGAATTATGAACTGATTACTGCTGTCAAATGTGAAAAATTGAATATCTTTGAATACTTGAACGGTACCTTATCTACTAATCTTATTTTCAAAATCTACCAATGTTTAGAAACTAAATTTACCAAAAATTTTATGGGGTATAGAGATTATAAACTGAATTGGATTTTTTAATTTCTGAAATCTGTAAACTTTACTTTTTGTTTTTTTAATATTCCTGTTACGTACTTTTTTTAAGATTTGTGTTCAAATTACATAAAACCGTGAGTTTTGACCAAATCCACAGCTCCTACATGTTTGAAAATTGCAAATAGAGCAATTTTTAAAAGCTTATAGTTTCTAACACTCCAATTGGTGTTTTATTGGTGCCTTTGTAAACAGTGTCGCCAAATTTATATATTGCGATAAATTTCAGCTCACTTATGCAAAATTTTACGTTATCAAGTCTTTTGTTTAAACTCAGATTAGCTGAGATTTTGCGTTTGATATTTCGGGTGTTGCTAGATTGCAAAAAATGCGGTTTATCGGGTTATTTCACGATTCCAAATCTTTGAAACTACTACAAATATTGAAAACAGTAAACAACACCAACTTCCTAGGAATTTAGGTTTTCCAAAACAAGTATTGATAATCCTAATTTCACAGAAATTGTAAATTTTAATAAAAAAGAAAATTTTTAAAGTTGTGGATTAGATATGTTCATTTTTAACTTAAATAAATTTGTAAATAAAATTAAACGTTTCAAAATTCTGAATAGATACCGAATTTAAACTTTATAGGTTAAAACATCAGATTCTTTTGTTCTATTAAGATAATAGTTATTTTAAAAACACTTCGCAATTTATGATATAGTAAAATCATTATATCTTAACAACTTATTTTTTAAGGTTCAAAAGCTATCTACTATGTTGGCACCAATAACGAAATATAGCACTCCATTTTAATAATTACTTTCTAAAACATTGCGTATTTAAATTTTTTATAGGGATTGTTCGTAAATTGTGTTAAAACCCCATCGTTTCACCGGTGGTCAAATCCCTGTTATAAATTTGTTCTTAAAAGAGTCATTTTCAATTTGTTGGGACATTAAGGCAATAATATTTAAGCCAAGAACGGGCTTCGAGGTACAAGCCACCTACATGGTAAGATAACATCAATGGAACTGGTTCGACCAAATTATGAACCCGTAAACACTAAAATAAACAAGGCCGGCCGAAACCTGGCTTGATGACGGTGATTTAGGCCGATAGATACCGTCGTTTTCCCAAAACGTGATATTAAAAAGGTATAAGAAGGCAGCATACAACCGTGTTAATTTGACCATGATGGACGAGCTAGTGAGTGTGAGAATTCAACCAGTGTTTTTGTTTGCTGCGCCCTCTGCACACGATAAAGAAATATGTGATCTTTATCAGACTGTCTGGTCTTCCATTAACACTCAAGACGCCGTGGATCTAAAATAATCGCATTAGAAGTATTGCTGAGCACATTTTATTTGTCTTCCAAATGATGCTATTGTTCTTGAGTTATTTCGTATTGATTGCTATCGGTTGGTTTATGGGTGGGATGGGGGATATTGCGTGACTGTATCTCGATCCACGAATTTTTCCTAAAAATCTGATTTTTACTTCCGTTGACATTGATAGTTTTCGCGATGACGCTTCTTGTACTATTGAAGCAAGTTCTTTAAATGGTTGGCCTACTGAACCCATTCCATATATCAGTTGAAGGTTTTGGAGAGTTCCACTAATAAAAAAAATTACTCATTTGCAGCAATGATTCGCAAAATTGATATATTGATTGATTTAATTGAAAATTAGTGTTGTGTGTTTAAGGTAGATGAGAGGTGATAAAAGTGTGAATTTGGTACAGACCATCTGTTGCGATTTAGGGTAGGAATTTAGGCTAATAGATGCTGATAAAGTCTTGTTGATAGGCAAAATTTGCCACTTGGTTGATGTAGCTACTGCAGCTTGAATTAATCCGGTTAAAAAAGCGCACTTAAATTAGGCAGATAACTATTAGAACTTGGTTTTTCCACTAACAAATTGGTGTCATTTTTTGTTTTCATAGAGATTGTATTGTTGTTCTTTGTAATAATATTTTTTTATTTATTTCAGGTAAGGCATTCCAAAGAACCTCACCATATTTTTTCAAAAATGGTAAGATAGCAGACAATCCCAATCACCATTCCATATCGTGTACATTTTTTTGAACCTGTAAGCCCTCTAGAACAGATGCTCTACATTTTTAGTTGAAATTTAAACAATCTGGTCTCGGTAAATCTTAACTTTCTAGAAGTGTTACTCAACGTCACGTGTTTTAAAGACATCCTTCTCAGAAAACTTGCTATAAACTTTAACTGATAGTGATAATCATGACATAAAAATATCTTTCTTTTTATTTTTTACAGAAATAACTAGCGCGTTGCGTTATCTATGAGTTTTAAGAAGTTATTACTCTGATAATAATCCCTAATTAATAATATAAGTTGCTATATCATCACAGACGTAAATACAGAGAAACGATAATCGATCTTTCCAGTTTTGGTTGGATTACTATCTTTCTAAAACCTGATAGAGTGATAGATAGTTCAAATATTAGCTTTTTATTTCCCTCAAGGTTGGACATGTGAAAGGACAAAAAGGACCACACTTAACTCCTCTAAAAAGACCATTAGAGTTTTACTCCTATCAGCATGTCACTCAAGAAACTTACTCAAACTCAGCCAAAAACAAATTTACTTTTATTATTTATTTACTCCACGCAGGCACTTAATGATAATATTTTATCTTATCTGATGGAATTTTTTGTAATCTTAAACATCAAAGAACTAAGATGTTCATTGTCACACACATCTAACATCGTGATTTTTATCACCGTTCTTTCACTAAAATTAATAAGGTTTCAAATAGGTTTTTTAATCGGCTTTTTCATGTGTAGTATCAGGATGATGTTTGCTTTTATGGGACAGTTGTCGGTCGTTCCCAAGGTTGTTGTTATCAAGGAATAACATTCCTATCAGCTTATCAGCGACCAACCCTATTTACACCCCTGCTTCATATGAGGCCGCATTCACGGAACACAGAGATTAAAAACTCGATAATGTAAAAATATACACGGTTGGAACGGGAAAATTTTAAATACAGCGGTATAATTATTCTCGTTCCTGGGAAATTACAAGACGGGATTATTATGGAAGGACGGAAATAATTTGATGGAAGACGTGTAATTTTCTGCGAAAAAATTGTAGAAAACTTGATTTGTTCTCCAGCAATACTGTTTAGGAGTTTTACGCTTACTAGAACACAGTCGGCTCCAAATGTGCTTCATCAAAATTTGTGAATTTAAGAACTGACAATTTTATAACTAAGTAATTGTCAACTTTTAGGACGATATACGTAAAACGGTACTCCTAAAATTGTAAATTTTATTATTCTTGAGAAAGTGTTTCAGTCCGAAATTCCAGCTTTTAATTTCTTACCAACCGTCTAAAATTAACTGACAATACGGCCGATATGAACTTCAATCAACTTTCAATCAAAAAGAAAGAAATTGACACTCCAAGTTTGATCTACTAATCAAATACTACTACATTGTTGTTTAAAATTTGTTTTTTTACATGTTTTGTTACTTGGTAGATAATTCAAAATATTGCAAGAATTGTTTGTAGTGTAGATCTAAATTGTGATTTTGTTAATTAGGTAGATAAATTAGGTAATAAAAATATAAAAAAAAATAATCATCAGCATTTTGAAAAGATTTCCATCAGAAATAGCCACGATAAAAATGGAATAGCAGTATCTAAATTTCCTACGCTAGAAAAGAATCTAAGCTAAGCAAATCCATGATATTCGTAATGTGATTGCAGATGAAAACGTTAGACAAGGTAAAAAGGATTCGCCTGAGATAAGACTCTATACTTTTCCATGAAAATTTCGGCTTGTTAGATATGTTTGTGACTTCTCTCTCATCTTAAACTAATATCTCTTATCGCTTTATCGTTATTTCGATAAGGAAGTTATATAAAGGTGAGGTATCGGTTGAAGCATTTAGTAGTAAAGTTATTTTCAAACGCGTTTCTGCTATGAGTAGACTTTATTTGAAACCCATCTTGAATGCGTCGTACAGGCTTCAGCCTCGCAACTGTGCTAAATTAAAAGCGGACCATGTTGGATACGTGCACCCCATGGCAGGCAGGATATGCTCCTACCAAACTCTTGATGAACCGCTACTTGCGATCAGGCTCATACAAGATTGCTAGAATCAAAAATGGTGGTAAGTGAAAATTCTGAAAAGTAAACAACGTCATATGCGTGCTCCGACTTTATGCAAACATTTTAATCTTCCCTCATTATTTGTATATTGACTTTATAAATTGCGTTTCTGTTTCCTTGCGGTTTTATCGGATTTATCTGTTTGTTTTGGTGTTAGATTGTCGATGAAATCGGCGTCCACGTGATTGTCGTTACTGCTTTTTCTCCCGCTCAAATACAAATGAAGTCCTTTTTACCGCTAGCTCGACAAGGATAAATTGCAGTTAACAAATTTATATCCACCGAAAGGAGCGCGCGACAAAAAACCCCGCTTATATGAGTACGTAATAATCGTCGCGACGGAATATCTCTGTCTTTTTCTGCAGCGCGTCAGGACGCCGGGCTTCGGCGTCGAGGCGTGTGAGGTGCGGTAATAACACCCTGCAGACAATGATAAGCGTAATCAGATAGACCGGGGTATATATATCATATCACAATGGCATAGCAAAAATGATTACGAGAGACGTTCCTTCCTATATCACGCCAACTCGGTCGGTAATGTGAATCACGCTCTGCCGGTTCTTATACTCGCTTCTTTACCGACTGATTTATACATTCTGCCGCAAATACCTCATAACTCTATAAATCTTGACGGTTCGTGTTTCGTATCTGTAGCAATTTATCGACATTAGTGCATTTGTCATTACCGAAAAGATGCTTTTAAGAAAATTTTTACTAAGCAGGAAACAAATTTCCCTGGATTATTAACGCCAAAATTTATTATCCGATTTTGATTGTCAATAAGAGACAACAAATCTTTAAAACAATCAGATGAGAAAATTATGGTCGTAATCTTTATTTTTAAGAGTTTAATTGCGATTGGGTATCAGTTATATTTCACAAGGTTCTTTGATAATTATCAAAAAAATTATCTCTGTTTTTATTTTTATCTGCGAGTACTTTTCTACTACAAATAAGTGAAATATACAAACCTTGAAAAAAAATAGTTTTTTAGCAAATTTTGACACCACTTCAATCTAAATAGTGTGAGGTAATTAGTTTCCAGTTACTAGCCATTTTTGTTACTATTTTTGAGAGTTGAAATGCGGAAAACTTCTACAGGACGGCGACGTTTATTTTCAGTTATTTTTAGTTAGTGACAATTGGTACAAGACGTCAAAATTAATTCAAAAGAAGGCAAAAACCACCACACCAGTACATTGATAATTTAAACTAATCTTTAGGTTTGCACTACTTTATTGGCAAACTATATTATAACATTCTTGGTTTTGTTATCTTATCTTAAGGTTACTGTTTTTTACACTTACCATCCGCGTGTTTTAATTAGCATACTTCAAACACCTTAAATTATTTTTGAACCAAGAATCTTTAAGCGCGACTAAATAAACTAAAATTATTACAACAAAAAACTGCGACAATTTCCAAAAAATTCCCAATTTCCACCAATTTGCGTCCACCAACCTACAACACGAGAGCAAATAAATTCCCCCGATTCGAAGTAGGAAATATGATTGAATACACTTTACAATTCAGCGCTCAGTTGGAAATTCGAGGGAAGCAAAGTAATCGATGTTTATACACATTCGGATGTGTGAATCGGAAGAGTATATCTGAAGTTTTTGAACGTTCGACCGGAGCCGAGTCTGGAAGCCACTAATGGCAGATCATTAGGGGCCCAGGTAATCTGCAGCACTTTTTTCTAAGCGCCAGATAAAAATAATAAATCATTGTGGCCTCCATGCGCGGTCTCTTCATGTAATTCTGATTACTGTGCTGCCGATAGATAACGTTTTAACTCTGCAACCTGCCCAACGTGTGTTCTCTTCGTAATATACGGCGTGTTCCCATACATACCAAATTACCACCGCGGCTGTATTTACTCTCGTCTTATCTGATGTGGAAAAATTTAGCGAGATGGATCCTGAATTAAGGAGGCTTTTGGGGCTAAATGATTATGTTGGAGGTAAATACAAACTAAAGGTTTTGGTCTCGAACGTTTGATTTAGGAATGATGTATTAGTAGAAAAATGGATAGTAATACTCGTTTCTCGTTTTTTGCATAACTAGCTTAAGAGGACATTCTTTATTATCACATTTGAAAAATCAGTATTTAAACTATCATTTTTAATTTCACAGCTTGTTGCAGTAATAAAAATAATAGTTATTTACCTAACAAGTTCGGAAACTTAATTTTCCCGCATGAGCACTTTGTTTGCAGCACGACTGTAAGGAGTGCTGCATTTAGTGCGAATGCGGGAAAATTCTTTCCGAAAGAGTTAGGTACAATATTTTTTGTAACGAATATCGAAATAAAAAAAATTAAGTAACTTAGTTTTTTTTAATGGTGGGTTGGTAACATGATCTGTCTATTGTAGCTACCTCCTAGATTTTTAAAATGTAAATCAGCTGTCATTTTTTTTAAATTATTAACAAAAATTGTTAAAATAAGTGAGAGCGAAGAATGTGTGTGTACCCCTTTCGAAGTACAACAATGTGCCAAAGAGGCCGTTTCGCGTCTGCTGCCCGAGAAAAGTCGCGAACGGTATGAATGCACTTATCAAAAATTGATTGACTGATGTCCTCAAAAAGTCGCAATACCAACCGTATAATGCAAATATTTCTAGCCGCCAGCGGAAACTAAAAAACACCGCGGTGCGGGAAAACCGTTTTTCCGTGCATCGGGATTAAGCGGAAAAATTCTGTTTCCGTACGATGAGTACAAAAATTTAATTACATTGCTATGGCTCCTAAATTTTTCTTTCATCTTTGAGAGTCTCAGGTTACAGATTCTAAGTTTTTAAATGCTGGTACACACTTCAAATTCTAGATCCTTTTATATTCTGATCTTGAATTCTCAGTATTTTCATTTTTGGAAATCTGCATTTCTAAATTTCCAGATCTTACGTTATTTTGAAGTTTTAATTAAGTTATATTTTAGAATGCAGATTCTCTGAGTTCTGGTTTTTAAAATTCCCAAATCTTAGTTTTTAAAACTCTAGAATCATTCTAGATTTTCAGGTCCGAGCCTTCCATACATATAAACATATCTGATTTTCTTAATTTTTACATTCTTAAATTTTTCATATTCCCAAATTCTTATTCTTGATAGTGCCGCAAATCATTATACATTTGTTACTTTCTACAACTTTTATTTTTCAAATTCTGGATTCTTATTTTATATGACTCGATACATTTTCAGTTTCAAAAACAGTTACTTCAATTAATAAATTTTTGGATTGTAGAATCTCAAATTCTTAGAATTTGGATTTTCATATTTGAGATTCTTAAATATTAGAACATATTTTCAACTGTTGATTCTCAAAAATGAAAGTGGTATTCTAAGTTTTCAGGTTTAGATTTCTCACCAAGTCATAAGTATTCTCAAATTCAAGGTTTATTTCAACAAAGAGATTAGATGAAATTTTCCTTAAAGGAAAATTTGTAAAAGGAAATTGAAATCTGTAGTTTTTCAGGATGTCTTTGAAGCCTTAATTTTTCATTTATGTCAACATCAGAGTATTGAATTAATCCACATATGTAAATTTAGTCTTTTCTTTCTTCTTCAGCACCAGACGAATTTCCATCCACGTGGCTAATATTGTTTCACGTGTTACTAACTGAAAGTAAAACCATTTATTTCTCTATCTCTAGTAAGAGATATTTTTATCTAAGATATTATCGATGTTTATATAAATAATAATAATCCTCGGTGACTTGAAATAACGATTCATCGATCTTGAAATATAAGGAACTGGAAAGCATGGGAAGGTGTCGTGATCAATTTATCCTTAGAAGATCTTTCTGAATAAGTTTTAAACATGGACATTTTTGAACTTTGATGAACTGTGCTTTCAAAAATTAATAAACTCAAAGACTTGAAATGTTCTGACCGCCGTTTACAATAACCAATAATTCATTTTTTACTCTATTCGTTTTTTAAGCAGGTAGAAAACGACGCAAAGTGAGATTATCGATAGTTTTATCGCCCATGTATTCCACACCTGGTTAAAGTGGTTTGTAAAATGATTTGTGCGTTAGACGTCGTAAAATTTTCTCATAAACAAGATTTAGTTTGAGCTTTAATCTTATGTCAACGGTTCAAATGTATGCTTTAGCTATCTTGCAATAAAGCGATGTTGGACGCGATACGCCTATCAAACACCAATATTTAACGACATCGTTGTAAAGTCAAATAAATAATTGATTCAAAAAAAAAGTCATAAGTAAATTTCTCCTTGACATACAGTTTGTATGTTAAAGTTGTAAAAAGATAAGTCGCCTGCTTGGGTGGTTTTCGTACTTGAATGATCCCATGCTTGATAAGAATTGCGTATATACCCACATACAATGTATTGTACCCAAGTAAAGATGGAATGAGAAGCAACACCGGATCTCAACAACAATCGCAATATGCATATCTTAACAGCGTGGTTTATCTTAAGATCGGAGTCTTGGTGGAGAATTAACCGCGGCAGTATCTAGATATGAAGACTTATTGACTTTGCGGCACGATTTACCTTTTTGTACCTTCTTGCCGTGTTAATAATCCTCCTCGCCCTTCACGGAAAAAAAGACAAGATAATCCCCGAAAAGTTGAATCATAAATATTCAATACCGCTCATTTTTCCTCGGCTACAAAGGACGCCTGCCAAGTTGTCACTGTCTGGTTGAATCTCGTAGATCGCTCCCTTTCGTGACGGATAAGAAGATGCGGAGGCGGCGAAGGGGTGGCGTAACCGAGTGGCTCATGTAAATACATTGACTTATCGCCTGTCAGATTTATAAAAGTTCCACGAGTTGAGTACATTGTTATCTGTGGATCGCATTAGCGGAGTCTGGTGCTTGTGGTATCTCTTCTGGACGAAGAGGGAGATATAAAGCTCTGTCGCGGTCTGCTCTAACAGAGATATCGAAAGCTTTGATGGAACTCGCAGGCTAATTATTGATCCATAATGAGGAGATTTAACAAAAATCGGACCAGATTTGTTGATGCTTTTTCTATGTGAGTTTTAAAGTTTACAACAGGAAAAATGTTATCTTGGACCGAATGAAAAATTCGAATGGAAACGAGATTTAATGTGTAGAATATAAGGCGAAAAAACGAGTCTGCGATAACAACTGCACCTTAAACTTAATGGTTTATTGATATCTACATAAATCAACTTAATTGATTAATCCTGAGAACGCATTGATAGGCATCAAAGCGCTGATTTAATGACTATAATTATGTAATACCGAGTTAGATTCTACTTTAGATTTTAGTTAAAAATGGAGGGGTTTAACATTTGAAACACGTGCAGACTGGATGGTTTCGAAAGAAATTTGTAATGAAACTACGTAGTTTTACTACAGTGTCTGCATCTGAAGAAGACTGTAAATTACAAGTGTTGTATCTCCTAAACATCTCATAAAATGACAAGACCCTAAAGAATTCGATTTCTCCCGTGTTTTAAGGGTTGTCACTCAACATGAACGAAGTGACCAGTGTTCTTCGAGCAATTCTAGAATATTGTCTAAAATTGAAAATGGTTTTGGATTAAAGCTATAAGCTTTTTATGTTGCTATTGATATTTCGCTGTCAGGTTCGAGTAAGTAAAAGTTTGTTAGACGTTTTCCTGGGAGGTGGAATTTTTATTTTTTAGATGTATACTGAGTGCTCTTCTAATGGTGTTTAAGATAACATAAGAAAAATATGGCAAGGTGTACCAAAACGCTGCCCCCAAGCAGTACATAAGTAACAATTTAAAATCTGATTCCACCTCGCCCTATTTTCTTAAATTACTTTGTTTCAAGATAACAACCGCTGGCAGGCCAATCTTAAGCATCCTTCAGGGAGCCGAAATCTGCGAGTTTTTATCAAAATAACGCAACACTGGTTTTATGTTGTTAGTAGGGTGTGAGTCTAGCTTAACAGTAAATAAAACCTGTGCAAACTTATCGCCTACCGTCTTATTTATTAACATTGTTAAAAAATATCGAAATAACAGCACATAATCATATCGGTCACGCTATCACCCCGTAAAATTATGAAACATAATCGTCTACAAGTCTCCTAATAGAATTCAATAAAGTGAAAAATTTGGCACGACGCCACTGAGGTATTGTCCATGGCAGTCTAATAAACATTTCTGCTCATAACTGATAACGCCCCATTGATGAATATAAATAAGGCGGTGGCGGCAACGTTATCGCAACATTGCATTGGGGGCGGTGGGCGACAGGAGGCGGCGTCCCCGAGCGGACTCGAGCTAAGGATATTTAGATATTCTAATAGTGGCGGCGCTCGCTGATAACATGTATGGTAGTGCTGGCCTGGCGCGATAAGCGCCGCGACGGAGAGGTCTGCTGCTGATAAAGACGCTCTGCGTCGCTGTTCTGTTTCTCCGACGCGATAACGGCAGATATCGGTCGCGCCGCAGAAATAATAAGGCAGCCGGAATAAATGCGGCCTTCCATGCACTCTCTCAACGTCTACCCAACACCCACTAATCCCAAACCATAATAATTGAATTAGCAGATATGGCACCGGCGGATTCGAATAACACTAACCTGAGGGAATTGTCATGCAAAATTATTAAGCTGACCCTTTTCCTGTCTTTTAAAATCAGGGCTACTTTCTAGAGAACTAAAATAGGACTCCAAACGGGAAGAGATAAGACAACGTGGTCTATCAAGAGTTATTGTCTTATTATCTGGGTGAACCAATTTAGAGAGATGGGTAGAATACGTTAACTGATAATCTTGATTTAAACAATGGAAATTTAGAAAAAATTGATTTTTTGATATCATAGATATGTGTGTTTTTATTTTGTAATAAAACGAAATTCTGTGGATTTTATATATTGAATTTTTATCAGTTTATCGTACCTACTTTTAGGATCCTTCAACATTGATATTGATATTAGAAAATCAAATTACGTATTGAATTTTAAAAGAGTTTTGGAGGTATCGAACCGACTTAATATTTAGAATGTGTAGAAAATTGAAAGAGTGTAGACATTAGAAAAACAGTAAAATTTAAAGAAATAATAAGAAACAAATGATGTAAAGAGTTTAGAGAAACTTTAAAAATATTTTTAAATGTACCTCAAACTTGGAATATAAAGAAAATAAAGGCTTTAAAAGTCAAAAAAACTCTAAAGAATTTAGAAAATTAAAAAAATTGATGAATTCTTTGAAAAATCTCAAAAAACTTCACGGCTCAAGAAAATATGAAAATCTAAGTGTCCTAGGTAATTAAATAGAAATCAATGTGAGAATTTACTGATTTTCGAAAATCTATATATCTAGCAATTCCAGAAAACCTATAGAATTTCAACAATCTTTACAATTTTCAAATATTTTTAAAAGAAGCTTTGGAAGATTTATGGAAATACTAACGCAACTAAAATCGAAAATAAATACAATCGAAGCTGTAAAAAAGTAAAAATTTTTGAATTTTGAATTAATTCTACTTATTATAATTAATTTTACAGCGGCAAATTTGGGATTTGGAGTAAACGAAAACATGTTTTAGCGTGTTTTATGTTATTATATTTTCTATGGTCGTACAAATAATAATTATTTTGATGCTATTGTTTCTCAGCCATTAAATGATAAATTCTAAAAATAATCGCATTTATCGTTCACAGTAATATGACAAAAGCGGAATCAACTCATCATTTTGAGATGATCCCGATATGTATCAGATCGTGCCAAAAGTTATCATTATCACGATCGATAGAATGATATGAACGTAGTCCATGGCATGGAAAGGAAAAAGAAACTGAACCAAGCTTTATTGCTCAGTGTTTCCTGGGTGTGCTATCAGTGTTGAAGAAAAATCGCCGTATTCATAATTCATAAAGTATAACATGTGATAGAGGGATCGAGAGGATGTTCAGGCCATCTACTTATTCGTCGAAGAAACATATAGCCAGTACACATAAGAACCGATACGAGGCTTATCACAAGCCGTGTGTATAAACGTGTTTGGAATCACTTAGTTCCGACACATAAAGAACAATACCCAGAATACATCATTAGAGATTCGGGTCGTGTCTAAAGCGAAGCGATCGCTATGCTCGTAACTCGATGCACTTCCCTTCCCAGACCAAGCGACGACTACCGTTTCTTGCATTGAACATTGGCCATTTCCATTACGAGAGATTGATTTAAAAGGCAACTAAAATGAGCTTTCATCACATACAGCCAATGAATCAAAGAAAGAAACGCGAAAGAATTTAGATTGACCATCTTAATTGAAAAGGGAAAAAGTTGAAAATGCTTCGAACATGTGTTCAGCGTCGCAACTTCACCGAATTTCGTGGAATATCAGATAATAAGGGTGTGACCTAAAATGTATCACGGACCACAGACAACAGGTGGTCTTCGTTCCTTCATATTTCTTTTTAGGACGAACCTTGAGAAAATATAACAGCGAGTTTTCAAACCTCGGAAAAAGGAAGAAAAGAAGAGCATTTTTATACTCCCGCCGTTTCCAGCAATTAAAAATATTAGATGGCAAAATCTGACGGTTCAAGGCTGGTACTAAAAGCCTGTTTTGTCATTAAGAACCTCACGATAAAAACGATCCTTATCTTGATTCACACCAATTATATTTTAATCCTTTTATGACGTCTAATTGACATAATTATCACACGGCTCTAATGTATAGCTAAGAACATTTCTGTTATATTCATTTAGGAAAAAATGGAAATTAATGGAATGACAAGGTTATTTTGATCGTGCCATTTGTCACATGAAAATAATGAGCTCTCATCTGCACCATTGTTAAAACAAATGGAATATTGTTCATAGAGATATAAAATCCTAGACTCAAAAAACAAGAAGGGTAAATGAAGTAAAGTAAACTATTTGAAGCTAAAAGAACGACCGAAATTTTAACGTGGATCTGATTGTGAGTATTGTTTTTTTTTTAACTTTTGCATACCTAATTGTCTTAGTCAACATATAAGATTTTGATACAGAAACTACCATGAAACTTAGCAGTGTTGTATAAATGTAATAATATTTGAATGGAGCCATATAGTTGTCGTATCAGGTAAGAAGACAAGGGCCACGTGACAATGGCTGGCCTGTTATCAGAGCGACGTTGGGGGTGTCTCGTCGCTGGAGGTATTCAGCCCAAGACGTTATAACCGAATGCAAGGCATAATACCGAATTATCAACCATGCACATCATGTAATCTATGCAATGCAGCACATGACATAACAACCCTTTCTCCATCGAGACATCCAGACATTAATTTAATAAGGAACTGTGAACAAATTCTGGAATCGTCGAATTTGCGCGAAAGAATTGCCCGTACTGATCGTAGATAAGGAAAAATTGCAACTTTGCTGTATTTCTACAAGTGACTCCATCTTCGTAGCGCAATAATTACGACCTAAATTGGTGCTGATTTGCGATAAATTCATCTAGAAGAGGGCGCATGTCGAATCTACCTTTTCCAGCTTTGGAGAGGTTAACGCGTTCAGCTTTTGATTATGTCATTAAAACCGATGACAGATAGATCACATTTTCGCTCTTATTTTAGCGGCTCCAACCATGACGGTTTATTAAAACGATATCCTCTGCACCCGCCTGACACCCATCGATTAGAATATTTATGATCCAGGTTATTGTTGCCGCCGGTTATTGTTTTGGAGGATATCCTTATCACTACCAGAATGATAATTTGTCCGGTTTTTTTCAATTTTATAGCGGTACACCACGGAGGGTGTCATCTAGATTTATTTTTCCCAAAGCTCGACTTTTCCTGCCAATTTTTTAATGACGTGGAAATATGTAGATGTCGTAAACTGCACGCTACAGTTATGACGTCCGTGGAAAACAGTGAAAACGTCGGGAAATCCTGCATGAATAATTAAGCGCCTGGCGTATAAAACAAGGCAATTCTGTTCTGTTATAGTGGTGTATGGCACACGTTTTATGTGGCGTTTTATGTGTTTTAGAAGAGTCTGGGCGTTTTTATATCTCGAAAACATCAGGTATATTTGTTATTACGCAAACATCTCGTTGCAATCTCGTTCCTAATCTACTGACCTAAATCTCCCCATAATTTATCTTAGTCTTGCATCGCCTTCATAACAGTCCTCGAGATGAACAAGACAAAGAGTTATGTCAGTCGGTCAGCGCTTTATTCAAAAGTTTCAACTCAGCCGGTAAACAAGGGCGCGAGATAAAAGTTGGCATTTTTATCGGAAACAAGCGCACACTTTAACTGTAACTTTTCATATAGGTTACTTATCTCTAACTTTGAGGGAGGAAGAGTCCGGGAGGAGCACACTGTAATCTTATCTACAACGTTGAATATACCACGGGACAGTATTCTCATTGCGTCTTATCTACACATCTCTAACTATTCTGTGGTCTGTCTGAAGACATGCATATCTTACATCGTATTCTCCAGTTGCTGTTCGCTTGCTGTTTCTAGACTTGTAAGAGGCGCGCACCTACACAAGGAACGGCGGCTCCGGTGGCTCCGGCTCCCCACCACTTGACCGTACCGGACTCTCCGGAATATGTTCTAAACATCTTACTACATTTTCTCACCCCCCGGAACTTGCATTCAGGGGAAATAAAACGGACCGTTTTCTTTGACGTCAAAGACTTTAACTGATAGCATAGTTACACAGTTAAATACGACGCTGACGAACACGCATAATCAAAGAAAATTACATATGCATATATTTTCACTACCTTTATATCAAGAGGCCGTTTCACGCAAAGTATTAAATTTTTTAAACAGTTAAATACCATTTCCGGGGCAAAATTTTACTACCAAAAAACTTCAAAGTAAACTATTTAGGATTTGTTTTTGTTCTGATCAAAAATTTGAACTCATAACCAGCAAAAAGAGGAAAAATACCGCATAGACTAGCGATTATTCATGTAATGGAACCTGATTTTTTAAAGTGAACAACTTTTAAAGATTATAAGTAGATTTTTTTAGCGAACTTGTAATTTCTAAAAAATTAAATTTTTTTACTTACAAATTTTTACTTTCTTATAGTATAGTCCGTTATAGTACATTTTGATAAAAAACTTTTTACAACAAAAATAAGTTAGAACTTGAGTCTATTATCGTTTAGATCTATGAACTCAACTCTTTTAAAGCCACCAAAACCAAAGATTTGACGAAATGTTGTCAGCCAATAGAAACAGAGTAAGTTTTGTTAAAATTAGAAAGTCAGTTTAAATAAGAGAGAAGAAACTTTCGGCTCTTACCTTAAAAAATTTGATGAGTCCCTTTAAGGACAAATTTCTTTGAATAAAAAAAAATTACAGGATGATTTTATATTTTAGGCCAAAATTTGTGTTCTCTTACAAATATGCAAGAATATTTTTTATCGAATTATTACTTATTCGATTACCTCCAGCATTCGAAAATCTTGTAAGGACAAATTTTGTATACAAACGATATTTTTAAGACAAAGTTTGTGTTTTATAAGAGATCTGCAAGAAAATTTATTGAATTACCTTATATTCACAAATTTTCTGTTTAAGAAAACATGATACTTTTACCTTGTTCCCAAGGTCTTTCACTTCAACGATAATGACCGATTTAAATACAGGATGTAATAAGATAGCATCAATGCGATAAAAATTCTCGCACCTCCGACGTTTTCACGGAATAAGAAATCTGATAAGGATCCGAAATAACTTATCCGCGGGTAAATTCTATAAATTTTATCTAAAACCAAATAAGATTTTTTGATGTTTCAATAATTCCAAGTTGCGGAAACAAACAGCAGAGGATTACCGTGCGGGCCGCCTTGGTCTCGAGTTTTCTCCGATGCCGTGGTATTAATCGGGGCGTTATCTGCAGCACATAAACACACGTATGTGTATGTGGGGCGATGTTGGTCGTGATACCGTTCCATGTGGGGGTGTAGCTGTTGGGGGTATACGGGCCTGTTCGCCGTCCGATAGCGCCAAAGATACGACCTGGAAGTAGGAAACGAGACAGTAAGATAAGAAAGTAATATGGCGGCTGGTGCAAAGAGATAACGACTGATACGACCTGCACCAGCTCCACCGTGCAACGACGGGGACATGTTTGCTACACTTCACCAAAATCACTTTTTGTATACGTGGGATGTTTAACAATAAAAGTGGGCTCAAAGCATCCAAACAAAGATCAGCAAGGAATTATTTATCCGCAACATCAGAAGAGGAGTAAAAAACTTGGATGGTTTTATGTGCTAATAATATCTGAAGCGAGATAAAACAGTGTTTCTAATTTCGTATCGGCATTGTAACATTTGTTGGCTCATTAGCTCATGACCTAGTAGACACTGTAATCGAATTTTATCTCATTTTCAGCTTGGTCCCGGCGCAATTTTTCGATGGGAGTCCTAAATGTGGCCTGGAACTAGAAAACAATACAAAAGGAATTCGGTGGAAAAACGCACGATAATATTATTATTGCACGCCACAATCACCATAATCAAAAATTGCACATGGTTGCATTCATGTTTTATCTCGATGATGCATTTATCGCGCATTTCCCACCGAAATTGGCTTTTGGTGCCGACGCTATATCTAGCGAGACTTACGTAACATTTTGTAAATATTGTATAACTATCACATATGAATATTTAATACCGACACAGGATGTCAGTCTGTTTGTATGCATCGCGCCGTTGTAAACTCACAATAATACCTTATCGTCCATCAGTTTGGTCATTTTATCGTTTTATCTTGTTGACAGAGAGCTGGTTTTGCAATTTTGTGACCGCACCTACGAACTGATGCGTTTCTATCGATTAAAAAATGTATTCGGAGACGTTCGAAAAAGCGGTAGCCGGTCCTGCAGTCGTTCAATTAAAATAACAGCGATCTGATAGGAACTGATAAAGCATTTCTTGTGTTTTTGCGTGTTGTTTCTATGTATATGAGAATTCCATTTCTGGATCATTCTTTGTTTGATAAACATCAGAACTGGAAATTATTTCAACAATTTTACAATATCTCCTTCCCGTTTTAGTCATCTCGCGTTTAAAAATTCAAATATATCTAAGCTGAGATAAAAACACAAACAAACGAAGGGAATAAAAGAAAAATGCCGCTGTATTATATTTTAAAAGTGTTTTTGATTCGTGGAAAGATTAGTTTGAATATGGGACGAACTCGTTTTGCTTGTGTCACGACGAAGCCGGTATTTTCGCGTATGTCGCAAGATTTCGACACTTTCTTTAATAAAAGGTACCTAACTATATCTATAGAACTAATCATGGCAATTTGTTCTTTATTAAATATCAAATAATAAATAGATAGGAAGGTGCTTGATTATGAACGACCTATTTCTGTGTGGAAAAATTTGCAAAACAGCCGTTGCACACACCAGCGCGTCATTTCTTCTTGTTCAAATTCTTTAGAATTTTTTTAAAACGTTTCATTGTGGCGCCTTTTGAACTGTCTCTAAATGTGTTCTGATTAAAACAGGAAAAAGAAATTGTAGACATCTAAGATATTCGCCAAGTCTTCAAGAATGTTGAGAAATTTGTCTCTATCTTTAGCAAGTTAATGAAATATTGACTAGACTAACAATAAGAAGAACCTCAAAAAGAGTATTTTGGACGAAGTAGATTTACTTAAACGATGCGTGTAACCAGAAAACTTTTTCAACTACGCGATCGGAATCACGGGCAGGAACACCGAAGAATAGACGCTCGTGATAACGCATCTGCATAACAAAGCCAGGGCCGGAATGTAGCAAATGAATTAACTTGTTTTAGGGATTTACCCCAAACGGAACGGCACAAAACAGTCTCGGAAATTTAATGAGACAAATTATATCTTGTTCCACAGTCATCGAATAACTCGATAATTAAATCTAAAGAAAAGAGAGTTTCCACAAAACCGTGCACTTATTATTGACAGAACCTCTCAAGATCTTATCACGTCTAAAACTCGATAAATGCCCGTTTACTAAATGCACATTTTCGTTATCAGATGCGAACAGGTTATCATTACGGCCAGGAACTGTGTCCAATCGATACATCAAAATCGTTACATAAACGCATCGACCGCGGGGAATATAAACAACTATAAATCATACATGCTTTAAGCATTCCACGGCCACGATAAAAAATGAGTTCGTTATCAGTTGACGTTGTGGGTGTCTCGCTTCAGGCGGATTTTTGAACGCCGTTCCGCCATTCTGACATGTTTACTCGGTTATTACACTGAACGAAGTGAATTATACAGCGCGGACTACGGACAACAATTAGGCACCTTCCAAGTGAAAATAAGCTTGTAATTTGGCCATTTGTCTCTCTTGAAGGCTTTCATCAGAGTCATGACTGGAAGCGATCAAAATATGAGCTTGATCTACTTTCATCAAGAGAAAAAAAATGTTGTTTAATAAAAGATCTGTTGAGTAGTAGTGGACTTGGAGATACTTAGCGAACTAATCTTTCTTGTTTCTGTCATTTCTCCGCGTGCCAAATTGATTAAGTTTTGGTCACCTTGTAAACAAGCCATAATTAGGGGAGTGGTAAGCAACGCTAGCGAACCGGTGATGGCCACTCACCCACCCAGTGTGTCTCTTTTTCATCTTGATAGAGCTCCACTGTAATGAGCTCCGTCTGGAAGCTGTCAGTCGCGCTGTTCGAAGTCGCTGGCTTCCTTATCTCTCCCCGATAGTCTCGTGCTATCTGTTCCCAGAGAATCTACTTTAATTAGGCCACCTTAGCCATTGGCAGTCTGCATCAGTTATCGTAGAGGCCGGTGACCATTCCCATCTCTTCAAAGCTATGATCTGTTTTTAACCATCCAATTAATTGCCTGTCGCCCATAAAAGATGATTCCGTTTCTTGTACAAATTGATTAAGACGTCCCGAAGGATTATTCCAAGTGACATGACTGGTTATAGTTGATTTCCCATTGATAGAGCAGCGAGAATAACCAGCTACTGTTTTAATTCGAGTCTAGTGATTGTCGATAAGCAGACGTCGCTCAAATCTGTATTAATAATTTCGGTCGTCCGTTCAATCCATCATAGGTATTCTAGAGCAATTAAAAGCTGCGGTGTCGACCAACTTGCCAAAGTAACATATTGAAGTGGCGAAGTTGGCAGAGAGCGCTGTTGCAGTTCTAATTGTCCTTCCATTTAACATACAATGGTCGGACCACCGCCATATATCGGCATTGATTTTTTAATGTAGCCTGCAGCGGCAAGATTAGCTATCAGCGCTACCATCTTGGTCCAGTCCGCTATTTACAAATAGCTATTGTAGCTATGCTGATCTTAGATCGACTCTCTCTCAGTTTCCCAGACTAGGTAATTGTATGCTCAAAGTAATGGGCGATCGTTGAGTTATGGTGTTGTAGACGATTATACGCGGTGGCCGTATTTATCCCGTTGTATTTATTACCAGGTGGAGCAAATTGCAACAGACTCGAATACAACAATGTGTGAGGAATGCATTTTTAAATGGAATCTCACGCCTCAATGTTTTACCGTCAGGGTTTGTGTTAACAAGCGATTTTTTATTGGGCTGTTAACTAGTCAATAGCTGCTGAATTTTACGATTAAATCTTTTATTTGCTGCGACTACATTCTATTGTTAACGACTTCCGTACAATTCTTTCATAAGAGACAATATTTTAAGACTTTTTGTAAAATTTAATTGTAACTGTTACAGTAAAATAAGATTTTACAAGAAATTAATGTTAACGTTTTTCTTAAATATAAACTACCAAAAAAAAATCTTGATAAATAATAACTGAGACTAAAAAATTGGAAAAAAGATGCAACTACGCTTTAATTTTTGTAAAATTTTGGTTCCGTATTTGCAATCTGGAGTAAAAAATAAAACATTTAAAAGTACATACATCAATAGACCAGAAAAAAAATCTGAATATCACTATTTTTTATAATTGGTTATTGAAATTTAGGACCTTCAGACTTAATTTTTTATCTCATTGTCAGTTTTGAAAATCATTTGTGACTGACATTTCAGATATTTTATAATTCTTAAATTTTTAGCAATCTAACAAAGTACACATTCTTAGAGTTCTTAAAAGTGATAGTGGAAATTTCGTGAAAATATTATTATCTCAAAGGTTTCTAAGTATTATGCTTCTAAAGAAGAATGCTAAATATCACAAGTTAAAAATATCCTACTTTTCAAATACATTTTTTACTTTATTTGAACTATTTTTTACATGGGAATTTCTGAAATTGTGAATATTCTGAATCAATGAAAGTACTTTAAAAAGCTTCAATTTGTTGTGAAAACTTTGAGACTATTTTTTTTAAATTTTTTTGTGAAATTCGCAATTTTGTTTAAAAAATTGATTGTAGCTTCTGTGAATTGTAATGATTTTTACCTTTATGTATATTATAAAATTTAACAAAAAATTAATTTCAAAGACGTAAAATCTGTATACAACCCTGAAAGAATCCAAAGATTTTAAATATTCTATGAATCTTAGAAGTTTTGAACTCTTTTTTTATATTAAAGACCAAAATGACTGAAAACCTTCAAAATTCTGAATATTTTCTACAAATTCTAGATGCTTAAAAAATTAAGTGCCTTTACATTTAACGTTTTCAAGCTTCTCAAAGTTTTCAAAAACTTTAATTTTCTAGATATAGAATAAAATAAATAAAAAATCCTAATAAGCAACTGAAAATTTGAAAATTGTTAGTGTTTTAAACTTAAAATTCTAACGGCTTCAAAAATAAAAGTTAGAGACACCTGTTGACCACTGGTATGAAACATTACTGTCAACAAGCTTGGATTATGATTCTACAAACGTAAAATTGTCAAATAATTGTCATTCATTATTTTATATGTTTTGACGCTTTGCTTTGTAAAAACATTTATGACGCATGATAGTAAAAAAGTGGCATCAGTTATGTCCTCAGCTAATTTATACTCATGGTGTGCGGTTGTCGCAAATGCCACTAAACGGTAGACATCGTTTAAAGTACCGAGGGATAGCCATGATTGCGCTTTATTCTAGGAACATCCAATCGGGTCCGCATTGGCAATACCTACGCATTCCCAATCGATCGTCAGGTGCGATAACAGAGACACGACATAAAATAGACGTGTTAGTTGGTACACAACATAAATAATTCATAAAAGTCAGAAACATACCAAAATTAAACGAAACTGAACTGTCGTCGCCCCTGACCGTAACAAAAATGTCAAAGAAGACGAATCGAGTGGTGATATCTTAAAATCGCAGATGTTATTCGCGGCCATCCAGCCTGCAACTTTGTTAGATTTATTAAGTCGGCTACCTCGAGATAACAGTTGTGAGAACAAATTCTATCGGGAGACCACTGCCATCCAATCAAAAATGCAAATTGTCATTTCAGGTGTTGGCGGTGTAATAACTTGTAGGTAATTAAAATTTAGAAACTCTCTATGTCAAAATAAATTGTCCGTGGAAATTTATGAGGTGCTTGTGGACACCACTATGCTTCCTTTATTTAATTCCAATGTTGTACGACGCTGACAATTTACGATTGCTGATTGATAAGGAGAGCGCACTCAGCAGGTGTGGACAGCCTTGTTAGCAACTCCTTCGGCCTCTCACCGCGACACTCTTGTGTCCCCGACTTACACTTGATTCACTAAAGGAGATGTGTAATCACACTGACACCTCGTGACACTACGCTATAATTACAATTATGTTAATTGGCGGACAGACCTCATGGTAACGATGACGAGATAACATGTGTGCTCAACAATGAACCTGGATAATTCTTCAGATTTCTATCAGATGTGTTGTGTCGTGTACTTAACACTATTTTGCAACAACTAGAAAGAAGAGAAACGAGCCATGTCCATGTTCACTCGCTCAGAAGAAACTTAAGCAAAGACAACCATTCCAGAACATTTTTTTCGATTTTTTAATATTCTAACATGTAGTGATGTGCAGATATGAATGGTTGTACTACTATCCGTAGTCTCTTTTGCATTTTGATTATTTCAGTATGTCCAGAAATTAACCAGTTGCCTGCAGGATAAACCATTTTAAATCTCGTGATGTTAATCCGAGAGTGGTCCTGGGGCGATGGGCGTTGAACGGTAGCCACTATTAGTGGGCCGTGTCGCAGCCGCACTATTATTAACGTCACTAAAGCTTAACCTTCCCCAGAACACGTGTAGTCCACAGCTCCCGGTCATTCAAACCAAAAAAAAAAAAAAGAGAATTCGTTAGGTACTCTCCTTGATTAATGGAATCTCATTCAATCAATGATGGCGCAAACGAACATCCAGACGACTAAAAATAAAAAAATAAACGTTACCACTAATCATTTGAATGCTTTTATGGTCCCTTATCGAATTTTTTCTCTATTATCTCATGGACTGACTGCTACTCTTTTACTGTGGCGCCGGCTGCTATTGAAACCATCACACCAAGACTGTTAAGGAACACTCTCGATCACTATCGGTAATCTCGCGAGTTATACAAGTGGATATAAAATTAAACGAGGTCAATACATTTGCAATATGACGATACTGCTTTGTCTGCTGCCAATTAAGTCCACCGAAACGTTTCAAAGGCGTTGCTCAAAATGGTAAAGGCGCAATCAGCGGCGATTGGTCTGAGCAGAAGAGAAGATAAGAAGAAATCATTTTGTGAATACCGATAGCTTCGGCGAAATGGAAATCCCAAATAGGAAGCGGTGGAAAAAGACAAGATTCAATTAGGGACTAATGAACCAAACACGACCCAAAAATCTACTTTTATTAAAGTGTCAAAGAATAAATCGTGAATTAATTATTATATAATAGTGACGGTAACATGGTAATAGCGGACCTAAATTAGACCTCTGCGGAACACCAAAAAAACTAAATTATAGTGTTTTAAAGTTTGCTGGTTGTTCGACTTGGTATTTATATGCTATGACGTGAAGGCGTCATGTCTCCTGATTTGGAGTCTGGCAATGTTGACAGTGGACTCCAGCCGTAATAGGGACTAAAGCTTTCGCCGTGATGAAGTAATTAAACAGATATATTCCACATAGTGTGGGCCAGAGGGCCGGTAGCTGCCCTTTGGAAATAATCTTGAAGGGGCGGTGCTCTGATGGAATAGAGGAGTACGTTGTCCGGACAAATGAAAAACGACGTCCATTAGCCGAGATATGAAGTATGAATGCATTTCCAGTGAGGATTAATTCAACAAAAAACGTTATCATTATCGGGACCTCGGCTGCGGGGTCCATTATGTAAGGAGAGAAGTCCGCTCTGTGGGGGCGGCGGCGGCGGGCCAGGTGATTAGTAGCTCAACCGGAGAGAGAGAGTGATTGAGTCCCGTCGAGATACGTGCGACGGAATAAACCATACCCGGCGGTGTTATCTGCTCTGGCAGCGTCGCTCCGGCCTTTTAATCATCCCTTAACACATTTCTCACCTTATCTCCCTAAACCTTTAAAAAAGTTTCGCTGGTGAGCTCGATAGCGCATAAAATGTCTGCAGATGACAGAGGTGTGCCCGCCGATTTAATGCGGATAGAATTCACAGATCAATTTTAGATTTGAAACGATTTATAACTTCCTCTTATACAGCGGCGGCACTCGATACCATCTATCGATCACGCTACATTAGCATAAGACATTGATTTATAATTATACCGACGGTAAGACTCTCCGCGCCGCCGCCGCCACCGCCGCTCAACCCGGACTTTTTCATGAATTGGAGGAAACATCCACTTACCCCCACAAATCATAGCGATTTACCGCTCCCGAATACACGGCTGACTGCTCGCTTCGCGCGCTTTTACTTACAATAACGGTTTTCGCGCGCATTATTCACGTACTGAGAATTGTAATACTTTAACATTGTAACTTTGTTTAGTTATGGTAATTATTACTGAGATTATAATAACACACTCATAATCTTCAGTCAAACAAAATTTTTACCAAGGTCATATAGAAAGAATAAGTGAGACAACTTTGAACTAAAACCACCATCTTTACTTTAATCTTTGGTACGAAATCAAGAAAAGTTATGACCTCTGGAAAACATTGTTCCCTTAACGTTTTACCCCTATCTAACGAAAATCGCCGCGACGGACGTTACATTATGAAGTGTTATCGTAATTCCCCCAGCAGCCATCAATCTAAATTACTTTATTTTCGCAAACTGGCCAACCTCATGAAAATGTAATAAGCAGCAAGTAAATGATTGTGTTGTGGAATGAATCTATTGACTTAATTAGAGCGGTAGCAGTGTGTCGTACAGTGTCGTGCGTCACGATCTCGTACATTTGCATATCGCTGGGGCGTCGCGTGGCCCACCGCGAGACGCCAGTACCATGTGTATACCTACAACTTCCAACTTCCTCCAAATAACACACGAAACTCACTTTCAATAAAAATTTACATTGAAATTTCTGTCGTCCATTAGTGTTTTAAGGTCGGTCTACATTTCCAGCGATTGGTAAAGTCGTCACGAGTCCAACTGGAGACTTGAACGGGCGATAAGTACACGATCACATCCGTTCGATAATCGCTTGTAATGGCTGCTGCAAATGTTATTCGTACACGCACAGCTTCCTTGCAGGAATGCCTGGTGCGATCTTGGAATTGCAGGTTACTGCATCTTGGATCGGTAAAGCGTGGGATAGCTTACATAGCCGCTCCACACGGAAGCGAGGCGAAAGGAAAAATCAATTGGAATTAAATAAGCGATCTTCGCGGATTTTCAAATGAGCAACGAGAAGGTTTTATTATTCAAAGTTAAAGAGATAAAGAAGAACGAATAAAATGAAAGGTGCGGTTAAGTATTTCTAGGATGAGCAGTGCAAAGAACATGAAGAAGATCCAAAAAAAAACATCAAGCTTTAGGCCAATCGTTGAATTACAATTTGATTATCATTTAAGACTGAAAACTCTATTATTTACCAACTTTATAAGTCTATAACAACCTTGCACCTATTGCAACGTTAACTTTATTTTATCACTATCGTCTTGTAATACGTTTTTCGCAATAAAGGAAGCGTTTACTAGAATTGCCTCCACTTTACTTATCTTAATCTCGTTCATGGATATTTGCGTACTTTTATTGAAAATGTCACTATCTAATGTAAAGTACTTGGACAGTACCTACTAATCTCTAATCAATAATGAACAAGGAAAAAATTATCCGGAAATATGTTAATTTCGTATTTAGTTACAAGCAGAACTACTAATAATAAAATTCGCTATAATCTGTGATTATTATTATTAGTATACTTCTTCATTAGAGTCGTTTTACAAATTAGCATGAGATGATATATATGTGAACGAATGCTAAGGTCACAGCAGTGGCAGATATAAAATAAAAGTCGTTACCAGTTGGACGATAACCACATACAACTTTTTAATCGCACATTTATGGCCCATTAGTATCGTATTCAATACAAATTGAGGAGCCGTATTTTATCCCTTTTATCAACGGTTTTATGCTATCTTTTCTCTAATTATCATTGCGCCTCTCCTTGTTTGTTCCAAGGGGGTTATTTTAAAAATAAATTCCTAGACTTACATTAGTAGAGGAGATAAGCGATAGTTGCTGGCGATAACTTGATTATTTTAAGACCAGTATCCTACCACTTTGAGCAGTAATGTTTATTGGCTCGTGGTACACTATGATCCATTAATCTGCAATACGTTTTTACAGACAAGTTCACCTCCACCAAGAATTTTCTCTGGTATTTCATATCCATATTTGCATGTGACTTGGCGTTTCCAGAGATGAACTGTAGTTCCATAAGAGGAACTGCAATTTGTTTTGAAGAGTCGTCATAAATTGTTTTTACAATAAGTGAGCTCGTTATAGAGGTGAAGATTGTCGTTACGATTACTAACGAATTTCTATAGGATATATTAATTAGTTTCGATCTGTAGTTATTAGGTAGTGTCGTGTCAGTTATTGGCTAATGTAAACAACAAGACACTTAACAAGTTGTAAAACGGTACTAACGAGAAACAGACCACATTACGGCGACATTCTTGATTGACACCGGTTAATGCAGTTTGTTGCGTACGGCGGCTCTGTACATATTGGTTCAAGCCGGGGGCCATGTAATTAATAACAGTTTTCGATGTTATCGACAGTTCACACACATACGCACTAGTCTCACACATATACACATTCGAACGAGGCAACCCTGCCTATACCTATACAGATCCCAATCTCTTCGGCTACACATTCCGAACTCTAATTAAAGATTGTTATCGTTCGCGAGAATTCCCATCCAGAGTCTTATTAATTCCTAATATCTTTTAATCTCGAACGCTATCAGCATTTTTGCTTGGTGTTATTGCTATTGTTTCCAAATTGACAACAATGGAAACTTCTGGGAGGTGAAACGAGATTCAATCAAAGCACTTTTTGGAATGGGCGTCGTTAACACTTGGTGGCGAAGTGATGTATGTATGCTTGTGTACCTACAGGTCTTGCGTGGGCAGTTCTGACGGACTGCTTCATTAGAAGAGGGCTGCGACATGCGCGACCCGTGTACTGCTCGCTCTTATCACTGATGCATTTGTACCAACCTGTTCTCCCGTTCCCATCTATCGGAGACCAGCAATAACTTAAACCGGCCGAGCAGTATTTTATTACTTATCACCTCCAAGTATCAAGTACCCGCTCCCGATGCTATCTTTTCTCATGTTTCCTGGTAAAGCGACGACATTCATCCGTTAACATTTGCATTTTGTTTCAGGGGAGGAAGAATGGGTGAACAACACCGATGAAAACAGTACTGCCACTACTAATTCTGAAAAACCTTCCGCTACACCTCCGGTCAAAAGCAAAACTCCGGACAAATCAGACGAGGATGATCCAAAAACCACGATCAAAACCGAGGCTGACTCGTCGCCACCTCGAATCAGACTTAAGGCGAATTTGGCTACCGACCCAGCACTTCATTCGCAGCACGTCACCATTCCTAGTTTAAAAACCGAAATAGAAACAAGCCAGTCACCTAGCGAATATCTAGCAGCCTTACCCTCAGCCATACAGACCGCTCTTGCTTCCAGAGGTTTCTTCATACCGAATCTTTCTGAACCCAGACCGGTGGAAACTCCAGAGGTTGCGCGCCAACCAAGTGTTCCCCTTTTCGTTTGTCCACCTTGCGGAATAAGGTTCTCATCATTGAGTACTTTGGAGGCGCACCAAACGTATTATTGTTCACATCGAGCGAACAAGCCAGCAGATGATGATGCCAAATCCATCAGTGGTGTTGAAGCAAGCGGTAGTCAATCAGATCAAGATCCATCGGAACCTTCCACTAAAAACATACGCACCGGGAAACAATATACCTGCACTCATTGCACTTACAGTGCGGATAAAAAAGTCAGTTTGAACCGACACATGAGGATGCATACTGTGTCTCCTAGTCCCGTCAACGTTGCCACTACAACAATGCCTAACGGCGATGCTTCTAATGATAGTCAAGATCGCTACTGCGCCGAATGCGATATCCGGTTTAGTTCGCAAAAAACCTACAGAGCTCATAAAATGCATTACTGTAACTCTCGACACGTTATGAAGTCTGGTGCAAATGTCGCTTCAAAAACCACTTCTAGTTGCACATCGGGGTCATCTCCAACTTCCCCGGTAGACACTACTTGTCGAACACCTCCTTCTCCTGGCACTCAGATTCCTCCTCAGCAACCTTTCCTGGCGTTACCAACCAATCCGATTATCATAGTGCCATATTCATTGTTCCGCAGCGCTAGTGTTCTTCCTGGTCTTCTTCCATCAGCAGCCGGTCTGCCTAATCCCGACACTCCTTGTTTTCTGCTTCCTAACGGTACCTTGCAACCGATGACGCAAGCTCTCAATAACCCTCCACAACAACCCACAGAAGTGTTAAAAGCGATCAACAAACCCAAGGAAAACACTAATAACAAAGAAGTATCATCTGCACCTCTGGATCTCAGCATAAGAAAGTCACCGGAACTGAAGAACTTGGTTATTGATTTAGGCGACGATCAAGAAAAAGAGAATATGAAGCATAGATCTCCAACACCGGAGAAGATAGAATGCGTGCCATCTATCCACGGATCACCTCCTTCAACACCTCTTTCGCACACCGGCGCTTCTCCCGTCTTAAGCGTATCTCCAAAACGCAAACACGAAGAAACTTCCAGAAGCAACAGCCCACGACTGTCCAGATCAACGCCGAAGTCTAATTCAACAAATGAACGTTCGAGAACTAGTCCAGAAACCAACCCACCAATATTCGACATTCCGCCAGGACTCCATCCCCTGTTAATGAGAGCTGGGTCTCTATCTCTCTTCCCACCAGAAGTCCAAATGAGGTTAGCCGAGCTTCCGACTTTACCTCCCGTGGCACCCCAAGTCTTAGTAAAACAAGGAGTTTCCAAATGCAAAGAGTGCAACATAGTTTTTTGTAAACACGAAAACTATGTCATCCATAAGAAACATTACTGCTCAGCGCGGAGTCAAGAAGACGATGGATCAAAAACATCGGGTAGTCCTCCAGTAAGTCCCAGGAGTGCTGGTACCACCAGTCCCGCAGGACAGTACCAACAACTGATTTGTTTAGCTTGTGGAATCAAATTCACATCTCTGGATAATCTAAATGCACATCAAGCGTATTATTGTTTAAAACGCGGAGAATTAGAGATGCGAAGATGTGGAAAATGCAGAGGTGTCGCTGAACCTGGGCATCAGTGCGTACCAGCAGGTGCTCTTTCGGGATGGAAATGTCCTTGCTGCGATGTAGTCAGTCCTACGGCTAGTGCTGCTCAACGACACATGGAATCACATACAGGAGTTAAAGCTTATCGATGCACGATATGCAGATATAAAGGGAACACGTTGAGAGGGATGAGGACGCATATTCGAATGCATTTTGACAAGAGATCTCCAGATTTGCAGGTATGTACTTGTATCAACTATAATTATCCATCACCAAAGATTTCTAAAGGTTGCAAATACAGATATACCACGCGACTGTGATATTTATTATTGATTTATTTTTCCAGGAGGAGAAGTACATCACTTACATCCTTGAAGATGACAGTGCGAACGTGATGGAAGTGAACGTGTCTCCGACAACGAGTGCCCCCGGCGTGAACGACGATCGGGCGACATCTCCGAGTTCGGAAGGCCGTACCGAAACATTACACCACTGTACCCAGTGCATGTACAGTTCCCCCTACAAAGCGAACGTTCTCAGACATGCCAAAATTGCCCACAGCCCTCGAGAAAACGAAGAAGTCACCGTAAACGGTTCCTCCGACAAAGCCAGTACTCGTTCTATGCCCTCATTGGACGACGAAGATATCATCATCAAAAAAGAAGCTATCGAACCTGAAGTAATCATAGCTTCTATAGAAGATTCGCCGAAAGAGAAGGTCGCGGAAGAAATAGCGAAAAAAAAAGAACAAGAAGACGAGATTCTACAAGAAGCATCCAAAGCCGGACCGAAGTACTGTAAATCTTGTGATATATCGTTTAACTATTATTCGACGTTCATTGCGCATAAGAAATTCTACTGTTCGAGTCATGCTGGGGAAATCACCGCAGCTTCCGCAAATAACAATAACAATTCTACGAGAGCAGCAGAAACTTCGGTGTTGTAAGAAGTATAGAGACAGAAACAAGTGATTCTTAAGTGTTGAAATCTGGGCCAGTCCTCTGTATACGCGTACTTGTTATCATATATCTTGTAGATTTTCGCAAAGCGACACATAATCGCAATACGTTAATATTATAACTATAAATGTAAAAATTTATAAGTTTTTAAGCTTTGTTTTGTATAAAGTAAAGATTTATGGATATTTTTATAGGTTTAAGTTGTATCATATGAAATAACATAATGTTATGCCAAAGCTGTAGTGTATGATTTTCCTTTTATCGGATTTTGTAGGAACATACATAAGCGTAAGCCTCTTTTATTCATATCGTTTAAGGGACTATGTCTGAGTTGCAATGGAAATAGCTAATGTACAAGTGAATTCATGTTATATAATTATATAGTTGTTTGGTGTTGAAAACACCCACCCGAAGGTTATATAAATATGCAGTGATTACCCTTCTTGGAGACAATAAATTATTTATTTGTACAACTCTTTTTTATTATTAAAGAAACTTCTTTACCACATTGTATCAAGACCAATTTAGTAATGTTGAAGGTAAGTAAGACAAAAAAAAAAAAAAAAAAAAACCCGGCGCATCCACCACTGTTACACTATCAAATTTATACTTTTGTGTCCTAAATATCAATTTTAGTTGAAAAGTTTTAGATATTTTTTAAAAAGTTCGGAAAAGTAGAAAAAAACAATTTTGTTTACTTTTCAAACGATAGTCCACAGATGTTGTGGAGTACTTCTTGCGTAACGGTCTATAAATACCTTACACAAAGCGAGCTAAAAATAGAAAGTGGTCTATTACAATAATAATCCCCCACTGTAAATGTTTAAGAGTCATATCTAAAGGTGAAAGATAAAAGATTAGAATATTTATTAAGATTTACCCACCTACCTACTTCCACGTGACTGATTTTATGATACAAAAGAAACAAAGAATGTTATTCTCTTCTTATCTCTCTAATGCTATCCACAATTACTTGCGTAATTGAGCTTAATAAATTGTAGTGCGTGAAATAACACTACAATCGATGAAAAAGATTATTTTCAAATAACGCAAGAAGTAATTTAGATTCTTTTTTAAATATTTATGCAAAATACATAAAAATCTATACAGGTAATTTGCATCTTTCATGCAAGGTGCGTTTGAGGTCAGAGGGCTTAAACAAGTAGCAAAACAAACGCTAGGTAATTGAAAAATGCACGAGAATACACGGAACTGATCTCAGGTATCAGCTCTGAATAAAATGAGGAAGTTGCGGCAAATTTATTTCTGTAATACCGTAATCATGACTGAAATATAAAATGCAAGTGGTAATACGAGTTACTTCATCTCTTGAATTTTAAGAAAGATCAACATTTTTAAATAGAAAATAACTTTGAGAGAGTCTACTTAAAATATCATGTAGACATGCTTACATGGTTTCTTGGCAGAAAAAAGGGCTTAAAATTTTTGTATTTCTATTATAACAAAAATTCATGTTTACCAACCAAAAATATTAGGAGCAAAGTCATTTTTATGTCAAAAATATTTACAAAAAAATTAAGTGCTTAATAAAAATGTTAGGTAAATTTGGAAGCAAAAATGAGAAGCTTTCCTCTATTTCAGTTATGCTAAAAATATTTAAAATCAAATTTATGCATCAAAGAATAAGTAGTCCGACCACAAAGAGATTTTTGAAAATCTTTTTTTGACGTGTAAATAGGAAATACATCCAATTTTTTAATCTTGACCGATATTGTTTTCCTGTTAAATGAAAATATTAAGTACCATACTTAACTACAGAAATTACCGTCTTTGCATGTAGTCACGATTTAATAAACTCCGATAAGCGAGCACTTTAGTACAATTTCAAGGAAAATATAGTTACAATTGCAATATGTACTAGAAACATGTAAAAAATAGAAAATATGCAAAATAATAGCTATATATAAAATAAAATTATAGTGTTGAAAGCTCCTAAAATCACAAGTTTATAAAAATGGAAATTTATTTTTTATGGAAATCTGTGAGCTATAAATAGTGATAAACTTAGTTCTAGCAACATTTTGAAAACTTTGTAGATAGAAAGTTTTTAATTGATGCTGTTTTCTACAGAATAGCCGCAGATATTGCTTCTTTGTTAAAATCCAATAAAAAATAAATATAAGTGATTAATCTCAAAACATTGAATGCTAACCGAAATCACTGAACTAAATAAAAAACTTTCTCGTTTAACATTTATGCCTAATCAGAACCTATGTATTGTCATTTCCGATAACAACAAACAAACAAATTTCATCAATAAATTGAAAAATAGTGTCCAACCGAACTTGTTTTGTATCTTTGTATGTGTGGGTTTAGTTCTATTTGCTTTATCGTGTCGTTGCAAAATATTAGCTATATCGCGCGCTATCGCCGGCCGCTCGTGCATTTTTACCGAGATACGGGAATCATTTGCATAAGGCTATAATAAATAAACGAAGTTATCTGGGTGCATGGAATATATGCATGGTCGGTTCAGATTACCTAGATTCGATAAGTGCAGCCACATATCGCCCCGCTGCCCACGGCCATTTTTAAAACGGCACTTCCAACAACTACGAGGTGTATTCGCAAAATCTCATGTATGTAGGTTTTTTGTACAGTTATGGAATCCTCAAGTAAGAAGATGATTTAAGTGTTGGGTGGACATGATAGATGGAGAATATTCAATGGACAAATATTTGCGAATAAACGGAGTTAAGACTGGAGCTAGAAATAGGCACGCGTTTTCTAATCATATCCACAATAGAAATAAATAAAGAATTAATTAAGTCAAAAGTATCATTCTATTTAAAACTAAATTACGAAATGTATACCATTAGTCGTCAAACTTTATTTATTTCAATTAAATACAAGAAAAGTAAAAAAATAGTTATGACAGATATCTGTGAAATATTATAAATATTTATTATTAGAACTTATGCCCTTTAGGTAGTGATTCATTGCTTTATTTTTGTTAAAACTTGGAAACGTTATCGGGCAATCAATTGTCTTCAAATCTCAAATCCTGAAACATTTCATTTATTTCACAGAATACTAGCGTAAAATCAATTGTTCCTAAATTTGAATGAGTACTGAATACAAAATTATCAAACATGCTATAATCGACTTTTCTGATCGAACAAATACCCAATCATTAAAATTTTCAACATCTTTAAGTAAGTAAGAAAAATACCATTTTATGCATTCATCGTGAAAAAAAAAATGTTTTCGCTTTATTTTGTAGTTACCTATTAACAATACCAGCAGCGAATGCTTATTTTAAAAAAAAGTACGGAATTGTGTTTATTTTTAACGAAGCGGATTTAAAAGAATGTATTTTTTGCACAATGGTATTATATCTTGTTATCCATGGGCGTGTGTAGGATTTTAGACTGAGGGGGGCAAATATAAAAATTCCATCTTTGCGAAGGTTACTGTTTTTGACTGACTAATTATGATGACTTATGGACTTGGATATTATTTGTGCCAAATTACATAAATTATAGAACAGAAGAGACAAATTTTAGAAACATTGATTCTTACAACAACAAAAATTTCCATCGTTTCTTATAATAACATGTCATTATGTTAGTTATAATGCTAAAGCAATGAAATTTTGACAGAAAATACTATTTCACATTTACTTATTATTTGTATCAAATTACAAAATGATAAAACAGAAAAGAAAAATTTTTGAAATTGACATTTTTAGGATTTTCCAAAAATTTTCAAAAATGATTATTAAATCTTGTAATACTTGTAATTTTCACGCTTTAATAATGAATATTTTAAAAGTTACTACTTTTGACTTGTTTATTAAATGTGCCAAATTACAAAAATTTAGAGCAGAACAAAGAAATCTGAAAATTTTTCATTAGCAAGGATTTTTTTTACTGGTACAGTAATACCCCGGACTTACGCGATAGGTGGGACCACCGTGTAAGTCGAATTCGCGTAAGTCGGGGTTCAACTTTGCATATAAATACGTATAAAGTTAGTGTAATCGGGACCAGAGTCTTAAGAAAACAATAATTTAGAAGAAACATGTTTAATAAAATGTTGGATAATGAGGACAATCTCCGAATTCGCGTAAAACGGGGTAGCGTAAGTCGGGGTATTACTGTACTTATAAATTAACACACAATTATTAGACTCTTCAAAGATTTCTATTATAAATTATTTTGATTTTACTCTGCTATCCATATAGAGGGGGCAAAATCTTTCCTACGTACTTACTCGTAAGCTTCAAAAGTAATCTCTACGCTTGGGAGAGCGAAAGTGCTTCGGTCTGCCCCCATGCGCTACGCCCAAGAAAAATTTAAAGTGAAATATAAACGACATAATATGTTCAGTTCACAGTACAATTTTCGCTATTTTGAAATTGTGGCGTCCTGGGTACCATGCTTCTAACGTCAACAGGTTTCCCAATTATTACTTTGCCGTCTTATTTCACAAAAAATATTTCAATTTATAAGTAAGAGATATTTTTTTAAATGCACTAATATTCAAAACGTACCTTTAGAAGTCACAATGTTTGTGTTTTTGAACTTTAAAAAAATCTTGGCCTATCTATCACCCCTAGTAGCAATAATAACACGGTACCTTTCATAAAAATATAATGTGTCAAAAACATTTTTTTTAAAAAGTTATTAAGTCTACAAATTAAATTTTTCCTGAGTTATTGAAGCGTTTTGATGGTGATAAATATTATAGTGTGTCTCAAACATTTTCTCTGTAGAGATGTATGAAATGTTGATAAGACCGTCAACTCAACCTCTGGGAAATACATGAAGTCTTTTCCACTCTCTAATGACATGCTTATTCTACACACCGTGAGTGAATCGCCACTATAAATGGGTTTTTCGCTGCAAGTCACTCATTTGGTTGTCTACAAAAGCAGACAGGTGGATTACACAAATTGTGGTAAAACTTGTCAGAGAACAGAAAAAGGGCTCACTCACTCGCCCAAATTTACATGTGCAACTGTGGTGGGTTGAAAAGGGTAGAAATTTTGTTGTGTCAAATTTCTTCTTGTACTGTTTCAGTATATATAATTAGATTTTGCTTTTAAATGATTCGTTTGGGTGTTTTTTTTATGCTTACTACTATTTATACTTACAGACATCTTTTTACATTAAATGACTGTCGTACTAACAGAATACGTCTAAAACGAAACTTTAAAAAAAATACTACTATAAACTTTGGCGCCATTAAATTGAGCAAGCAATTCTGTATCTAGATATTTTTCAAAAAATACGTTATTTCCGTTTTAATAAGAATTTATCGAATAAAAAACGGCGGTGTTAAGTAGACATAAAGTTTACTAACCGAAAACTTTACGTTTCTACGGTTAAGACGTTGGTTAATAACACGGCAGAACTGAACATTGCTGCAACTTTCTGAGATTTGGTGTATTACTGGTTGCGTTTTTGTATTCCAATTGGTCAAAAATGAACAATTTAACAGATATTTTGAAGTTATTCCTTGGTTTTTTAAATAATTTATTAAAATTAATCACTAACAATAAATATGCCTGGCATATCCACCATTTTGAACAAATCTAAAAATTCGAACTATGTTCAATTGAATAAATTTTAAAAACATTTGAATAAAAATATTAAAAATTTTGATTGGAAAATAGAGAAAAACGAACCAAAACGATGAAAATTTGTAAGTACATAAATAATTAATTCATTCTTAATTTTGTCTGGCGCCCAATAGAGCTTTTCTTTCTATTTCTATTTCTCTTCTTTCTATACAGCTATTGATGTTATGAGCCTGCGAAAACAATGAAAAGACCGACATTTGGAGGACGAGTGTGTAAAGTCTACAAATGGGGTCGAGGCAAAAAATCGTCGTTGCATCAGAAATGCATATTTTGAGGGAACACAAAAAAATTAACCCCTTTCAGTTCGGTCTGAAAAGTATATTTTGAGAGATTAGTCTATAAAATTCATTTTTACGGCTGCAAAAGTGTCCATAAATTAAACGATTATAGAATGTTCGCTTAAAAGACTTTATTTTTTTAAAACTGTTACATTTACATTTTTTTGTTGACAAGTAGTTACAAACTAAGAACATTTTTTTTTGAATCGGTATTAACAGAAATAAAATTTTGTAATCCTTCATAAAATATGATAGGAATTAATGTTAAACAATTTTATAAATACATTCAGATTCTTTCAATAGTAAAACTACAAAAATAAATGATTCACTACTATATTTGCACTTTGTGGAGTAAAACCAGCCTTTTCTTAGGTGGATTAAAACTTGACACCTTTTGGATAAAATACTGACGCCAATATAAAAACTAAAAACTAATAGTAATATTCCTCTTCATCTATATCTCCATAATACAAATCACCATTTACACCAGACGTTTCTACACCTTTTTTGTGTCTAGCTTTAAACCTCGCATAACGTTCTCCATATCTCTGTACATCGCTATCATCTATATCTTCTTCAAATCCTGCTGATTCACTATCAACACTATATATGAATCCTTCTTCCCCATCATCACTAGAGAGATCGCTTAAATCACATCTTTTCATTGCTTGAAGCATATCATCTTCATGTATACTCTCCATATCAGATTCATCAGGATAGTCATTTTTCCAGTTACTTTCTGCATTAGAATCTTCACTATCATCATCACTGTCAAGCTCATTTACACCATTATCTCTCATGGAACCATAAATTAGACAGTCATAGTAAGGATACATACTGAAAATAAAGAATCAGTAAAATAATTTTAACAAATTTAACAGTCTTACTTAACATAATCCTCAAAATAAGCATCACCGAGATCATCTGAAGTGGTGTAGTACAAATCATAAACATATTTACCACCATCATCTGAAGTTTTTGGTTCATTCTCATTGCAGTCTGTTTCTAGATCATAAATTGTGTAATCAGATTCAGTTCCTTCTAATGACTTATCTAAACTATCATTCTGAGACCGAAAACAGTTGACTACTTTATAACGACTATTTTTAGAATCTTGTTGCCTTTGTTTCCTTAATTTGGTAACTAAATCGGTGGTATGTTTCTTAAACTGTTCTTCTATCTCCACCTTGGTCGGTTTTTTCAACTGAGTGTAGATATCCTCCTGATATAAAAAAAATAATAATAATTTAAGTAAGGTTAGGTTTCATTTTCTACCTGATTATGAATAGTTCCAGCGAATTTGAGAATTGTAGATAGTTCGCTGTCTCCACCGTCTTCATTTTCGTTGATTTTTCTTTTCTTACAATTTAAAATTAAAGCATCTGAGGGTTGGTCTTCTAGGCGCCTTTTTAAACGAATTACAGCCGCCATTTTTAACAATAATTGGTTTTTACAGATGGTAACACTGTTTGACACTTGACGAATATTGACAATTTCAGGGTTTCCAATAGAGGGAAATAATTTTTTTGGAAATATTTACTTTAAAAGGGTGTTATTTATCTCATAAAAAATAAGTAATACGAGTTTAATGTAGATCTTTGTTCCAATTTCCAATTTTATTAGACAAATGTCAAACGTTTATGGGGTTACTATTTACTATACGATTGGTAATATTGTTATTAGTCATCTGCAAAAATACGTCAATCGTTTGTCATCGCTTGTTTATTGAAATTATAAATTTATTGTGAAATTATTTATTGCACTCAGTGTTAACAGTTTACCATAATTGTTATAAAATGGGAAACGAAATGTCATCGTCAGCCATGGACAGTATCCTTTAAAAGTACTGCAGGTTATAATTGTTACAAGGTTATTCCCAAAATTACCCAAATTCTTTGATCCCAAGCTATTTCCTCCGTCGGATTTTTGTGTAACACCCTTAACTCTCTTAAGAACACCTATTTAATTTAAAGTTCGCAGTAAAAGAACTTCAAAGGAGTTCAAAACGATGCGAGAAAGAAGAAAGACAAGAAAAAGCCAAAACAAAGCAAGCAATACAGAAAGGTAACATGGAAGTCGCTCGAATCCACGCTGAAAACGCAATCAGGCAAAAGAACCAAGCTCTAAACTATCTCAAAATGTCAGCCCGAGTAGATGCTGTGGCTAGTAAGATACAGTCAGCAATTATGACCAGGAAAGTGACCAACAATATGGCAGGTACTGTCCTCTTTATTTTAAAGTGGCACTATGATTTAACTTGTTGAATGCAGGTGTTGTCAAAGCTATGGATGCAGCCATGAAAAGTATGAATCTCGAAAAAATTTCTAATGTCATGGACAAATTTGAGCAACAGTTTGAAGATCTAGGTGTTCAAACAGATGTTCTTGAGAACACAATGTCACAAACTACCACAACTCTTATTCCTCAGAACGAAGTCGACTCACTTTTACATGAAGTTGCTGATGAAGCTGGGTATGACATTGTTTTACTCCCAGAAGGTATTTTTATCATGCATGTTTTAGATTGGAGTTGAACATGGAGCTTCCGTCCGGCGTCGAAGGCAGCACAATAGGAACCCCAAGCGAAGCATCGCACGAACAAGACGAACTCACCCAGCGACTCGCCAGATTGAGACAAGCAGAATAAGTGTAAATAATTGTGATAACATGATTTTTATTCCCACACACATTTAAATTTAAAGTGCTTTATAAATATGTCCAGCTAGGTTAGTCTAACGTGTATGCTTATGTATAATAAATGTATTTTAGTTATTAAGTAACACGTTGGTTTGGAGATTCTGTTAATTATACACGTATTTTTTTATTATCTGGTTGTAATAAAACATCAACTACTGATTTTGACTTTGAGTGACATCTTGAATATAACCTAGAAATCTTGGACAGTTAGGTTAGAAATTCAAACTTGTCCCGCTCTCGTAAGAAAACAATTATCTTACCAATCAAAAAAAGGAAAATTTGTTGTCATAGAAACATGTAAACAACCGTGTAACCAATAAAGAGACTGAATCGTATCACGTGGGTCGTTTATGGGTTATGATTGGTTTGTCGGTTGTGATTCAAAATTCCCGCCGGGGAGCAAGTTGCTGGTGAGTCGCTGCAATAAACGTGACAACACCGCAATTCACTCGACAATGATATTTTGTTGACCGTTAGTTTTTAATGAAAACATGTGTTTTCGGTCGGATTTGTGGCACATTTAGGAAAGGTTGGGTCTAAAGAATCATTTTCTGGCACTTTTGTGTGGTTTTGTGTCATTACTTTCTTAATTAGAGGCGCTGTAGTAGTCCAAAGTGACACGCCATTTTAGACGCAGAACCACAAGTTTGTCTGGAATTTTGAGAAAAAGTGTCCGTTTTCAAGTTTTTTTCGTGAAAATTTCGTGTGTTCTGACCGGGAAGTGTTCGTTTCACTAAATCAAAGTATATTTAATCGGGTAAGTTTATTTTTCAATTGCCAGCAGTACCTTGTGGCATGTTAATCTTCATTGTATAATAGTGATTTGCGAAACGCTTGTTCACGTTAAAATAGTAACGTGGTAGCTTACTAAGACGTTGTCTTCAGTATTTAACGTCTACTTGTGGATTTTAGTTGCAAACCATGTTCTGATAATTGCTGTAAGTGCAAAGAATGGCCCAGTATTATCGCGTGTTGAGTCAAGAAGATAAAAACTCCGAAGAAGTAGCCCCGTTTTACCCGAATATCGACGAAAACCAAACGGTTCAATATGTAATTGCTTCTGATGGCACCCAGCAACAGTTTCAAACCCAGCCCGTAGTGGTGTCTTCAGATCAGTTGATGGTAGTAGAAGGACAAGGTCAGCAAGTGATCATAGATCAATCACAAGTCGCGTACCCTTCTTCCCAGTACGTAATCCAGGATACATCAATAGAGTTCCCAAATCGCCAACAGCAAGTGTATTATATGACAAATACCCCACAGACTCAATCTGTCATTGTTGAACAACCAGTGACACAACCTGTTGTCTTAAATCATCAACTAATGCAACGGCAATTGACAAAGACTAATTTGACAAATACAATTCAACAAACTTGCTCTCCTAATAATCTCAACACTCAAGTTATACAAGAAAAAAACGTGAATCCCGTCAGAAATCAATTGAAAGGGCGACAGGGTAATGTTATAAATGCGAGAGGGGTGGTCATGAGCGCACAAGTAACGTGGTTTGTAAGTGGATGAGGTTTTATAATAATTTTTATTATTTTAGAAGATTGGAGCACAAGGGGTTGCTAAAGAAGTGGGTCAAACTTTTATCAGGACTAATTCAAATGAAGAGGAGGTAAAGTGAAATTATTATTTGTTTCCCTAATTACATATTCTTACTTCAGACTGAAAGGGACAAAGAAACTGTTGCATTATCAGATGGAAGAATGATGAGCTATACACAATATAGAAAACTCATGGCACAACAAAAACAAAACCAAGCAATGCAAGACAGGTATGAATTAAAACTTTTCTTTTGTTCGTAATATTAAGTTATGGGGTTGGTAACAATGTAAGTGTCAACTTTTCCCATGTACTGTCAAATTTTATCAACAAGTCTGGGTGATTGATCTAAAGTTAGGTTAGGTATACAAGAAACTCAAATCATTAAACGTGTGCTAGTGCTTGGTGGAAATTAGTGAGTAATACGTGTGAGAATATCGTTTTCCTGTGACAGAAACCCCAAAAATAACCAAAGTAAATATAATTATTTTCATATGCTTGGTGTTGGTACCCTCACTCTTCCTCGTGACCTTGACGTATAGACAAACATGAATTCCAGTGCACTGCTTAAATTTTCATTAATAACATTATTGCCTCTTACTGTATAAATTATTGCTGGCTTAATTTGTTTTATTGGAGAAAAGTGGAAGCACCAGTTTTGTCGTTCTTTTATCTTCCATCCATGAAAAGTGTACTAAAATGTTCTAGTTGAAATAGTACAGTCATGGCTTTGAAGATTAGAATGATTCGCAGCATTGCTTCCACAAAACTGTACAAATGATCAAAGAGGGAAAATGTTGATGATCACTTTGGTTCCCAACCATCCGACATTTTAATGTTTTTGTGGTTTTGTTGTAATCATTTAAATAATCAAAAGCACAATTGCACCATTTCTTTTGGTAGACTATTCTTTCTGAGTTACATTAAGTTTGAACCTGTTAAAAATGTTTACTTTGTGCTGTCTATGTTTACATTTAGATAGTTTTTGTGTCTACTAAGTTGGCAAATTTCTAACAGTGATATATCAATGTGAAACATATATAGAAAGGTCAGGGTCAACCATCAGCGATGTTAATCACGGAGAAATTTATATGTTTATCTTAATTTTTTCTTGATATACCTACAATCATAGTTCGCTTCGCTCATTGATACAAACCTATTTTAGGAATCAAATAAACTTTTCTTTCTATTCTGAATCAAAATGCATCAAGTATCGATTACTTTTCCCATGAATTCATAAATTATTATTCTTTACAAAAGCGGTTATTTGAAGCAATACATTTATTGATCCCCGATTGTTTCGCTATATCCACTCAATAATTAGAAGAATAACTTTTTCCTACAATTCAAATATCCGTCTCCCCAAATATCAATACAACTTAATAATAAATAAGGTAGTGGCGCCAATTTGAATACGTTTCATTTAAAGTATTGATTACTAATACATTATTTAATCTACGGTTTTTATAATTCACAGAATTGCATCACCAGGACTAGCAAATCTGCCACAGAGAAAACCCAAAAATCCACCGACGACTAAACTACGCAATGCCAAACCTAAACAGCCTTCTCGTTTAAATCGCAACAATTTCAATCAAAATTCTTCTATGGATGACTCTTTTGAAGAACAAAAAACAGGAGTTAAACAGAATGTTTTGCAGCAGTTTCCTAATCAGATTCCGCAGAGACAGATGAATAGACAAAGTGCAGCTCAAGAATCTCAAAGTCAGTATCTTATTCAACCGAGAGTTCGAGACAGCAAACCGCAGGTGCATAGGCCACTGCCACAGTTTTTGCATTCCAGTCAGATTCAGAATATTATTGGTAATATTTTTTTTCTTTTATTTTATCATGTTTTCTTTGTATTATCGGTTTTACAATTTTTATTTTTCTTGGTTCTAAACAGACAGTGCACCTAAGAGCGAAGAGTACACAGATTCCATACGTATGCTAGTGTTGCTGGACAATGGAGAGCAAAGACTTATCACTTTCACTCTACCTAAAGAAGCGTGTACAATCCAAGAAATTTTGGAACAAGTCGGTGTTCCGTTTACTAAAGAAACACCAATTCAAGTCTCGGAAGCAAATTCATACGGTCTAAATTACATAGTTGCTGTCGGGATAGTTCCTGGTTTTTCTTTGGATGCTACAGTAAGTTTCATAACGTATGGATTACAATCTCAAAAGACTATTTTTTTTTTAAATTTAACAGCATGAGGAAACACCTCAAGAGAATGACATATCGACGCAACTGACACCTCAATCTGATCAAGATTTGCCGGACGCTTCCAAATCACCAACTCCAGACCCTCCTAAAGAACTTCCTCCTAAGTTGATTGAAGGACAGGTGGCTGTGTGCCCGTACTGTGGATATTCATCGGAAGACTTTAATAAATGTATGAGATGTAAAAGAAGGTTACCGGAAAATGTAAAAGCTCGGGCTGCGACCGATGGTAATGGAAAGAAGATTGATCCGAGGGGTAGTGGAATATTGGATAAGAGGATTGGATTGAAAACGAATGGTTCGTTTTTAGTACTTGGCTTTACTAATTTTGGCTAGGAAAATTTTATTTGGTGTTGGTGTGTATCTGAAATTCTGTTATTCGCAGTACTGTATGTTCAAAGTTCTATACATATTGCGCATTTTTAATTTTTATATATCTGCCACATTTTACTCCATCTCTAGAGCTCTTATTAAAGCGATTCTTCTTTATTTCGTTGTTTGCGGAACACTAAAATCTGAAAATAAAATTTAAAAAATAGGCCTTTGACTGCACTATGCAGTCAAGTTACCGCACCTTTTCCAATCCTCTCTCCCTGAAGTTGTCCAAATGTTCGAGTTAAACAAGGTCAAGCAAGCTCTTGAATTTTAAATATATTCGTTCACTCTGATGTTACCTCAAAATATCACTTTGATAGTTAAATGTGACGTAACTTATAACAGTTCGGAAATATTAAAATGGAAAAATAATGCTGAGCCCGTAGGCGCCACTTTTTTTTACCTCTTGGTAAACCAGAAATTGTTAACCATAGAACAATCGAACGACGTCTCGCGAATGTTTTTCTTATCTTATCTTGGCTTAAAGTATATTCTTTACCTTAGTTTTTATTTCTATCAATGTATTCTATTTTGTAAATATTATGACACTAAAATTACTAAATTCTCCGTCTAAAATGTAAGGTAAACAAATGGCGATGTTGTCAGATAATAATAATCGTAATAATTTTAGGTTTAATATCTCAAACACGAATTTTGAAAGCAGGTAGATCTTTCTAACATTGACTGTTTATTTTTTTTATTATTATTTTTTTTTTTTGTTCTTGGACGAGCAAACTTTGATAGGTAGTGGCTGCTTATTTAACATAATTTACCAACTTTTTTTTGCTAGTTTCTAGTCCCTTAATCCCATTTCTTGCATAGGCGTTCCCAGAATGAATCTTTTGCCTAAAAAACGCCCTCCAAAACCCAAGTTGTTAGAATGTGAAACGGTTGTAGTAAGTTCCGATGAAGAAGATGATTCTGAAAAGAAAACACCGGTTAAAAACGTAAGGTAGACAATAAAAATGTTTTCGCTTCTATTTACATTAATTTTCTAGGTGAGTGAGCAACTGCTGGAAAAACTGGGCGCCTCTGTTACTATAAGTCCAATCTCGAAAGAACCCTCTATTGTGGATATCCAAAAACTCAATATAGCCTCTGCACTCAAAGGTAAGGTATTAGTCTCACATACCCATTTCTAACAATCACCTTTCAGCTACTGAAAAGATAACAGCAGTAGATAAACTACATAGTACAATGATTCTATGTAGAACTGTAAGAATAGGTTCCTATCGTTTTGTCCCTCCAGAGCCAGTAAGTTACCAAAAAACTGTAACTGTAGCTTAACTTTCTCTTTTAGATCAAAATTGACACAAATGGGTTAACAATAAAAGTACCACACCCCAAAAGTGACAACACTGTTAAAATAATTAAGATTGAAAACTGTGACATTGTGAAAGTGTTAATAAGTTTCCAGAAGTCGCTCCCTGTTTTGTTTTATTATTTATTACCGAGCGTTGGTGGAATTGTTAGAGCTGCTTTGGATATGACGCAAGGTACCGATTGTTATTTTGATCCTTTGTCCGAATCAGAGGAGTCACATAGGAGAATCACATTATTACCGGAGACACTATCTGAAGAATGTAAACACACTTTACACAAGGTTTATTCCAGAGTTGGCATGTTGGAGGAACTGACTTATAAAGAAGCGAATGATATTTTAATCAAGACGTGTCCCAAGGAGTTGTCAAAATCTGTTTTGAATTACAGGTAAAATCGGAAACAGAAGTAGTAAAGTGAGTGTTTTCGTGTAGTGTTTCAGAAATAAAACCGATACTCATGTACCCTGCTGAAGGCAGAGGGAGAATCACCATCAACACGGAAGACTACATGTGTTTGGGCCAAGACCAGTTTCTTAATGACGTCATCATTGACTTCTACTTAAAGTACTTGCTACTAAACCTGCCTAAAGAAAAACAAGACAAGGTGCACATTTTCTCCACTTTCTTTTACAAGAGGTTGACCACGAAGCCTATAAAAGCATCAAGAAAATCTCAACCCACGGAAATCGATCCTAATTTAACCCCAGCGCAAAAAAGGCATAGCCGTGTCAAAACATGGACAAAAAATGTCAATGTTTTCGAAAAAGATTTTATTGTGGTACCTATAAATGAAAACTGTCATTGGTTTCTGGCTATAATATGTTTTCCTAATATGAATGGATGTCAAACTATGGATGGACAGCCTATTAAAATTGAACCTAAACAATCAAAAAAAAGCAAGTTCGTAAAGTATGTGGTTGAATTTAAAGTAAATGTGTTATTTTAGAAAAGACTGTTCCTGTTGCGAGTGCTGTAAAAGAGAAGAAAGTTGAACAGGCAATTATGTGTGAAGATGCTGAGTTAAGTGATAAAGATGAAGCCGAAGGCGATGACAGCGAGTTGGATTCGGATGATTCGGAAGAGCCGGCACCAACATTGTCGGTGGAGAATAATAGCAAGAGACCTCCTATAAAACAGTAAGTATCTAAATAGGTAAGAAAAGGCAGTATTTCAGAAAAAAAGACGAGCCACTTGGGGCAAAGTCTGTCCCACGAAAAAACTGCGATTATGATGTTGCCTGTTTGAATAGTGTATGGGATACATTAACCTCCAAATGTTTGGGCTGAATCTGTCGAATTAGAAATATAGGAAATATAGTCGCTGACCCAACCATTTGGAGATAATTATGTTCGTAATGAGGAAAGTGTAAATCGTTTAAACATTTAGGTAAAATCATAAACGCACTATTTCCTTGTTGAGACTTTAGTTCCTGTTTGCTGGTCACTAATATCACCGTATCGCCTGAGTGTGTTCGTTTAAACCATGATTTTTTTACCAATGTGCAACTTAACCATAAGTTTAAATTTCGGGGTGCAGGTTTTAATAGTTCTGTAAAAAAATTGAATGTAAGACGGTGGGGGGTTATTTCACTTCCACGTCTGTTTTTTTGCTTTCACTTTTTTTCCCATTTAGTCTTACCATCTGAAACAAAAACCAACTCCCGTTATAATCAAGACCATAATTCCCATAAACATAACAACTTCAATTGAATGATTACAAAATTACCCTCCTGCTGAACATAGATATTCTGAAGCTTCTAAAACGTAGAAGCGAAGTTTGGAGTGAATTCTAAGAAGTCCTTATCCCGACTAGTATCGAATTTTAAAAACAAAGTTTCGACATGTTTACTCATTTTCGTAAGTGGCTTCTTTCGGAAAGAGATCAGCTCTGTAACAGCCACTAAACGAAAATGTAGTTCAACAGATACTAAAATTGAGGAAACGTAGAATTTTTCTTGTTTTTAAAACTGAACACGCTTCTAAAACTTTCGCTGTTATGCTTAAAATGAAACAAAAAAGTAATGTCATTTCGAATATCAATATTACATTCGCGTATTAGAGACGTGAGATGACTCCATATACTTTTTTTTTATCTGAAACTCAAAAGAATAAGAAATTTTTTACTGTATGGAAGAACTTACAAAAGTGGCTAACTTATTTATCAGTGTTGCCACCAGTTGAATTACAACTTAGTATAACTTTAAATGTTGGTAATTGAAAATATCCTAAAATTAATTTTCACATGGCCATACCAAATTCTTTTATTTTTGGTAAAATGAGGCTCCAAAAGTTCAGCGAGTAGGGACTTTGTTGAGACTCCCTTTAATACATGTAGATAACAATTTTGCAGGTTAGTTCAATGTTGCCAATCGTTGGAGTTATCGTTACATAAACTATTGCTTCTCTCCAAGTATAACATCTGCGTTGTGTAGTATTACAATAAAATTTTCAATTTCGTCGATTTTCTCAAAATGAGGCTCTAAAGAATAAACTAGGATTTTACTTAATACTCCCTTCAGAAATGTGTGGATAAGATTTTTGTAGGTTATGTTGGTTCAGTGTTGCCAATTGTTGAAATTATCTTTAATCAAACCTAGTGGTCCTAAAAAAGTATACCATTTGTGATACATAAATATGGCTGGATGTTGTACAACAAATGTTAAAATTTTATCTACTAATGGTAATGCCGTTTTTGGTTACTTTACAAGAAAAGCAAGAATGTTGAGGATCACTGATATATTTTATGATGGAGATTTAGAGTATTTGTAAAAATTTTCATTTTAAGAAATAACGTTTATTTTGAAGGTACCGCAATGGCCACTCTTAATGCAAACGACAATGTTTGTTTTTTTTTTATTTTATCAAAAAATTGTCCCAGTGTTGCCATGTATCCGAATAAATACGTTCCATATGAGAAAATTACATTTTTAGTGTTGCCAATAGTATCAAATACATAAATGTATTTGTATGTACGCAACTGCGTATTTCAAATTAATAATATTTTTGTTTTCTAATATTACCATTTTTCTGTCGTTCTTGTGGTTCACATATTGCAAATGTTAAAAATTTAGTAACATTGATCTGGTTCCATAATTGAAAAATAAAGTGTTGGAATTTCGTTCTTTAGCTAATTACGTAAATATGTGTTTTGGATTTATTTTGTCAGTGTTGCCAACAGCCGAAATTTAAACCAGTGGTTTCCAAAATGGTATAAATATGACTAACTCATTGATACCAATAGTTCAATATTGTGGGACACATTTCCATAATTACACCTAAAAAAATTAATCGAAATACGTTTTCTAATAAGTAATATAGTAGTATAAGCAAAATTCAATTTAAATAAGAAAGTTACAATTTTCTAACCCAAAACGAAAAATGTTAAAAAAGTATGTATATATCAAAATTAGACTAAACAGTTTAAAAATGTTGTTTGTTGTTCGACTATTGCAAATATTATAGTAATGGCTTCACCAACGTTTTGAATTTTTGTAACGACCTTGAAATATTTTTTTTGCGTATTTGTTTTACATCAGTGTTGCCAATAGTTGGAAATTTCTAACAATATATTCTGTCCTTTTTTACTATTCCATTGTTGCCAATAGTCGTACTTTCTGATGTCCGGATAGTTGCATAAATATATACAGCCACCTTTTTTAAAATAAATTCGTATAACCTAATTATACTTAATTTATTATACAGTGAGAGCGAAACAAAACCTTGAAAAATATTTGTAAAGAAATTATGTTATTTGAATAAAAATGTTTCCTACTTTGTTTCAGCCACCACAGTACATACACACAATTTGATTAAATATTGAATAGTACTGATTATGTTAAAGTGATTATTTATTTTCTTTGTTTAGGCCATGCATTTTAATATTTGATTCCTTGGCTGGAGCAAGTAGAAGTCGTGTCGTTGCAACTCTGAGGGATTATTTAACGTGTGAATATAAAGCAAAACTAAATGTCGACAAGACCTTTACTAAAGACGTCATTAAGGGAGCTTGTCCTAAGGTACCCCAGCAAACTAACTTTACAGATTGTGGATTGTATCTTCTGCAGTACGTTGAACAGTTTTTTAATGTAAGTGTCACTATCACTTTACAAAAATATTATTTAATTTTTATAACTTTCAGGATCCTATTAAAGATTATTATATCCCGATTTCTCATTTAAAAACATGGTTTGAAGAAATTACTGTCACTAAGAAAAGAGAAGATATTTCGTTACTTATTCAGTCTTTAATGAAGGAAGCTGGAAAAGACTTGGATATTTTACCAGAAGTTATTTTCCCCACTCAAAATGGTATTTTTTTAGTCAATTTGCGGACGGGAACTTTTAATCGTAATCTACTTTTAGGTGAACTTACAGGGCGGGCCCTCTTAGAGAAAGAAGAAGACAAGTTTGTTGATCCAGATGAAGATGTAGTTGAAGAAGAAGATGAAGACTACGTACCTCCAACGACGAAATCGAAAACCAGTGACAGTGCTAGCGAAAGTAGTGAAGTAACTAATGACTCGTATGAATCTCCGGTTAAACAAGCACGTGACAATTTTAAAGTTACTTTAGAACTTTTTCAACAAGTCGTAAGCTCTACACCTCTTCTAAAGCAGCCAGACCTTAGTGACTTACCAAAACAAAGTAATAGAGACACATTATCGTATCTTAAAGCAAAACGTATTATCCGACACAAAAACAACGCAACCAGTGAAGGCGGACCTGAATCAAAAAAAATAAAGAGTACAGACACCAATAATCCGTAAATTTTTGTTTTAGTCATTATTTTTTTATAAAATACAAAATTGTGATTGAGTAAAAATTTCAAAACGCCGTTTAATTAGGTGTTTTGGATCTTTTTTTAGTTTTGGCCTTTCAAGGTTTATGTATTCTCGTTATGCAGTTGTAATAATTCATTGTGTTAAATTTTACAGCATATTGTATTGTATAACAATAAATTATTAAGGATCATCAACGATTCGTTTCGGAAAAGGTCATTGACCCTACAATGTTGCCACCAGTTTAGAATAAAAATTAACAGTCATGCCACCAAACGAAAAATTAGGAGTAGCATAGCTACCAATCAAATGAAAATTAAACTGCCAGTGTTACCAATGAAAAAATTATAAAGAATCTAATGTCTGCAACAAGCGCTAGATACTAATTAAATTCTTCTAAGACTTCACGTGAGTATGAACCAAAATTAGTCACCGAGATGATAGAGGTTTTTAATAAAATTGGATGAATTGTTGTTTGAGTATTTTGTTTTATAATTAAATTCATGTTATATTAACTATTTAGGGTTAACAGAAAGTGGAGGAACCCAATTCAAAAACACAAGGTAGCAGTAGTATGTGGCGTCAGTGTTGCCAATGCAAAATATATATAATATCAAGGTTGCCAACATTAGATAATGTTATGTTCAGTGTTGCCAGTAAAGCGTATAAAAGGGTTTGACATTGTTTCCAGTAGAATAAACTGTTTTTTTAACAATGAAGTGACTGTCAAAACTGACAGTATCAAAACAAAATGCCATTCTGTTAATGGTTGTGCAGGGATACCAATAATCAAAATTGAAAACATTGTTCTTTATACCGTTATTAAAACGGAGTGCGCTCTTGGATTTAGAGCAAACATGATCGAACTTAAACACATTTGGAGTATAAAATTGAACTTCCATGATGAAAGATCTTTATTAAATATTTATTTTCTAGCAATAGTAAAAAATGCTTCTAAGATTTTTGTTAAAAGTTTATTGAAAAAAAAATTGCTTTTAAAAGTCAAGGTGATGACTAACAAAAGTACAAAAATAAGTATTTGCCGCACTAAAAAAAGGTTGGCATGTTAAAGAGACTATTTCTGTATTAACTATACAAAATTTATTCACCAAAAGGTCAATGCAATTAGGTTTCACTTTGAAATATTACAGCAAATTTTTATTTATTTATAAATTATCAAAGAAAGTGTTAAATTATTTTAATAATTTTTTTATTCATTTAAATGTATAAATGAAAGCTGTAAATTAATTTGTTTTATTTTATAAAAATTTAAATAATATTATTTCCCGGGTTTTGTCTTTATTGGCTGATGTCTAAAAAAAAAACAGTTAGGCAACCTTTAATACACGACGTTGGCTCGGTAAGTCAAATAATTGTAACTTATCGATAATTAATAACAAACCGAACTATAACAGAAAAAAAATTAATTTCATAAAGATCCAAACTTTGTTCCGTAAATCCCATCAAATTTTCCACCTCTTGTGCTAAAAAAATATTTGACCCAGCTAATAACGCATTTTCTAAATGAGGTTATGTAACATTCTAAATTTAAATTATTCTCAACCTGGAACAAGGTTTTGTCGAATGCACATTCACATTGTGGGCACCGGTAGTTGAGGTAATAAATATCACGGCCATTATTTTTTTTTTAATTTCACCTCATAGTTGAGTTTGTGAAGCCGTTTTGACACAATTTTGGTTGCAGGCCTTGGATATTGGAGATGCACCTGTCCCAAGTGAGGTTGCTTGCCCTTCGTCTCACAATTGCTCAGGTAATTTTTTAGAATTGTTATGCGGAAGTAAGATTTGGCCTGGGGTTATGAATGGAAAATTACTATAATTTTTCAATCTACTTGAAAACATAAGCTGTCTTTGTAAATCAAAAAGTCAACTTTACGAGCAATCGTATTAATATTATAATAATCCGTTTTCTCTATCAAATTAGAATCAAGTTAATACATTATTTTATACTTGTTCTTATTTTTAAAAAATTGAAAACTGTTGCATGCTAATTAGTCGTTTGTGCTCTCAGTTATACAAGTATGTCACGTTCTACTAGAATTTACACAGTTAAATTGTTATTTAGTTCAGTTTAACTGTAAAGTGTTTTTTTTTTTTTAATACTAATTGATTGATAATATTGATTTTCCTGACAAAACTTAGAGCCTAAAAATTCAAAACCTATCAGTTTTTTTTTTTTTTGTATGAACAATTTATACAACAAAAAGCAATATAACTGTCACCTACTTTAAAACAATAAATTTTTGTGATAAACAGCTTTATTGCCTAAAATTCTAGTTTCTAAATTTATTGAATGTGTGATAAAAGTATATTTATTCTGAGAAAAATTCAGAAATAAGAATCGTTTGGAATTATTACAAACTGACATTTTCAAAATGATTAATTGGGGACACAAAAAAAAACGCTCACTGTCTGCAGTTTTGAAACAATGCTGATTAGATATGTGGCGCCTAAACATCATTAGGTAACGGCTTTTAGAATTAAGATAACAAAGGTATTCAACCTCTCAAAACAAGACACTAACTGATTTGAAATCTTGTATCCTCCAAGGTTTCCCTTTTGGACTGTGAAACTCTTTAAAAATTCTTTTGCAAAAATACACATCTACGTAAGAACATTTTTCAATTTACATTTAGCACGTGTTCTTATCAACACAATTCAAAGCACGTAAAGCAAGTATGCATAAAAATTTAAAACGCGTCGTAACCTTTTGATAACACTAATAATATAACAATAATATCAGTCTTCATGTATAGTACGATGTCCATCAGAGTTCAAAATCATTGATAACTTGGCAGAGGTCCAATTTTTGTGGGAAAAAAGAACACTGTGACCTTGACCTATCATGCTTATTTTGGGGCATATAAATATAATAACTGAAAGTTTGCCAACAAACAAATATTCGAAGTACGATTTTCTTGAATTCCCACTACTCGTGTTTACGTCCGTTGAGTGCACTTTGTTACTGATATAGTTTCAATGTGCCCCCGAGGAAATAAACAAGGCTAGGTTAATTTAAGACGCTCTATTAAGTTGTACTCATTATAAAAAAGACAGTGAAAATATCAGAACACGCTGTTTTGAAAAGTTGGAAATATGTTCAGAGTAAGTAATTTTGAAACATTTTCTGTTATTATTAAAATTCAATTCTCAAAGTGCGGGCTGTCTAATTGCATCAATTATCGCGTCTAGACTATTATTAGTAATCATTATGTTTATTCTTACGTAAATGTAAAGGTCAATGTTTTATTGTTTTAGAATGTGCCCGTTCCGAGAAGACATTTCGACAGACTAGTATTTCCAACGGCTTTCCTCCTGGCCTCGATCGGAGTTGGAGTGTCTTCTCTGAGTGTTAAACAACTTCTAAATTCTCCAAGAAAACGCAATGCTATAATGCAAATACCAAATTCTTCCTAATTTCCTGATGTGGATAGTTATGCATTTATTTAAAAATCATGTGTAAATGTAAGATGATAACTATTCGTCAGTACAAAAGATACTATTTTAAATTTATCTTTACATGTCTTCTGAATTGCGCCAACTGTTAGTATTAATAGACTTCTTTTTTTATTTTGATTTTTTATTGAACCTTTTATATTAGCTACGAAATTATGTATATTTGATGTAATATTTGTAAAAGCATTTAGGTCGTTCGCACATTTTTACGGTGATACTTACAAGATTAATGAGAAGTCAGATGTTGCTTATTCCTGTTTTTAGTTATGCGATTGTTGCATGCTGATAGTTTAGTGTCTTCTAGAGAAGATTAGACTGACATTATGAATGTAAGTAAATGTTTAAATTGACAAGTTTATTTCTGAAACCTGATTCTCCCTAACTGGTTCTTCTCCATGAAGTCACAAAAATCCAGTCATTATTCCCAGATTGACATCAAAAAAGCAAATTATTACTCTTGGGGATTTATCATAATTATCATTTATCATATAGAAGAAGTAATGCTTGTATAACGGGACTAAATGAGTAAAAGAAGAATATATTCGCTTTTTTTTTTTAGATCCGCTGTATATATATATATATATATATATATATATATATGCACTATGCTTTAGTGTGGTCAACCTTAAATACTGAAAAAATTTTCAAAAAATTCTATCGCATTTTTTTTTATACTTTGCTCTTTTAAGTTGGCACTTAAAAAGTCGAATAACACAAAAACTGTTTATCTGATACATTTTAAAATTTGCATTAATTAAACATGTTACCACAATGAATTAAGTTACTAAAGGAGAATATCTTGTCTTCATGTATTAAAATTTATGGGTTCTTGAATTCTTTGAATTTACACGTAAAATCACGACATCATTGCAAAACAATGAAATAATTTCTTTGGTTACGGTGTCTCATCGAGTAACAAGAATTAATTAATATCAAGTGACAAGTTATTGTCGTTACTATTTTCAAAAATGTATGTAACTGGTGTAACCTGACTGAGACCGCCCAAAAACAACAAGGACTCCAAGAGAAGAGGAGGAAGTTATTGTATTTTTTGAAAATCAACCACCGACGAAGCACAAGAGCAGTTGCATATGATGTAGGAATTCATTTTAGTTTAGTACAAAAAAAATTGAAGAAAGAAAATTTCCATCCATACCATTTCTCAAAGGTCCAAGCTTTAACACCAGCAGAATATCAACCCCTGATGGAATTTTGTCGTTGGCTGGCTGACGAAAGAGACACTAACTTTTTAAAGAAAATATTATAGACCGACGAATGGACCTTCGCAAAGGAGGGAATTTTTAACATCCATAATAATCATTATTGAACGGTAAAAAATCCACACGGTATACACGTAAGAGGACATCAACATAAATAAGGTTTTAATATTAGGACAGGAATAATCATTTAATAGGACCGCACGTGCTACCCAGTCGCACGACTCGTGAAAGTTTCCTTTATTTTTAAATAACGAATTTCAAAAATTGATAGAAGATATACCATTAGCTAGAGATTATAACATGTAGATTCAGCTTGATGCCGCACCTACACATTATGCTGTAGATGTTAGACAATGGTTAAACCGAAATTTTAATAATCCTTGGATCGGTCGCGAACCACCACAGCATTGGCTGGCCCGTTCCCAAGACTTGAATCCACTAGACTTCTTTTGCTGGAGCGCGATGAAGAATAAAGTGTATGACACTACCAAAAAACGAAGAGGTTCTACGAAACAATATTACTGCGGTTGCAAGAAAAATGCTGGAAAATATGCAGCAAAGTATTCAAAGATGGTATACCGGCTGTATAAACGCCCAAGGCCGTCCTTTGTACATTTGTTACAATTCTAATGTGCCAATCCATTACTTCACTTGACAATAAAAGTTATTTTGACATTTGTTGAACATTGTGATGGAAACATTTATCTATTACCTTCCGCAAATTGTTTTCATTATTTAACTTTGCTAACAGCTATGCCACATTTCTAAAACAAAAACCGTTACGAATCTTACAATTCATTAGTGTTATCTACTCTATTACATCATTCAGGGCATCATTTTTGATACACCCAGTATAAAATAGCATACATGCTATTGAAGCCTTGAACTGTGTGAATTTGTTTCGTATCTTGTATTTAGCTTTGTTTTTCTGGTCCTTTATCTTCCTTTCCTTTATATTGACCATCTTACTCTCGATTTTTTTTTTTCCTTTTTCCTTGTTGCTTTTCAGCTATTTGCTTTATTCTCTTGTCTTTGGCATCCACTTTACAGTAGTGTTTCTCCTGGTTTATCTGCAGACCCATTTTTCTAGCTACTTTTATCAACTTGCCGGTAATTTCCATCAAGATTTGTTCGTTTCTTGCAACCACTGCAACGTCGTCTGCATACACAACCATCTGATAGCTTTCGCATCCTAAGTAACCATTTCGGTTTAGCTGACCTGTTTTAAATTTTTTCAGCTAATTAGATTAATTAGTTTCTTTGGTATTTCAGACATTCTCATCAAAATAATATCTGCTCGGGCACAGGAGTGTTTTCGTAACAAAACAGTGATATTTTTTTTGGTTTGACGTGGCTTGTCCCTTTCTAAACCCTGCTTGGTATTTCCCTATAAAAATAAATTTCAGTAATCAATTGTCAATAAGAATGCTAAAAATGTACGTTAATTGAACATATACATTTTGCAAAAAAATTAATAACTTCGCAATTTTGCATTCGTAATTTAAAAACAGGTTATGCTGCTTTTAAAGCATTTAATCTGGCAAATCATAATACTCAAAAAAATAAATAGCGTTCTATATAAAATAATGGAGTTGAGTACGGTCCTGGGTTATTAGAACATCCTGTCCAAAATAAAATATTTTTAGAATATCACATTATTGACTCACCCTCTAAATGCACTGTTTTTTTATTTATCTTCATCTTTTCTCACTTTTTTAATTCACCATATTGTTTTTTCATTTAATAAGACATGAAAATGAAATTTTTTCTTGTATTTTTTTGTTTTTTTTTTATTTCTTTATCCTCTCCATATTTTATGACAATATTTAACTGACATACTTACGTCATAACAACATTTTTATTTTCGTGTAAAGAGGGAAAAACAATTATATTCCTCATTTAAAATGGTAAAAAAATAGAGAAGAAAAGTGTATTTCATAAAAGAGTCGATTCTGTGCTTGGTGTCACAAAACTTAATAAATTTCATATTTTCGTGTGACGACTTCCATTTACCAACCACTAGTTCCGCCACTGGCCGACGTTGACGTGCCAATAAGCGTCAAGCGCGAGAGGCGCTCAAAAACCAAAACAAGCTTTTAGGGGATTATTCCACATTTCAGCGTCACCGAATTTATTATTTGAGTACAAAGTTATCAGACTATGAGTTCAGCAAGTAAGGTGAGTACCCCAAATCCTTATCTAACATGTACAAAACCAGCACAAAAAGTGAGGTTATACCAAACAATTTTCTGTTTCTTTGAGAAAACATAATCTGTAAATTTTAGGTAGGTGAAATTTTCACGGCCGCGGGCCAGGCATTCAACAGACTCGGAGACCTAACAATGCAACTCCACCCAAACGTGGAATCTCAATCTGGGTAAGTCGTTTTCGACAAACATTTCAACATTTCAAATTTTCTCTCCAGCAAATGGACTGATGAAGAAATTGAGATGCTCAGACAAGTAGTCAAACAGTTTTCTGACGGTTTAAACCAAATTAGTGAGCACATAAAAAGGCGAACAGTGTAAGTCATCCCAATTTCTTCATAAATTAAAATGCTCATTAAAAGGTGTTTTGTGTAGATCCCAGATTAGAACAGCATTGAAAAAGAAAGCTTTCGAAGATGCGGGATTACCGGTAAGACAGTTGAATACAGTTTCCCAACAACAGCAGAACGTTCAACAACCCCTCATAAAATCTGAAGTCACTTTAAACATGTTGAATGCAGCAGAATCAGAAGTAGATGTTGAAGGATTACATGAAGAAGTCAAATTGGAGTTTGATGGTGCAAATGAGGAGGTTTCTTCATAAATGTAATTTTTAATAACATATTTTTATTGTAATTAAATTATTTTAAGAAGGAAGGCGTTTGAACACGAGTAATTTACGCCCCCATTCACTCAAGTCGCTTTGGTAGATGCGTGTCATCCCACATTTTTCTATCAAAAATGTTTCAATTTCTTCTTCTACTGTTTGCCTTATTTTTAACTCCTTGAAGAAGGGAAACTCGGCGTTGCTGAGTTTCATGCGTTTAACGGCAGTTTTGTAACACTTCCATGGTTGGGGCTCTATTATAATTAAATCTCCTAGGTCACTAACAGACTTCAAAAATTGTTCTAGTCCTCTGTCGCCATAATTTAAGTGTATCCACATAGTTATTGAAAAACAGAAAACTGCATCAAATTTAGACAACTTTCGTTTTTTTAAATAGTCTTTGATTGCAGCCCTACTGCCCTCATTCATAAAATCTAAACAACAAAACCGAATGTTTTCGTTATTTTTTGTTTTTTCCTTAGATCTCTCTACTAAAGTTGGATCTATTTCAATACCAAGGATGTTGCAAAAATTGTTTTTTTCTCTCAGCAAATTATACAGGGAGATAGTAAGGTCCTAAAAAAAATTACTTTATTGTTCAATCTATAAACGACTTGTTAAATACCCCTGCGTTACTTCCTAAATCTAAAGCATGAAAATCTTTGTTTTTCGGCCAAATATCAGTTGGTAACAGTTTTAAGCGGTTTTCTGGGGGATGAAATTGGTAATAGTTTATAAAATTACCATACTGTACTGCCCCCGGGTTTCCGCCTTTGAAATCTAGTGGTGGTTGAGACATTTCTCCGTGATTTATTAAAAGGAAGTCGATTTTAACAATGTTAATCACTTTTAAGGTTAATAAATTGTAGGGTTTTTATTGTTATTTTATTATATCCAAAAGTAGGAATTTGTATTTAATATTAAAATGGTAACACTAGGTGGCGCTGTATATGCTTATAAGTCTCTTTCTCTGTATTTATCTATGGTTTTTTGCATATTCTCTCCCCTTTTTATAAATTTATTAATTTATCTGTTAACTATTCCCAAATAATTATTTACTATTTGAACATTTGTTTTTTCAAATCAAAAATATTGCACAGTTCTCAGCTAAAATAAACTAGTAAGTGAGTAGCTCATTCATTTTTCATCATATAAAATCTTTTTTATTTTCTCTCTTCTGTCTTGATTGAAGAAAATATGAATATAATATTTTTTTAATATGCGGGTTAGAATCCGTAATTTGTAATGCTTAGTATTTTCAAAAGATATCGTGAAACAGAGAATGTAAAATCATTTAAGATTTTAAATATTGTTACAATCCAAAATTTAATTAACAATTAATTTAAAAACAGGTGTTATGGACAAAAAGTAATCATTTATAGCTTTCGTACAAAAGTGTTCTCAAAAAAGAGCTTAGATTCTAAAATATTTGTCCAATATCGATAAAATATTTTAAGTTTATTGCTATTGTTGTTTTTCACATCAAAAAGAAGAAATAACTGACATAAATTTTTTGATTCTGATTAAAAACTTCAAATCACTGATTATTTAATCGCTGTAAAAATTTCTTCAAACTAAGCTTTAGAATAAGGTTTGTGTTGGCATTTCTGTCTGTCAATATCACAGCGTCTCTATAACAATTTACACTAATTTGTACGCAATGATGTCATTTGTTTCATGGCAGGTCTGAAATGTCAAAATCGATATATTAGCAATGCTACCAACACATGAAGATAACGCAAGGTCTACTAGACATTTTTTAAACATATGATTTAACAAAGCACCGAGTTTAATATTTATAAAATAAAAAAATATTAAGAATCGTAAGCAGTTAAATCTTGCTGTCATTTAATAATAAGGTTATACCCGTTAATAATGCGACATACGTTTTCTAAAACAAATGATTTTCACAAGTAATGCTATATTATTAAATGAACACTTCATACGTTTTTCAATGGAACAACGTCTTTTCAAGGTCAAATGTAGAATACATTTTTTTTTATATGATTACTTTGATTTGTATACACATGCAATAAGAATCTTTTGCATAAATTAACACTCGGGGAAAATATGTAAGTAATATAACCAGATTTGAAACGTTGGGAACATGTGCTTATAATTAATGGTCTTATTTATTGAGAACAAAAAACAAAGGTAATCTATATAGGTTTCAGCGAACACATCAAAAAAACACTTCAAACAACTTTAAAATGATAGTTGTCGGTGAGAAGTAGCTAGACATGAAACCAAGACGACATTTAATGAGAATGAATCACTTACAAAGGCAAAAACAGTCACGCAAAATCGCGAGAGACGGTAGCCTACAAAAAAACATATAGAACTCAAACTTTATTATAATTTACAACCTAAGCGAATTTGTAACGAAAACTACTGAGTAGCTTGAAATACCTAATTTGGAGAAATTTACGGTATGAATTTGATTCATCCAAACGTTCCAAACAAATGTTCCTAATTTTTACAGTACTATAACAAAATTAGAGCCACTTTGACAGTTCGTTTAAATCTCTACATATTATCTTCTTAAAAGATATTTTATTCCATACAATATAAAGAATTGCCTGTTAATAACTGTCAGTTTCTAAAGCTGATTTGTTTATTTTCGATAATATTTATCATGATAAGGCGTTGAATTGTATGGATGTTTAAAAATTCATTTTACAAAGGAAAGGCAGATATAGTTTGTTTAACCATGTAAAATATCGAAACTTTTAAAATCTAAAAAACGTATACAAATTTTCTTTCAAGTTTCAATATGTCATGGTTTTTAGATCTCGTCTCATGAACAGTCAAACTTGACAGTTAACAGAGTTACCAACGCATTTCAAATTCCAAAACCTACTTAGACACTATTTTTATACGACGATACGCTACTTGACAAAATCAAGAAATCTGAATAACAGGCATAAACTTAATTATCTGTAATAATCTCGAAGCACTGGTAAACACTTAAAAACTTGTTTAAATACTTTTAACGTCTGGAATTACACGTGTAAAAATAAGATAGCTATACAGAAACAAATACCTGCCCATATTTTAACAGCATTGAAGCTATCAGCGAATACGAGAGTCACTAATTTACGTTTTGACAAAATGGAGAATACGTGACAACGAACTAAAAAAGAACTTAGACAGACATGCGAACAAGTAATAAATTGTCAAATATCCATATTAGAAACCAACAGGGTTTCTCTTGCATGGAAAAGATGAACTAGAATATATATAATTTAACAAAATAACAATGGGTGAAAAACGAGAAGACATCTTATCATGTAGAGTGAAAGTAATTGTAACAATCTATACCTAAGTGAATTTTCAACTCCACATACGCACTGAGGCAAAACAAAAAGTCACGTTGCATGTAAATATAAATGTGCATTTCTTGCGTATTTTAATATGCAAACTAAAATGAAACTGTTTTATTTAGTTGTAACTTGAAATGGAGAGTGTCGTTCAAGAATAATAAGCAATGTGTATATAGAAATATTCTTATATTACAAAATTCACACTTTGTAGGAAGACATTTTTGTGATAGCAACCAACCAAACTGACCATTAAAGATATCACATACTTACTAATAAGCACTTAAACCTTATTAGCATTATTACCAACATTAGTTCAGTAGTTAAGCCTTTTATTGTCGTCATTCTGATTATTTTAACATAAATTACGGTGGGCGCTGTTTGCCAACAATTTGATTTTTATCTTGTTTAAATGGTATAATTATTATTAATGTTTTCTTCTTGTATTGTTATATTATGACACCGTATTAGTTGTCCCCGACCTGATTAATAAAGGGGACCTTGTTATTGATGGAGCAAAACCCAGCCGAACCCAGTTGTTATACTTGACCTAGCACAACATACGAATTTGAATGCTTTTTACGATTTTACTATATGATGATGCAATATTGGACGTTTCCGTAAGTAGCAAAACTAAAAAAACCGGAGTCGGAAAGTTGCCTTCGACTGCATCCAGAAACGTACTAAAATGAATTTTATCAATTATTGTAATAAAAACAAAATTTCTTTATTTTTTCTCGCTAATGAGGTTTTGTTTCGTAAATATTTCACTGTTTTATCTTGTAAGAGTACAACAAACTTGACCAAATTAGAGTCTTCGTCTAAATTATTCGATAAAAACAAGTTCCTTTCCTTCACAAGCAACAGCAGACAAAAATGCTTCGATAAATAAGGACTGGTTGGTCACCCTAGCTGATGATTCATCCGCCGTAAGGTTTTTAGGAATTTTAAAAGCATAATTTAATGCTGGATGACAAGGGGATGACGTTATGGTGATTGTGTTCATACAATCTATCAATAGGTTGTACTTCGAACTCGAAGTATCAAAGTGTATCGAGAAACATAGTTACTTTTGTAATTAGATAGATAAAAATAAATAACTTTGTTGCTGGTAAATCCGTCATGATTCTCATGATCATATGGCTGATCTCCAGTTTGACGCAATCACTTTTACAATTTACAAAGTCCACATCATCGATTATGGATGTTATTGTTTCTTACTCATTAGCACATACGCAATTTCGGTGATTACGTAAAATCCGTTTCTTATTTTGTTTATCAGACTATGTTGTTTTAGTGTCTCGACAGAAATAACCTGCTAGGATAGTTCACTCACAAGTCCAATTACATATTGAAAGAATTTTCGTGTCAATAAACTTAAAGGTACGTTTTCCACTTTAAAATACTTTACAAAAATACCACAACTTCATAGTTTTACTTTTGGAGCTCAAAATTTAAAGAAAAAAGACCCCAATGTATACAAATTTTGCAAAAATTACCAAAAATTTTGTCACTTTAAATTCGTAACATATTTTAGTTCTGCTTTTCTACAATATTTAAATGAACTTACGTTAATTTTAGAAATTTATTTTAACTTTTACATTTCATGGTCGAAATTAAGATCTCTGGAATTTGAAAGCCTTATATCATTTTTTTTTATAAAATTTGTGCTTTTTTTAATTAGAGCTACAATATTTTGAAAATCACATAGAAAGTATTGTACCTATTTTAAAGTTAGAGCTAATTTTAAAATGATGTTTTTAACTATGTTGTACCTCGGATGTTCAAATTTAAAAAAGATGGAAATTATGCTCCGAATTTATTCGAATTTTTTAGAAGTTCCTAAATTTATAAATTTTATTCTTTCAGCTTCTGGGAGCTACAATGTTTCAGATATCGAGTAGAAATTTTGTCTTTAAAACTCACAAGTTTCTCAAAGGTTAGTGCTAAATTTTATATGCTATAAAATGGTTGTTATTGAAAGGCAACATTTTATTTTAACTCTAAAAGCTGCATTTATCATACGAAAATTAAACACTTGTAATTTTAAAACTTTACTTTGTTCCAAACTTTTCTTTTACTTTTTTTAGTATGGATACAATATTTTCAAAATTGAATAAAATTTTCTTTTAAAGCTAAAGTTACTATTTTGTACTTTGGATTCAAAATTAAACTTTAGGAGCATGAAATATAATGTTCAATAACTTGAGAAATTAAAAACGTCAGATTGTTCCTCTGTCCACTTAATTAAAGTTAGATTAGTATTTTTAAAATTTCCAGATTTGAAGTTTAGAATTTAATTTTAATAGTTTTGGAATTCAGAAGTTTCAGTTAAGTCGAATTTTTTAAAGTTCATCTCAATTAGAGCTACAATATTTTTATAATTTAATACAGTTAACTCCCTTTTAATGTAACAGCTATTTTTACTCAATTTCTTTGAATGCATTATATTTCAGATTCAGAATTTTACTACTGGAGCTTTTAGGTATTAAAAGCTATCAATTTTCGAATACAAAAAAATTCGAATTTTTGGATTTAGGTTTTAGAACTATTAGAAAAATTCCAAAATTAAATGCTTTGGAATTCTTCAGTTACAGTTGATCCGAATTTATTCATTTAGTTTAATGACTTTTTTTTGAGTTTTAATATGGAAGCTAAAATGAATTTTGATTTTTGCAGGTACACTAAATGCGCTATAATATCCAAATTGGGGTAATCCAATAAGCAGTACACGAAACATTTATGACCAACATTGAATAAAAAGCATTAGAACTATCGTAGATTTTAAAAAAGTGTAAATTTCTAAAGTATATAAAAATTGCTCTGAATTAAAGAAGCAAAAATCAAAGATTTTCAATTTATTGGCAAAAATGGTTTGATTGTATCTTATTACTTTTAAAATCAATATCATGTTAGTTATTACTCGCATTAGTAACTTTGATTTTATTGTAAAAAACAAAGACGTAAAATTTAAGTGCTTGAAAATTTTGCACAAAATTTTATTAAAATTATACCAGTAAAAATGAAATAAAAAAAAGTAATTTTTTTTTTCTGAAATCTGAGAGAGAGAACAGGAATCAAATGAAGTAGATTTAATCAATGCTCAGTTAATTGTAAAACATGTGGTACAACTTTTTTATCCAAGATGTAGTACTTCTAACATTTTATGTTTTATGTTATTACCACTCGAAAATTCAATTTTCCACTTAAAAGGCAATGAGTTTACTTTTTTACACCCACCCATGCTTCACATTTGGTCCGTAGTATAAATCATTAAATAAAAAGTACAAGAATATTAATCAGACAAAAAATTGCTCTTAATGAATTTACTACTACAAATATTGATAATTATTATAAGAAAAATGAAAATTTAAGGAACCGATGATTTGATAGATTTTAAATTATTGGAAAATATGATAATTCGAAATTTGTCGTTTTGGAAAAGTCAAGTGGGAATATCCACTTAGAAAAGATTAAATACCTTCAGAAATTTATTTAGGGATTACAACGCCGTCTCTTTTGTCCGGCCAGAAGAGAAAGAAGAATAGTCTCTTTTTACACACACTTAACTCTGAAAAGAAATAGGTGTGTCCGTCCACATTTGTGGAAAAGTTGATGATTACTGTCTGGTGCCGGGTGGTATTAGTTAAAGGTATTTACAAATAGTTATATTTCGAAATGTACATAATAAACGTTTATTTTGTGATTTTAGACGTACATAGATATAAAAAATAAATAAAAATCTTTGGTAATAGATGAATTTATAGATAAGTAGGTACGTGCATAAACTGATTTTTTTTAATTAAAAAATTTGTCTTGTAACATAATTCGCTCATGTTCATTACCATGAATGCTGTCAGTCACGTCACAATTATTGCATTTACATTCACTTACTATACAAAGTAATAAAACTAAAGAAATAATTTTTTAATGAAGATAAATATCGAAACTCATCAACTTAACAGAGCATATAAAAAATCTATCCCCTAATATTGCATGTTCTAAGGTCTATTAATACGAAACGTTTTAAGTAAATCTACAGTTATTAACAGTCTTTGGTACAAACATGAAGAAATTATTATTACTCCAGCTGTTAATTTGTAGTGGTATTATTTCAAGCGCGTTTGAAAAACGAGATGTGCACAGAATTATTCTAAGAGAAGAAGTTCGTAAGAGAAAACCACAACGTTCACCGAGCCATCATCGACTTCACAAACATCACAAAAATCATGGACACGATTACACATCTGAAGAATACAACAGTTATGAGAGTCTTGAAAGTAGTGAAGAAAGTAACTACAATTATAAGGTCGGTAGAGTTGTAACAAAATCACATTGTTGGCAGATATCTTGTAGGATTTTCCTTTATCTAAACCAATCAAAAGTCAATCTTATTCGGGACAAAAATACAGAAATAAGCGACAGAAAAAACACAGGGCGCCTGATCAATTTGCTTCTAGCTCGACTAGTTTTTCAGTACATCATAGATATCCAGGAAGAAACCATCATAAGAAAACTAGAGACTTCTTCGATAACTCGTATTTTCCTCCAACTGGTCACAGCGATGAGTTTTCAGGATTTACATCCAATCAGAAAATGGGTACTAGTAATGAAAGTGCGTTTGTACCATCAACGAGCTTCGGGTTTGGAAAATCGTTTGTTGATAAAAATGCCACGTACCAGGTCTATGAAGACTTTCCTTCTTTTACAGAAAAATCTGTAACGCTGTCACCAATTATCAGTTTTAGGACACATGGAAAAGAAGAGTTTGACGAAATGAGTATTGTACACGAAGATTTCAGTGGACTGAAAGGCAATAAACAGTATAAGAAAAATGCCGCTATTCGTCAGAGACGGAAGAAGACGAGAAGACAGTAAAACGGCCTTTAGAAAAAATTATCACTACTTTTTTGGGATTTTTTTAGTAATATGTTAAACACTGAGAGTCTTTCTAGAATGTCAGAAAGTACGAATTCAAAAATCATTTATCACATTTTCAAAAAATAAAGAAATTTGAGTTTTCAATTCGCCGACATTTCTTGATAGATACCGACCAAAAATAAAGAAAAGCAAGTTCCTGTTTGTTGAGATATTTTTTAATAAACAATTCCGATACACGACAGTTATTTAATTCACGAAAACAAAGATAAGTACAAAAGACAAAACAAATAACGTCTTTTGTTTATACTATATAATCAAAGTACTAAGTGTTTCCGTCTGTACATTTCATCTTTATATGTTATTTATTTCTGACAATCCTATTTTGACCACGGCTAAAACAACGACAAAACAATTCTGAATCTTTCGCAATATGTTTTTGTTACAGTTGAATGAAAGTTAAACTGATGAATTACTGATTTTTCTGATGTTCTTCGTCGGAAAGGCAAATAGTATGACAGTATTGCGCGATTGAGTATTTCAGATGTGAAATACATATGATGAAAGGATTGTTTAATATTATTACAGCAACAGGTATTGTATATTAGCTGTAACAAATTCGAGATTACCTCATTCTATCTCTTATTCATGTAACATACATTTGATATGGTTGTCTATAAAAGATTGGATGATGTATTTGCAAGTTTGTGACTTTTATGACTCGTTTTACTAACTCCAATATGTCAGACATTCAATGTTGTAGTAAAAATTCAATATTTTTTTTACACATTTACGTAAAAAGGATTGATCATTATAATATAATGGGGAAGTATTATGCAATTGCACCAATGGTCAACGAAATTTACACTTTCGTCGTTTTTATTTGGATTATTCTCTAGAAATAACAATAGAGGTACTTAATAATTTTTTTCACCTTTTGAAGGTGATTTTAGAAATCTTCGCTATTTTGAATTTGTTTAACAGGTTATAGGTTATAAATTTTTGTACATCTTGAAAATTTTGAAGTCGCTCAAAATAAATTTAGAGTAAATGTGCATGTCTAGAGAATTTATAACTTTTCTCTCGACTCTCTAAATTGAATAACTAAATATAAATCTGTTTCTAAGAATCTAAAGATCAAAAGATATGTTACAAAATTGTGGGATGAAAAAATTTCTTTGCGGCTAAAAATACAACAATTGGTACTCCAAGGAACTGCAAGAATAAAAATAAAGATAAAATTTTATTTTCTTTATTTTATAATCAAATTTGAAAATTAGTAATCTTGCAAACTCTTAAAATGCAATATTAAAATTTAAGTAAATTACAAATTTATAAATTGAAAACTTCTAAAGTCGGAAGTATAAGTTATAAAAAATTTGGATTATCAAATTTAAATCTGAGTTTTAGGTTTAAAAGCATAGGGTCTAAGAATCAAAGGATCTGAGAATTTGGATTCTGGGAACTCCACATCGGAAGATTAACAAATCTAATCATCACAAATATTTAAAATCACTCTTAAGTGAAATACAAATCAAATAATTTGATTTTTATTCAAAGTAAAATGAAAATGATTGGAACAAATGGAATGGAAATACATTTTCACATTAGAGCAAATCTTTAGTTTCGCGTCACTGTTTATTTGTTTACTCATTTTAAACATTTTGTTATTAACTTGAAGCTTAAAGCTTAAACTTTAAAGAAGTTTAGTCTTAGAGCTTTTTATTTTTGTATTTTATTTTAGAATCCAAAAATTCAAATCAATCGTTTAAAAAAATTATCCCTAAAAAATTCAAAATTTAATAATCCAAGTATCTTAAAACTGAAATGAAAAACAAGAATTTTTCAAACTGGAAAAAACGAATTTTGTTTTTATCAAGTTACGATCGAAAGTTCGTTGGGGCCGTTTGTAACAAACTGTTTGTTTGTTACACATTCAAGCAGACAAAGTGAAAATATTGGCTAAAGTACCACTCCTGAATGAATAAACAAACGCACTTGATATATTTGCTCTGAATATTTATCTCAAATTCTAGACGAGAAAGTATAAATTTTATTTTCTATCAAATTCTCAAGAGTAGAAAAATGGATTTTCAACCTTGGCCAGTAATTACAATTAAAAATAATTTAATGATAAAGTTATGAAGGCAATTTTTAACCACTATTTGTTTATTTGAAAAAAAAATTGTCTAAGTTTTTTATACGATTTTGTTTTAACATTCATTGAAAACTTTTACAAAAATAAGTTGGAGAAACACAAATTTAAACTGTTAAGAAAATTAACAATTTCTCTAGAGACCAATATATAATAAATATATGTAAGTATGTCAGAATTTTTTAGTTTTTGATGACGAGTTACCTACTATTCCGACAGCATAAGGTCAGGAACATGATGTGTGAATGTGTTGCACGTCGACCTCCTTAGCTTTTGGATTTTTTAAATTGTTCTAACTAAAAACTTAAAAATATATGATACTTCTTGGCCATAATAAATGTTGGAATGATAAAATGACCAGCCTAGATAGAAATTTTTCAAACGCATGTCAATAGCGTCTTGTGAACAAATAATCTTGACAGAATTAGCCGCAAGGATTTCCTATTTATGTTTACGTGTACACCGGAAGGTCAATAATAATCATGGTAGTCAATGTTTTCTAATGAATTTTGCAAATTAGTCATGAACCTTCAACTTGTAGACGTTATCATGACTGTTGTCCTCTCGTTAAAATAATTGATAGTTCTCTAACTTACACTTAAGAAATCTTATCGCAATCTTATTTTTGAAAAGAAAATGTTGCACAACATTTTAAATTCTAATTTCCTGTATGACTTCTTCTTTGTTAAGAAAATCAGCATGACACATGACATTTTAAGACAGATTTCCTGAACCAATTGTAGCAAACAAAAGTCTTTTGTTCCACTGTTCTTATCAAGTGTGTTTTTTAATCTGCCTTGATAAGACGAGCGTTATCCCCAAAATAAAACCCGCAATTTTATCTACAGTTCCTTTCGTTAGTGGAAAATTTAATTCCGAGAAAATTATTCTAATCCGAAAATTCCATTTTGTGATATTCAGCAAAATCAGAGTAGTTTTTTCCAAATTTGCAATTTAAACACTGATAAGAAATATCAATGAAAAATATTGGTTACACGATTATTTACTGTGGCGAAGTTATCGAAGTGTGTTTATAATAAATTTTCAAACCACTGCGATTTTTTTTAACTGTTCTAAAGTGATGAAATAAATTTTTAAATATTTGTACATTAGTTTTGTTAAATTTGCAAACTTGACGTCCACGTGAACAATAAATGCAACTATATAAAAAAATGTACTTTGATTTTTTATCACATTATATAGATAATATTGATGAACTCAAAGCACAAAAAATCTATGTTGTAATAGGTTTAATAACATTATTTGCAAGGAATGTGTAGAAATAAAATTAAAAAAAAAATTGTTATTGTTCGCGCTATTAAAAATCTTTGACGGTTTGTTCTGGTTGAAGAGGAAGAAAAATCTTAAATTCGGGGGCACGAACCTTACTTTTGGCTAAAAATTCTTTGCTGTTTTTTTACCCTATAATTAGAAATTCTATTAGCAGTATCCGTATCATTCATAATTGTTCAGATATACACTTTCTTTCTTTCTTTGTACCAGAGCGTTGAAATTTCACTCAGCGACCCCCAAACAAAGCAATAATTTTAATCGCAGAGCGTTGTCTTTTCTTTGTTCTAAAGTTGGTAATCATCTGATACAGGTCATAGTCCTTTCTTTTATTATGTCCAATTGATTTTTTCAAGAAATAATTGAATGTGTAACTAATGGGCCATTAGTAAGATATTTATGTGTAATAATTTTCTCTAATAAATTTAATAAGGGACCAGTTGCAGTGATCAGGTACCTGTTACTTGTTTGTAAATAAGGTGGAAGTTAATGAATTTATTATGTAATACAACTAATCAATTAGAATTGTGCAAAACCAATCTATACACTCAATACCGATCGTAATTTTTCGTGGTTTGCACAATACAAGTCTTGTAACATCAAAATATGATACCTTTAACGACTGCACCTACACACTACTAAAATTGAGCATGCACAATCAGATGTAAAATTTCCACACAGTGTTAGTCAATGCTTGCTTTTTGATGGATCGAAAAAAAAGAATTTCCTTGTTTTTTGAAATCAAGGTAGAATCGATCAATTTTGCAAGCTTATTGCTTTTACCTTTGCCTTGCAATACTTAATTAACAAAATAGCGATTACATCACTTTTAAATTTGGTTATCGTTTTGTGTTTCCCGAAACCGCGACCAGTCTTTATCAGATTCACGTGTTCATTATTTACTTTTTTAACGCGAAAGGTGGTTTCGCAAGGTGCATTTTTATTAAACAATTAATTTGTTTACATCACTGTAATTTCTAATACTCTCCCAACAAGTAGAAAACATTCTCAGGCAACTTATAATGTAGAAAGGAGCGGAGAATGAACTTCTAAATTTTAACGGAGTACTTTCTCCGAGTTCATTCACCGTTTAGAAATGGTTGACCTACGACAAGGAACAAAATTGTGGGTATGTCATTGGATTATCGATATCGATTAAACGGTTAGAAAAATAAGATTGTAATTTTGCTAAATACATTTCCTTGTGTGTCACAAACTATTATATCAGTTTGGTTTTGCAACGATTTTTGTGTTCCACTGAGCAGGAATAATTATTATTGCAAATTGTGACGTGGCTGATTTAGTTGAAATATTTCACAATTTTTAATTATCCGTCTTAGATTATTGTGGTAGCGTTTAAACTGAGTTTGATTGTGTACAGAAATAAAGAGGAAAACAATAATTTTAGATGCATGAATTTATAACGGCAACCATTGTTCGCATCGTATTTAAAGTTATTTCCATTATGAAATCTTGTCGTTCATAAAATATATTTAACGACGTGAATGTGGCAACAATTATTTAAAAATAGCAAAATATGTCGAACTATTGTACAATTGTATTAAACGTACGCCTTCTGTGACATATCATGATGTAATGTGAAACGAAATAAGTATGTGAAATAGTCATCTTACTTCGTAGCTTGTATCTTTAATTTACTACTTCCCAAGCGTACCGAGAAATTGAAAAAGCAAAAAAAAAGGATAATTACCTAAAACTCAATTACATTATCAATAATGAGCGCTTGCATGTTGAAATATGATATGTTTCTTGATAACGTTACACGGAAGGATAAAAAAAACTGCATAGGTAAGCTTCAAACTAAATAACGATAATAGATAGTAGCAGTCGTAAATTTATAGATTAAGAGCAGACAACGTTTAATTTGTAATTTTATCCTAGTCACATTAGATGTAACGTAAAAAGAAAACCTAAATAGTGTAACTGAAGTAGTTTCCGACACAAAATTATGATTGGTGTAATAAGAGCGGGAAGAATAGATCTTCGCAAGATTGAGAAACTTGACCTCAGTAGGAAAATCCTATTTTGTGCCCGTTAAAGTTACGGCTATTCTCTAAAGTTCAAGTCTTCCAAATCCGGTATTCCCGGAATGATCTTTATAGCTCAACTCTTCTTCTGAAATTAGAGCAAGGAAGTTCTTTAAACGACGCTTTGAATAAGACATCCTTTGTTGTTTGCAAAAGGCGCGCTTTCCGGAAAACTGTGACAAAGTTAGTTGTGTGGATTTTCATGAAAAAGGAAATGTTATTGGAACTGCGTAGCAGTTGACTTTAACTTGTGATTAGAGCGAAAAAACAACTTTATTTGTCTATCCGGCTTAATTAAATTTCAATAATTCTTGTTTGGTTTCAAAATTTTTCGCTCTTGCATGGTCGGTACAGTTTATAATTTTTTTAAACTTTTTTTAGATATTTTTTGTGTACTTATTGCGTTCAGTATATTCTGTTTGTCTGTATATCTCTGAAATTCATCGCCTTTATTCCCTTAACGTGTCTGCATTGTACTTGCAGTACCACATCTTTTCCCTTCCTTGTAGTTTTGTCTCTCGTTTTAGAAGTTTTTTATTTTATTCTTATTTACTTCTTTCAATGCTGTTTAATTTCTTCTACAGATTTCTTCTTACGTGTGACGAGAAATTGCTTTATGTCACTGTTGCTAGACAATTTGAAATATTCAAAAGTTCAAAGTGTTAAAATCTTAGGTTTTGGAGAATATACAAAATGTAAAAATTTAAGAAACATAATAAATAGAATTATCTAAAGATCTAAAGCGTCCAAAGAATCTAAATATTTAAAACCAACTTGAAAAGTATAAAAGATTTAGAGAGATTTTAAAATCCATAGAATCTATAAACATACAAAATTTGAAAAATTCAAAGAGAATTTTAGAAATCTGAAAAACCAAAAAATTTAAAAATTTAAAAGGATTTAAAAACCGAAATGACTTTCTTAGCATATTGAGAAATTTGACGTTATTAAAAATCGAAATCTAACAGATTTAAAGAAACACAAAATTTAAGAAATTTTAATAATTTAAAAAATACATAAATTCAGTGAGAGGAAATCCCAACAATCTAAAAATTCCAAACATTATTTTATATTTTAAATAATTCGGAAATTATTAAAATCTTAAGATTTAAGGATTATAATAAAAACAAAGGTAAAGCGTTTAAAGCGTTCTAAGGTTACAAGAAAAGAGAATAAACAAAACAAAAATATAAATAATTTTGAAAAAACTAAAACATTATCAATTTAGGGTCATAAGACTTCGAGTATTTAAAGAAACCAAAAATTTAAAAAGTCAAAAAATTGAAATATTGCAAGGATTACGACTATTTTAAGAACAATATTAAAAAAATTAAAAAATTAAATGTAGAATTTTAAAATTCTTAGCGATTGGAAAATTAAGAAAAAATACATAGAATTCGAAGCATCTAAATATTCCAAAATGTAACTAATTGAAAACAAGCTTAAGTATGTGAAATATATCAAAAATACGCTAAAACTAGGGAAAATAAAAAATCGAAACTATCCAAAAATCCAAAGGTCACAAACAATTTATAAAATCAATCAATCAATTATAATAAGTACAATTTAAAGAAGCCACATAATCTAAGAACACTGTAGAATTTAAAAATATAAAGAATAGATAAGGAAGTTTTAAAAAGTCTAAGGAATATAAAGGACCAAAAAAACACAATCCAAAAAAAGTCCAAAAATCGTAAAATAATAAAATTATTTATAAAAACTATTGAACTAAAGAAGATGTAGAAAATCCGTAAAACAACTTGAAGAAATCCAAAATTCTTTCGCATAAGAAATACAAAAAAAAATCGAAGAATAAAATAATTCAATTGGCCGTAAGATTGCAACAGTTATAAAAACCTTATACATATTTAAAGATTTAAAGAAAATAAGATGATGATAATAATAATAATAATAATAGTAATAGTAATAGTAATAGTAATAGTAATAGTAATAGTAATAGTAATAATAATAATAATAATAATAATAATAATAATAATAATAATAATAATAATAACAAAAAATCCTGAACAATACAAAGAAAAGGTCCTATTTAAACATCTGAAATATTTATCTATCTATTTGATATCTTTGCATTTTAAATTTACAATTTCTCGGCCCAAACCATACCTAACGGCCACTTTCTTCATTTATTATATTTTATTATATTTCATTTATTGTATTTTCTTAGAAATTTTTATTTGTATTATACATCTTAGGCTACTTCTTGGTATTTGTCATTCTTAGTTTCTTGTTTTTAATTAAATGAGAGTAAATTTAATTGTAAACTGGTACAATTCGTCTCCTGAAACAAAAATTTCCATTAATTTTAATTAACTACATGAAAATTATCACTTTAGAAGGAAATATTTTTTAAATTTATTGTTTGCTGGAGGACATATGTAATGAGTTGCATCTATATTGAACTCGTAAAATGGTATATACCTGTAGAATTCACGTGTTTACTGTTTACTCTACCAGTTTAAACTTGCCGTTGAGAGACTACAAGATGTCGTAAAGTTTGTATAGCTTTTGGAGCGTGTATAAATTCTTAAAATAAAGTTTCAGGAAATGCAGAAATGACAAACTCAGTAGCCATAATTTACATACCAGAAACTCGTTGCATATTACATTTATTGGAGTAATAAAAACAATGTTATTAACAATTTTATTCGGTTTTTCTTATCCTACTAAATGATGTTATGTAGTATAAAAACCAACGATTTTTCAACCCCAACATTTTTTTACGAAAATCGCTATAACGTCATTAACGTTTGCATTTATTTCACTGTGATGCTGTGTAATGTAATTTTAGAATAGTCATAAAACAATTCTTCGTAGGTTTACAATGTTTAACCAGCTTGTACTGCCATAATCATAAACAGAAAAACATTAAACTGAGTATACCTGAGTATAAAATAACAAGAAAAGTTTGCACAGATAACATTATATGTAATGATTTCGTTCACGATAAGTTGAAATCTAATAAACATAAATCTTAAGGTCTCGTTTCGTTTTAAGTGAGACAATTTTATTAATGAGACTCATGTTGGATTATAATAATCATAAAGTTGTAAAATATAACGAGATCCTTTAATTTCTGAAAGTAGACTAAAGATCAATTCAATAAAATTATAATATTCTCGCAATAAATTTGACTAGATAAATTAAATGTTTAACGCAGTAATTATGCATAAACAATGAATTCATATGAAATAATTTTGATTAATGAAACTTATAGGGTCATTGTAATGGTTCCGTGTACACTTGACAGTAAAAAATGAATTCAGGGTGATTCACCTCACTATTGCAAAAACTTTGATTCGGCTGACTTTTAATATTCACGTCTTAGTCATTTTCAAGATGCATCACTTTCATTTTCTAGAATAAACACACACTAAACTTTAAATAATTTGATGTCAGCATCTAACAACTAGGTACATTACAAAGTTTACGAGTAACTACGCATGTTGGAAAAATGTGTAAAACATTTTCGTAAGATCATCAGATTCTTAACTGGAAAGCTAAAGATCAGTGCAAATCATCGAACAACACACGTGTTGAGCTCGGTAGATAAATACCAATTCGTACAGCTGCTGGAAAAAAACAGAAAGCGAATGGGAAGTAAAACAACGAAAAAATAGAGATAAATGTAAGTAATTATAAATAATTATTTCTAGACGAACTAAATCCGGTAATGCCAAATCAGGCGATAGCAACATTGTATTAAAAATAATTCTTCGCAGTGAACCTCTGACAAATTTATTTCACAACTATCATATACGCAATAAAATTAGTCATAATAATTAATAAAAATGTCACAAAGTTCCGTGAAGAAACTCCTTGTTTTGACAATACAAACCGCAATATCATTGAATTAATGTAATTCTTTTCATGACTGCAAAATTTTATGGTTGCGAGAAGCAAATATCACACTTTAAAGCATATTTGTGGTTATTGCATAATAGAGAAAATTAATAAAGATAAAGTTGATGCGTAGTAGGTACCTATGTATGAATTTTTTAGATAAGAGATTAGACAATTTTATAATTGTTATCAACCGCGTACTTACGCATTTTCAGTTTCGGATGCGCCAACCTAGTTACGGTATCGATTTTCTAAGCTTTAAGAGGCACTCTTGGGAAAAAAATCGATTCTTTAAAATAATTTACGATATGGCTGTTTATTTATTTTTGTTTGCCAGTAAGATAAGGTCGATGACTTGTTATTAAACCTGCTTTTAACAATTTAACAATCAGCCTTTTTAAAACATTTCGATTTAATTAAATTCTGATTTACAAACAATTATAAGAATTCAATAATGTAATCAACTGACGACCAAAAACAAAGTCAACCCAAATATCTGTATTTACATCTTAAACAATAACATTTTAAAGAAATGTTTACAACAAACACAGTCATTTAGTCAAAATTCAAGTAAGCTGAAATGGTGCAAATTACAGATTTGGAATACAAGGAAGATTATCGGTTTATGAAGCAACGATTTAATTCACTTTTATCTCGCTGAAATTTCGTTGAATTTCTATTTCCACAATCAAAAGTTACATACACTTCTCTGAAGCCGACTTGTTTAATTTTCCACTATATGTTTTTGATTCCATACACTGTAATTTCATAATACCAAATTATTTGTTGACATGAACTTTGTGTTAAAGAATCAATATTGATCTTTATTTACGTTATCTCATTGATATTTCACAGAAGTTATAGTAAATTATAATAGTTCAAAATGAATTCGATGCTCGTGACTCGGAATATTTTCCGTAACAATGAAAATTTGATTTGAAGTTGTTTCACCACACGGTTGTTTTGTTTACGTGTAGTTGAGTTGAAGTGTAAATAAGTCACAATGAGAGTATTTCTAAACATTTACACTCTACAAATGTGTTTCATTGTGTAACTTTATGTAATATGATTTAAGAACAAACAATAATTTTTCCGACAGTGTCTTATGCAGAATACCGCAATGTAGTACACGTAATTGATGACAAATACGCCACGAAACAAAATCTAGATCTTGGAAGGTGTTAAAGTAATCGATATATTGGGTTCGGGTAAAAACAAATTTGTTATAAGTATTAATCTAGAACAAAACGAATAAAAAGTTTTTGGAAGTAGATTTACAGATAATTTTGATACGTGTACTGTACCTTTTATTCACTGTTTTATCAACTGATCAAACCACAGTTCTTAAATTTTATCTTATTGCTTTAAAGCTTTTTGATTGTCAGGCTTATTCTATTGTTGAAACAATGTTCTTTGTCCTTATATATCAAAGGATTTTATTTTTAGAATTGTAAAATATTTCGTTTTTGTCACGTTATCTGCGCAAATGACGTTTTATAGAAAAAGAACTATGTCTCTCATAAATGATAAAAATGCTTTGTCTTCAAAGTGATTATTTTTTTACTTTAAAATTAAAATTTAAATTCAAATTGATTAGCTAGGATAACTTTATCCATATTTCTGTGTTTTTAAAACTTCTAACTTTTTTTTTGTTTAATACGGTATTAACTTTTTATGTCTGTCTTAATATTTGTATTATCCAATTTCTCCACCGTTTTATTAGAATTTTTCTAACTAAATTTTTATATTTTTTTTTCTTCATATTTTTTGTTCGAATAATAGTTTTTCTTTTTTTAATGCACAGTATTTTCTTTTTATGAGTCTGCGAGAAATTGAATTTTGGTTCTAAAACTTCTTGTTCAAAAATAAAATCAATTGTTTTTAGATTAATTAACTTTTGTATTTTGTTAATTCATTTACAAAGGCATTTACATTTTTTTTAATTATTTTTACATTTCGTTTTTTTGCAGATTTTATACTTTCTATGTATTGTTACGTATTTGTCTGAACAAATGCTTCTTTTATTTATTATTTATCTTCATTTTAATTTCCTGCGCTTTTGTCCTGGTCGATTTGATGTCGTCTTTTCATTCTGAAAGTCTTACCTCAGCTATTTACAAGGCAGAAAATTATGAGGAAAATACTGCAAGTTTTTTGTTACCTACCAAATTTATTTTAAAGCATTTCTATAATTGGTAAACAGAAAAAGTTGTTAAGATTTTACTGCTCTGCAGGCGTCTTTGCTGAAATGTTTTCCTAATTGACAAAAGTTTTCCTAGTTTTTTAACTTAACTAACTACTAACTTCACTAACTACCTACTCAAACTCCGTGGTGGATTATTTTCATAGAACTTAACAAAAAAGTGAATTATTATTAATAATAAAATATGTGAATTCCAAAATAATGTACATTTTAAATTTCCATTATTTTCAGCAACACAAAGACACATACAACAAAAATAACGATATTAAAAATTTGCTTGAGTAAAATTAACGAGGTCTTCAGTTGATACTTTCACTCATGAAACTTTTCCGCATTTTTTTGTCATCTGAATCTGTTTTAATTTTTTGGGCAATTAATTTTAAGATCACTCAAGTGTTTTATACATTTTAATAAATTCCCTCACTGTTTTCTTTTTTTCACTTGAATTTACAGTAAACAAACAGAAAATGTATTCAACTTTTCACCTCCCATCCGCATTTCACTTGCAAATTCCATAAAAATTGTATGCCATCCTATTTCAATCACAATTTAAATCACTCCACGAAATTTACTGTACCTGTACGACGATGTGGGCATTTTATTTTAACGACTTTTTTATGCGTCTATGTAAACGCACCTTGTGAATATTTATACAGGTCAGAATTTCCTAATTTTGTTTAGATAATATTTTTAATAGTAACACCGAAGTTTTGTGGTTCACAGTTATGTAATATCGATACACACAAGCTTACTTATTAGAATGTTAATTTTTATACTTCCGGTAAAGCGTTCACCTGCAGGAAACGAGGTTATTTTTGCTGTTGTTAAAACAGGTAGAAAATAGAATTAATTAAGTTAAGTAGTCGCAACGGGTGTCGTATTTTTGATTTCTTATTGGAAATTAGGGAAAAAACTAAACGGTTTAGAATTGTTTAATATTCAACGGGGGTATCAAGCTGTTAGATGTGGATGTGACAAAGGAAATTAAAGGTACGCCAAAAGACTTGTAAAGTAACCGCAAGCGACAGTGAAAATTTATATAGCAATGATTGTGTCGTTGTTGTTATATGGGACTAATATTATGTTTATAAACAATTAAAACAGAACAAGGATCTTAATTACGATCTCTTATTCCACTAGACTGAAATTTCCAAACCTTGGTCTTACCTCACAATAAGTCCACCAAAATTGAATATTTCATTATAGATTGCTGAAATATAAATAAAGTATGTCAAACTGAAATATTGCTTATTTTAACATCCAATTTAAAGTCTTCCTCCTATGATAGTAACAAGCGCGTAGGTATTTTTTGTTAATTTTTTTTTGGAAAATTAATCTCATTTCTTTTATTTTTTTAGCAAAAAGTTTTAAAATACTAAAAACCTTAACATAAATTATATTTGAGTACCAAATATACGCAACACCAATAAAAATTCTATCTTAAGCTTTAGTATTGAAAGTACTTAATAAATGGTTAATTATCAATTCATTGCAAAATTTAGAATAATGTGTTTATTATAATTCAAACACGTCAATTTATTAAATTAATCTCCAAAATCAATATTAGATTTCTATAACAAAAGTTAATTACACGAAAATTTTTCTTTGTACATAAAGTCGAAAAAAATTTTTCCTAACCATTACAAAATTTGGTTAATTAAATTTTATCTATCTGCACGTCTTTCATGCATGTCCGAACCCAAAGATAAAATAACTTGGTAATTAATAACACTGAGGTTATCTTACCCCGATTTACCTCAATATTTCAACTAATAAAAAACTAGACTTATGAAATCGTTCAGATAAAGCAAAAAAATACAATTTATACATATTGGGTAACTGAAAAGAAGGAATTTAACTTTACTGGTTTTTGATATCTTCAGGTTTTATTGTGAGAAGTTTCTATGAATAAAATGTAAGAGTGAGATTCAAGTAATTCATATAAAACTTTAAGAAACTGTATTTTTTATTAAAAATTATTAAACCAGTTTAAGCCCAATCCTACGTTATCTTAACTGTTATTATCACAGTTTCTTTTAATTTTTAACTAATAAATAATAAATTTCATTAAACCTAGTACTGTCGATCTAAAAAGAAGCGATTTTAATTTATTTATGATGTCGTGACATCGTTTTTATTCCATGGTTTGATCGATATTGGTGCCTTTTAGAAAACAGAACCTGTAAGCTAATTACATTTCAACTGCAATTTTCTAATGAAATGCGACTCATAAAATTTAACTGCAATTTGTTGCTGATTCATTCCATAAAATATGTATGATACAAGACCATTTATTCGTCTGAAATTTACACAACAACATGTACTTGCAAGCCCTGTTACTTTATTTCAGCAATTAAAAACATCTAAAAAATGCGGCTATCAACAATATACAATGTTTTTCGCGGTATGTAAAATGAGGTAACATTCTGTAGAAACATATCAGCATGACAACAGTCCCTTCCTGTTATTTATCAGTGATTTAACTTAACCCAAAAATATCACAGTTCGCTAACCCTTGTAGAATTGGATCTGCACACAACGGTATTGATTGCGCAATGCGACAGTTTTGTCATTATCTATCGGCTAACAAGTTAATTAAACTTGAGACTTTATTTTTACAGTTGTTATTTTATGTAACTATGTTAACAACTACGCAAATCCATTGATTTACATGAATAGGTAGAGTGTCCTTCCCTTAGCCTAGAACTTGTGGACGTGATCGCCGACAGCTCCAACGTGCAGTTTATCAATCTTGCACCATAAAGCACAATGTGGGATCAAATCAGAAGAGAGGAGACAACATGCACGTTTCCTGTGTCCTTCGACGTCATGACAACGAAAAAAGCTCAGTGACGCTCTTCCAAATGTCAACTGCGCTAAAGCTTGCAGAAAGTTTTGTTGCATTGTTCTCTTTGCGTTAATGACCACTGTTAATAATGTTGTTGTTAAAATATTCAATTACTGCAAGAACAATGCCAGCATATCTTGTGTTTTCCTGTTATGGCTATGTTCGGGTTGTTATGAAACAACACTTTTAGACCTCCTTATGGCTACGGTTATCACCAATAACCACCTTTGACATATATAAGTAGTTTTATTTACGTTACGGCCGTTCTTATAATAATTGTGATTAATTCAAAGGTTAAACTATTGCTAAACGTTTATCTTTTGCACAAGAATTTTGCAATACCACGCGTCTTTATCAAAAACTCGAAAAAGATAATGTACTCGTAATTTAAACCATTGTTTCGCGAGATTAAATTTATTTGAGAAAAAAAAAACATCAAAACCTGCCATTCATTCGTTTCGCAACGATTTTATCTCAATTAGCAATAAATATTATATGTTTAATAAAGTTAAGAAAAACCAATTCTAGTTGCGAAAAGTGTGTTTTTCTTTTACAGAATTTATAGCCTCTTGTGCAAAATTCTTAATCCAATAAACTGTGGCAAATATTTAAAACTTTACGTTACGGTTGTTGCGTCAAGGCGTAATTACTTTTTTACAGCTTACGTGGTTTTGTGTAATAATGTTCCACGTTATAATGGCTCAGAGATAATTAGAATCAGGGTTAAGTACTTTTTCTACAAATATGTTTAATTTAAGATACTAGATTATTTATTGTAGGACGTTAAACACATAAATTGCTGACCAATAAATAATTTTAAAGCCGTCTTTACACAGGGTCTACGACACTAAATTCCTGAATTTTTAAAATATAATAAATATTTTACGGTTCCTAAATTTGGTCGTAAAACCAATATTCACTAATAACTATTTATAATAAGATAAATATTTGTTTCAAAAGGGGAATCTTTGGGAGATAAACGATGTGTCATAAATTTTCGGATTTCGTCTTATTTTGGGACAGCGGCTGAAAAATAAAGTCACAAACAAGTGAAAAAATTGATATGAAACTAATTATGGATTAAGTCACAAACAAAGTTTTATTTATCCTAAATCAAAGGTTCGAGTAATCAACAATTTGCATAATATTTTATCAGTATAAGACGTCACTGACGACGATCGAATAAGAAAGTGCAAATTAATATCGTCCATGTTTTAATTCCTACACCAGTCATAACAAACCATAAATCAATCATTTATAAAATGGTAGAGTCTGGAAAACACAATTAAAATTTTTAATTTTATTGTTTATAGAAACATTGATCACAGTGAACTGACCGTTTAGACCAATAACTCTTTGATAAAAATTTCACGAATTTATAATGGACGATCTTTAAATTATAAAAATAATACAAGACTTATATGGGAATCCTAATCTTTTTTTTTTTGTATGCAAGAATCAAATTTTTCAGCATATTTTTGCACAACGTGAAATACTGAAAATTTGGAAAACACACTTCGATTTGGAATTCCCACGTTTTCTAAGCTGTAAAATAAATAGTAATGTAGATATTTACCACTTTTACTACAATTATCACCAAAAATGTAATTATTAAAAATAACAACGCTTAGGAAGAGGCCTTCAATTTATTAATTAAGCCACTAGAAATTTGAAAGGAACGAAATCTAGAGCTTAATTTTGAAATCCAACATCTGCTAAAACTGAATTTATGGCCTTTATATTAATTCTTGTGTTTTCGGGATTTATTCTTTTGCATTTTTTATGTATTGTACTTTTTCGTCTTTCTTCTTTTAGAATTTGTAGATTTTCTCAATTCTCTTGGATTCTTCATTTTTTTGATTTTTGTTAATTTCGTTAGAAGTATCGATTTTTTAAATTCTTTGTGTTCTTTGTATTTAGATTGTTTACACTCTCTATATCTAGAATTTTTCAAGTCTTTTCGAGTCTTAAATCATTTGTATTTATTTTTGAATTGTGGAAATTACTTGTATTATTGTATTTTTTTATTATTTATCCATTTAAACTTTTTGTTTAAAAGATTCTGTAAATTTTTATATTTTGTTTAAATTCGTTTTAGAAATCTAACTCTTTTATTTTTCTTGCATTTTTTAGATTTTTTAGATTTTTTGGATGTCTTGAATTGTTTGTACGTTTTTTAACTTTTCGAACTTTCTTAGAACTGTTAACAAATTGGAACTTTCTATGTGAGTAAGATTTTTTGAGGTTTGGTTTATGTTTTATGTCTACACTTATTCTTTATTCTCATTTCACTCTTATTTCCTTTTTTTTTTTAATATTCACACTTATTTACTTTTGCCCTTTTTGTAAATGAACGCTTATAAAATTCGTAGATATTCTAAATTTTTTATTACATTTTGCAAGATCAGGCAAATGCCTCATCGCAATCACTCTCCGTAAATTCTGAAAGTAATAAGCATAAACTCAGTGATTACAAAAAAATTACTATTAATGATGTTTTCAGACAATTTCCTGTTGTCATCTCACATGTTCAGTGAAAGTTTTCCATTTAATAAACAATCAAAGTGCCTACAGGAGGAAAAATAGCATAATCAGAGTTATCAATAAACAAATACTAACTCATAAATATTTCGTATTTTGTATTCAATGCTTTCCGTTAAGTGTCCTATTGTGAACCAGAACGAGATTTCTAACTTTCTACAAGTAGGTTGTCTTCGTTTTAAGTTTTTTCAGCGTTTTTTATGTCTTTACACATATTTAGATAACAAATGTATGGTCACCTTGAAATTTTAATGAATAATCAAATAAGTTAATCAAAACGGTTTAGTCACCTTGAAAATGAGCAAAAGTTGGCAATTTTTTGCTAAAGCGGCAAATGATACATATTAATGCCCATAAGTTTAGAAAACTCATAAAACTGTGAATATAAAGCAAGTCCAACGAATTACCAGACAAACGAACTAGTTAATTTAATTAGTTCTGATCAATACGAAATATATATATTTTTTTTACTTTGTGCACTTTAAATCCGGACAGTGTCTGTGTAATAATAATACTAGAATGCACTTTATCTTTTTTGCGTTTCGGAATGACGCAGTAAATAAACGTGACATTCAGAAAAATTAAAACCAACATTTTTATACCACAACACATAGCATGTAAAAAAAAACGTTTTATAGCTGTGAAAATCGATAAAATTTACGTAAAACCGTATTTAAAGGAGCCTTGACAATGAGGAAACCTACGCAAATAAAAATTAATCTATGATGAAATATTGATTTATTAGCTAATTTAATTATCTCTACGATCTCTCTGTTTGCATGTTTATTCTTTTATGTATTTTCGATATTATAGGTAGTTTTACAAATGACTGGTTGTTTCCACCACGCGCTTTTATAATTTTATTTATGTTACATTTGTAATTTCTGATAGAAACTTTCAAACTTCCATTAACATCAATGTCAAAATCAATTGCATGAATAATTTAAACCACTCAATTATAGCTGAGCATAGATTTCTTGGCTCGTATTTTTGGTACCTTCACTTTTATTTTAGGTTGTGCAAATCATACTAGTCATATAAACCACAATGACAATTTTAAGCCACCGAAGATAGGAGCACCTTTCATTGTTTAAAATTTTCTTGGCATTTAAAAATATTTTCTATTAAATTATTCAAACTAAGATTCAAAATGTTGAATAAAAGTGTTTCTCAAGATTATCTGGTCACTATTGTCCAAAAGATTAATCACCATCGAGTTTGAAAATCTGGGAACCAAGAGTTAACCCTTTGTCGTAAAGTGAGGGTACATAAATTATTATTTTTTTCTGTTCGACTATGAAATCAGACAATGTTAGATAGAAAAATAGCAGCACAATAAACAAAATAGAAGTAATGTGTTTGTTGCCACATACAGTTGGTCGAGTGTTGAAAGTTTTTAGTATATGAAGTGTGTACATTTTATTTTTGGTTATAAATAGCTACCTTCCGTTTAAAATATCTGTGTAAATTGAAAATAAGAAAAATGTGCAGTTAAGAAATTAACGAAAAAACAAGTAGTACACTTATCTTAATTTTACTGATAATTTTTAAATGATGTTAAAGATTGAGGTCACTGGGGTTTTAAAATAAGTACAAGTTTCATAACAACACAAGAACATTTTTTGTGTACAAAAACAAAAACAAATTTCTGGAATAATTTAAAGTGCATTATTTTAAACCGTAATTTTCACGCATTTTTGTATACCTATATCTACAACTTTCCTGACACAATAATGTTAAAAATACTTAAATTCCATATTTATGTAACTGTCAATAGATAACTGGCTTCAAATAATTGCCAACTTTAAGTGAAAAAAATAATAGTCTTGATTAGTAATCTGACATTTGTAATTACTGAGTAAAAAATTGACAATAAATTTTTGATTGCCTGTTGTTCTAAATGCCATTCTGTGGTAGTGCAATTTTGGAGTTTATCTTGAAATTTCATATTCATGCAAATGATGTAGTGACCTAGTCTCTATAAATCAAGGAAGTATTTTCAAACTCACACTTTAAGTATTTTCATTTCTAAAAATACAATGCATGTTTGAATATAATTGCACTATGCACAGTATGACATACTTCTAGTTTTGTTTGCTGTCACGATTCGTTCTTACTCAAAGTACTCATTATCATCATTTTATTAACGCTTTGGGTATAAGATCGTTCATTTTGATTCGCCCTCGCTTGCTAGATCAATTTCGTAATATTTACATCTTTATCACGTTGACATCATCAATATTCCATTCTCAATTTTTTCTTCCTCAAATTTATCATCTATCTAACATAAATAATTTGATATCTATTTTTTTTTCTTTAAGGCGTATTTATCTTTTTCTTAATATGTATACAATTTTGTTAGTCAAACAAATGTTATCAGTATTAAAAGTTTCATCCATGGGATGGGTGCTCCTTGATATGTATCCAATATTTATACTTCTTTATTGCGTACAACTTCATCGTTCGGTTTATTTATTGCAACACATTTCTTCATAAAAATTCGATTGATAAAGTGTGATTTCAACAGAAGATTTTAGTTGAGAAATAGGATATTAGGTCAATTTTAAGTGGTGTTCTTTTTACGAGCACAAATCTCATGGTGATTTTGCAGGAGTTGTGTTGCTCGTGTAAAGATAACGAAAGAGAATTTACATTTTTTGTTGCTTTATTATGTTCACCCGAGGTTCAACCCCAGTGAATAAATTTAGTAGGAACTGGGGCTCCAGGCAATAATAATATACAGGGTGTTATTCTTAGGAAAACATATTTATGGTTTTCTGTTTAAATAATGTTTTAACTTTAATCGATTGCTCAGTATGTTTGTTGTATTAGATTGATCAGATGGAGAAGGTATCATCAACTATTGACATTGCCACACCGCTTTATATTTTATTTTCAAAGTTGACAATTTTGTTGATTTATTATCTAACATTGCTCTACATTTTGTTGAGAAATGATTTATTTGGCGGTGTGTCAATGTCACTAAAGTTCCATAAGTTGATCTTGGGTAATCTGTCTTGCGATCGATTTTTGAATCAATATTTTCCGGCAACTAAAGGAAGAAAACAATTTTAATTAACTAATTAGATACATAACTTGTTTATGTTGGATTGTATATGCTGGTCGCATCATGATGAAACTTATTAAAACAAAAATAAAACGACTTTTTTTTTATTAAAATTTATTCTGAGACTGTGGTAAATAAGTAAGATGATTGTAACTGGAACGGAACGAATTTCAAAAACAGGTTAAAACATTACTAGTATTATTGCACAATATTAATCACCACCCTTGCTTTATTATTGCACAATTTTATGTAAATTTTTTACATGTATGTCACTCTCAAAAAATTTGCCGCAATTTGAAAAACTTTTATTGAGCTTTTTACAGTTTTTAAAACTGTCTAGTAATTTTAACATTGGCCCTATTAGTTTATGCATGTTTTGTTGATAATATATTACTTATAGTATTCCAGGATTTTTTGTCAAACTAAATTTACCCAAAACTTCTTCGAAAACGCCTGCTGAGTTAAGTGTTTCTGTACCATAGAATTTTAGCTAATTACTAGTCCAAGTCAGAATCTTAATGTAGTGATGATACAAAAATTTAAGCTACTTTTACAAAATCCATTTGGATCAGATCTGATGATCACCTAACGATCGCAACCCGCTGCGAAATCCCTTTTTGTGGATTTAGAAGCTTAACAAAGTGAGACTTAATAAGGTCATGTTAAATTTTAGTAAAGGCACGCAAAACTAGAATTATAGAAAATAAATTTAAAAGTTTTATACTAAATCTTGTAATTTTTTTCATTAGTATTCTTTATGGCTTTTTTACATTAACGAACGTTCTCGGAATCAGTGCGTGCTACAAATACTACCTACCCAAGTCATTAAAATGCCATTTAAAATTTTGGTGTGGTCAATTAGGTGAAATTTCAACCTGTATGGCAAAACAGATAGTGAATGCTTAACTGACAAAGATTCTATCTGACAATGAGTTTGATACAAAATGCTGCAACGAGATAATAAATTGATGATAAAAATTTGTGGTCAGGGGAAACTTTATTTACTGAAGGCAAAGCAAATATGTAATCACGTCCGTCCGAAACCGAATTCCTAGGCAGATGTGCCCAATCTGAAAAAGGAATCAGTAAAAAAAAATCAGGCCATCTGCCCCATCTTTTGTTGGTGGCACTTTTTTCAATGGGGTTAAAGAGTGGGTGGCAAGCTGCACCACGCACCACCTTATTTATATCCAGTGTATCTCAGGTAGATTGTCCGAAGGAATACAAAAGCACCCTACGCTCCGCACTCGCAAAAGCTCTGTTTAGTTGGTACGCTTGCGCGTCCCCTCCGGAACATTGCGTGAGACTTCGCCAGAATGGATTTCAGATTTTCAGTCAGTAGCGCGATGACTTTAGTTGTGCGCACACTCACTGTGGAAGTGTTAGTTTTGTGTTAACATTATCGTTTTCTTATTTAGTTGTTTAATTTTTTTGTTTCGGTAACTTTGGTTACACTTCAAATTTCGTTACGGATTCGAGGTGGGAAGGTTAGTATTGTTTTAGTTAATATTCTTCAATGTCACTTGATTTGTTTCTTTTGACCTTTATTGTTTACAAAACTCCTTGGACAAATATTTTTCATACCTGCAGAAATTGTTTGGTTTTTGTATCGTCCGTTCCTGAGGACGCCGATAACATTTTATCATCGATTTTTGCGGTCTTTGTTCTTCTCCGGTCCGTGTCTGTTCCTTTGCGCAAAAGAACAGAGAAACACCGACTGATTTTTTTGTTTCTGTTCCAGGTGGACTAGTGCCGATTAGGATAACAAATTGACTATTAACAAATTTAATTTATTAGTGTTGTGTGGTGAAGTGCGAAAATGCAAAGCGTGCAAGACGTGGTGTCGAGTGTGAGGCCGGGGGTGGACAAAATCGTGGAGAACACGGCTTCCGCGAACGAAATGCCCAAAAAGTACAGGGTGTGCCAACCACGAGAAGAATGTCGGAGGCCCAAACCTACCACGGATCGGGACCAAAGCGCACCCCCGTGCCCTAATCAAAGTGATAAACATTTCCAAACTTCCGTTGTCGCGGATAAGTACCTTCTTCTCGAGCAAGCCGAGGGTAGTTCTTTGTACCGATGCGTGGACGTCAACACCCAAGAGGAGTTGGTTTGCAAGGTGAGCGAAAAGTTCGATTATTGTGTAAACCGCACCATTACCTAAGTTTCTTTTGACGTCAGCAACCCTTAATGCAGTACAAAATCCAATCATTCTTTACCTGCCCCTATTGTATGCACCCCCTTTTGTGCCAAGAAATTGTGCAAAGCACGGCCAAGGCCACGGGTTTGTTTATTTTCTAGAGGTTTTTTCCGGACCATGTGACTAACGGTTGAGGACCACAATTTCATAATTTTGCTCAAATTGACATCATGAGTCAGTGGTCGCGGAAAAATTGGTTAAGGGAATGAATCAGTAGACCAACGCTGGGAAAAATTCTCATGGTCACCCTAGCTACGCACCATTAATAGCAAAATTAATTCAAAGTGCAAACCCGTTTGGTAGAAGAACTGGTCCATTGCACTATTCGCGTGGTCATCCGATGTGAGAACCTCTTCTGTCTGGGGAGATGCCCCATCACCCTTCACCTCTTACGTGCATTTTATAACCAGATGTTGATTAATTGGTGATGCATGTGGGAAATAAGGGAAAATTCTGTCGCACCCTAACCCCACGTTTATTTAAATCGCTTCAAAGGGTTCGATTTGATATTTGCATACCATCGATTGCAAAGCCTTGTAAAATTCCGCTGCATTTTCGAGTTGTAACATTTGTGGAATGCAGGTAGAAATCACCCTCTCGAACAATGCCCCAATCAGACCCGACAGTAACCTTCCGTTCGGCATCGTACGATTTCATTGACAAGCACGTGTCTCGCGATTAAACACTCAATTGTCCTTCTACGTAAAACTCCACGTGGCCGCGAAATACGTTACGAATGAATTCCGCGGAGAAATATTTCCGAAGGCCACAATATTTATTCGTCTGGAATATCTATTTTTGCTGGTGCGGTAATAAGGCAGGATGTGCCGTTCCACGGCGCTTCCGTAATTGGACTCTCTTCGACACCTTGATGGAGAAATTCTGACACAACGTGTGCGCAAAAGTACTGCAATTTTGAACCTTTACCGCTTTTCTTGCACGAACCAAAGGTTATCGATCAATGTCATCGTGCAGACTCGTTTCCGTGAACAATGGGAGGTGTAAATTCGATCTCAAATTAATACACCTCAACAGAAATACACGCTTTCTTCTTTCGGATGCTGCACTTGTTGAAAAATTCCAGTAGTCTAGTAACGACTTGTTATGGTAAATTAGCGTCACGTAAACAAATCACGTCAGACACGTAGTAGTACAATGGCGTTTTATAAGTTATCGCACGGATTTTACATTTATAAGCAAATTTAATTTTATGCAGACTTTTGCTGTTGACCATGTGATTCTGTTGCAAGTTTACAGTCGTAAAAGTGACCCGAAGTGGACAACTGCGTTATTTTGTCAATGACTACCGCAAAACACTTGAGAACGTTTTGTCGGCAAAGAAGCCGCCGACTCTTCTCACCAACCCGAGACGGTTACTACCGTAGTAATAGTAAAGAAAGTACCGGGATTCACGCTCACCCACGACACTGGTTCTTTATTACCGCTTTTATTTATCCTGCAATTAATTTTAACAGTATGATCGAAGATAATCCAATAGACAGAGGAACAAAGCTCGACGTGAATATTATTTATAGAAGCACTTAATTATTAATGGTTGACGTTTATCATGTTTATAACCTTAGAAAATGACGGCTATTTTAATAATTATAAACAAATTTAGCAAGAGTATTTCACAATAGTTCCGGAAAATTTTAATTCCAGAACTCGTTTTCTATCACATTCGTTTGGACAACAACAGTACACCTTTGACGAAAACACGAACGTCAAGACGAAGGTCAGTTTTTATTGCCAACACGATCATAGTACAGAGTCATAAACCTGGTTTAAAGTTAACAGCAATATTCGTGATATAGAGGAACATCAAGAGAATTTTCAACCACGGCCACAATCAAACCTAATGAGCATCCCTGGTGAGCTCTATGAAAATAGAAACCTCATAATTCCCAAGCAAAGAATTTCTTCAAAATTTGGAGGCCGAAAATAGTTTGCTCTTCATCTCGTCCCTCAATTATAAAAAACATAATTTATATCTCTACGAATGTGTTTGACATTGAATGTGAACGTGTTATTTCGTAATAATGAAGTTGGTCACTTTGTAATATTAAAGCGCACCTATGTTCTTCAGAAGTTCTGCAAATTCCAGAATTTTGCACAGAATTAGTTAAGGATTTGACAAGGCGGCTCGCTTTGATGGATTTGTTTTAATCTAGCGACCAGTTTAAGCTGATTGCAGAAGAACAACCATGGAGATGGAGACTGGAAAATAAACAACATCTTACTACTGTCTTAAGAATTTTGTTGACATCAGCAAGCACTGCACGTGAGAAACAAGTGTTGTTTTGCTTTCGCAGACTTCTTTCACGGTGACTTTTGTATAAAGCTCTGGATTAGGAATGGGAGACAAAAACTGACAGAAGTATGTTACCAAAAAATCAAACTGCTTAATCCACCTAGACAAGAGGTGAATGCAGTTTATTAAAATGCTTGAAGACTTCAGTTTGCGCACGCATTGTACTGGATTGTAATGTAACTGTGTGCGAATAATTCGAGACAAATTACAGTTACCGCAAAATTAATGGGACTTTGACGGCTTGCAACTGAATAACAATAAAGCAATTTGTATTGAGCAATTTACAAGAGTGCAATTACGTTAATGCTTTAAGTGCCGAGACAGTTCTTGAACATCTCTCATCCATTTTCTCGTCCTTGATGCTTAAGAGGTGTTTCTTAAAATCCGTGTCTAAATCTTTTCGAAGAGAAGGTTACGTCGGTGAGATAAAAATGGACGGAAGTTTGTTTAGGTATTTACGATTTTCCAAATGTTAATTAATTTTGGCCATGAAACGCCTGTAAAATCCGTATTTGAGCAAGTGACACCATTCTCCCAATATAAATAAGGTCGCCTATTTCGATAAAAATAAAATCAAATGAGATGATACTTTGTGGTGTCAGTTTGCTTAGGATTTCGTCATAAAATGAGCGATAAATGATAGTAAGTGGGGGGTGCATGAAAAAATCGTAAACATACCGATAAATGTAATGAGTTATGCACTTTAGCCTTCTTGGTGATGTGTGGAAATGTCAGACCATTTCGTGATTAAATTAACATTAACGTATCACGAAATCGAGCTATTTTATAGTGTTGTTACAATTTTGCTTTGGGTGTAATCTCCCGGGGCATTCCCCATAGGGTTGGTTCTCCTGATGATCGATGGTACTTGATTATGGGAATCTGTGTTCTGATTGATTCAGTTTTGGGGACCCTGACATAGAAACGATGTAAATATGCACATTAATAAATGGCAATACGTTTTATAAAGTCAATTACTCAATACAAATGATGTAAGATTACAAGGTAAAATGTTAGTTATCGGACGAAAAATAAATAAATTGCTAATTAAATTCAAAAAGGCACATTGAATTTACGATACTTGCACATAACTCAGCTGGATATGATCTAATGATACAGATGTAGGAACGGCAAGAGGCATTGTTAATTTAATTGCTGCTAAAGCAACATTCGATTACAAGTACTATGTACAATTAATAATTAATTGCTCCACTTTACGATTGTGCAAGGCCAGAGCCGAAATGCATAAATTTCAAGGCTGCTGTATCTCTAAAGGTCTTGTCTCATCTCGCGAATATTCACTTAAAGGTTTTTTTCATTTCGTCAAGCAGGTCTGTGTAACAACAAGGTTGCCAGTTACCAAACACATTTGTAAATAGTCGGTTGCTCAGCAACATTACGATAAAATGTGCAATGTCTCTTGTTGCAACGAGTACATAAATATGAGATATGAAATAAATGGGCCGACTCGCGGCAGGCGGTAGATAACTCAGGCAAATATTTACAGGATAATTCTCATTCCAGATCGTTTCAAAGGACTGCCATTCTCTGGTTTCGGCCCACTATCGCCTCGATTCGCATCCGAGGGTTTCTTCCTTGCATGAAGTGGTGGTCGGAAATCGGTACTTGTATTTAGTTTACCCTAAGGCTCATGGCGACTTACATTCGTACGTGAGATCGAGGAAAAGACTGAGGGAATCAGAAGCAAAGAGGCTGTTCAAACAAATCGCAGAAACCGTTCAACTATGTCACACAAATGGAATAGTATTAAGGGATCTTAAACTGAGGAAATTCGTCTTCGCGGACGCCCAAAGGTGAGTACCGACATCTCCAAATGTTGCAACCACTCCGGATGCGAGAATTTAACCGAGATCGTAATCTCCTAAATCGTTGTACCCAACATCCTCGACGGAAAAGGATGATTTGATGAAACGCGTTTCTGATTGGGAAAGCTTTTGTTCTGCTGCTTTACGTTGCGTTTTTTCAAAGAATTCGGAAAAAATGTTCCCACGACGTGAAAGACGTGCAATGTAATGAAATGATGATAAAGGAGAATTGTTTAGTGTGTAGCAATTTGTAATGAATCGTCGGTGAGGCGCGTTTACACGTGTCTATCGTAAGAAGTGGGATTGGGCAAGACTTGAACCTCAGTGTCCCGTTTACGATTACCTCATCACATTGTAGGCTTGAATGTCTGTAATCTATTAATACCTCTTATTACATTCCCAGTGTTAGTTGCGGGTGTGGTTAGAATATAACGTTACTGTTCCGTTGCGAAAGGGATCAAACAGGAAATTGCATCGATCGACAGGATGTGCCGAAAAGCGCAGCTGCGATGCATCCGATCTTCTCGAGAAAACCCCACCCTCTTACACACGGTTTTCCCATTAAACTATTCATTATTCTCATCCCTTACCTGGCCAAGTTCACGCCGTTATACCGGAAACCAGTTGCGAAACGTGAACTCGACCTCTTTGCTGCGAAACAATGCCCGCTCATGGCAATGATTACAATGAATTCGACAAGGATTCAACCAAGCACTTTTAACTTAAACGTACCAAAATTCGCTGTTCGACATGTTATGTAAACCAACGGCAATGTTATGAAAATTATATGTTTGCAATAACGTGCGCAACATTTAATTGTGCAAGTATTAAGAGATTGTGTTGCCCTTCAATCTTTAGCTTTGTGCTGATTCAAATCGTGAACGCAAAGGAGTTTGCCGATTTCAAAAATATTCACTAAATTTAGATTCATTCCGAAACTAGAGTAGGGGTCTTAAAAACACAGTGCAGATGTTACCTGACACACCTTTTAATTTTTGAAAAAATCCAATAATCATGGTTAAATTTCATCTACTTTTGTTACCAAACAGGAGATTAAAATTAATTGCAAGTAAATCACTAGATCTACCTATACGAAGGGTATTTAATAAGTATTTGTAAGATGGTCGGTGCTGAAAAATATCATTCTAAACAGGCGACCAAGTGGAAAACAGTTTCATTGTCTATTCCATTATCGTTGTCTACTTAAAAATATCTGTGTCCAATAATAAACATCTTTCGGGGCCAGCTAGGTATTCATCTACGTATGCAAAATTTGCATTTATTGGGGTCAAAGTCAAGTTTTACGACTATTCGAAACTAGTTCTTGGGCAAACTCTGCCTATCCTATATTATTGTGCTTACCAAGACGAACCTCATTGTTCGTTCCTTTTCTGACCTCCTCATTAACATGTCTTTTGATCGACAACAAGAACCGTGTTCCTCGCGAAATTTCACCGAGTCAAACCGGTGACACGAATATTTCGACCGGGCCAGATCGAGGACCTCTTACTTTTGCCAACCGGAAACAATATTTGACGTCAAAGGGTGCGTTCACGGTCTATAAATAAAGCCTCCATTTAAAAGTGATATAGCACGCGTGCCTCCTGTACTTGAATGGACGGAACGGAAATAACTCAAAATGGCGATGTTGGACGCGAAATTTGTGGGGCGTGAAGTAGGGGAAAAAAGTCACTCGATACTCCGGTGTCATATGAGTAACAAGGCCGCGGAAATGATCCGCTGTCTTGTTTTCTGTTTGTTTAGCATCGAGGGCGAATTTCTCGGATTTCTTCCTGTTAAGTTGCATGAAGTGGGTGTCAAGAACTAGGATACGTAAATCAGTAGGTACTTGGTTATTATTGTGGACGACCTTTACACTTGACTTTTGACCTAGTGTTGCAAAAGCTGGCACAGGTCCAAGTACAATCGATTGATTCGAAACCTTGGCGATTTTGAGGCTCTCACGACACGATACGGTGTTTTTTGTGTAGGTTTTTATCTAGTGGAGGTTAATGCCTTATATCCTGTTGTAAGTACGCAATGCACGTTAATGAAACAGAGATGTTTTGAAACCTCTGGTCGTGACTGTTGCCCAGATAAATATAACACAATTGCTCAGTTTCTGTACAGAGCATTAGCTCACATTTGGATCCACTACAACATACTTGAACGTTCACATGTTATCAGGCTGATAAAAATCCGCGGATTTTCCACCATAAAAATAGTCGAATCCATTCATCAAGCTGATTATTATTTTTTGTTTCTAAAATATTTATATAAGTGCGATTGTTTTATTTTGACTAAATTCGCGACCTCCGACTTTATAAGTCGTATGTTTTGAGAAAATTGCGAAAAATTAAATCTGTTAAGAATAGCTCACTCGTCAGGTTACACAATCCGGGTTAACCACGATTAATTCCTTATATCTAAAAAAAAGTTGACCTAGTTCTAGAAATCCAGTTAATGATAGCAAGGGAAAACTAGGTTTCCATACATTTCTCATATTTGCTTTTCAAATATGAGAAATGCTTTTCAAATGTTAGTCGCGGGATAAATACGTCAGTTTTTAGATTAACGATTTTTTTTTATCAATACTTAGGTGAGGTATAGAAAGGGACGAAATAAAGTGGTAGTTTGTTACAGCTGGCAGTGATCACTCGAAATCAATATTGTTGATATTTACGTGTTACTTTTATTGATAATTTCTAGTGTTCGTATCGGAAATGATCAAAAACTTATCGTACATTTTTGTTAATCTACATGACACAACATCATTTGCCCCACGAAGTTAATCGTTTTTTGTACAAATAAGTGAGACTAAATCGTTTCAACAGTCATTTCCGGGCGAGTCCGGGCCTCCGGCAGCTTTCTTAATGATCGTCTAGTCGATGAGCTAAATTTAGGATCAGGATGCGACCAAAAGAGCTTGGCCAGTTTGCCAAATTCTTTGTTTGGGTATATATACATGCAGATTTTTTACGTCAAAACTCGTAAATTTTTTTGGCAAGCGTAGTTGAGGTCTATTTTTATTATAGAGTCTGTTAAACAGAGAAATAAACAGGGCAGTTTCGTCAGGCGTTGCTAATATCTGTTAATGTACACTGTTTGATTTGCAGTAACGATACGGTAAATATGTATCATGTGTCGTAATACGCAAATTGCTGCGAAAGCCTTGGCTCGGGAAGGTCGTCTGCGAAAATTGAAATTTTAAAATAGACATGGCGCTATCTAGTATTATTTTAGTTCTGGTTCTGCCTTCGTTGCCGGGGTGTGCTGCGACAACTTTCGTCGAAGAACAAAGGCGACCGGTCCTGGGACCTTGATATCCGCGGTGCCAAAATGAATGTTTGTTTTGTATATCCGCATTATTGTGGATTAATTGGGCATCTTGGAGTAATTAAGCCTGTAAGACGTATGGCAAGCTGATCTGATAGAATGAAACAGTGGAGCTTTGCGTCAGAGTTGGTGTCGAAAGAGTGTTGCATCAAAATGTTGCTGCAGTCATTATTCAATTTATAGTTTCGTCATTGAAGCGCCCAGGGCTCGTACAGTTTTATTAAAAACCATCATCGCCAGCGTTAAAGAATGCCGTACAGGCCACGCGTCAAAATTTTCGGACCATAAATCTCCGCGACCAATATTTTCTTTGACCCAACGCCAGGTGTTCAAACACCTACAAAAAGTCTTTATTGCACAAAAGATGCGATCTCAGTTTAGCTTTTGTAGATCGATGGCTTCAGTGCAGATGTTCGTGTGGACCACCAGAGCAACCTTCAGCCAAACTAAACATTAAATTTCACGAGTAGCCAGCAGGTCCACTACAATACAACCATTTATTGTTCTCCAAATTTTGCACATGTCGTAAATTTTCTTCCAAACGTGGATATCTTTGATCTTTCCATATGATGGCGCGCGAGTTCTCCATTTCCTTTGATGCAACCCTTATGATAGTTTTTGTTTTGATTTTTTTTGGTTTTTCGATAATTGACTGTACTAATAGGTCGCACATGTTTCCTGTTCTCGGCAAGCATCTGCTCCTATTTTACCTGGCCCTAAAAAGTACTTCTCCTTACAAATTGATGTATCCTGATCTCTTTTAATGCGTGCATTTTTTGTGCTTTTATTGTTGTTCGCAATGACGGTACCTCAAACAGCTGCCACGCGTCTGCACGCTTCAAAATGAACCGGAACCTGGTAATTCGAAGCTTTCATGCGAACGCAGCACCAAGTTGTTGGCAATTTTATATCACAGTGGCCCATGCTGCTTTTACAGCAGCCGTCTGCACAATTGCAATTTCATGCGATTTGCTTTCGTCCTTTGTTCTTTGCTCAATGAATTAGCGTAGAAGCTCGTGATTTTAATTGTAGTAACAATCCTTGGAAGTTTCCTTTGCTGTGTTTTCTCATTGGGGAATTGAAATTCATTGTGCAAAGCACATAGGAGTGCTACAGTTCGTTGTTGCTACGAATGTGGAATTGGGAAATTTTATGTGAAACAAAACATGTCCACCTTGATTCCACCTTGACAAAAATGGGTTTTGTATGGTACTTGAAAAACGACTATATAGTGGCGATTAACTGGCAACAATAACAGTAAGATTTGCTAGGTAAAAATGACATAACGTATGAGAATGATGGAAAGGCCACCCAAGGATTGCTCCATAACAAAAGTGTCGTTAACCAGTAAAGTACTGAGAACCTAAGGCACACGTTCAGCAGCAACGCGGTTTTATTGCGATAGTGGCAACTTTTGCGAAGGCAATAGGAATAAGTTGCTAGAAATAACGACAATGATGTGATATTTAAATCGAAATTACGGTCGTTTCAAAAGCGTTGCCGTAAAGATTTTGCGAAATCGGTTTATAGTTGGTTGCCTTACATAAAGTGTCTTGGATATCGTTTTTACTTGCTGAAGGTATCCGATTGTTAAACAAGTTTTACGACGGTTTTAAAAAATATTTCTCTGGACTGGCTTTAAAATCTCTTCGGTATCATCTCAAGGCTACACATATGCAGTCGTAAGGTTACCTCATTATAATTGTAAAGTTCATTTTGACGCCGATAAATTAGCATGAAAATCCATCACAAGAGGTTTTTTATTACCTATGTGTACTTGTCCTCGACCGTCGGTCAACAGTGTTTGACTCTACGTAACTTAGCGTGTGTAATTTGGGACAGTGGGGCTTGCTGCAATCCGCGAAAAATTTACCAATACGATATCCGATTGTTTCGGAACTGCGGTATCTGCGTCTTTCTCTAACTTGTAGGTTTTTACGGACGTTTCCGGCGATGACTGTTGGACGTGCGGCAACTTTCAATGTGAAACCTTGCCTGGTCCTTAACCTAGTTGCGTGTGAACTAACTTGCATTTTGTATTCTTGGCCTTCTTTTGAATAAAATGCTTACACTATAAGGTTATTTGCGGTTCTTTCTTTTTTCTACGCTATCAATCTGCTGGATTTGTGTCAAAGATACCGGAGTTGACCGTGTCAATCAATAATTAAGTTCAACAGAAAAAATGTAGCCAGGATGTCAGAAGATCAAGGTTTTACTCTCGAGAAAAATCATCACGATTTCATCACACGTGTGGGCGATAGATTGGTTTTCATCATTTTTCTCTCGACCAAGATTATTGCACGAATTGAAAAGTTCACAATTCTCTTGGTTGCGTCAGAAAAATGATCGTTGGCAATTTCAGACAATAAAATTGCGAACTCGCCTACACACTATTAAACGTACATTCGGATTATCATTGATAACACACAATGTTATCAAACCACGTCCACCCACCCACATTTTCTCATTAACGTTTTCATGCTATTATTTCACTCAATGCAAATCCAACTGGTGCATTACACTCGATATCATTGCACCTGTAAAGTTCTACAAAAATGTTTAGTTGCACACACGTAACTTGCAGTTGCCCAACCACGTTTATTAGGTTTAGTAATATCGCATTAAGTTCCTCAGTTTCAAATTGGGTGTTGCTTATCTTAAGTAACTCCGCACAACTTCGCAATTTGAGCAGTAATTGTGCTATTGCAACGAATTAATATGGAGAAATTGCGATTTTAATACAGCGTTGCAGTTGAGAGAATTAATTAGGGACTTGCAACGCGTAGACCACGACGTAACTGTTTTGGTCCATTAGACAGTCTGCTTCCCTATGATGTTTTTTTAATGATTCGGCGGGTCCTTGCTGGTCGTATCCTGTGCCAATAGACCAAGATAATCTCGGATAAGGCGCCAGGTAACGATCCAACAGTCGGCATTCCGGATGTCTCAATATTTTTTCCTAATTATGTTTACACATCTAGACAACCGTAAACACATTGCGAACTAAATCGAGCTGTTATCACTTCAATTATTATCGAACTATTTCATTTATAGACGTCTTTGCTTTTATCAGTATCTGGATTTGTGCGATCACCTTTATTTAAGATCTGCAGCTTTTAATTCGGAAAGGGTCTCTTTAGGACGCTCCATTTACACCAAAATGAATTGTGTTGCCGATCCCCCACTGGCATAGCTTTTTCCATGGCTCCAAAAAAAGACCCTTCCTGTGCCCCAAATGTTCTGACTTCTTTTCACATCTCTACCCTCTTGTTCCAACCTTGCACTCCTACACCTCGCCCTCAGTAGCGATGCAGTTGCTACAAGTGCAGCAGTTAATTTCCGCATTTCTCTCACTTGCTGATCACTCTTACCGGAGTCTGTGGTACACCGGTAGTGCGCGCGCATCCCAGTTCATTGCTCTATGCATTTATAGAATTAGAAATTACGACATGGGGGCGGCTACCGCCTTTCCTAATCGCTCTAATAACCCCAAGTGGGGTGTGATAGCAGGTGGGGTTGAAAGCTGTAAGTTTGCACGGTCTTGGAGGGTTGACGAAGGTGTTTTGTGTTGCAATGGACACTCCTTCGAGGTGTTAGGCAAGGTTAGTTTCCGAATAGCTTGGCAAGTGTTTCTCTCTGGATTTGGCCCGCAGCTTGTACTTTGCAAGGCAGTTGCCCAACCCTTCCCTGTCGTAACGATTGCACATACTGCAATCGACTGTTCAAAATAAAACATTCTTATGTGTAGCAATAAGTTTGAATACAGCGTAACTTAATACCAGGACCGCGTTCTATCATACAGTCCGATAAACAAATTGAGTAAATTACGGGTAGTTGCGGATGACGTAAACCTCCGGATCATTGTAACAACCTTGTTATTTTATTATAACGGGAAATTCCTACATAAATAGATAATCAAAGTGTTTTTTAATGCTTCCGTCTTGTGCGAGTTCCACGCTCTGCATTTGTGACTATAGCGGGAATTCGAACTTTTCTTCTTTGCAAAAGTATGTAAATATTTACGCGGACGCGGATCCGTCTCTAACAGTAAACGCAACGTTAGTCGTGCTTAAATTATTGAATGGACTACATTTGCCAAGCAAAGAAAGTTTGCCGACGATGGCGCAACGCAAAAAGAAATGTGTGAAATGTTGTAGACTGAAAGTTAGGTTCGTTGACACGAGTAGTGCAATAGTGTTATATTTGTAACACATTCTGACTCCTTCCCGGTATCTCCACGTACGACTTATAACAACGCTCCTTGATTAATTGAAATGAACTTTGGTAACCCTGCGAAAAATCGTGAGCCAATTTTGACAACGCAATTACCAAATGGACAGCATCTAAACTTCCAAACCTAAGTCATTTGCATATGTACAAACTGCTATCACTGCGTTCCATCTACTGCAATTTCTCAACAACTATTTTTCAACCATCTATGGCCTTTCAGCATCCATCTATTCATTTTAGATACGAGATTGCCAAAGACCTCGACTGTGCCATTAGGATGTTAGGAAATTACCGACTGTTTTGCGTTATTCATTAACTGAAATTAAATTCTTGTTCGCATGTCATAATTTATTCCAGCAACCGTGCGCAAAATTTTTGTTCGAAATGTTTTTGCGAGTTTAGAAAGTCTTCTTCGTATAATGAGAGACAAATTTCTTTTTGCTAACACTACTCCGTTATGGTTTGTACGATCAATGATTTTAATTTCATACTTGGATTAATGTTGAATAGGCGTTTTTTCTAGGAATCAAGTGTTCGTATTGTAGTCGACAGCGCAAAACAGAAATTTTACGGTTTCTTCTCTTTCATTTTTGTTATGCGTCTAACGTACCACAGCTGGAGATACAATCATCTATTCAGTATATCACGATAATGAACATAAACAGTTGCTTGATGCCACCTATGTCAAGAAACTCAGGTAGAAAGTCTTTAATCGTGATTGACCGCATCCAAAAGACGAAAAAGAGAGCTAAAGTGGTTTTAATCTATAGACCTAACCAAGAAAAATTTAATAAACCTTTAATTGAACCTGCGCTTAAATCATCACGACATTAATGTTTAATCATGTACATTGTCCTTTTTGCATTTTCAATTGAACGGTGAAATGAAAGAAATACAAAACTTTTGAGCTTCTTCTTTCTTCCAAAGTCTTCAATTTGATAATCGGCCTGAGGTTGGTGTAGTACCTACCAGTATATAAAAACTGTGGTTTATCGACGTGTTTTTTTTTTTTTGTGGTGTCAAACGTCGAGATGTTGCGGTACGAGTTTTGAGAACTTGTTGCCGGGCCCGAAGACGTTCTTTGTTGTGGTTGCAGGCAGAATCTTGTCCATGACTTGTCCTAATCTGCAACGTTGGCGAGGGCATTAGTTCCTGTTCTTCGCAAAATTTCGTGGCATGCTCGCGAGATGCAAAAAAAAACTAGTCCTGCAACAAAATCTCGGCCCATAAAAAGTGGCCCGTTGTCCCGTTCGGCGGCATTTCGGTCGAACAAATGGCGTTTTATTGACCCCGTCGACGGACGGTGTATGCGGCCAAATAAGTAATCAAAACACATCTGAAAAAATTGCATGGAAGCTATCTGGTCGCACCCGTGTAGGGCGGGGCCACCGAATTCGCCATGGAAGCTAAACAATCTTATAATCGCTTTCATGTGTATTGTTTCGTTGAACTTTTGATTTTGCAACGGCGACGCATGCAGAGATACCGGCGAAATTGGGCGCTTGGGCTAAGGGTAACAACACCATTAATAATAGCTATTGCAAAAGGCTGTTGTTGCAATACTTTGCGGAGAAATGACACTTTCATTTGCAAAGGTTCGGACTACCTTCTTCGCTTTCTCTGACAGAGCGCGAGTTCGTTGAACGGGCATGGGCAGCCGGAAAAGTCTTGTGCAATTTTCGACAGATTCATGACCGCGAGCAGCGAAGCGGCAACACATTAGACGGGAGCTAGAAGCTCGAAGCAATCGTCTAAAGCGGAATTAACAATTTGTACGTGTTATCCAATACTGGCACCATCGGGTTTTGGTATTTTGACAGAAACAGAGCAGCATTGTTGCAAGAGCTTGCCCAACATTTTGTTAAAACATTCGATGACGTTACGTTTTAATGCTTTCGACACCGGGTTGCGGAACCCTTTTGTACACAACTTTATGTACATATGTAATAGTCGATTGTTTAGTTTGCCAGATAATTTGCAAGCAGTTTTGGGCGAACGGGGCCCACGCCTTTGCGACAAATTCTTGATTGGTTGCGACACTATCACACCGCATATTTCTAATAAAGCTAATAGATTATTTCCTTGCAGGACGGAGCTGAAATTAGAATCACTAGAAGACGCTGTTGTGTTGGAAGAACCGGAAACCGACTGGCTGCATGATAAAAGAGGATGTCCTGCTTACGTGAGTCCGGAAATTCTCAAAGCCGGCGCCCACTACTCAGGAAAGGCCGCGGATATGTGGTCTCTAGGAGTCATCCTTTACACCATGCTAGTCGGCAGGTAAATATCGAACCGTCCCAATCAAATCAGCGACGTTTACATTAACTAACCCACCAAGTGCGTACAAACCATTTTCACACCATGGAATAAATTATTCTTAGATGGTAGAACGAAAATGCCTTGTTCGCTACTTTCCAATCAATGTTAAAACAAAAACCCGGGGCACCTGTCTTAATTAATGCCTGTGATAAACCCTTAAATCTGCACCTGCCGTGGAAGAACGTGTATCAGGTATAGAAGGATGCGTAATATCACTCGACTTGATACGATGGTGGTGGTTTTTCTTTGTATAGCCGGCAGCGCTGAGAAATTCACCTGCTCGATGCACCCTTTCGAAATCGTCAGATTATTTGTAGTATGTCAGACACCACCTGCCCCCTATCACGGTAGGTCTTATATGAGGGTAAAAAACAAAAATTTCAAGATGAGCATGTGGCAGGTGCGTTCTTTAGCCGTCTGTTGCAGCCAGCCCATTTCACCATGCGATTATGAAATCACTAATTTATTGTCATTGTTACAAACTCGGCCCAATTAATAAATAAACCAAATCAAATGAGACTTATCATCAAAAACAAGTCTGTTTTTGCAGTATGTTTACTTATGTTTGTTTCCGAGTCTAAATTTAACCCGATAAAAGTTACAAAAATCGACCGCAATTTCGCGAAGGAATACTTCCGGCAATAACGACCAATTTTGGTGAGGAAAAAAACGTTGCTTCTTATTTCTTTATTTCCCAAGCTATGATGCGTAACGGATTCACCATATGTCGATGCAAACACAGGTGAACATAACAAACTCTTCTTAACCGCACTTAACAGTTGTTGTTATAAGGGGGTTGATGTCTTATCGTCCACCACATGACGCTGTCGTAAATGAATTTTAAGAAAGTAAATTTCTTTCGTTACGAAGCCACCGAGTACACAAGTCATGGTTCGATTATTTTAACTAGTCCGTGTTATAGCCGCAGTGATTTTTTCTTTATTTAGTCACGGTCGAGGAACTGCATTCAATTTGGTATAATCAGACCTTGAACTTGCGGTGTACCGAGATTTACACCTTTTTGTGGGTTCTGCAACCGGATATTTCTTCATCTTCACACATTTCAATAACAATTTGAATTTTAAAAGATAACGACGGGTCAAACATCCTTATCTTAGTCTTTATTTAAAATTTAAATACATTAGTCACTTTCCTTTGTCATTCATCAAGCAGTCACATCTGACCGTGATCAAATGGCAAAAAGAATTTGCATCAAACATGCGGAGGATCATTAATAATGTACCACCGACAGGTGTGGATTTTTGGTACTGCTCCAAACTAAGGTAGCTCGAAAGTAACTCAGGCAAAAGTAAATTTTGCGTAGCGACCCCATTGTGTCGCAACACAGGTGTCCCATCACACGTGGGCTCCCTTTGTCTGGAGCTTCTACTTTGCGCCAACTGTTTCCTTGAGAGTTGTATGTAAATTATCGATTTTTCCCACGCGAATGGTGTTTAATAACGAAATTTTTGTTTCAGATACCCTTTTAGTGATTCCGAACACGCTTCACTATTCGCAAAAATTTCTCGAGGCCATTTCGTAATTCCTGAATGTCTTTCGTCGCGCGCAAGATGTTTGATTCGTTCGTTGTTAAGAAGAGAACCTTCGGAAAGAATCACGTCCGAAGATATTCTTTACCATCCCTGGTTAGCGAAAGAAGACCGGGAGTGGACATCGAGGGCTTGTGATCAATTAGTACCCGAATGTAGTCTTTACGACGACTAGACGAAAAGAAGAAAACGTGCAAGTTCGTGCTGTGTTTTAGTATAAGAAGCCATTCGTTTTTTGTTGTTAGGAGTAATTTATAATTGTTTTTCTTGATCATTTCGTTTTAAACGGGTTTTAGTCGCACATGTCAGGTGATGTTGTTTTCTTATTTATTTTGTTTTGTTATGCACGTCACCTACAAGTGCGATTTCATCATCCAATCAAACATTTCTGATATTACAAAGTGGTTTAAAATCTCATCTTAGCGAGTGGTATAAGGACTGAATTTTTTCGAGGCATCACGATATCTTAGTGATTAATTTAAAGACTGATTGAGCGGTTTATTGTTTCAAGCTAATTCATAAAGCGACCAATCGTGCAATGTAGCTTTGCTCAAACTTAAGTTGTAATCGGAATCCAGATGTGACCATGAAACAACTCTTTCAAAAACCTTTAAAATCATGTGATCTGTAGGTCAATATCGTTGCAATGTTAAAACTAGGATAAATTTAGATGAAATAATTTCATATCGTGATGCTAATAGGAACGTTATAGTTTGCAATGTGATCTCGGTCAAACGAACCAGTTTGACCATTGACGTGTAGGTATATTTCTGTGGAACTGAGTTGTACATATTTTGTTTTTATTTCGTTTCCTAATTTATCATAGGGTCCTAGGTCTATTCTATGTAAATTTTGTACATAGCTTTGCATTTTATTTGTGAATTCGTTCATGGTTGTTCTCTGCTGTTGTTCATAATTAAAAAAAATCATTATTTATGTAATCTGCCTTTTATTTATTCCTGAGAAGCGATGAGCTCACCGCACTCTCACACACACCAAAATAAAAATACCTTTCTAAACTTAAACGTGGTGACCCACAGTGCAATAAATCTTCCAGCTAATAGTTACAAAAATAGCATTTCTTGACGACGCACAAAGTATCGGTCCCAAACGTGTACCCTGCGGCGAAGAAATAATTACCGAAGTTAATCACTGTGCAACGGAGACGCGAATTTGTCTCGTCCTTGAACTTATTGGAAGAAACAAGCCACGTTGTAGGTCAATATCATCGAATTTATTATTAACCGATACTATCTAAACTAATAATTTCATATCAAAATTACGCAGGATCATCAAACACCCACTGATTGATCCAGAGTCTTAACGATCCTTGAACATTATAATAAAAAGGTTAGAGAATCTATAAGTAGAAAAAAGAGTCACAAGGATGGTATCATGAACATTGAAGGTTACGAGGAAGAGTTGGATTTAGAAAAAATCTATTTGCGGTTTATCTTAATCGAGTCACAGCAATTACACATCTGCCAAAAAATTATAAACAAGCGTTTTTTCTTGGGGAAGTACAGGTGGCAGACTTCCTATATTGGGATATTAAGGTCAGCATGTTTATAGCAATTAATTGGTTTCAGTTCTCGAAGCTAAACAAAGATAATTTTATTAATTACGAAGAATTTGTGATGATTGCGAAAATACTAATAAGTTCAGAGTATTATTACAAATACGAGTAAGTAAATATACTAAATTATTGACAACATGCACTTAGGCAGTGTTATTAAAATAGTTACTTGGAAAGTTTACATTTTTACAATATTTGTGAACTTAGTTTTTTTTTTTTTTGTTTCACTTTCTATGATTTTCCTTAAACGCTCTGTAATTTTCCCAAAGTGCAACCTCATTTTTATTAATGAGACGAATTCGTCATTTTTATTCATATTTGCATCAACTCATTTGCATTTGCGTATCAACTCCATGAGTGTTTTGAAGCATAAAAGATGAATTACAATTTTTGAGAAGTTTTTAACGACAAAGATATTTTTTTCCCAAAATCCTATCTAGTCTGCCAGTCATGATTTTGGTTACGTCTGATAACATTAATTCTAAGTGATGATTGCTACATCTGATTATCAAAATGTGAGGATTTGTTTTATTGATACCTTCTGAAACTTCTCGAAATTTTATGAGTAAAAAGATTGCTAAAATAAATTAAAAAAAGTTGAAATTTAAAACTGATTTTTTTTCTCTTAATTTTTGGATTTGGATTTGGATTTTAAATAGTTATAACAGCATAATTAAATATCAAAAAATTTACAGTTGTCACTTTTAAAATGGGTTACACTATTTTTAAAATGGCGATAAAATTTTCCGATCTGTTTTTGCTTTTTTTCGCTTTCAATGAGATTAAATTGTAAAGTGATAAGGAATGTCGCCTCGAGTACTTTCAAATACTGTTAATTCTGGGTTTTAATATTCAGAGTGAGTTTTTATAGATATATATTACACTGAAATTAGTATTTTTTTTTGGTGAAATAAGAACTTAACTTTGATATAATTTTTGTAACCTTGCATTTTTCGAGAAAACAAAGTTTTGTAAATTATAATACAATTTAAATGTATAATACTTAGTAAAAGTTTTCGTGTGGGTGGCAGGAACCTCATTCTGTAAGTTCCTTAATTTTTTAAATAAAACAAAACTGTAAAAGAAAAATTGGTTCCCTCAGATTAAAAAAGAATTCAGGGCAATATTGGCTCTATACGTTGATCAGCAGGTTCTTTAAACGAATCTAAAATTAACAAATATTGTAAATTAGGGTTCTAATTTTTGAATTTTTCACGCCATTTAGCACTACAGTCACCACAATCGTGAATAATATAATAATAATAATTATTAAAATGTTTTAATTTTTAGAGTTTTGAGGATTTGAAAGCTTTTAATTTTAAAAAAATTTTCAACTATGAAACTAAAATAAGATGTTTTTTTGACGTTTTTGAGCAAAATCAGTGTGAAACTCATTCATTAAACACAAAACAAAAATTATCCGAGCAGTCTACAATATATTGTTCAAATAATTATTATTATTATAATTCTAAAATCCACATTTTTTTTAAATTAAATTTTCGATGTTCACAGAATGGCCAATCATACACATCGATTAAATTTCGTACCAAAACTATTTCTAATGAAATTCCTGCTGCGCAATGAGCGGTTCTAACTTTTATTTTGAAACCAATCACTTCTTCCTCTCTATTTTCCGCCTAACTAAATTTAATAAAGTTTTTGCGAGTCCTCACATTTTGTTTAAACACTAGTAATGAATAACTGTAAATCATTTAATTTTATTGCCTTAACAGAGCTAAAGTGGAACGCTTTTAGTTATGATGTATCAAATTTTATTTTTCGTCGCTTTTTCAGGACATCTGTAGAATGATAATTCTGATGAAACGTGTGGACTTATTTATGGTTGGTTAAAATTTAATGGTTTTTGAGCCTTGGTGCATACCTTACAAACTATTTCCATCGTAAATTAAAGTTTACCAACAGTTTTGTCGTCACAGAATCAGGAACAAACGTTGAAATTTGGGTTTGGTTACAATTATGGTTACTTGCAACTTGACGAAGTATCACCTGAAATTTTAGACTGCCACGAAATAGTTATGATTAGAAATCTGCATACTCATGGTAGTAATGAATAACAAAAACAGGATTTCCTTATTGAGTAATTTAATTATTTACTGACTTAAACATGAATGCGCTTTATTAAGGCTAAACACCGACAAATAATTATATATTGATAATATATTAATAGAGTGTATAAAAATGCCTACGCTCAGTTGTTAAAGACAATGGACGAGAACATGCCAACTACCTACAACTACGTTCTAAAATGTCCTTTTATTTCATTTTAAAGTTGTACTTGAGCTTCCAATTTCCGTTTTTCATTGACAGGAGGTCATAAACTCATAATAACACCAAGATTTGCCGACTGAAAACTAAAAAAATACAATAAAAGTACCTTCACACAATAAGTGAAATGGTGGAAGCACCTGTCAGAATACAATACGTTTTATGACTCAAAAGAGTGCATTGTCATGCATTTTACTCATAAAATACTTACTTTATAATCTATGACACTTTTATTATGCAGCTAGGATGATTACGTACGAAGAGGAAATAGCAGAGGACAAAATACTAGAAAACTTAAGATTACGAGAGACGTTACAGGTTTCAACCTGATGATTATATAACAATAAAAAAGCATTTATTTCCATTTAATAAAGAGGTTTCGAAACTTTTATGTTTAACAGTAATTGAAACCATGTTTTTTGTTATCACTTAATTATTTACTTACAATAATTGATAGAAACTACTAAATTACGTTTATTACTTCTATGTTTTTATTGTGTTTATCCGTTTACCACACAATAACATGCGAACACTGCAAGACGTGCGAAATTCATCTTTTATGCTGACAATGATTAGACATACCAACATGCAAATCTTCAGTCTTAAAAAAATATTTAAGTACAGAAACAACAAGTTCATTACGAGCTGGGAACCTGTTTAAGCACTTAAATATTTTTCTGTACTCATTGTATGGAAACAGAATTTTTCCGCTTAATCCCGATGCACGAAAAAACGGTTTTCCCGCACCCCGGAGTTTTTAGTTTCCACTAGCGGCAAGGGATATTTGCGTTATACGGTTGGTATTGCGACTTTTTGACGATATCTGTCAATCAATTTTTGATAAGTGCGTTCGCGACTTTTCTCGGGCAGCAGACGCAAAACGGCCTCTTTGGCACATTGTTGTACTTCGGGAGGGGTACACATACATTCTTCGCTGTCACTCATTTTAATAATTAAAAAAAATATGACAGATGATTTAAATTTAAAAAATCTAGTATGTAGTTACGGTAGATAGATCATGTTACCAACCCAGTTACTTAATTTTTTATTTCGATATTCCTTACAAAAAATATTGTACCTAACTCTTTCGGAAAGAATTTCCTGCATTCGCACTAAATGCAGCACTCCTTACAGCAAACAAAGTGCTCATGTGGGAAAACTAAGATTCCGAACTCGTTTGGTAAATAACTATTTTAGTCATAGGACAAGATTTTGCGGTTTAGACAAATTCAAAAAATTCTTAAGCAACACAAACATTAGCCGTGATGAATACTTTACATTGATAATCCTTTCGTCAAGTTGCGGCACCGCTAATTTACATTGCAAAATTTTTTTATTACTTTTAGTAAAGCTTGAAAAGAGTTTCCTTATTGGTTCGAATTTGTAATTATGTAAATTGTGATTGTGATAGGTAAATAATATTCAATGAACCTGTATATTTTTTTGAGCAAAGGTAGAAAATATATTACTGACGCTTAGAAATTTTAAAACACGCTTTTAAAAGGTTTTTCAAACTTACATCACACAAAGTATTTATTATAACCGAACTATTTGTATTAATTACTACTTAATATTAATTACAGTCTAGGCTATTAAATGCTAAATAATGAACGCAAAATTCTGACTTTAAGAGTACTTTGCAATGCAGTAGACCATTAAAGTCATTTATCTATAGCAATATCAAATTAAGAAAATTTTGTTTGGACCACTGATCAAAATAAAGAAAAACACGTAAGGATGCTAAATTTGTTATTACAATTTAATATCCGGTTGTGGAAGATATTTTTTTTTATTAAATATATTTATTTTTATAAAAACGTCAATGTAACTTAAAACAGGTACTATTGTGGGATACGTGAAAGGTATGTTATGTGATTTTATACCGTAGTGAAAACGAATAAATCGTAATCTAGCTGTAGTTTTAAAGCAATTAAAACAATCCAAAGAACCAAGTGACAGGTATATCTGAGAAAATATCAATAAATTTACAGCAATTTAAATATTTTTTATTTAAACTGCTATGATTAATTTTGCAATATGAAATATATAGCCGCCAATTTTAGTGTTCTATTGGTTCTGTTTATGGATTTAAAATTGGTAAATCACCAAATAATCGCAAATCAGGAAACGAGTAAATTGTCACATTTACACTTTTTTGAGACTTGATGAATCTCATTTTTTTCAAGTATAATTAGCATTACAAAATATGTTAAAATTGCATTTTTTTTATTTTCTCAAATTCTAGTTTTGACATAAATAACATTATTATTCAAAACATGTTAATTTTGATATTTTCAGCGTTTCAGCTTTAGTTATGAGTTTTATCTCCTAAAATTAACATAGATAACTCTAGGAAAAGAGTCCTATTTCTTTGAATTCCTTATCGTCAAAAACGAAATTATAGAATCAAAATGTTGCAGTGTTGTAAATATGAATTGTAGTGAATTTATATCTGTCTAAAATGATAGATACACCTGAGAAAACAGAAAAGTACCGTTGACACTGATTTTGTCAAAAACGAAATTGTAAGATTAAAATGTGTCAGTACTGTCAATTTTAGCATTCCGTCAGCTATTTTATAAAGCGTCATATACAGTATCAATATAAACTCCCCTTTGCAATTTTTTTTTTGAGTTTCTATGACTGATTTTGACAAAAATTAAATGACAAAATTAGCTCTATTTGTGAATTTGTATCTCTCTAAAATAAGTTTTAAAATGTTTTTTTTCTAAGTTTGTCTGATTGAGATTTTGTTGAAAATGAAATGAGAACGTCAAAAAAGGAAACTTTGTCAATTGCGTGTTTTATTAGCTCCGATTTTGAATTTAAAATCCTTTAAAATATCTTAGATTTGGGAGAGAAAAAATAAACATTTTTTTCTTTGTGTTTCAATATCTCTGATTTTGTCAAAAAATGGAAGGTAGAGATAAAAATGTATTTTTATTGTAAATTGCAGCGTTCTATTATCTCTAATTATAAATTTATATCTTGCGAAATAGACACCTTTGGGGAAAGAGTAAATTCACAGTTCCATTTACAGTTTTTTCTTTGAGCTCAGAAATTTAATCAGAAGTTCAAAATGTGTCACCATTGTCAATATCAGAGTGCTATTAGTTCAGGTAAAGAATTTTAAGTTTAAAAAAAATTTCTCTTAAAGTTTTTATGAAACAGATCTTGTCAAAAACAAAATTTGTAAAATTCAGTGTTTAAAAATTTGCCTCTAAAAGTTTAAGAATTTAAAAGTTTAAGAATTAGAAGAGTCATAAAATTAATGTTCTGTACAAATGCTTCCAAAGAGTGAACCGAGGAAGCAATTTTGGAAAAATGTTACCTGTTTTTTAAAATAATTTTTTTATGGTAAATTAAAATAGATAATATAAAAGGAAATATCAAAACAATTTGGGAATTAAATATATGAAAGTAAAAAAAAATGGAAAAGTGTCGAAAATAATAGAATGTAAATTTTATGAAGAGAAGTAATAAAAAAAATCAGAAAATTTTAACTTTTTTAGAAATTAAACTAAAAACATTAAAACAAAAACACAAACTGAACATCAAAAGGTAAAAGAAAAAACAAATAGTAAATGTAGGTAAAGGATTTAATAATAATAAGGGTAATAAGGGATTCTCTTGAAGTACTTAAGGGGATGATTTTTTCATTTTTATTTCCACACATTCCATTGTATAACTATGTCCGTCTTAATGTTTCATGTCAATATTTACTGTCTCATTAGGTAGCCGTGTACCATTTCCGAGAACCACATTATAAAAAATACTCCAGCAACTAGTGAGAACAAGTTCAGGATAAATTTTATTTGCCCTAAATCTACGTATAAAGTTAATAAAATTTTATTTAGTCTGATCGAAATCTCGGTAATAAACAAGGTGTGAATACATTAGCAAACACGATATCTATGAAACCCGTTTAAAATGTAGGTAAGTTGCAAAAGTCTTAAGTACAAGATGAAATTAAAAGAAGGTAGCATTATATATTACCATTGCATGTAAAACTCATTTCACCTTTTTGTGGCAAAAGAAGATATAAGAATACTAATCTTACATTTAACTGGGTGAGCAAATCCGGTTTGGTGCTGTAGACAGAGAGCATTTTCACTGTTTAATCAATGAATAAGAATATGAAGTTGGTTTCCTTGAAGAAGATAATAGTTCACGGCAATGAATTTTGTGCAAAGTGCATTGGCTCGAACTATGTCTAGTTAAAACTACTTTAATTATCTAATTATGGAACGAATTAGTTAATTACATCCTGTCTGGTACTTTACTTTCTGAATACGTACAATACGACTTAGATGTTATTATCATGGTCAAGTAATCTTTGAATAAATATGAAGATTCATTTTAATTGCCTTTTTTCTGGCTTTAAATTTAGTAGGAATTTCATCATAACGACGTAAATCACATGCAAATGTTCACTTGTGAAATTAATGATGTTGCGTTGATCATCATTATTACACAGAATGAGTAGTCAGTTCGCCTTTCGAGTCAGATTTTAATCATTTTTTCTTTGAATGTTCATTCATAAGACGTACACGTAATACGGAAGAGATTTTTACTATTTTCTTACGAAGCGTTTAAATATTAGTCGCGTAATGGTTTAGTAGTAAACACGGAAAGTCCACATTATGTAGATTGTATCGACGATGTAAACCGGAATTTTACATCCAAGAAACAATTATTTGTAAATGTAGGAAAACTATAATTGCAGGTCATTACAGGTATTGTCGTTGTATAATATTAGTTGCGATTGTTCAAAAATCCTTTCGCGGTTTGATTTGAGAAGGAAATTCTTAAACAAATCAATCGAAATTGTCTTAAAAATGTGGAACTTAATTGATGAATTATTTAGTTGGTAAAAGAGCAACTACATGTTTGTGTTATATGGATAGTATTCGTGCCAATTGAGTTATTTTCAACGGTATCTTTTTCTAAGAATCTGGTTGTAGAGTTATCTATTACTTTAATCTGAAAATTGCGATTTTTGCTGATTTTGGTCATTTTTAAAAGACTTCAGAAAGTGGAGCAGATATTGCAAAATGGTAATGCAAGAACTTTCCTAGGACTTGTCTCTTGGAAACTGCGATTATCAGATTCTAAAATCTGAGAATGTCTCATAACAGAAATTGTAACTAATCTTATTCTCATTTACTGTCCGAGCTTGTAATATTTGTGCATAAAACAAAAAATAAGCACCTATAAGAATTGAAAATCAAACTTAGTATCTTGAAAAATATATTTTAACAATAAATTCAGAGAAATTATTGTGATAACGGAAAGATTCTACTCTACATGTGGTTTGATTTGATCTGAAAATCCAAATAAAATATGTAAAATTACATTTTAAAAATGTAATTTAGCAAAATTTAAAAATTATTTTTCTTATCTGAAAATTTAGAATCTGGTTGCCATGGTATGAAAATCAAAGACAAGATTAGAACAATTAGGGTGTAACACTTGCTGTCGTTATAGGTTCTGTCGGAATAGAAAATTTAAGAAAGTGAAAACATAAAATACACATAATTAAATATAACAAAAATTATATATAAAAGTAGAGTATAAGTTTACAATATCTAAAAATCTGAAACTTAAAAATTTTAAAAAAATTGTTTAAATCTAGGATTTGGAAAAGCAATATCTAACTAATTGAGTATCACAGATTAACCTGAATAGAATTAGAATAAGAATATTCAGAGCTGGTTCCAAAATTATTTAAATTTAGGTTCATTCAAAGCTAAGATTCGACTTTAAACCCGAAAATGTAAAATCAAAAACATTTTTTTAATTTAGGATCTAGTTTTGAAGAAAGTCTGTACAACATCTAAAGAATTCATATAAGTATAGTATAAGTATATTTCAACTTATAATATCTAAGAATTTAAAAATCAGGTTTCTAATATGCGAAAAAATTGAACCTGAGAATTAAATCTCCAAAAAACTGTTAGCATCAGTTATTTAAAGAACTTAGTTTTAAATTAGTTTCTCAGAAAATTTCTTTGATTTCATTTTTAATTTGGAAATTTTGTTATGTTCTCTTAATTATGCTGTTGAAGACGATTCTATGAAACAAATAAAAATCGATTTGGATTTACCTACCGCAAAACTCAATTCGAATGAAATTTACCTGTTTCTTACCTGATTCTCTAGAAAATCCTTTATTGTCCTTGAATTTTTTACCATTTAAATAAATTACATAATTCTAAATAAAGTCAAACGGTTGTATCTAGAATTTAAAAATGAAAAATTTGTATCTGGAGGTTTAAAATCTGAATCATACTCCCACCACATTTGAAATAAGCCATTATTTAATTTAAAAATTCTAAAATGTAAAACTTATGATATAGAAATTGAAATTATTGGCTCCTATACCTACTTTAACAATGACAGAAGATAGGTACGATATGAATAAAACTTAAACTTCAAAAACATAGTTTTTGAGAAAAAAATAAAATTCTGTCAATTGGTATGTAAAAAATTTAACCAAAAATTAAAGTTTCCCTTAACTTAAATTTAGTGCAAAACTGAAATTAATTTATAATGATATGCAAATCGAATGTATCAAACTTAAGAATATGAGAATGTGATACCTGATATTATATGTAGTTGAAAACATAAAAAGCTAGAATCTAAAATATTAAAGTTATTGAAAAAGATCTGTGAATTTAAATTTTAAGTGTCCCGCTGCTGATAATCGTAAATTTTAAATATGAAATCTGTAAATCTTTAATATAATAAACCAAACATTTTACAACTTAAAAACTTTAAATAGCAAAATTATTAAATTCTTTCAATGATTTTGCATAAGAGGGGAAGAACAGAGCTGTATTTTTTTCTATTACTTTAGATAAATTCAAAAAGTTGTAATTTGTTTCGATGACTTGTTTTGCTTTGGAAAAAAAAATTTTGGTCCAAAATAAAAAATTGAGATTGATTAGTTTTAGTCTTCTTAGTCCTATACTCTTAGTTTTAAGAAATTAATATTTAAATCTCTATCATAATTTGCTAATTTTAATCTAACACTGAAATAAATGCAATTCCAATAATTATTTCTTTATGATAACCAAGTTTGAAAGTTTTGTGTTCGCGTTGTGATGGTTTTAGTATTCTCGAAGGACCAGACTCTCTCGTTTGGGGTAGAGTCAAATAACGGATAAACTTGATTTTGATGTATAATATATTGACGAATTCTACACAAGTTGCCGTAACGAGGCTTGACAAGACAGTGATCTATCTGTACAAAAAAGGTACTGTGGGGGTGGAAGTAAGGGGGGTGGTACCGCCGACATGGCGCAAGCGCAAACAGAAAGTTTGATCCGATTATACAAGAATGCATCATTTTTTGGATCTTCGGAACTAGAAATTAAATAAAATTGCCGCTCTTAATCAACTTAATGAGATTAATCACCACAATTATAATTAATGTGATCATGACGAACGCTTTATTAAGCTCTTCTAGTAAACATCTTCATTTTACTGGAAATAATTCTATATACCGTGAACTTACAAATTAGAAATAACACCATACGATTAAAACATTATTGACAAATTTTGTTTCTAGGTAAAGAATTCTAGCAAAAGATAACCACAACTTTAAAATTTAAAATTACCGGATCATAGAAATCAGTGACGTTTTAAAAACCTTGACCATTAATTCAAAGATTGTCCAAACCAAAACCACATACGATCTTCTGTATTTTTTTAAACAGTTACTGGTCCGAATCGAATAAATACAACACTTTTGCAAAACAATCCACCGATCCGAATCGTTTATTTTTGTTTTTTTTTACATTTTATATTTAAAATTTATTCGCTAATACTGCACCGTGAAGGCCATCATTGTAAGATTTTATTTTTAGATGTTTCATTCGACGTAAAGGAAAAAATCGTGAAAAGATTACACAATTTTGTGTTTTTTTCCCATAAAACTGTAAATTCAAGCTAATCATTGCGTTGAAAAATAAAGAAAAGAATTTTTAATAACGTTCTTGATTAGCATAAACTATAATACCGGCATACTCGTAATCACGGTAAATTACACAAAAACTAATATTTCGTTCAGTTGTAATATTGGTATTTCCATTGAAGCAATACCGTTTGAAAACATTGCTACTAGAAGAATAGAGCGTTTTAATAGAATTGTTCTTTTGCGGTCTTTTGTGTAAGACAAGCGATAAGTAGACTTAAAGAAGCTCTCCGTCTACACACCTTCAACGACAAAAAACTTTTAGGTACGACCATTTCTAAAATTAGATCTTTTGGACATTTCTAAAATTAGATCTTTTGGATAAGAGTTAAAGGCCACAGAAGAGGTACAGCAATCTCTTCTTTGTTGTATGTAAATGCACCGACTTTTTTGTGTTAAAAATGAGTTCAAAGAGTACCAATTTCTTCAATTAGCTAGGCTTTGTGGCTTTAAAATTCCAATTGGCAACTGGATGTCAAAGTCGTGCCAGCATAATGGGTGTTGAGCAAATATTTAATTAAGAAAATGTAAGCCAATAAATACCATGTGGTAAATAAATCTGTAATTACGGTGTGTGTCTACAATGGCAGATACCAAGGTTTACATAATTTCTTGCACAAGCAAAGTGTTAGTACCTTTTACCTGCCAAACAGTCAAAGTAGCTGTATAGTTTACAACAAGTTTGCAGTACCTTTAGTTGCAACTTTAATAATTATTAAGAAGTTGGGTAATAGTTCAAACAGGTGCAGCCGCGTATTGTTCATGGGCCAGTGCTAACTGGGAGGAGATTGAACACTATCTGTTCCAAACAAGAGGTACGATCTGACCTTGACAGGTACCATTGCTCAATGCAATCGATGTAATATCAATCTACATAGCCCTGACGCAAGAGTTTATTGTGCAACATGCAACCACTTGTGTCACAAGCGTGGAATTAAATGGAGATTTATTTTTTATAATAGTATAAACTACAGCTTCTGAATAGAAGGAGGTGCTAATACTAGCGCCTGAAATTAATAGTGCTGTTTATTACTACAGGCAATTAATAATTGCTGACCATCAACTGACACTCATTCAATTAAATGTTGATAGCTCAAAATTATACTGTATTTGGTCTGGGTACTCATAAATTGAAGATGAGAAGGTCAACGCAGCATTGTCGGCAGCGGATTATTGCAATAATGTCATCGTTATATGTCAAGATCAATAACATTGCATCAAGCACTAGGCCAAACTCGTAATTTGTTTCATTTGTGAATTTTTGTAAATGTTGGGCAATGAGATGAAATCGTGTCATAAGTAACGAAGACGAATGAGATTAATATCGGAGAGTAGAGCACACGTGTGCTGTTACAGTAACAATATTTTTACCAATTTCGAAACGACTGAAATAAAACACTTATGAGTTAATGCAACTGTAGATAAGTTAATACCAGTTGGGACTCAAGCAGTCTTTAGTAAGTCCCAAAAATTTGCCCTTATTTTTTTAATAAAAAATAAACAATAATAAACAATACTTTGGAAACTTGACTGGTCAAAAATATGACAAGTAAAAAAGATAATCTAATTTGGAACAAACATGAGTTTAAGGATATTTTATAAAAAAAATGATTGTAATATAAGATTAATTGCAACAGAAAGTTTTAAAAAAATGTTAAAATAAGTTAAATGGATTAAATTAAAAAATGTAAAAAAGAGAGAATATTTTGATCGAATCGCCTTTATTATGTGAGTTTCCCAGTTTCAACAGTTCATATATTTTATTTCAATTTTTGTTTAATATAAATACATAAAAACATAATTCGATTAAAAAATTAGAATTTGCTATAACATAACTAAAACAAGTTAAAAATTTTTGCAATTTCTTCGAATATTTCAGATTTTTGAAAAAAAGATTTTTTAAAGGGGTATGAGGATAAGAATGCTAAAAATGCCTTAGAAGTATATCTGAACGATACTTTTACAGTGTGTTTGAACTATAAACCTATTAAGAAAAAAAATTTGTTTTTTTTTTTTTGCCTTTTTTCATTGTTATTTAAAATCTAGTTACCTTAGAGATGTAAAAACGTTAGAATCGAGGTACTGTTATATTACAAACACACAGCGAAAGTATCGTTTAGATGTGCTCTGGGGGCAACTTTAGTATTCTTCCTTTTGGTATTTCTATAGATTTCTGTATTCCAAATGTGTTTACAAATGTTTATTTAGAAAAAATAGATTTAAATTCCAGCACTTCAATATTTTAGGCCCTTTGGACATTTTAGTTTATAATTTAAAAATATTTTCTAAATTTAAGTGTTTTTTTTTTAATTTTAGATGGTTTTTTACTTCTTCCCAAATGTTTGTGTTTTTTAAGTCTTTAAAAAGTCTGTAAACTCAAAGAATTTTGAGCATATTAATAAATTTTTATACTATTGAAGTTTTTATTTTGAATTGAAAAACTCCTGGCGATTTTCAAAGAATATGTAAATATAAACAACTTTTTAAATAAATGTTTTAGATTTTAGAGATAATTTTTGAGTTTATTCCGAGTTTTTCAATTTTGAAAAGTTTTACAGAAAAATTAAATACCTTTAAAAGAAGGATATTTTTTGTAAATATTTCTTAATAAGAGAAATGAACATTTCTACAGTTCATCCTTACTTTCACTCCTTTTTTTTAAATCAAATCAATTAAATTATTAGTGAAAAAGTACAATTCATACGATTTAAAAAAAACATCATTTTAATACTTCTACGGGTCAGAATTATTTATTTTTTAACAAACCGAAGAAACTGAACCGGGAAGAAACAATTGCTTTTATAAAAATTGCTTCCTTTTCATCTGGAAGAAAATATTAGATGTTAATTCATCTTCACCACTTTTGAACTTAACTGGCAAAGGCACCTTTTTAGTCAGATTTTTTAGTAGTTAAGTATTTTAGAGTGACTTTGGATTTAAAATCTGATTTTTAAACTTTTGTCAGTTCTCCTTCCACAATGTCCAATCTTCAGAAAAGGAAATTCATGAAAAAAAGTCTTCCACTTAACACCTTAAATGTGTCGGTAAATCCAGAGAAGGCTCATTTTTCACTAGAATCCTTCTGTTGCTACAGTTAATTATCCCTGAAGCAACAATTGATCCATCACTATCATCTTTTCTCCTCAATTAGCCTTCATTGTCTAGTAAGTGCTCCTAGCGATAAAACTCACTGATGTGTTCTCGAGCAATGGCACGAACTAATTAATAGATTCCTTCAAACTATTACATGGTCGGAAAGGTTATCACATTGAGCAAGAACGAAACAATCGCGCTAAGTATTCGTGTCCAATTGTCGAAACGAATTTATGAAATATACACGAGCTCATTTTCCAGCGATTATCTAAGTGTGAGGAAGTTGACAATATTGTAAAGGTCACAATCGAAGGTTACATTAACCTGCGTTAAAGGGGGTAGTGGGTGTTAAACTGTTACAGAATTAACGTATTTATCGTCGGGGTCATGTTGAATCTGGCCGGGGACACGTCAAGGTCCCTGTATATGGCTTTTGCAAGACTCTTGCGTTACGTCATATTTCTGTATTTGCAGCCCACCGTTTGCGCACCTAAATTTGGGAATGATTTTAGGTGATTCACGATTTCAGTTGGTTTCGTTGTCTATTCTTAAGGGTGAGGTCACTTGGCGGTTGAAGATGTAAATGTTGTTGATCTTACAGTTTAATGATCTCATATTTTGTCATAGAATATTATGTTCAGCGTCATCTTTGTTCTTGTATCTATAATGTCATCAACATTAGCAATCGATAACTCACAAGGGCAAAGAGGCTCCCGCTGCTGTTCAACTGTCCTCTATAATCATCGGTAGCGTATACGACTAGCACCTATAATTACCTATAATAACAGCTACTTGGTTTTTGCAGTGTTAAACTATATGTATGTATATGCAGGTGAAGTGAATATTCTAATGAAATTAAAAGACTGTTGTCTTTTCTTTGTTGAAATTGAAGAACTGTTGTCTAACATTATAAAAATAGACTGTATAATACAACAAAAGCAAAGCTTAAAAATGAAGTGTTAATCTTCTCGAGTAACAACATGATGGGCTTTATGATCAGTGATGATGATGGAGAAGATTAGTACAAAGAATGCCTATCAGGTCCAAGTATAAATAAGCAGTTAAATTTTATCTGAATTACGGTTGACTAAACAGCAAAAAAAATAAGTTGTTTTACTTTTAGTGTGTCAGAAAGTTTTGATGTAAAAAAAAATTAATACAGTTACGACCAAAAAATCTTGGATATAAATTTTTCTGGCGCCCTTTAAAATTCGATGTTTTAGCTTTAATGTCATTTTGATTGGCGTTTATGTTGAGTTTTGAAACAACTCAAATTTAAGATTACCAGTAAATAAAGGCTGTTTTAGAGATTCTCTCAAATGGTCTCCAAGTTTTTAGTCCTTAACTGTACATACTCATAAATTGGTCCATATACATTTATGCCATCGGATTAAATAAAAACTGAGGAGAGTATTGATTCTTTGACATTTCAGAATTGTGAAAAAAACGTCTATACAAGAAAAGCTATCAGCACATTTCGGTTTCCAAAGTTGCCGTTAACGAGGTTTTTTCGAGCACAACATATTATTTCTTAATAAAAAAAAAAAAAAACAGAAATGATGCAAGAAAATCTACAAAAAAGTCTGGTAGTATTCTACTTAAAAACCATTTTAATAAGAAAAATATTGTAAGAATAGTAGTGACATTGCGAATAATAATAAAAATCTTTACTATTGACTTGGACGAAGAAAAATTCAAAAAAAAATAATGGAAGTTTATGTCTTCTAATTATCATACTAATCGAACAAAGGTAATGAAAATAATAACTTCATTACGAAAGTAATGGTCCAAAAAAAGTCATTTTAATAATCTCTGTCTTTATTGTAATCTAGAAAATTAAGAATTAAAATATCTAAGATTGTGAGACTTTGATTTAGCCGGAGAATCTGAGTGATATTAGTTAGTGAGAAAACATAAATGAATGTGTAACGTACATAAATTTAATCTAAGAAACTTAATATCTGAAGCACAATTTTTGATAATCTGAAAATTGAATAAAAAGTTTCTGTAAATATGAAAGTCCGAAAACCTGAAAACCTCCAGGATCACGACCAAAATTTGGAAACCCATAAATTTGAATTTTAAATCTAGAGAAGTCTAAGATTTTGAGACCGAGAACCTGAATTTAGAATTCAGATCTTCAGCATTGAGAATTGAAGAATTCAACAATCTAAAAGTCTACACATCTGAAATAAAATCTGTTAGATAAACCTGAAAGTAAAATTTCTGTATATGAAAAATAATCGAACGAAAATTTACGTTTTAAATTATCAAAATCTTAGGTTTCTTAATTTAAATGACAACCTAAGAGAACAAGATAAAAATCTGAAAACCTATACACTTGCAAACTTGTGAAAAACCTGAAAACCTTAGTGATCAAAAAAGCAAAAACCTTAAAAGCGTGAACTTGAAAATCAAAAATTTGATAATTTGATAAAAAATCTATGAACATGAAAAATAGAAGACCCTAAATAAAAAATCTAAAATTTGATAAGCTGAAAATCTCAAAAATAAAAAAGTGCTTGGAATTCAAAAATTTTAAGAATCGAGAACCCAAATGTGTGTATCTGAAGTCTAAAGAGAGACTTGAGAACTTGAAACTGAGACAATTTGAAACCTATAAATCTTAATACCATAAAAAGACCTTGAAAAAATGGAAAGAAAACCTTAAAGTTTTAGGAATATTCAAATTTGGAAGTTTAACAATCTAAAAAGGAGAAAACGGTAATCTAAAAGCCTGGAAAATTAAAAACAAAAAAATTGTTTCTTAATTGATTCACTGCTGAAATTTAAAGTTTTAGCTGTGGCCGGTTAGTAACAATTTTCGTTGTTTTCTATGACTTTAGAAGTTTGTTTCCGGTCAGACTTGCTTATTCATTTTTTAACAAAATGTGTGCCAGAAAACACATAAATTTAAATAACAAATGGTTATAAACTTCGTTAATTTAAAAGCCGATTTATGAAATGAAAATTTAATACCAAACTGCAGTGTAATCGAGTTAACTTAGATACTACAGCATTAAACAAACAAGGACACAATTTAATTTGCTATGGATCGTAAATTAAAATCTGATTGTTTTATTCAAAATAAAAGACACTTCGGCTTTTAATCTAATTTTGTATAAATTCGACTTACAAATGAAGTTTGTCGATTTTTATTGTGATGCAACATTTAAGAAATTTTCGTTGACGACAGAAATTCGACCCTTGAAATTATGAGAATGGATTTTCTAGAGGTGGGGTTCAAGAAATAACACTATAATTATTAAAAGCGATTATACTTAACTCAAGCAATTGAGATGTTCCAAATTGCCACTTCGAAGTTAAAATTTTTTAAATCATGACCTTACATCCTAGTACTCTTCTCAACAAAATGATCAGTAACACAAAACATCTATGTATTTTATGAGGTTAATTACACAGATTAAAAAATGGCAAGGACAAAATAATTAAGAACAAAAAATGTAGCTCGCAGTCAGCAATTAAAAAACATTACGTCAAAAAAATATAAATGCTTTGATTTGAACAAAGTTTTTCGAACTCTGGTGCTACAAATTCAGCGCATAAATTGTTGAAATAAACATGGAAAACGAGACTACAAGAAGTGTGTTAACTTGTTATGACAGGTGCATAAAACATCTGGGAAAAGTACAAAATTGTTAAATGCTGTAACTTAAATTAGTTATAATTATGCACACAAGTAGGTGCACTATTTACAGTGGTGGTACCTAGTTTCCAAGAAGAAACAGATTTACCTTTAATAGTTTTAATTATTGAATTAATTTTTTACAAACAAAACCGCTGCTCACTTTAATTTAGTTCTTAGTGTAACTTGTCATTAATATATATCGTAACTATATTGTATAAACTCTCTATTATCTGTAATAAATTATAGTTAGAATTAACAATATTAATTATCCAAACAGAATTTATGAAGGGAGTGTGTTGTAATTAGTTTTGTAACGGTCCTGATTAAATCCGTACAAAAAGTACATGTTTTATCATGTAAAAGTTGAATGTTGCTATTTATTATTTATAAGTTATTAATTCATTACTTCATTTATTTCTTGCAGCGTGCCAGACTTTAGTATTCGAGCAATGCAGCAGCAAGAACGGAAACCTATCACTATCACATATTCATGTATTCATGAAATTAAAAGTCTGATGTATCTTTCCGCATTCTGCTTAACAAAGTTAAAAAGAACTAGTTGTCAAAACAACCAAATTCATTTAACGACTTAAGAGTCACACTGTATATTTGATTGGTTTCATTCAAGTGCGACAAAAAACCGGTGATTAAAGAGATAATATTTTAATACAAAGGTTTCTGGCACTGGCTCAGTTTTACTCATTAAAATGCAGATTCTCTTGTTCAGAAAAACCAATGTAATTTGTTTTTGTTTCGCAACGCGCTCATTAACATGAATCCGAACCAAGCTTATGACGCTTGCTTTGTAATTAAATCTTGAATTTTCCATTTTCGATTTTGGAAAAAAACTAAACCATTAAACTTAATTGCGTCATCATACGCGTAAGCAAAAATGACGTACTTGGGACTCATCGATTTCCGGCCAGGAATTCACGAAGTGACGATGACAATCCCGCGAATTGTAATGGACACATTTATCAGCCACTTATCTTCTTATCAAGCCACATCCATAAACATGCGATCAAAATTATTGCTTTGACAAATATTACAACGTATAGTAACATCAGTGAAAAACAAGTTTGCTAAACGCGATTTATTAAATATGCTGGTTATTTTAAAGGTGTGGAATCGTTCTGAAAATTCGTAGTTGTAAGAATTTTAATGTGTTTGTAAACCTTCGTTGTTTACTTGGTTAGATTTTTGCTTGATTTGGTTAATTATCCTTTTAAGGTGGTTGACACCACACAAACCAATGTCTGCTGAAAAAATTACAGGAGCTTGGAAAAGTCCTTGGAAAAGTGGAAAAACGTTATTACAAACAAATCATTGCAAAGGCTGTAAAGTGGGGGAGTTCGCTGATTCAACTTCCAAAAACATCATTGAGTAATATGTAGAAAAACCTCAGTCTCTAACTTAATTCATTTTAATTTTTAACTTCATTTGCCAAGTTTCATTAATTTGTCAGATGTGATAAAAATAATAAGTGGTCAATTTATACCGTTTCAAAAATAGTTTGAAGTTAATAAAAATCCGCATATTTAGCTTCCGGTTTCATAATAAAAACATTTTGCAAACGTTTGGCTAGCTAATGCCTTCTGTGACGTCGCTAATGACTTGGCGGTTTTAACACTTGAGTACTTATCATGCTGTCATATAGAATATTACGCCTGACAATAATATTTACCGACCACTTACAAAAGTGATCTGGTTTAGGATGTTATTTATTCTTGGTATAACACGATGCATAAAGTCTCCAGACACAATTCGAAGAAACAATGAAAATCAATTTTTTCAGTTACCAGTCTTGTAGCCGGTTCTACATAAAGTTTCATAATATATCAGTGTACAGTTGATATAAAATTTTAATGTCTTGGAGAGGTACCCACATAATCAAAGGGTTGATGACTTATCCAAGACATCTTCCAAGACCTTATGAACTTTGCTTATGCCGGCAGCTTTTACAAACAAAAAATTAATGAAACTAAGAAATCTGGGAATAAATTATCAGCTTGTTAAAAACATCGAGATAAAAATTATTTTCATTCTGTTCGCTGCAATCTTTCAAAATAAAGTAGTGAAAAGATAACAGACAACTAATTTGATTTGCTGTTATTAATTAGTAGACTTGCAAAGCACGGTTTAACACACTATGCTTCCAGAGGGTATAAAGCAGCAATTAAATTTTAAAAGCTAATGTTTATCTTTTGTTCTCTTTATTGGTTAAACTTCTACGCGGCGGTCATAAATCTTCCAGAAGTGATAAAGTTGGTAAGTATTTAGATTTTATGTTTTCTGTTCAAATAACTATCGATTAATGTCAATAAACAAAACTCCATATTTGTCCTTAGAAAATACTCTTTGTTCTGTGATAATATGAAATAGCGACTAGGAGAAGGTTGGGCAAGTAAACATGTCCTGCTGCTGAATAAAGCAAAAAAAAAAGTGTAAAATACTGTTTCCAAAACTTTCTTCAAAAGGCTGACCAAACTCCAAATTACAAAATTTGTAAAATCACCACAATCAAATATTAATAAATAGAGTTATTTATTAATGATTAAAACCTCTAAAAATCAATTAGTAAATGTAAGATCACTGAAATTCCTGAAAAGACCTTCACCTTTTTTAATAATTAAAACTCAAGGTCAACAAATCAAAACTTGTGGAAACATTGAAAAACAAAAAAGGAAATTTTTCTAAAACTTCAAAATACTAATACAATGAATATCAAGAAATTAGGTTTAATTATAATTAATAAATAAAACCTTAAAGTAAAATCATTCAATTTTAATTAATGTCAAGAAACCGAATTTGAAAATTTTCTCAAAATTAAAATTTTTAAAATCATCAAAATTTAATACCATTGAATTGGGTTTGACAACAGTGCTACAAAAATTCACTTGATGGAATTTGTCTTCTGGAATAGAAGATATAGCCGAAGAACTTTAATTACCTATTAAATTAACTATCTAGTGATATTTCTGGATATACTTTTTGATTCTATTTTAGAGTAAAAAAGTGTATACAGAGCAAAAATGAATATTTTTGCATAACAAGCTAATGGGATGCTAATGCCAAGTTGAAATATATACTTTTGAGTAAAACATTTTTCAAATTATTTTTCTGTCATTTTTATCAGAATTCGTATTAATTTATTGCTCACAGTTATGAGAGCATTAAACTAACAGAAAAACAGCCTAAAAACAATACACATTTTTTGTGTTTTTTTTTTCGCTTTTACGTATTTTATAAAGGAAGTTTTGAAATACATCAATATATTGATTGTGTATCAAAATGTATCTTCGGTGCATAGTTAAAAAAAAAACTATTTTTTTGGAGTCAAAATTATCTTGTTACTATTTCCCTAAATTCTCTCTCATTTTTATTTTACCGATTCTTTTAATGTAATCAAAACAATAAACAAAAAAAATTACCAAGATCGAAGAAATCTTTCCACTTTCTTGTAAATTGTATAATAATTTTTTGATTATTCCAAAAATTTTATTAATACAAATATATGACTTTTAAACATTAAATTTTTCACAGTAAAAGATTGCAAAATATGTCAAATTGCCAATAATTTACAAGCAATTTGACGTGGTCAAGGAAACTTTTATGGAAAAGATTCTCGTACAGACTGGGTTAAAACTAAATTTTTATCTTTTGGAACCAAAAATTAGACACAAACTTCACAAAAATTTATCGTAAAAATGTTCACAACACATAGTTCCAATTGAAAATTTAAGAATTCTAATGCCTACATTGGCTGTTTGGCGGAAAACAAATGCTTCTAATTCAAAAAACTCTGTATCAATAAGAACTTTTTTAAGTTTAAAGCGTTTTAATTTTACTTCTTTATCGAAAAATAAAATTGCAATAAATTCGAATTCATGTCAGACAGACTTTATAGCGACAAAACCAAGTAATTATGATAATTTTTTCGGGGCAATTTTACAACTTAGGCTCTTTTGTGTAGGACACGCCAAGTTCCCACATTCAAATCATTGAATGTCACCCAAATTCCAATGTCAATGAGTCAAAATAAACCTTTATCATCACATTTTGACCTTCTGTTATTAATTCCGGTACAACAAAAACGCAATGATTATGAAATTCGGGCAAAAAATTCGAGGTTACTATTACATTTCTCATGATTTATTTCAGTTTTGCAATTACATCAAAACAATCACAATATAAATTTAAAAAAAAAACTAATTGTTTGTCTCATTTTTCAAACTCAAAAAAAAACAAGTCTGTCCAAAAATATTTCGCTATGAGTCATCCAACATCGCATTTACCTTTGTCCCAAAATCCCCAGCGAATTAACTTATATCACTCCTTTCAAGTTCAAAGATAAGAAAACCAAAAGATAAGTACCAAAAATAACTTCACGTGAGACCTTTGTGTTTAAACGTAAATGAGTTAAGTGAAAAATACACAAAAGCGTGCAATTTAAGAATAAGTCAAGCATAAAAAAAACCAACACCGACGACTGGAGGAAAAATTACTAGTTCTCACATGATTCTGATTTTTCGCCCCTCAAACACTAAGAACAATGAGATAAAAAAGAATAACAGACCAAAAAAATCGATCAAAATAACAAAAAGCTTATCCGCAATGATATTTTTTATCAACCCCAGTCAGTGCCGTGAAAGCAGTTATCGGTGCGATAAAAAAGCTATCAATTTCCCCAACTCTCTGAATCGACATAAATTACGCTGAAAAAGCAGTGTCGTCCATGTCGTTGTGAACCACATACCAACCTTCTTTTATTAATGTATTCATAACACACTGATGCAGATGTGACATCGAAGGCTAATTAAATCGTAATTACAAAACGTGGACAGCAGTTTCATTACACAATTAGTTACCTTCAAAGTTGTTGAAAAATATACCAAACGTTATTTAATAATGAACCTTATAAGAAACAGTCTGAACATGTGTGCGTACTTCATTTTTCCAATAACTGGAAAGGGTATTGCACAATTTGCACGATTTATGTAACACTAACATTTGCAAAAGTATGTTTTCAATTATAAATGAAAATTTATTTTATAAATGCACCTATTAAGTAGACAAATATCGCTGCATAACGTTAGATTTTTGCAAAAAATACACTTAGGCGAGGTAAATAACACCTAGTGTCCTAGATAAAATCTAGTTGGTTCAGCCATGGCTGAAAATGTTCCTCTTCAATCAACCTTTCCAGCTATGATAATTAAATTTGGGAATTTCAATCTCTATTTTTATTAATCTTAAGACATAATTATATACATTAAAGAGAATAAAAATTCACAAAATGTCAACACCCAACAGCTGCAAGATGTTAAAGTGCCCCAATCAACTGTTGAAGTGTTGCCAGCGGATGAATAAAGCATAAAAAGTCAAACCCTTGGACATCGTTACATAAATACTTAAGTAAACAAAATGTACCTCGCTTTTTTAGTAATACCTAATTCGTGAAATGCTAACATTTAACATTGAGCAGCGCTTCGGTTCTGCTCATGGAACTTCCTCATCCTCTCCTCCAATTCCGGTCTAAAGTGTCTAATAAGTCCCTGAACGGGCCAAGCAGCGCCATCACCTAAAGCACAAATCGTGTGTCCTTCAATCTGCTTACTCAGCTCCCACAACATGTCGATTTCATCTGGTTTGGCATTGCCATCAACAAATCTATACATAATTTTATTCATCCAATTAATGCCTTCCCGACATGGGGTGCACTGGCCGCAAGACTCGTGCTTATAAAACATAATCAATCTCGCGATGGCTTTGACAATGTCAGTCTGCTTATTCATAACGATAATAGCTGCCGTTCCTAAACTGGTTTGAGCAGCAACTAACCCATCAAAATCCATTATTACATCTTCGCAGACGCTGAAAGTGATAATTTTATTTATTAAACAAAAATGATTGATCCGTAGGTACCTCTTTGGGATTAACGGTGTTGACGAACCTCCTGGAATTATAGCTAAGAGGTTATCCCAGCCGCCTAAAATACCACCACAGTGACGTTCCACCAATTCTTTAAAAGTTATACTCATTTCTTCTTCGACGGTGCAAGGACGATTTACGTGGCCTGAGATGTTGAAGAGTTTGGTGCCGGAGTTTCTGGTTCGACCAAAGGACGCGAACCAGGTTCCACCGCGACGGCAAATTGTCTAAAAATAAACAGTTTTGAACAAATTAGACTTAGATTGCTAATTATTTAACGAAAGTACCGAAAATTATGAAGGGGCAAACACCTACTTAGCAGAGTCAAGAGAAAAATTAAGTTTTTGGACAAAAGGAGAAGCTTTTACTTATTTTTGAGAATCGTAACGAAAGAAGTCTCAAAAAAATCGAAAAGGTAATTATTGACATTGCAAATTTCTTAACGGTGCCCATATTTCACTCTCATTACAGAAAAGTTATTTTGTAAATCAAGTATAAAATATCAATTCTTAAAAGTTCAAAAAAAAATTACACGGAATCAAATTCTTATCAAATTTGTTAGTATATTTAATTCAAAATCTTTATAAAATTGTAATGTTTACCATTCTGTAGACAAAAACTGTCAAATATGGTAATATGGTAACATATACGTATAAAAAAAAGGCAAAGACCTAGAACACCAAAAAGAAATAAAGCAAATATCACAATATGGATGCGACATTAGATTATTAGATCAAAAAAGGTTAATTTTAGTTTTAGCAAAAATAGGCTCTAAAAAATTGGCTGCCCTTGCGCAAACAATTCTGCTACTCCCTAAATTATAATTATGAAGTTTAAGTCATTGCTAAAGCAGTTACCCATCTCATTTTTGTTATATTCACAACAAAACTATAAGGGAGTTGAAAATTAGTCAATAAAGCACAAAATGCTCAGATCTTACACTTTGAAAAAAAAAGGACAACGATTTCGTTTCTTTTTAAGTTTTCACGAAATATAAAATTCAATCGAATAAAATAATTGTGTGAGACTGTTTTTATAGCGACTAAAGGCAAGAGAGTTTGCTAAAGGAACAAAGTATGTGCAAGAACACAAAGTATAATTTTTCAAACGTGAACTTACACAAAGTTACTTTTAAATTTTTGTGCCAATTTTTAATTTACAAGTGTTATTATTACATTTGCTTTCAACAGCTTTTTCTTTCTTTTTTTAAGAATTTAGTTGCCTTTGTGCGGGGCTCGGCCTGCGCTCTGATTAAAAAAAAAAAAGTAAAAAAAAGGAAAACTGTTCCGATATGACTAAAACGAGTAGCACATATTTAATACAATTTTGTTTGGATATTTCGCTTCAGAGACGAATGAGAGATAAGAGAATGATGAAATTATCGCCCGATTCAACGCAAGCTAAGTAAGATACAAAAATACATTTCACAATACATAGAAGCTCAAAACGGGGGCGTATATTTGGTGTCCCCAAATCAATCTTTATTAAATAACAGAAATTAATTATTGGAATAAGTTTTATACAGAAGAAACAAATTACAATTTGGTATTATTTTATGGAAATTATGCTTGTTCTGTGTTGCATTTTTCTTTATTTATAATTTGTTCTTACTAGAGGTCGTTTAAAATTGAATTTCAACTGTTCAAGATTTATGTTTTGTTTACAAATAAGACATAAAATAGAATACCTATTGATTTTTTTCTGAAACTGCGTCATTTTGTGCATTTTTCCATCGCGTCATTTTTTTTAAAATGGGAAATCTAGAAGGATAAATTGAGCAAGATTATAGATTGAATTCAAACGAATAAATTTTGATAATGCAAATAATGTTCAGTGTCAGCGAAAAAATTTATCATTAAACATTTCCCTCTCTGATTTCAATGATTTTTTTAATTGTGTTCAAAACAAAAATTAGTCGTCACTTTTCAAAATGGGCCTTGGGGGCCTCATAAACAATACAATAATTAGTTTCTACTGTGAATGCTTTTTAACATTTTTTTCTGGATCCTTGTAGACTAAAAAATAAATTCTCTCCATTTTTGAACATCATAAAAGTGCTCGACGTTAACATATCTAATTTTTAACATTTTTTCATTAAAATTACGATTAATAATTTTGTTTTAACGAGCATATCCAAATAAATTAATGCTATATACTACACAGCAGAATAAAAATTTGTTTCTAAACCTAAAAACAGAAATACTTCATCATGCTAGTTTTTTTCAAAAGATAGTGACTCCGATTTTTTTGGCATGATAAATTCTTCTTAAAAAAAACATATTGTATTTCATTTCATCACATTCGTGGAACTGCAGTTTTAAAAGAAAGTAAGTGGAAGACTCATCCACTTTTCCAGTTGTTTAAAGCTTCAATTGAATTTGCTGTCAAAAGGCAAATGTTCGCCTTCTTCCGTGTGTAATTACTTTTGTAATTTAGTTCCTACCAAACTTCTATTGCAGTTCTGAAGGACAAACTTTAGTGGTCCAGTTCATAGCAATAACTATTTTTAATTTGCTATTTTGCTCACAGCAATTTAATTATTACATATTGTGGTAGAATCAAAAGAATTTTGCACACAAAAGATCTACTTGTTTACCTGTTCCCAAAGTCGCAACAATTTATTGCATTAGCTTTACTCCAATTTTAGCAATGATAAAATAAAGTAGCAAATAAAATTCTGAGTACCTAAAGCGTTTTAAATTGGACGTTGCTCCTTATTCTCTTAAATATTAACAGTTAACTATTGTGCATCTAACAAACAACTTAACTATTTTTTTTTTCGCTTTCAGATTCAAACTTACAGGTGCCACAGCAATAGTTTCCACATTGTTAACAGTTGTAGGACATCCAAAAACTCCAACATCAGCAGGGAAAGGAGGCTTCAGTCTAGGTTTGCCTTGTTTTCCTTCAATAGATTCAATCAGAGCCGTTTCTTCCCCACAAATATAAGCTCCGGCCCCTCTATGCATAAAAACATCAAAATCATACCCAGAGCCACAGGCATTTTTCCCTAACAATCCAGCTTGGTAAGCTTCAGCTATAGCTACTTGCATATTTGAAGCTTCATTGTAGAATTCGCCTCTAATATAAATATACGCAGCTTTAGCTCCTATAGCTCTACCAGCAATAAGACAGCCCTCAACTAACTTATGGGGATCATGTCTCATAATATCTCTATCTTTACAAGTGCCGGGTTCTCCTTCATCAGCATTTACAACAAGGTATTTAGGACGTCCATCGCCGGGTCTGTTCATGAAAGACCATTTCATGCCTGAGGGAAACCCAGCGCCTCCTCTACCACGAAGACCTGATGTTTTAACCTCATCTACAATTGGATATTAACAATAATAATATAAAAAAACAGACATACTGATAATCCAATCAGAGCCTTTTAGCAATATTTCTTTGGTTTTATACCAATCGCCTCTTTTTAAAGCTCCTTTTAGTCTCCAGTCATGTTTACCATACAGGTTAGTGAAAATGCGGTCTTCGTCGGAAAGGGGACCAAATTTGGTTTTTGTTTGGGGTGGAGGTGTTCCAGGAGGGGGTGCCGAAAAGAATGCCACTTGGATACTGTTGCAGTTCGCAGCCAGAAGACCTAGAACATTATGTAACGTAAATGAGGTTATGTACGCTCGCTCGCATGTGTGCGTTCAAAACAATGTGATATTAAAGTAGCAAAAATGTCTTATGATAAAGTAACGGAATTGTGCTTATATAAAAATTACCATAATGATTTCTTGCTACATTTGTCACTCGAGAAATTGTGCCTGCCATTTTGACATTGGCACAAAAATCTCCACGAAAACGTCAACTTGTCAAACGTCAAATTGGTTTAGTGAATTTCATTACTCGCATTGGTAGATTTGCTAAATAAGATTATTGCATTTTACAAGTGAAATATGCTGTTAAATAAAAAAGGAGAACTCAGTTTACTTGTTCGAAAATATTAAAAAAAAGAAAAGTGATCATGTCCGTCTTGCTTATTACAGTTTTGCGTGGAAACTCCTAATTTTTTTCCCTAGGGATTTCCGCTTGTGAGGTTACCGAGCGTGTGTTTTGACATTTTTGTGTTTTCGTTTGATAGTAAAACTTCTTAAATTTACCTAAAATTAAGATTGAAAAATGGCAAATTCCGACGAATCTGAGAACGATGTAGAAACTCTGTCCTCACTGTTTGATGAAGGTCTAAATTTGTATAATGAAATTTGTAATAGCCATGAACCTACGAACAGCTCTGGAATTCAGGTATGGTTGCTTCTTCGATGTTCACAAAGTGATTCTCTTTTCTTATAGATTAACGTAAAGAAAACAATGGGTATTTTTGAACGAGCCACTCGTCTAGTCTCATTTGCTGGAATATTTAGCCGCAATGAAGGAATAGAAGAAGTGGCAACCAATGATCTTAGATACTTTCTCCTTCCCGCACTTTTAGGCTCTTTAAGCCTAAAAATAACCACAGGTGAACGAAAAGATATTATAGAAGTAGCTGAAATTTACTTCAAAGATTACTTAACAAGATGTAGTGATTATGGTTTAACTAATTATGATCCTAACAATAAAAAAGAGGAGAAAGAGCCTCAAACAGAACTGGATAAAATAAAAGTATCAGTGAACACCAGAGCCAATAAAATTCAAAGATTTAAAGAACAGAAGGAATTGAAATCAAAACTAACAGATCTAAAAAAGAATGTCGAAAATGAACGTGCTGATGAAGACATCAAAAGAGACTATTTCTTAACAATGCTTAAATTATTCATACTTGAAGCAGTAGACGAGCTAAATAGCATAGAAAACGAAAAACCTATTCTAGAATACATGGCTAATATGAAAAAAGATGAAAAGAAACCTGAACCTAGAAGACCAGTGACTCCTCTTAAACCTATAATCATTACAAAAGATGAAGTTCAAAAAGCAGTATTTGGCGCAGGCTACCCTTCTTTACCATCAATGACTGTACAAGAATTTTATGATAAAAGAGTAAGAGATGGAATCTTTCCTGATCCTAATAAAAAACCTACAGGACCTTTGAGTTTGCAACAGGCTGCTTTAGCTGGTATTGAAATAAATAGTGAAGAAAAGGAAGCAGAAGAGAAAGAAAAAGTTATTGAAGAGGATAATCCCGAGTATATCGAGAGGATGCGACGTATGGACGATTTTAAGGATGAACACCGAAGGGGATGGGGAAATCGCATGAATAGGAGTTAGGACTGTAGGTGTAATATTTTGGCAAAATTTTGCGGAGCGCTGTAATTTGTGATGTAATAAAAAGTTATAAATTCGTTTTTCTGGTTTTGCCAATTATCTGATATTTTTTTGTGATTTTGTAGTGGTTGGTTGACCCTGTGAAGAAATTGGCTTCTTTTTCTTTTTGTCACTTCATCAAATATCGATCTAAATATGTTTCTTAGAAGTTTTTTAAACTTAAACTTAAAAAATATAAAAGTTTGATTAACATGTAAATTTTTGTTGAAATAAAGTTGTTAAAAATGCTCACATTTTGTTTTTAACATTTAACCAACAACAAAGTAATATAGCGCTTTGAAAGAGGTCATTAAAATAGAAATATTATTTGAAAGAAAGGCTTGCCTACTTTAAATTAGTGATCACTGAAATATAAGCTCTTTTATAAAAAGCTTAGAATAAGCAATACCGGGTGTGTCAAAAATAACGGATGGCCGTTTTAGCACATGTTTTGAATGCTCTATAGACTACAATTTTGTAGTATAAATCATCTGAAAGTTTTTAATTTCAAAAAGACACCCTGGGACAGTAGATGGTATTAAATACAGGAAGTACCTACTTTTTACTTCAAATTTTGAAATAGGTAGTTATTTTATTTGGTATGAATAAATTGATCGAGGAGATTCTCATTAAATAAGCACCTGCTACTTTTGTGAGTATGTACTTAATAGTGAGTACCTTCGTAAACTACGGTATGAATAAAATTGAGCACATTCTCCAGAAAGGAGTAGGTACTCAAATAATCTTAAGTTACCTCGGGGATATGCTCAACATCACTAATAAACGTGCTATCCATGTAATAGCAAAATTTGTGTTTATTTGCTGCACAAGAAAATATTTTAATTAAAATTTAAAGACTGTAAGTTTACAAAAATAGCGTGGAATAAATATTTACATCAATATTTTCTAGATGTAATGTTTGATGTGAATTGAAAAAATAAAAAAAAACAAATTTTAATTTTAATAATAGAACACAATTGCACGCCTAATATCAAAAAATCATACTATCTAATTAAATTTTAAGAAACTTGCAATGAGGACGTCTAAATTGTGGTTATCTTGAGCACCTACTCAAAAAGTAGAAGCAGGTGATCCATTATCCTACCAAAAATTTATTAATACCAAAAATGAGGATGTGTTTATTTTTTGAACATCTGCTCTGGTTTTTGTTGAGTACCTGCTCAAAGCATTTATTAATATCATCCAATAAATCTAATATGGCAACCTCGAATCCCTAATGAAATAATTACGTGGTGTACTTTTAAAATAGCTAAGCAACAAATTTTTGTAAAAATTCCCAAAGAAAGTCAGGTGGATTTAAATCCGGCGACTTGGCGGGCCATGGTGTGGAACTTCCGCAGCCGATCCATCTGTTCAGATAGTTTTCAATATGTAGTGAAAGATCATCTAGATTATTTTGAAGATGATTTTGAAGATTATTTTGCAAAAGGTTTAAAAAATCATTGCCTGTTAATCGAGCAGGAAGAACGTGAGATCGTATAAGACGATTTCCAGTTATCCGAACCTAGGTGTTTAGAGAAAATCGACCGTTTGATGTGGATTATTAATTGAATAATAGGGTTTATTGTACCTATTGAAAATTCCATTATTTGTAAACAGATTCATCGGTCCATAGAACTCTTTCTAAAAGTTTCTCAGTTCTATTAACTATCCACTGTAAAAATTCTATCCTCGGTACATATTTCAGCAATGGCATCAACAATCGCTTTTTCAATGTTAACAGTGCGTCTTGTACGTGGTCTTTTAGTTCTGATTTGGCAATGGAGCAGTCATTTGCAGTAAAATTTATTTTTAAAAAACAATTTGAAAAAAATTTTAAAAACTGTCACAATTTCAACAATTTAATCATTGACAAAAAACAAAATTTTGAATCTACTTGGGAAAATTTTTTGTATATATCTGTCGACAACCTATTTTAGAGTTCGTTTTGAAATTATTTCCTACTTTGGTTAACAGGAAAATTTGGTTTTTAAGGCACATTTTGGTTTACTTTCAGAAGCTCGTGAATGTTAACGAAAAACTCTAAATCATTTTTTTTCTCATACTATACAAATGTTCTACAATATGTACGTTTTTGGTCGTCCGTTCTTTTTGATACCCGATATTTGTCCTTTAGCGTAAAAATTACGTGAAGCGTATAACCTTTTTTAAAATTTTTACCTCTTAATGAATAAACACTGTAAATTAAATTTTTACGTTCGAGATTCTTAAGAAAGCACAATAAAAAAAAATACGTATGCCGAGTTTAGTTGTTACATTTCGCTTAATTCTAAGGTAATAAAAAGTTGGTTTTATCTCCCCGTTTCACAGGTATGTTTTCATTTTTTAGATTTTACAGTTTTCTGGAGGAATATAGCTAATTCGCTTAAAGACCTAAATACAAAAACCAAAGTTCTTTATTACTCCTGCATTTTATTTTATTCTCTTTAGAACAATATAATAACATTAATCTAAAGTTTTCGATCTGATGACACATTAAAAAGTATAACAAAAATATAGAAAAAAATACATTACCATAGTAAGGTGTGGTTCATGGCCATTAAATTAAATTTAAAAAACATGAATCACAAGTAATTTGTCCTTCACTTTGATTACAAATAAATATATTGTAAACCAGCTCTAAATCTACCCAATAGACTCATTCTTGTTTACACTAAACTACGTTAAACAAAATAAAATTGTTTTCTGAAGCGATGACTTTTTGTACTTTAAAGTACATTGGGTAGGAGACAACTTGAATGCTAATTAAATAAGCAAATTGTCTAGTCAATATCAGTAAGAAAAGATATTTTTGTCTTCAGTATCTTAAGAAGTTTAAGAGAAAATTAGTTGAGATAAGAAAATTAAAATTTAATGAAGCAAGCGCGGTTTGTACAAGTAATACTAAAAGTAAAGTAATAGTTATTTACTCAAGAAAGTCGACTAACAGGCCTGGAAAGTTTGCAGTTTGCGAAAATTGGGTCCCACGATACTGGTGCTATTGTGTTCATACCACGTGAAATGTTTGGAAATGAGCTCGTGTTTAAGGTTTTTATATCGAGGTGGTCCTTAATTAATATCTATTAAAAAACCCAATCTATTTCTGGATGTTTTTAATCTCAGACTCGACGCTTCTGACCAAGGCATTCTGTTCAAGACGTGCGTATTGTTAGCTCGTACACCTTCATGAATTATGATTTCCACCTGCGCTTGTGCTAAAGAAATGGGTCACTAACCCCCTCAAACCCCAATTTTCGCCAGTGTGATCAATATCCTGCGAATAAACAGATTCCTGCTGGAGAATAATGCGCCTACTTCTCACCAGAGGTCTTAAACCCAAAAGTGTTGTTTAATTTTTTCAAAAACATTCCAAAACTATTCCAGTGCTAATTCCTACAACTTTTTCAGACATTAATAATTTTAGTGGCATGGTATTAAATTTTATTGACTTTATTAATTGATTTGATGATGATTATTGACAGTGCAAAATACTGAAGCGATAAGAGTGGGCTTTGCGATAATTGATAACTCGTTAAGGTTTGATAATCCTGTGAAGTTTTCGAACATTTTGGTCTTTGAGCGCAAGCGTCCACATATGCGCTGTCGGCGCGAAGGTCTTCATAGAGATTTTCTTCTTGCGCGCACCAGTGTGTTGTGGACCGCGGTGTAGTGAGGTATTCGAACGTTTTACAGTTGCTCTCGAACATGTGTTTATGTTTTTATTGATATCTTACGTAACAGTGATTTCCCGACATCAGTAATAATAATAATAATTTCGGTCTCCCGAAGCAGTGTTTTCTGGACAAGTGTTCTTTTTTGTGTCTGCTTCATTTTTGCGTTTGATTATAATTTTTTTGTGTTTTCGTGCGTTCTTGTGATTTTTGTTTCTATATTTTAATTTTGGATTTTACCCCAACTTACGGATTCTTCCTCATAAGGTACGTTATTGAATTTTCCTTTCGATTTCAACGATATTTTCCGTTTTCCCAACTGCGCTGTCGCTGAAATGAAAGTGAAATGAACAGATGTTTGGGGATGTAAATTTTGTTTGTTTGCCGGCGCAGCGTGAAGTTTAATTAGTTGCGTTCCAGGCCTTAATCGCGATTTAATTATACAATTTTGTTAAGAAAAAGGAGTTGGGACTACTATTACGTCGCAAGTGACGCATTTTATGGAAAAAATTACGCGAAAAACTGGTTTCAATCCAATTCGGGAGTTTTTCACATTTTTAATGGATGTTTGCCGTTGGAGGAAAATAGAATTTCTTCGGACTTTTCGCAGTTTTTGTTTGGCGTTCTAAATATTTTCGGTGATCTCACTCGATGTGCATGATTTAACATTATTGAAATACCACGGCGTCATCACCAGTAAATAAATCGCGACAATTTATATTCATTTTTATAACTTAATGCGTGATTAGAAAAAAATATAATCTGGTTCTGTACAGGTTCAAATTCTCCGTCATGTTAAAACGAAACTCTGAATCCGAATTTTGCATGCAAATGTTGTTATCGCATTGTATTCAACCTGTTATGCGGTACTTTGCCAAGATTTGTAATTTTACAGTCCGTGCATCCACCAAATTTTCTGTTTCTGTAGTTATTAAAATAAGTCTGTTATTTACATTCATTTTTGAAGGGTTTCTGGTGAAATTTCTAGTCGCATACATGTTGGTTTTGTTAATTTTGCTAACGGTGTTACGCCAAAGAAAGCAGTTTATTTTTATAATAGCTTACCTTTCATAAAATTTGCAAACACTCTCTAATTGGACAATTGTGGATTTTAGGGCGAATAAACATTTGTGTATGCATTTCGTAAAATAAATGTTGAGAAATCAGTTATATTAGGTTTTAAAATGAAAAAATGGCCTCTAGTGGGTGCACCGTATTTTATAAATAATCGTGATGTTTGCAATAAAAATGTGGATGTAGGTAGACGTACTGAGAAAAAGTTGTTATTTATACATTAATTTATTCTGGCATCTGTTGTCACTTGGGAATGTTTAAGTGATATATTTATTATGCATGTAGAATGCTTCCTGAATAATGAGCTCTACGTGCTTTTCTTATTTAATGTTAATAATGTTTCATACAAAAACTGTATAAAAATTAATTTAATCAGATTGCAGCGATAGGTTATATAAGATAAAGGCAGTTTAATGATCAATAATAAATAAATTTAGACATTACCTGTATCCTAAAGTGAGTCAAAATCAAATCGAAATATATTTACCCCATGGTCACTTGGGCACATTCAAAAATTTTGTTACCTTTAGGCCATAATTAGTTTGCCACTCCTTTTCTCCCATGAGACCCAATGACCACAAAATTATTCAGGTGCTGAAAATTAGACCACCTAGCCAAAAATAAAATATGCATGTCTTTAATAACGTTTATCAAAATCTAAAAACATTTACTTTTAAAAATCTCAAATGTTTAAATATTGATAAATTCAACTACTTATTAGATAAGTGCAAAAATTAAAATTTTATAAATTTTATATTTTGGATTTGAAGTACCCAACATTTTTCAAATTGAAAAAATGTAACAGTAAGTCTGAGGATTTCTGAAAGTTTGGATTATTTGTAATAACACTGGCCAACATTATTCCAAAATTTTTTTCGATATATGCAAATTGTTTCAATTACGGACTTCCACATTTTTCATAAATGTCTTAGGAAAAAATATGAATGATTCCAGGGTATGGTTGGTCCTTTTCTATTCTTAAATTGTATTCTTTTTGATAATAAGCAAATAATAAACAAATAAAAATAATAACAATAAATAAATAATGTGCATGACTTTTTATTTTGTTCTGGGTAATTGATAAAAAAAGTAGAAAAACCGAAAATCTCAAAATTTCGTTAAAGTCAAGTTATTGCTGAAATATTCAGAATGTGCAAAATTGGTTTAAAAACTTGCAAGATTATTATAATCGGCATCATTTGAAAATTCTTGAAGGAAGAAAAATAAAAATGTCGAAAATTTGTATAATAATTCACAGATGTAAGAAAACCTACTTTTTGTAGTTTGAGTAAATGAAACACGGAAATCTGTAAAATCATTTAAAAAAATTTCGTACTCTTTTAGAATTTTCAAAAGATGCCTAAACGAGATATACCATTTTGGATTTTTTTTTTCTGTTACCTACTTTTGCAAATGGTGGATAAAAATGTCGCGGGGGTTTATTGGAAATCAGAAAGTCAAATATTGTCTTGTTAACGAACATTGAATCAACAATAAATTCTTTAAAAAAAGGAGATTAAAGATACATTTGGATTTGTTTAAAAACAAAAAACTAATATTAGAGGTTAAAAAAGATACTTACAATTAAATTATGCCACACCGAAGATACGAGAAATATTTGTACACCAAGCCACCAAGCAAGCAAGTTTTCAAGCTTCTAGAGAAAACTTCTACTTTTGAGACTACAGTGACTCTCCGATTTTTAGAATTTTGGAAATTCTCGAACGATCTCATTATTTTAATGCCATTGTTGAGTTAATTGACCCCTAAAACAAATAAAACTTAAAGAATTTCAAGTTTGATGTACAAGATAGAAGCAAAAAAAGAACAAGATTACCATTGAATTAGCAAATTCTCAAACAGCCGGAATTTAACACTGAACAAAGAAACAAGGTCTGCTTTCTTTGAGAGAATATTTCTGGTAAAGCAAATAATAAAAAAAAAACAAATAAGTACATTTAGATTCTGTAGTGCCACACTGATCTCATCCTGAGAATTTTTACCTTTTTATGACTCTGTCTTATAAAAATTGTGTATTTTAAAATAAAACCAATTTAGATTGCGTTCTTTAATTAAACTGTAGTGTATTTTCGTCTCAGTATTGTTACTTGTTTGTGTACACTTTTGGAACGTTGATAAATAATTTAACGGAAGCTTAAAGGCAAAACCCCAGAGACTCACTATTTACATTATTAAAGTTTAGATCTGCTACTCTCACCCAAATTTAAACAATAATTAATTTAGTTGTTTTTCTCACCACTTTTGTCCGCATTTCTCTGGGGACCACCTTAGGACATACCCACATATCTACCGCTTAACTTCTTGTTTGTTTGTGATTTTCCCAAATACTAATACAAATTTTTCATAGAATTTAATTTGGGATGTACTTTTATAAACAACCCCTCATCTTGTTGGGATGCCTAATGCTCGCATATTATAATTAAACTCCCTGTATATAAAAACCGCTCTTTTGGGGCTCTAAAATCCAATTTCATGTAATTACCGAACATAATTAGGCGAGATTTGTTCGTTTCCCTTTTTTGCACCATGTTTTTCGTCACATCAATTATCACAATGCCTTTTCCTGGTTTGCTTCCTCCCATTGTGACAACTTTTTCTATATACCCTTGAAGCAACCCTTTTTACGTCGTTTATCATTTGCGGTCTTCTTGTGTCCATTTTACCAACCATTTCCTTCATTGTGCTCCGTGTTCTTAAAATTCATGAATCGTTGGATGATTTGAGTTGTTTTTCGAGATTTCAAGCTATGAAGGAAAAAGTCATGTTGACACGGTACACAATGCTGCTGGCTTCGACGTGCAGCTCATTATTCTCACTGTTGGACTGAATGTTGGCTCTCACCCTTATTTTTTAATCCATATGGTCTCGTAATGTCTTCCGTTAGTTGGAGGTCATCGGCCGACTCTGTCGCGTAGTCGTAGCATACATTAGTAACAATTTGTGTTACAGTGCGTCTCATCATCTCATAATAGACTCGTGCTTTCGACCTTGATTGATCTTTTGGATACAAATCCTTAAGTGCCTTGTCCCCTTCACTGCTCTTCTGTAATTGATGCTAGAGATAAAGTCAGTTCTATTGGTAAAAGTTGGACATCTGTAATTATTCAAAAAACGGGGATTTATGTTTTAAACTAATTTATAGATTCAAAAGAAGCGAAAAACATAAGCGCCGCTGCCAAAAAAGTGTCATCAAAGCAGAGATACATACGATGTGTTTACATTAGTGTCAGATCCATCAAGAGTGAACATCTGTTTATAATAACATACACCTTTACATGAAGGAAGTGGTCATTGTGCAATATTGTTTAAATTACCGTTTGATTGCAGAGGAGACCGGAATAATCACTATTTTTGAATTAACGATTCTCTTTTTGTTTATTTGACGAATTTATGACATGTTTGCCCATTTTTCAAGCTGGATTAATTTCACGAATCTGGGTCAACTTAGGTTTATAAGAAGCAAGGTAATGTATTTTATATAAAAGTAGTAATTTTTCGATGTGGGTTATTGGCAGAAAGCGGTTGTAACCCATTGACCTGTGTTCATATAGAAACACGAAATATTATAATCAAAGTTTCGGTATCCTATATTTTCGCCAAGGTTATCTTATTTGTTATTTTTAGCGGTGTATTACAACTTGGTGGAATTTTTAATACAACGATCCTTGAAGCTTAGAACTAGTGAAGTATTACGTCAACATTACTAGTTAAGATTTTGGCCAAAGAATCTTATTGTATGCATACGTAAGTTCATCTTCTGTAAGGAATATGGAAAAGAGGAAGCTTAGGGCCATTTTGAACCGGAATATTAAATTAAGCATAATAAATCAAAGCCTCAAAAGCGAACTGCTGATTAACATAAACAGAACACAGTGCATGCTTTCTATACAATTTCATAGTCAATGAATCCACCCGGACACTTTAATCATCGAAATTAGCATTTCGTACATCAATCGATAGTCTAGATGGAGCTTCTTTTCCAGAAAGGTTTCCAGCATGCTTGAGTTTCTGTACAAAGAAACCAACGCAGTGTTAGATCTAACACTCCTAACAGTTGTAATAAAATTTATAAGCAGTTTTGAAATATTGTTAATAAATTTCAGGCTTCCAACAGATAAAAACAGTCACATTAAACTGTGGTAACTAACCACTGCAGTACAGCATAAGTTAAAGAGAATTTACAACCGATAACATTTTTTAGGTTGGATGACTGCAAATTGAAGACCACCACGAAATATGGTTACGATTTCTGGTTGACAGTTCGCATCCTTTTTTTTAATGATAATGAGAATTTTACAATTCCGGTTTAGAAAAGTTTCTGAAATTACGTTTATTGACACCCTCATTCGTCTTGTCTTATCTATCAACTATTAGATTTAATAACTAGAATTTACTTGAAAACTTTGTTGTACCAGACAAATTGGAAGGTGATTATAAGTTTTGCTTTTTAAGTAGTTGACTCAGTTTTTTGCTGGTTTTAGTGAGTGTACATACACATGTATAATATAAACAAAGAGTGACTTCACAAGATTATTTACTTAAAACCACCTACATATGTGTTTATTTAATTTTCTGTCTTTTACGTTTCTGTTAATAAATGCAGTCGTAAAACTTGGCTTTCTATTTTAAATATCGGTTTTGGCGATAAAAAAATTAACTGAGTCGTCTGAATTTATAATGCAATTAAATAAGTGGCACATTGTGAAACGAATCTAGAATGAGTTACTGTTGTGGTTTGTTGAGATTTTTGTAAAATACAAAACAAAGGTTTACTTACCAATTGCTTTTAACATGAGAACCAAATAATCTAACGTCAAAAATTATACTCATTTTTGACATTTTCATGCAAGGGTTACAGAGAATTAACAGAGAATAACAAAAAAAAATCTTCTACTTGGGAACTACAGATAAATTTTCAAGATATGCAACAGAACGGAATTTTGAATTCTTATGCTCTTCAAATTTTCAGTTTTTATTTTTTTGTGATTCTTCTATTTGTTGTACTTTGGATATCTTAGAATCTACATCTGTAGATTTTCTAGATAGTCGCTACAGTTTTATTCTTGTTAAAATTTCTATATTTTTTCAAGTTGTTTTTTTGATTGTTTAAATTTTTGAAATTTTTGAAATTTAGATTCTGCAGTTCAAGATTTTTATTAAATGTTTGTGTTCGCGAAGGACTCGCTTTTTGTCTGTTTTGCGTTATTCTTCGAGTTATTGGAGTTATTTCTTATCTTTCTTAACTTTCAAACTTTGCATCTTGCTATTTGCAAATGACCTAGATTTTCGTTACTTTTTCATTTTGTTTTAAATTTTTAGATTTTTTGAATTTTATTAAATTTTTTGACTAACTTAACCCTGAAAAAAATTTTCGTACCTTCCTTGGAATCTATTGAATTTTTCGTTATTAAGTCTAGCACGATTTTTTTTTTATTATAAGAACTGATCAATTTTTTTTTTGTATTATTTGAATGCTTTAATTTTTCTAGTTTTTATCTTTATTTTTTGGATTTTTTGAAGTGTAGTTTTCTTTTATTTTTAAAACCCATTAAATTCTTTAGACTTTTTTGATTTTTAATTTTTTTTAAAGGGTTTTAAATTTAGTTTTTGGAAATTTGAATTCGTTTGTGTATCCATTTTAGACTTTTGAGATTTGTTAAAAATCTCTACATTTTCTAGATTTTCAGTAGTTTTTTGGTATTGTTAATATATTTCAAGATACTCTATTTTTTTAGTTGTTCTGACTCTTATTGAAACTTTTAAAAGGTATATTTAGTTTTTTTTTTAGAACTGATTGAATTGTTTCTATTCTTTGATTTTTAAAGGTTTTCTAGATTCTTCACTTTTTTATTTGAATATGTGTTTTTGTTGCGATAGATTTTGGATTCTTGAGATTTTTTAAACATCTCTACATCTTTTAGATTTTCGATACTTATGATTATTTTTATGAAAATTCTTACGCTTTTTGGATTGTGTTGAATGAACTGAAAGTATTAAAACCTCACAGCCCAATTTATAGAATGATAATTATAGAATTATAGAAGTTTTGAAATTAATATCTATAAACCTGAAAAAATGCCAGTTTTGAAACGCAATATCTACGTATTCAGAAAACTAATACTAGTAATTAGAATTTTGTTAGTTTAAGAACAAAAATTGAGTAACTAAAGAATTGTAAGTTGTTTCGAAAGATGATGTAGTTTTGTAAGTCTAATGTCATTATAAAAGTCTTGAATTTGATCATTTTTTTCAGATTTAAATTCTTCAGATTTAAAAGCGATTAAATTTGCTTCCTGGTTTATCTGCTCATTGCCATTTCTTAATTTGTAGCTATGATTTTCACTTCTATGTTGTAACATTTCTCTTCTTATTCCTTTTAATGAACAAATTATATATCTCACTGTTAGGAAGTGTGTTCTTAAAGTTTTTGGATGTATAATGCGAATATAATTATGGTCCAAGCTAAATTTGAAAATGCAACCTCTCTCATTATAATTGTTAGGCAATTTGTTATTCTGTCTTTAAGGTGTTGCTCACACGATTTGTGTGCTACATTTTCACTTTAGCTACATGTTTTTTGATGTCTTTTATTATTTTTTCTCCGACTCCAATTTACACCACCTCCAAATTAAGTTGTGTTATATGACTGTAATCCCCAAATGTCACTCTCAGTTTCCATCTCCCAAAGTAACCACATTCTCTTTTAATCTCGTTAGCGCCTTTCTTGTTTACTTTGCGTCCACTTCCTTGATCAATAATTGCGTGATGATAATGTTTAGTCATTTGTGTTCACTTCACGCGATTAAAGGACGGATTACTTACGGCCTTGGCGATAAAAGGGCACTTGTAAAGTCATCTCCGGTGCGTAAGCTGGGTTTTTGGCGAAACCATGTTTCGGATTAAATCGATATTGCGAGGAATCAAACCTGTTGAATCGAGCGTAAAATTATAAGAACACTTAACACCACAATTAAAATGGAAATTTCGTTCATAGAAACGAAAAGGAAGCAGATGTTGACTTTGTCTCGGAATAGATATCCTTTTTCTTGTTTGAATAGAATTGTCGCTTTTCCTTTTCGACTATTCTTTTAGTTTGCTTAAAAGTTAAGGGCCAAGCCCGGACAAGTTTCTAGGGGAATTTATTTGACATTTACGCCGATCTATTTGCATGTTTGTTTGGTTCGAGGGTAGCCCTCCAAGAAATGACTCTTGACCCGGTCTCTCAAAATTGTTTTCAGCTATTTGTACGATCTAGTTTAATAGCTGGGGCTTTTATCAAATTTTATGATTTGTTTGATGACACTGTTGGGTTATCACCAATTTGACACATTTTTACTGTTATGGACAAGTTACAACAGAAATGAAACAGCAAAGTGCGAGTTAAACACCTTATGATTTCCCATTTTATGTTCTGCTCAAACTTTGCACACATTTTGCGCTCCAATGAATTGTTTACTTTATTTTTACACCAATAGATAAACCGTTTTAATTAAAGTCGAAACAAACCTAATAAATTCACGATTTGCGGCGTGAAATGCCTCTGAAAACTTTGAACAAAACGGCGCCATTCTGTAACTTTGTACTGTATTTCGTGGACTTCGCAACTTTTCAGAAGCAAAGTTTTGCCAAAGAGACGCTGTAAATATTAGATGAAGACTGTGATGAACAAGTTGACGGCCATTAAAAACGATCGTGATGGCGGTGTTAGATTATAAAAACTAACAAGACCAAGTGCTCCTCCCACCGGCGAGGCGCTCATTAAAGGTCGTTACTATGTTTTCATGTAAATATCTTGTTGAACTGCAAGCTCAGATTTAGTTTATCTTTGTGGAAAAAATGTTGTTAAGTGGTTCGGTAAATGATTCTGGACATGACAAAATCATGTGATTTTAGAGTTGGACTGGTTTCATTTTAACGTAAAATTTAAAAAATCAAAGATTTTTTCAAACCAAGCCAACATCTCTTTAAAGTCCAAACAAAACCTCTGCTAACAAGAGAATTAGTGGCCGTGATACCCAAAAGTCAATATTTATAAAACTGATATTGTATTCAACATTGTCAAATATTAGTTTTCTCAGCTCGTTTCAACTTTGTGATAAAATCAGCGTCCTAGGTTTCATGCAAGGACGCTGCAGTTTCCAACTCCATCTTGGAGCGTTTAATTGGAGACGCTTTGATGGTAATCGATATAATTACATGTACCATATGGTTGCGTCGTGATACGTTTTGCTATCCCTTTGGTCTTCCTTTTGTAGACGAGTCACGCAGAGGCGTGGGTGTTTCTCAGAGCCCCAGACAAGCGTTTCCATGAAAAAAAAAGAAGCAACCACCATAGCCAAGAACCCGCAGGCTGCTCACTTGCTTGAATAAAACGTTCTTGTTTTGATAAAACGGGATTTAATTATACCGTTGCTTAGACGGTTATGGTTCCATGGAGACATTTTTTAAGTAATGGTTTTTCGTTTACTTACGGATCATTGCAAGTTAAGTAGCGTAACTGCTGTGGAGATGATTTGATGTAAAATTGCCAAGCAAATTGGAACATTGGCTATTTTTAATTCAGTGGAAATCCAATTAGAATAACAGCATCAGTCACTTGTCAAGACGCTAGTTGTTGCCAAGATGGGATTTCCTGTATTAATAGATTTTTTGTTGCTATTTAGTTGTTGACGCGTGATTTAGCAAATTGGGTACTGTTAATTTTCAAGTGTAACGACACGTTTTTGGTTTAATGCAAAACCTGTGTATTTTTGCCTGTTGGTTCCGGTTATGCATCAAACTAAGTGAACGGGAAATCAATACTTTGGTGTCGGGAGCCCCAAAAATATGAAAATATCCATATTACACTCAAGCTAGCTCTTTTTTGAAATTTACCAGCTTGGAAAAATAGAATTCCACGAAGCCGGTTTTTCGCATTTATTTTATTAGCTCTCACATGAAGAGGCCATGACATCTCAGCACTTAGATTTCTCACGTCTTAACGAAGACGTAAATGATAACTACTGGTAATAATTACCTGCATTCCTCCCAGGTCCTTTCCTCTATTGTTAACTTTGTGTTTATCTTCGTTATGGCTATGATATGAGGATCATTGACATTCTCGTTTTCGTTTTTATTTACAAAACTCTGTTCAATATTTGCTAAAGGACGTCATAAAGAAATTGCCCTTTCGTCTCGTGAACGGAGTGACCTTTCGTGATGACCTGAAGTCGGGTTTTATGCTAGTCGTGGGTCAAACAAACGAAGCGGAAGTAGAAGAGTCATTTTGCGTTGTAGATAAAAACTTCATTTCCTTCGGGACCTTCAACATTTAAGTCATCAATTAGTGTTTTATTTTTATACGATTATTGGCTGCATGCTAGATAGGAGATAGAGCTGTAGTGGTCACGCCAAGGTGATTTTTTATTGGAACTGTAAAAGCGATGATCGAAAGTTTAGTTCTGATCCAGATAAGAAAAGTGCAGAAATGGTTATTTTTGCAGATACACAAGTGCATTATTGTGCTTTTTATAGTGTGCGACGAAAGGGAAAGTGTGTATCTCTCTACAATCTTTGTCGTTAAAGCTCCGGTTTCTAAGCTTCTTAGTTTTTTGCTGTCAAATGAAACATAAATTACACCAGTTTTTGCAGTAACAGGATGTTAAGTTTGCAGTACACATAGTCATTAATTAAGAATATGTAATTAAGATGTACAGATAAGCTAGTGTTCGTTGTACGTATGAAATATTTTCATCCGATGATAGAATTAAGGTTTGATGCACCATAAATTTGATATCCTGTTATGATTGCGTTTCCCGAGGGTGTTAGAAAAGGTTGATAACCTGCAATACTTCAGTTAAAATACTGCTTTGGAATTTCAAAATTTTGCTTCTTTACACACCTATTGTCTCCAAAAAAGTGCTCGCAGCGTTCTAGAAAACTCTGAACAGTTGGACAGTCGCAAAGTTGATGAGTCGACCCTTGTTCAGTTCTTCTAAGAATGCACGAACTTCTTTGTTAATGACCAATAAAAGCGACTCAACCCCTGTGTGAAAGAATCTCTTCATCCAAGTATGCATAGGGGCGCGAATTGTGAAGTGCACGATTGGAACAATCGTATTATGTCTCGCTGAGTTCTTCGCACCGTCATTGTTCTAATTAGTGGTGTGATTCATTAATTCTCATTTGATTTTGAAACGGACAGTTTTTGTATGACCAGAAGATTATGTTCCGGAAGAATTTTCACAAATTTGCGGAATTATCATAGAAATTCAGAACATGAGCGGCTTGTTAAGCTATGTATTTTATCAAACAGTAAGAATTCCAAGGTGACAAATTCCACACCGATAAACATTACGTTATTTAGTAAATATTACTATTAACTTTGCTAGTAGATCAGGTACACACAGAAGTTGGAAAACATTGTTTGGATAAACTAGGCGTTAAAAGGAATCTCATTCAAGCTTCAAAAATTATAAGTGCTCTATATATCAAGAAATTAGATTGGAAACTTAAGTTTTGAATTCTTGTACTAGTAAATTTAGATTTCTCTAGTATCCACCTATTCATTTTATCCTGCTGTAATGTTAACCCTTGCGATTTCCACTGGTTCGTGTTTGTCGTAATTTTCAAAGTTTACTTACTTAATAACTTAACACTTGGTGACACAGCTTTGAACATAATTTCATAGAGCCACCAGAGCAAAATGAACACCGACTTGATTAAACTGGACCTCGCTTAGTAGAAGGAAATGAAGTGACAACTTAATAAAAAATCGCGAGTGGCGTAATAGCATTATTAAGATAATTATTTTAATTGCTGTTACATTTTTAACAAAGACGTTTTCTTGTCACGCAATTTCCTGCGAAATCAATGGGAAGAGTTCAAACACTATCACTTTTCTTGCAATGATCGAGCAATAGAGAAAAGTAGAATATCATGGAGAGATCCAATACAAGCAACTTCTGTTTACTCTTCACAGCATGGAGTTTTCAAGAATCCATGGCACGTTGGTGTTTATTAAAGCACATCGACGTTTATGCAACATTATGAATTCTGTTGAAACGAGACGTGTTGAAATGGCGTCATGTTAACTGTATGTGGTATTAGACGAGAGCGTTTTCCGTCTTTTTTCGTCTGTTTAACGCATGTTATTACACCTACTGTTCATTATCTAGCGGTATATCTTCCGGCCGTTTGAACATTACTATTGTTTTAAGCAAGTGCAGTCCATTGACTTTTTCTGTCTTGCAAGAATAGTGACAGGTAAAGGTGAGACCCAGAATTGGATAGAAAGAGTTAAGAGATAAAGTCTGAACTTTTCACGTCAGAGCGGAAACTGTTTGAGGCAGACTTCGCAAATGAAAAATTGGAACGTCTTAGTGGAAATATAATTTTCCATCAATCTTTGTTTTGGTGCTTTTTCTGCACAGCGCTCACTTAAATCATCTTCTTGGTTAAGTGCAGTTAAAGTTTCATGTTTTTACTGAAGCAATCATTGCTTAATTTCCCCTATAATTGTTTCCTGTCGCTTTTTGTATTTTTATCCACAGACTGCTTGTAATCGATCAAATACATAAAAGCCATCCCAGAAACTTTGTTGAAGTTTCTGCAATATTAAATTTGGCGAAAATTGTTACACTTCGCGACTTCCGCTTTCTTGTGGGTTCATATTACAAGGTAAACATTGCTGCATTTTCGTTTCAGCAAAGCATTAAAAATTCAACTTGAAAGGAAACTTTCCTCATAAAGCGTGAAGTTAATTGTTCATTTTGTTTTCACTCAAAATACGCTTGCTTAAAATATCTGAAAATAATAATTGCTACTCGTTATACTTTTAAATGAATTATTCTCACGATTTTTATAACAAACTGGGACATAAAACTATTCCTACTCAGACTGTTCTCCTTAGAGGTACATTGTTTACAAACTTTTTATAATTTTCTCATGCATTTTAAAGGAAGTAGCTACTTGAATATTTTCCATAGTTAGAAAGAACCTGTATTTTGCAAAATACAAAGTATCATCTACAGCTAACAGACTGCACATTGGTAAATAAATTAGTTTTGACTTTATCTCATAAGCTGCGAAATTGAATTTCATGTAATCACACGAAGGTGAAAACGAATTAAAATTTTTCGTGAAATCATTAATATTATCGTAGAGCGAGCAATTTAAGCTTAAAATCCATAAAAACATTTTAGAAGTAGAAAATTTATCACATAGAATGTAATAATTCCGTTTTATCATTGTCCGGTGAATTTTACTTCTAAATTTGTTCACATTTTTTCCAGACTGTTTCCAGTTTTTTAGCAAGAATTGCACATTTTGGATATAATTTTTTTCCGTGTCTTTCTTACTGTTGATTTCTGTTCTTTTTTGCATTTTTAAAGTTTCCTTCAAATTTTCGTCGTTTTCCTCTACATTACACATTTTCCTTCCAAATTGCCAAACGAAGTAGTTTCATATCAGCAGAGGCTACTTCATCCCAAGTTAAAACAGTAATAAAACGTTTTATTATTGTGATGGTGGTGTTGCGGTACGGTGTTGACGAAAATACTGTTAATGAGAATCTTGTGGGTATAATAAACCAAGTGGATTTAATTACCTGTAACTCAGAGTAATATTTTTTTTGGAATAATCTCGAATGTGTTTTATTATTTCTATCACTTTGTTAAAGTCGGTGTTCGTGATCCCTCCCTGTTCAGTTTTGAAAGTTATCTTGTTTCGTAAACGCTTTGCTGCATCGTGCTGTTATTACGGGTAGGTACGCACGTTTGCTTCTGCCTCATTTCGTTCATATTCTGCTGGCGTTTTTCCTGCTGGTCTCATTGTTCAATTTAATCGGAAGAAATAAGTGTACAAGAGTGGAATGAATGTAGGTAATTTAATGCGCGATTTCAATTCAAGCAGCACATACGACATTGCGGTCAATAAAAGCCAATAAAGCGGGGTAAGCTATAAAAGCCCCTCTCAAAAGATTTATCGGTTCAATAGTAGATAGAACAAATAAAAGTTGATCCTGCACTTTATGCACAACATTACCGCGACGAGGTGACTGATAAAAATATCGTTGTGTATTACAGGTTTAACACGTGTGTTCCGCAGTTTGATCGATAAACAGCTTAAAGCTCGCTAAGCTTTGTTTGACTTGGATCTGCCGAGAAATCTAATGCATTTCGTTACACTTTAGGTTTGAGTATGATTTAAGTGCATTTTAATGAAGGACTTGGAACTGCCTAATGGAGATTTCTGTTTTTCGATTCAATAAAAAGAGTACGTTGGGAATTGCCGTGTTTCACTTTAGCACTTTTCTTCGGTCGGTAAATTGCAATAACTCCCGTGCGGCCATCAACCATTTACTTTGACGGTCACCGGGCACTTTCTTTCTCTCATGTCCGGTAAAAAAACGAAAGGATTTTTGATGCTTCAGAGAGCATTTTCAGCGAGGATGAAAAGGAAAGTTGAATAAAATTCCATACGGGTGTACTTTCTGAGCTCTTAATTTTTTAGCAGAGCAAATTGTAGGTTTCATACTTTGTTCCGTTAATGGTATGCGGAGAACGGCGAAGTTGTGCGAGTTTATTGTTTGAGAAGGAAAAAAAACAGTCTCGCCAAACTTCCAAACAGTTTACATCTTCATAGCTTTGGCATGTAAAACAGAAGGTCTCGGAGGTACGATAAATAACTTTTCGCACATTTAGTAAAGCGTGATTTACGTGGGCAAAGATTTTTTAAAAAAGAACTGCAATTGTTGGTAGTTTAAAGCCGGGGCTTATTGATTTTTAGCTGATCGATTAAAAATAATAAAAAAAAAAAAACAATTGATGACTGCCAAAACTAAACTTAAACAATCTTCTGGAATAGGTCCACAAGAACATCAAGCTTGGAAACAAAACTCCTATTTCCACGACTTTCGTAGTCGCTGGTTTATGTTAGACAATCGAACTATACTTTTGTAATAAAATCACGTTCTTGATTTTTTTTTCTCGTTAGACTGAAAACTTATGGCAATATCGATCTTGTCTTATTTTGCACACGACGAAACCCAACTCCCAACTATTAAAGTTTTCCGTCTTAGTTAACGTTTATTGGCCTATAGTTATCGTAAACTTGTGAACCGGTCTGGTGTGTTTCACTGTACCGTCAACCTACGGAAAGCAAAGAGAAAAGAAGTCAATTTCATTCAAGATTTTGTTTAAATTATAATCACATCCCTGTCTTGCTTTGTGAGTCTAGAAAGATATTGCCTTATTGATTTTATGCGTAGAAAGAAGTATTTTAGGGTGTACAAAGAAAGTTCACATATCGATCCAAAGATAATGTTTCAGGAGAAATTCGTGGCATTAATACAATACAAGCAATTACAAATGTTGCAAATTGAGCATTTTCACTTTATTTAATTTACTAAATAATTTCCCTTTTCGTTCTCATTACTTACTCAACGTTTCTAATCAAACAGCGAGAATTTCTCTCTATTTTTTTTACCAACACCAAAGTAATATTTCATCAGTTTTCATTACACTTTCTTTAAAGAACGTGTAGATAAAACGTTCATATATCGATCACCACCTCATTGTTACGCACCCTTTTAAAGACAATAATTAATCATAATCATCATTATCATAAAAGAAGGGTACTTTCACATAGCATCATCTTTGCAATTCATAATTTATAATAAACCTAAATTCGCGAAGGGTGGTTCAGTCGGCTAATTCGCATTAATTATAAACTCATCCTAAAAAGTTCGTTAATTTTTTCTCACGATGAAAAATGTTTTTAGGTGAATTAAATGCGGAAATGGGCTGGTTCTATATAGCAATTGTATTTTCCTGTTTTAATTATTGTAAAGAAAAAAAAAACTTGTTAAGATATGAAAAGTTTTTTTTCTCATATTTTGTTGGAGGTGTCGAACAGAAAAGGGCGGCAATTGGCCTCAACAACTAACTAAACTCTATCTATTCTATCACATATATTTGTCACACATCAAACTCCAAACAAAGTGCACAATAATGTAAAACAATCAATCAATCCAATAAACACGGTGTCAAATAGATTGGAAGCTGAGAGCATAGAATTGTCAGAATGGGAAAATGGACTTTTACATTTTGAATAACGCTCACGAACTGGGTCAAAAAAATTTCATTAGCCAGTGGGATTATCGAATGTAACGAACGGAAACAAAGAAGAATATTGAATTAAAAACATGAGAGTCAAGAGAAATGCGATTCGGGGAGAGAGAGAAGCAATCGTTTTGGAACAATTGGGATTCCACCACATTCGAATTGATTAGTGACTACACCATCTACCTATAAAGCTGATCAACTTGTCAGTTATAAATCACAATAAAGAATGTATCAATAGTACTGTTATTATTGTCACCACAATGTCACAGTAAAATATGTGATTCGAATAATGACAAGAAAAAGAACTCGATTTAATCTGAATATGTGTAGTTGACGTTTGAAAGAAAGAGGGTGTAAATGTAATAAACTCTCTGGAAAAAAATTATTCAACGGTGGCTGCATGACGATACGCATACTTACTTCCGAGTGTCAACGATGCGTAAAATTTAAATGCTCTTACATGTTTATATAGTTCCAGCGAGCACGTGTATAAAATGTATTAATTTAACTCTTTCGGAATACATAAATTGCAAAACCACAAACGGGTTTCATGACACTTTCGTTTTTACAGAAATCCCACGTGTTATAAATTTTTATACACTTGGATATTAAATAATTAGGATCGCTTATATTAAGACCTTAAGTATTTCATGTTCGTTGCAGCCGTGTAAGAGATACAAATAATCGGTAGTATTGTTGGAAAGACGAAGATAAGATATGCTATTAAATTTATTTGAATGGCTAAACTTTCCGGACATAATCGTGCTTCTCTGAAGGGATTATTCGTGGCATGAAAATTTAATATTGTATTTTTAACTTTTCCGTTTAATGAACGTACGACTTTTGGCTGTTTTTTTTATATATGAGAACACGGAACATGAAAAGGACAATGGAGAATTTGTAATAATTGTTGTCCTGGAAAACTAAAGCTTAGAGTGTAGTGCTTCGTCGAGAATCTAGAAAACCTAAACTATAATAAAAAAAATTAAATTAAAAGATTCGAAGAATTTTATTATTTCAAGAATTAAAAAAAATTAATAATTTAAAAATCCTTAAAAGAAGAATGCTAGAACAATTTGCTAAATCTATGTAGTGAGAAAAATCTAAAAAATCTGAGTATGAAACGAACACAAGGCATCTAAATCAAAACATTCCAAGGGAATTTAAAAAAGAGTTAGTATGAAAGTTTTAAAAATCTATAATTGAATAATTACAAGCAAACAAAGAATTTAAGGGGTTTATCAAAATCGTATCCTATCTATAAAAGAAGTTTCTAAAGAGAATGTGAAAATCTTTCGATTGTAAGATCTAAAAATTGAAAGAATTCTAACATTGTAAAGGACATAAAGAATCCAAAACAACCAAAGTGCAGACAGCGTTTAAGGGATACACAAAAGAATCTAAAGAAATGAAAAAATAAATGTTTCAAAAAGAATCTGAGTGAAAAATGTGAACCATATAAATTCTAAAAAATCTGAAAAATCTGAATCACCATCATTAGAATCATTTGAAAAATTATTATCTGAATTCAAACAACTTAAGAATATAAAAAAGCAAAGAATCTAATAATTCTAGAAATAATTTGGAAAAAAATTAGAAAATATTGTAGTATGTATAATATTGTAGAATGTAAGAAATCCAAAGATTATGAAGATTATGAGTCATCTAAGCCATATAAAAAATCCAGTTTAAATTTAGGGTATCTAATAATTTGAGAAAACTGTTGTCACTACTGTTATTTAATTTTTACTCCGAACCCATTGTTAATGAAGACGATTAAGACAATGATACGAAAAACGACATGGGAATAAAGTGAAAGGATAAGGATATCTAATTTCAGATATCTCTCAGACAACTTTGTCTTAATTGCAAACAATATTAAAGAGTTAACAAACTAAATAAAAGCATTAAGGGGGGAAATAGGTGTAAGTGAATGTATAGGACGGCGTATTTTACAATTTTTTTTTACACATAAGGAATAAATCTATTTCATTTATATTATGCAATTATGTTATGCATATGTTCAAGAGTATATTATGAAATTTTCAAACATTTTCCTCGAAAAATTTCGGAGAGGTCAGCTGCCGTGCATTGTAAGTCGCCATCCGGCTGGCTAATTTGTGTACATCCTTGAGGTCACAATTTTGATCCGAAATCAATTTTTCAAAAAAATCTACTTTCTTTATAAGTGTTTCTTCTATGTGAACCTCAATCCCCCCAAAAAATATCGATTTTTTTTTTCTGAGGAATATGGAAATTTAGTATGATTTTTTAGCATTTTTTGCAATGAAAAAATTTGTAAAAATAAAGATATTGTTTATGTTTGAGGTTCACATAGAGCGTAATTATATAAAGCAACTATGTGCTGAGTTTGATAACGAATGATCAAAAACTGTAGAAACTAGAGTGTTCACAAATTCGAAAAAAGTGATTCGAGAAAAACGCGTTTATTTATGTACCTAAGGAAACGCTTGCGATAAAAGTCGGTGTGAAATTTAAAATTTTTCACACTTCTAAATTTTGTTTCCAACGAACAAAAAATCATCTTTGATGTGTTTTTTTATCTTTAATACCTTCCACATAGATCTAGAGTGACTAGCTGCTCGACGGCTCGGTACTACATGCGTAAAATAAAAAATACGTTGTTGAATTTGAAATTTGGTACTACATGCCACGCGCTCCAACTCTTCGACAGAGGGACATTCACTCTATCGCTTATAACTCTTAAACCGCATAAAATTTTGCTTTGAAATTTTAAAAATATATTTATGAATAGTTCTACGATCGATTTATGAAAAGAAAAAAAAAGAATTTTTTGAAGCTTCTACACCTATTTCCCCCCTTAAACGGTGTGGCCTAAATATAAACGCAGAAAGTGTACGATTGTCAACAAGAAAATGCGACACTTGAAATGTAAAATCAACAGTTGAAAAGAATAAATTACTACAAGTATGTTGGCTACACATGAAACTCAGAGAAAGAAATCTAAAGCAGATTTGAGATGAAACAGGTCGATGGTGGGCAATGACAAGCTTTGAAAACGCGTTTACTAGAAGTGTCCTGGAGTGACAATGGACACATTCCGATGGTATATTAAGCGACACAGAAACGCTGCAGTTCCGAAATTGCATAACATATTCTTGGTGATTATTCAGTTAAATGCTGCAGTTCCGAAATCCATTCCAACAAAGGGAATCACTACACTATTCTATTACATTATGTATAACTGAAATACGCATGAATATGGGTAAAACGGCAATAAAATTCTTTATTTTCGAAACATGAAACTTGAAATTTCCATCAGGAGGCATTAAATAATCCTGTTACGTTAGCTGTCACTTGGAAAAACGTATTATTAGTGCAAATATTTATTTTGTGAGGAAATGATCTCGCCTTTTATTTTCATTTATTTGTTTTTGAAATCATTTCTTTATTAAACTTTGCTAGGAATGTTTGATACATGTTCGTAATCAGCCGTCAGGAGAAAATTCCGAGATGTTGAGAATCGAAAATCTCCCAGTAATATAAATTAAACAAAAATTTACATAAGTCTATTATAATATGCAAATCTGGAAAATCTTGTCCGAGTATTTTGTGTTTTTCTGTGACATTTATTGACCTCTCTAGCCGGTTGATGCTGATTGGAAACGGAATGAAATACACAAAACCACCAAATTTCCGACAGATTCTATGTTTTTGTTATTAATGTGGGGGTTTCCGTCTACAACTTCATTTTTTATAGATTTTTTCCGCTTTCGATTTACTCGTAGTCGATGATGTGTAATCTCGTTAATGACAGGAGGAAGGATAAATATCAAATTGGGACTTTGATGAGTTCTCTCGGTTCGGACGGTGGCCAACTTCATTTTACTTAACTTAATTAAACATAGTTGAACACAAATCACTGAAGATAGGCACAATTTCTCTGCAGCAATTGTGTTTTGCATTGTATCACTTTTACACTCTTTGTTTGCACTCTCTGTATCCCAAATCCATAAAATTTATTTTATGGCATAATTATGGACCTAACTTCGGCGAAAAGGAAATGTTAAAACGTGACTTAGAGATCCTTCCTGCAATAATTGGCCAATTCCTGTTTATCTAAACTTTTGAATAAAATATGGGAGTCGAGCGATATCGTAGCGTCACGAATACGTCCTTTCAGTTTTGAAAGTTTGCTAAAAAAGGATCGTGTTTATAGATCCAGAGGTGATAGTGCGCTTTTCGCCTCTAAATCAGAGCGAAATGTCATTACGGAATCAGAGCGCAAACATTAGTCATCACTTGGTAATTTATTATCAGGCTTGTCTCGTCAAAACCACCTGATAATCCGAGATATGTCATACGTTTCGTTTTTTAAATGGTTGTTCTTTTTGGCAATTTTACGGTTTTCTTTGATTGATTGCCAGTAGCGCTCTCGGCTTTGCTTGTTGGCGGATTCATGTTGGGGGAAAATGAAAACGCGTCAATAGAGGAATTTTTTTAATAATTTATACCAGAAGAATCATAAGTGATAAAATAAAAAATGGAAAAACCTTTTAAGCGGCTTTTCTTTATTTTTTAGTAATCGTTTCCTTTTTTTTTATCTATTTTTTTTCTGACACGATTAAATTTATTGTCAGCAATTTGCCTTCATTTTATTAAAAAATTAAAACATCATGATTAATTTTGATCTGACTACTATCACGTTTTAGGGATTTTATTGACGTCAGTCACGTGAATTACAATAAGCTTTCAAGAAATAATTGGATTGGAAAGAGTCACGGACAGTAGCGTAGGGTTGAATTTTAGGGTTGTTTCTAGTCGCTTTGAGTTTGCTTCAGGCTCATTCCTGAAATCTCCTTAGGTAATTTAATATGTCAACTGTGGGGGAATGTTTACGATATACAAGATAATCTGAGCTGGAACATGAAAATTAATGTTATTGGAGATCATAACAGTTTGTATTGTTCGACTTGTTTACAGGATCAAAGATATCTTGTACAAAACACGGAAACTGTGATAGATTAGAAAATCTTTTTACAGATTTTGGACGCCCTTCATTTCATTTCACAAATAAAACAGCGCTCGTAACGCAGCTTTGGGTTTTTTGCAGCATTTAGATTGTTATTGTCAGTTTTCTCTCTTGTTCTGGGTGACAAAGTAAAAAAGTCCACCTTAAAAAAATTTTTGGACTTTGGTTTTGCAATTTCGGAGACAGTAGACGAAGCCGTAATATAGAAAAGCAAACGTAAAAGGATTTCCTTTTTGTATTTGTTCCGGTATCGAACTTCGGAGAATACCAGTTTTTTCCAAGAGATGCAAATACAGAAAAATAAAAATCCTGGAATTAGAATTCACTGTCCAGTAATTCTGTTGTTTTTATTCCGTGTTTCATGAAATTGGTTGTAAAATAATGAGAGTGGTAATTGAACATCTTAAACTTGTTTAAGAAGATTTGTTTTCGCTTTCTCTTTCGCCTAGTTTACCATTTGTTCTGATGAGATTGAAATACGTGGATTAAAATATTGTTAACTTCGCTATTATGTATTTTATTACTCGTTTACTTTCATGTGGGAAAGCTAGTTTCATTGGAATCTTCTGATTAACGCGATAAATAGTCTGTGATATCGAATTTCAAAACTATTAATCTCATTAAAAATAATAATACGAGCAAGTACTGTAATAAGCAAGTTCATCACTTTAAGAACAAGTACTGATAATTATGTTGAATATTTGAAATTTAATTGAACCTACCAGTTTATTAAATTACCAGTTAGAATAATTATTGCCTGTCGATGTAAATGAAGAATTTAGATTTTCTGATTTGGATTTTAATATTTTACGAATTATCGATCAATTACAGATTCAGAAATCTCTGTTCATTGCTGTGACTCACCGATATTCTGAGTTGTTGACTATTTTCCGAATGTGATATTTTTACGTACCAAGCTTATGACTGAATGACGAATTGGCAAGTGTAATTTTTTTTATCGTTTAACTGCACATTAAATCACTTTGCCAATTCATTCTTACGTAAAAGAGCGTACATAAAAAATATTTAGATGTTGTTCTGCTGTAGCAGTCAAACTTTTGTCTTCAAATTCTAAACTCGTCATAACATTGGCACAAATCCAATAGAAATTTCATTGTTAAAATATTCACACAATTTGTCAAACCAGACAAGCTTGAAATAAAAAATAAAGCCACCATTTTTTCAATTCTGAATTTAAACGGGTTTTTCAATTGTATTAAAATGTGAAAGTGAAAATAGAAATTGATAAATATTCAATAATCACATCAAAAAACTATTTGTTCAGAGTTAATAGTCCAAGTAGTTAGTTTTTATGGATAATATTTGCAACTGAAATTACGATCAGCTTTTTTATTGATAATTACCACGAGCGTTCAGATCCTTTTTTATTTTAATTTTCTGATAAACTTTTGCATTGCTTATCTTTTTTTATAAAGAACTCTCTTTGAAATTTCTGTCGATTTCATTTCGATTGTGTATTTTGGTTGTTTTTATTTCTTTTTAACGAATTTGCTTTTTTTGCTTGATTTTACCGATACGCTTTCTGTTTATCTTCCCCAGCTTTGACTTTTTTCCCACAGTGCTCTTCATTCTTTTTCTTGGTTTTGGTGTTCCTTTTTAAAGCGTCTCTTCTTCCTTATTACATTCTTCATCAAACTCTCTAATTTTAGGCTTAGTAGGATTATCAACTTCCAATTTATTCATAGATTTTTGTTCTGAGCCACATCGACGATTATGATTTCTCATTTTTTGGATTTCTATTTTTATCTTCTGAATATATTTCAGCTTTGCTACAAGTTCATCCCTGAAGGTTTTTTATATTTTTTCTTTTATGATTGCTTTTTTTCCCTACAAGAAAGTAAGTATCATATTGTAAAGTAGTTTTTGTGGAAACTCTTCAAATAATTGTAAAAAAAAAATTGATAATTGATAATAGTTGAACAGTGGATTCAATATTTGCTACAATATCAACAAAATGCAAAAATATTGTGATTCTTTTGGAGTAAAGGATTTATGTAGGTATTAGGTTTTTTACTAGCGAAGAATTTATTCAATTGAGCTCATTCAAAACATTTTTTTAGTTTGCAAAAATTTCTTTATTTATGGAATCCAATATCAGTTGTGTACATGAACTGATTGTAAAATTTGTACAAAATTTCTTAGGAAAATATTATCTCTATTTTCTTTGAACTCTTGTTTTCAAGAGTTTAAGTTAAACCAAAATTTATGTTTTTGCCTTTTTTTTTTTAAATTTTTACAGTGTAATGTGTTAGCAATATCTAAGATCAATAGGATGATGGTCTTACTGGATCCATAATGAATCTTTTCCTACGAATTGCTGACATTGTCACGAGAGATTTTGTTGACTTTCTCACGGTTGGTTCATTTAAGAAAATAGACGCATTTCGTAGGATGATTTCATGCATTAGATTGTCAGTACAAAAATGTTGACGAACAATATGGAACTTTGGACATTTAGCTAATGGATTTTATGCTGTTCTACACATCGTATCATTTTATTTAAAGTCCTCCGTGACAGGAGCTTCTGTTCAGAAAACAGAATTGAAATTTAGAGCTGATATTGTAGCAGATGCATAACTTTAATGCATAAATTATACCAAGTCGTAATATTTACGGATTACTTTATGTTAGGACTCCACTGTTTTATTTTAGCATCCGTACTAGTATTTTATACAGCACCTATTAAAGTTTGCATATTTGTTTGTTACAACTTGTTGCAAACACCTCGAAACCTGGTTCTTAAGCAAAAAAGTCAGTTGCTGTTAAAAACCCCGTAAAACGTTTCTTCGTTTTCTTTAATCGTTTTCTTCTCAGCTTCGTTCTTGCATTTCGGCGCTCCCAAGTCATCAACTTCTGTTTCTTTCATTTTCTCTTGCAATTTTATTTATATCCACTCCAGATGATTAATTTTCTCTGTGGGTGGCTATCGCAGTAATCAATCTGAGATTACACTGCACTTCGTAATAATAACGAATAAATAATCCGCAAAGTCTCATAGTTAAGGGTTCAAAATTACGTTTGAAAAATACGAGAGTATCTGTTGTGATTAAAACCTCACTTGGAAGTATGTAAAATAAAAGACAATTATCAGATGTAAAATGCAAAGACCGGTTCGTCAATTTGGTAGTCACAAACAGCGGTTACGTGGCACGATAATAACACCATGCTCCAAACTGTTAACTCGTGTTGTGGAGCAGTTAATTATTTTTTATTTAGTCGATTATTTATTGGCCTTGAAATTACGGTTGATGGATCCTGATGGGTTGCGTTTATCAAGTGGTACTGGATCTTATCTTTATTTTATCACAACTTTCAAGTGTCGATTCCTTTTTGTTACTGATAATTTTAATTGGACATTAACACTTCGGTTTAATTAACGGAGTAGTTGTTAGACTTAATCTATGTCGTTATTGCTTTAATTACTTGTCACTTTCACAGCAATTTAAAAATGGAGTAATTTTACGGTATGAGTTACGTTTACGGCCCGGAAATTTTCTGCCAGTTAAAGTCGTATTTATCATTTGTCAAATACTTCCTAGTAGACACTTTTTTGCGATTTGCTACACTTACTGTGTTTCGTGGCCACGAAATTGCATTTTTGCGTGAAAGTCGGCATTGTGAGACCAGACAACAACTTCCACGCTCTAATTATTTTTGGATTGTTTTTCTTGCACTTTTGTCAGTAATTAATCTCTGATATTTGCATAAAATACCCGCTTAATTAGTAATCTAGATTTAAATCTTCCGGCGGATTAAGACACCTAGGTCTGAAAGACGACCCCTTTTAAAGTTTTTTTGTTGTTTCTTATACATAAATTAGACTTGTAGCTTATACGATCATATTTCTTTCTCGGAAAAAGATGTTAAGGTCGATGTTACAATTCGAGTCGTAACTCGGATGACGGATGGTCAGATATCAAACGTAATATTACTTTAAAAGGCAATACAAGTTTTGATATCAGTTAGAAGACGTGTATCGTAAAAAGGATTTAGAGCGAAAAGTATGGACAAGTCGTTTCAACCTTTATGGAATGTGGTGCAAACCATTGTCCTAGTAGGTTATAGCGCCTTATATATAAATGGGAGATTTTAGGACAATGGATATTTATGTGTTTTTGTCATATGTGTTGGCGACAAAATATTGGTACATTTTTGTGATTCGCTGATAACGTGAGTGGTATTGATGCTACTGACATCTTTTATATGTTATATATAAATAATATAAAAATATATATTTGGAGTTTAAACAGTTATTTTAGTTAGGTTTCGTTTTATCAGTATTAATATAAATTAGACAGTTGGCGTTTGAGAAAATGTTAGGATTTCTTTTATTTTTTGTGAAAAGCTTACATAAGTTAGATACTTACCAAAATTAGTTTGAATTACATTTTTCTTTCGAATTTTAGAAATCTGGAAAGCACCAAACTATTTTTTTTAAATTTAACCAAAAAATAATAGAATTGCAAGTTTTTACAAAAAAAAGTAGTAACATAAATAGCGAATTTAAAAAAAAAGTACTTTGTCAAAGGAAACATCTTGACAGGAAGTAAAGAAGAAGGAGAAAAACTTAATTTCAAATTGTCAAAAGTCTGTAAAGCCTGAAAATTAAAAGTAAATATATCTTAAGAAATAGCAGATTATTAAGATATCCAAAATTTGCTGACGCTTTGAAATCTGAAAAATGGACATAAAAAAAATCAAATAAAACTAAAAATTTGTTAAAAGGATTTTCATTTTAACAAGCTAAGTTGTACAAAATATCAAATAATTTTCTATTTAAAACAATTATAAATATGAGAGAAAAATTTATTAAAAGCTGAAAATTTAATTTGGATAAAACCAACAACTTGTAGAAATAGATTTTAAATAGAGTTGTTTTTAGAAGACAAATTTCAGATTATCAAAAGACCAAAATTTTGAGTTAATTTTAAGTTAAAAATTTTGTTTATTTAGTGTTTGTTTAATGCAACTTACACAATGTTGTATAATGAAAACAATACATTTAATTTACAGGACCTGAAGATTAAAAATTTAAAATTTATCTTTGAAAAATATGAACATTAACTTTTTTCTTTTTCCTAAACTTTAAGTTTAAAAATTTGGAAAATTTTGTTTCAGCGTCGAACTTTCTTAATTTGAAAAATTATATTAATTTGGCGAGAATAAAAATATAATACTTGGTTTGTAAGCTGTTTTCTTTTTCTACTTTTTAGATTTAGTAAGTTATAAACAGATTTTATGAACTGCGTAGGAGTTAGCTAAAAAACAAAATTTCAAAAAATGTGCAATTCAATAAATGAAAATCAAAATTACAAAGTATAAGAAATACTAGGAATTAAACAAATTAAAGCGATCCAAACTTAAAGTAATTTGTTGTGTTCGTGGAAATGATAAGATTCTATGCTCACGAATAAAGAATGAAAATGAATTAAAACTGCTATAACGTGGCGACTAAAGTTACGAAAATTTTGCCTAAAATATATACTCGTAAGTAGGTTTTATATGTAAATGCCATGCTTATCTTATTGCTTTTAAAACAGATTAAGAACAATTAAAAGTCATTAAATATTAAGTTATAATAACATTAATTTTACTAACCCGATTTTAATTTAATTCCTATTTGTTTAATATTTTCTAAAAAAAGTTGTGAGTTAATTTTAATCTATGATTTTCATATTATTTTAAATGGTGAGTTTAAAGATTTGTTGTAGAAGACCAATGAACAAACTCAGCGGGACTCAGGGGTGTATTAAAACTGGTTGATTAATAGGCAAATCTCAAAAAAATCTTAACTTGTATTTTAATGTTTATTGAAGCATTTATAAAATTAGTAAAAAGTTAAATTGGTAACACTCTTAATTATAATAGTAGATATGTTTTTTTTAATTATTTTGAAGGCAAAATTTAGAGTACGCGGAGATGCCAGATGCATTTTGAAAGAAAATTCGTCACGGGTTTCAACTTTTAAGTTGTTTAAAACAGTACTAATTTTTTCCTGTTAAATTTACCCGTCACTTTTAATATCAAATCCATTTACTTAGTACAATATATTGCTTTAGTTTAATGTAAAAACGATGAATACATTTTTTCCCCTTTTTTGGTCTCATACTTTTACAAACTGAATTCTCAAATATTTTACAACTACGTACTGTCAAGGACGTGCGATAGCTTTTAAGCATTCTATAAATGTAACGACATAAATGATAACATAAATCAGATGACTTGTTTATTTTTTCTTTGCTTTAGGCTAAAACATAACAGGAAAAAATTATTTACTTTATTTGTTTAGCATTTAAAGTTGGTATTGTTGTTTATTTCTGATCTTTCCTAAAATTGCAAGCTTTGTTATGCTTAGATTGATATAAATAAAACATAATAAAATATTTATATAAAATTATTTATAGGCTATTTGCAGGATATCATTTGTACTTTCTCTAGACATAATTTACGTAATGTGGTATTGTTTATGCATTTGTACTTACTCGAAATAGTAGTTCATTTTTTCTTATTAATTTAAGTATGTTGCACTTCACAGAAATTATTATCAAATTATCAACATTGCTGCAAATTATTTTATAGTAAAAATTCAGTAATCGTCCAAGAAATTGCACTTTAGGACATAATTGTCACTGAGCAATTACGAAGCTTGTTCAAGTACACTAGCTTCAAGAAATTAAATAATGCAGTAAAGTACGTAACTGTTAGCATCAATTTGAAAAGACGAGTTGGTACCCGAAAGTCGCCCAAGTCCGATCCTGCTGCAGGGCGTTGGCCGGAATATTCGGGACTCATCGGAGCACGGCCTCGGCCAGCGGGTACTGCAGGAGCACGGGAGCACGGGAGACGACTACGGGAACCACTTCATTAACAGACTTGATGAATGAATGACATATCGAATATCAACATAAACTTTCTAATTTCGAATTCGACTTTTTTTTATACCTACCTATTTTTCGTTTAACATCAGAAGTGGGATAAAGAGACCCGAAGTGTAATTACGTTTAATTAAGTTTAGTTTAACAAACCTAAGTTAAGTGCATCAGTTTTGTGTTGAGTGCAAAAAAAAAAAAAAAAAAATGTCTGGGAGAAGTGACAAAACCCATGGTCACCGACGAAGTGGTACTCGGAGTCTGGAGGACGATAGACGTAAGAAACGGCACCGCAGCCGGAGTCAAAGTGGTGGTCATCGTCGCAGACGCATTTCCGATAAGGTGCCAAAGCACAAGAGTTGTCGCCGGAAGAGTCGTGGATTCTCTAGCGACACCGTGAGCGAGACCGTATCCCGACTTGGAGAAGTTATCGTAGACGGGATGAGTAAGCTTACGGACAATTTGGCGGTAAGAGAGGGCAGCCGAAGGGTAAGTACCGTTCCAAATTTGGATAAGGTTATCGCTGAATTTAATCCCTTGGAAGATAATATCGATGAGTGGATAAGTTCAGTGGATGAATATGCTTCCATCTATCACTGGGATGATAAAACAATCTCCCATTTGGCGTTAAATAAGTTAAAAGGCCCTGCTGATGTTTGGTACCGCTCCTTACCGACTCGCATTTTTACTTGGTCTGAGTGGAAGCAAATGCTTCACGATAATTTTCGACCAAAGCGCAATTTACACAAATTGTTGAAAGAAATGATGGCATGCACCCCTAAGTCAAATCAGACACTCTATGAATATACTTTCGAAAAATTAGCCTTAATTAATAAATTAAAATTGTCGATTTCGGACGAAGATAAAGTCAATCTCATTGTTGGAGACATCAAAAACGAAAATTTGAAGTTTTCAATAGAAACAGCTGGCGTACGAAATCCCCATCTTCTTGCAAGCCACTTGAAAACTCTGGATACGGTGAATGATATCGGTGCACGTGCTGCTATTAAAAATAGTGATTTAAAGGCGTCATGGGCTGTCCCGGGTTCAAGTGGAACCAATTATCAAAATAACAGTCGTAAAAATGGTCGATGTTATGGTTGCGGAGAAAACGGTCATCAAAGGAGACATTGCCCCAAAAACAAATTAACGTTTAAAAATGTCAATTTTATTAGTTCGGAATTATGACGAAACAAATTCTGCAAAGATGTTTATTTAGACGATAAGGAAATCCAATGTTTTATAGATTTAGGAAGCGAATGTTCATTAATCACAAGGGCAGCGGCCGAAAAACTTTGTCTGAAACAATTACCGGTACAACAGCCAATTTCTTTAATTACCTTAGCTGATGGTCCACCCATTAGACCTCAAACTTTTTGTCGTAGTGTCCTAAGTGTCGATGGTGTCAAACGCCCTATCGATATTTATGTTGTTGAACGTTGCGTCATGGGAATTGATTTGTTAATCGGTCAGAATTTTTCTGAACTTTACGACGTAAGTTATAACAAGCAGGGCAACTGTTTATTATTTCGTGATAATTTCGAAGTAGAATCGCCTAATCAACAACCGAATTCCATTACTCTCACAAAAAGTGTCGTAAACATTGGCGTCTCAGACCCTTCAAGCGTTCAAAATTTATTAGATATTTTAAATAAGTACCCGGAATGTATTGCAGACTCTTTAACGAACGTTGGAAAAACAAACGCAGCTTCAATGAAAATTACTTTAACTTCCTCTAAACCAATAGCTCGCCGACCCCGTACTTTTTCTGATCATGAACGTTCACAAATTCGCACAATGATTGAAGATTTAAAGAAAAACAACATTATTCGAGAGTCGCACTCCCCGTACGCTAGTTCCGTTTTGTTAGTAAATAAAAAGAGTGGCGATAAACGTCTATGTGTTGACTATAGGCCGTTAAACAAAATCACCATACCCGACAAGTATCCCCTTCCACTTATCGAAGAGCAATTAAGACGGTTGTCTGGAGCCAAGTACTTCACAAGTTTAGATTTATTTTCTGGTTATCATCAAATACCAATGCATCCAGATTCTATTCCATTAACCGCTTTTGTTACCCAAGACGGACACTATGAATTTTTGCGAGTGCCTTTTGGTTTGACAAACGCCCCAGCCGTTTTTCAGCGAATGCTAAATTCAGTTTTGGGCCAGCTGAGATTCACTAAAGTACTAGTCTACTTAGACGATGTGCTTATTCCAGCCCCAACTATCGAGGAATCACTTTGTATACTACAACAGGTTTTGCAAATTTTTAAAGAAAATGGTCTAACTCTTAACTTAAAAAAATGTTTCTTTTTACAAACCAAAATTGAATATTTAGGCTATGAGATCAGTAACTCAATAATTCGACCTTCTTCGTCTAAATTAGCTGCAGTCGCACAATTCCCGCGTCCAACTACTGTACATCAAATACGACAATTTCTTGGTTTGACTGGATATTTTCGCAAGTTCATCCAAAATTATGCAAGTAAAGCACGAGCTCTAAGTCAATTACTACTGAAGAACGCACAGTGGGTGTGGGGAGAAAGTCAGGAAACCGCTTTCCAAGAATTACGACAGAGTTTGATAAAAGGACCGGTGTTAGCATTATTTGACCCAGGATTGGAAATTAAATTATACACCGATGCTAGTCGGTGGGGTCTTGCTGGCATATTGGTTCAATTACATACGACAGGGGAAAAAGTTGTTGCGTACTTCAGTCGACAAACAACAAAGGACGAACAAAAATTTCATTCGTTTGAACTAGAAGCCCTTGCGATTATTTCTGCTGTCAAACGTTTTCGCCAATATCTATTAGGTCGCCCTTTTACAATAGTAACAGATTGTACAGCAGTTAAAAATACCTTTTCCAAAAGTGACGTGAACTCTCGTATTGGTCGTTGGATATTAGCACTTAATGAATATCAGTATTCAATTGTGCATCGAGCTGGTCAACAAATGCAACATGTTGATGCTCTGAGTAGAAACTCTCCAAATGATGAGAAAAAGGGTGTGTTTTTGACTATCATTCCAGAAGACACTTGGATGTTGGGTGTCCAACAACAAGATCGGGAAATTCAAGAAATCAAAACCATTTTAGAATCTGGAGATTTTGAAAGCAACAAACATATTTTTAAAACATACTCATTAAAAGGTGGCAAAGTATCTCGACTCACAACATGTGGATATCGATTGGTCGTACCTAAATTTGTTAGGTTTCAACTTTTAAGAATGATACATGATGATTCAGGTCACTTCGCTTGCGAGAAGACATTAGAATTATTATCCAGTAAATATTGGTTTAAAGGAATGCGTCGTTTTGTTAAAAAGTACGTAACAAATTGTCTTAATTGTCTCTACTTCAAAAACCCTTCAGGAAAATTGCAAGGCTCCCTACATCCCATTCCAAAAATTGCGAAACCATTTCACACAATACATGCGGACCATTTAGGCCCATTTATCCGAAGTAAATCTGGTAACACCTATCTTTTGGTCATAATTGATGCTTTCACAAAATTTATTCTTCTTTATCCAGTCAAGGACACAAAAACCAAACATGTAATCAATTCAATGCGAGATATGATCAAAAATTTTGGGACGCCACGGCGCATTATAACCGATCGCGGTACTTCCTTCACCAGTAACCAATTTAGATCTTTTTGTGCAGAAATGAGTATCGCACATTATTTGAATGCAGTGGCTATGCCTCGCGGAAACGGTCAGGTCGAGCGGTATAATAGAACGATTCTCGACTCTTTGGCAACCATGGGTGCAAACGATACTGATAATAACTGGGACAAAAACGTACTGAACATTCAACTTGGCCTAAACGGTACATTGAATAAATCCATTAATGTTACTCCAAGCGAAGCGCTAATGGGTTTTCGTGTAAGTTCACAGGGCCACTTGCAAACCGACGAAATAGTGGATGTGACGAGGGTGCGGGAAAGGATGACGCAGTTCACTGAGCAGTACCAGGCTGATCAGAAAAGGCGGTTTGATCAGAGGCGTCGTCCTGCCCTACCGTATGCTGTTGGCGATTTGGTCCTGATTCGAGTGACGAGCACTCCAGGAACAGGGAAGAGTCACAAGTTGTTGCCCCGGTGGCGTGGTCCCTATCGTGTGGTCAAAGAGCTGGGCAACGAGAGATATGAGGTGTCCGACATTCCTGGGAGTAGTCGCTCGGGGTCGAGGTATAACGGAGTAGCCGGAGTAGACAATATGAGGCCATGGATCCGTTATGGAGACCGGGAGGACTAAGTGGCGAGTTCGTCGTATCCGACATTCCTGGGAGTAGTCGCTCGGGGTCGAGGTATAACGGAGTGGCCGGGAAGGACAATGTGTGGCCACGGATCCGTTATGAAGACCGGGAGCACTACGTGGCGGGTTCGTCCCGTGGCAGGGTGGTTGTAAGGTCACCCTGGTCAGGGTAACCGGTTCCGGTCTCTGGGTGTGGCAGCGGAGCTGACAGTGCGAAGCTGGAGCTGGTCCCCGGGCGCCCATCGTGAGAATAGGAGATGGCATGGTACTAGCGGTGGGGGGCGCCTGTAGGCCGCGGGAAAAGGAGTTGGGAATTCGCGGAATACGGGGAAGCTCGGACAGCGGTTCGCGGTAAACTGTCAGTGTACCGGGGAAATTGTCCACCATGTGAGAGGATGTGTTACCCTGGGATCACCGGTTGTACTTGTACATGTGTGGTCACTAGGCTAAGGCGCTTGCGTAATTAGAATTTTAATTTTAAGTATTTTAGCGTAATTTTGGTTTAATTAGTATAGTTTGCGTTTTAATACTAATAAACTTGGCCAAGTTTGTTCTTATTTCTCTTAGGATTTTAGTGGCACACTATGCCAGGCTCTAGGCGATCCAGCGCTGATAGTCAATTTAATTAAACCATTTTTTTTTTATCATTATTATTTTAAAATATTTGAATACATTTTTTAGACTTTCGCTTGAGTTTCAGTCCACCCTTGGGCTTGGAGTGAGGACACTCTCAATGTCAGGAATGGCCGAATGTTAGCATCAATTTGAAAAGACGAGTTGGTACCCGAAAGTCGCCCAAGTCCGATCCTGCTGCAGGGCGTTGGCCGGAATATTCGGGACTCATCGGAGCACGGCCTCGGCCAGCGGGTACTGCAGGAGCACGGGAGCACGGGAGACGACTACGGGAACCACTTCATTAACAGACTTGATGAATGAATGACATATCGAATATCAACATAAACTTTCTAATTTCGAATTCGACTTTTTTTTATACCTACCTATTTTTCGTTTAACATAACATTATAAAATCCTTTAAACAGATTTTTGAATTATATCGTTTTCTAATCCTGAAATGATAATTAACAGTTTATTTGTGACAATTTGAATAATTCAACGTTTCCGTGCCAAAAGCTTACACAATTTCTTGGAACTACTTAAATAATAAATACCATGAAATCGATAGGTACTATTTTTATATTCACCCATTTCCTTCACAACCGCATGTATTAATTTGATTTTCTTTGTTCCAGGTATATGCTTTTAGACGCTGTAATTTGTAAGTATTTTGTTCTACAAAGAAACGTCCACCATATAACCTTCACCAATAACACTTTACGACTCAATAATTACAATTGCTACAAAATATTACAAGTTTAAAGCTTATTGTGTAAAACTTGATCATACAATGTTGAAACTTTCAAACTTTAGAACTGCATTTCCAACTTTACTGTTATGTTTAGGAATACTCGTATTCAGTTCCAACAAACCTTTGTAAAAATCAGTGCAAGTCCAGTTCAAGTAAATTAAATTTTTATGCGCTGCAAAAAACGAGTCTGCTGTAGGCGTGTTGGTAATTCAGGAGTCAACGTCCGGTCCAAATAAGGTTCCATGAATTGTATGCTGAAAGAACGCACCCTTTTGCTGCTCAACAGTTTTCAACGCGAGAGTCTCGAGTTTAAAGATGTTAGGACTTCCTTTGAGCTTTTGTGTGGGATGAATTTGCAGGTTTTGTGGTTAGGGAATGTTCTAACTTGTTGGGGTTTTCTGAATGTTCGATAATTTGTGAAAGTAAGAGATACTTTTCTAAGCGTATTTGTTTAAGCAAGAATTCACACTCGTATTTTAGAGAAATTTAATTGTTGGGTACATTTAGCTTCATTATTAATCACGAATTTATAGGACGAAAATATGCTTGCAGAACAGATTATAACAAGGCTGAGTAGAACATTTAAATTCGATATGACACCGCCTTGTTAATCTTATCAAGTCCATCGCCTTTTTGTGGGTTATTATAAGTGTCTCTTTGACTCACTGCTTACTTTGTAACATAACCGCAAAGATAACTGGAACAAACAACACTTCCTGCGATATCCAAGATCATTTTTCAGCTTATAAGTAGCTATTTACGTTGCGGACGTCGTTTTGGCGTACAAATACATCCGGACTTCGGAAGCTTTATGTTATCAAGCATTTACCATCTTGAATTCACCTGCTGCATCTGTATGTACATAAATTAAAAAAGTTAAACATATGGAAGTTTGACATAAAAACGCTGAGCAGGAAACCCAAATTATCATTTAAGTCAGAAACATAAGTTGGCAATGAGAGGATATTTCTTGTGGTTTAGATTTTTATTATCACGCAACTGAAGCAACGCAAGCCTGAAAATAAATCATATCCATGACAGTAATCGAGTAAAAATTATGTAAATTACTTTCTTGTTTATGGAAATTTAATCAGTTGTTTTAACTCGAATTTTGTGTGGTCTGAAGATCATGTTATGTAATGAAACAATAAAATACAATATAAACATTGTAATCTAAAGAAATGGAAGCTGGAGGGGTCTAGAATGGATAATTTTGTTCTAATTTTTGTAGAATGATTTATAGGGACGGAAGTAAACAAGAAGTTAATAAAATATTAACGATAGTGATGTTATAGTTCAATCACATCGAGATCGGTTATAAAATTGTAGCAGTTAAGCCGATGGCTAACCCCCTTCACAAAACTAAACGAACTAGTTTATGAATACAAGAAAAATATTTTTATTCTTGTTCTAAGCCCACATTATAAGATGTATTTATGTGAGTAATGAAGAACTAAATAATGATATATAGTTTTCCTTCATTCATTTTCTTCATCCATAATTCACAATATGTATTGAATCTTTTTGTTAAAATTTTGCATTGCTTGTCTGAGGTTTTGCCAAAGTAGTTCTTTGCTGCGAGCATAATGATAATAATTTATTCATAGCACTCTGCCTTTGTTGTATTGCCACATGATAATTATTTTTTTGTGATTTTTTTTTACTTTTAAGATGGTTACATCTTACAATTAGATATCTTACATCTTTTCGCATATTATGTGAAAACATGATTTATTCACGTCGAATTGTTTTGCTACATTTGGTTCTTAAACAGTAATAAATTTACTAATTTTTGCAATTTATTTCTAGGTGTGCAATATTTTAACTTTTTTTTGCTTGGTTTTGTTGATTTGTAGGCTTTCATTGTGCTAAATACTGAATCTATTTTTGTCTTATTTCTATTAACGACAGACGGCCTATTATAAAAATTAATATCACCTATGCATATAGCTTTATTATTTTGTTTATGGCCAATATTTGTAATGTTGTAATCATTCAAAGGGCGTATAATAGAGCTATTGATTTATGGTGAATATTTTGTTGAGCTTTTGGACATAGCATAAACAGTTGATATTATTTATCTAATATTTTGTATGAAATATGTTTTTTTGTTGATATGTGTAATGGAATTTTATTTGAATTTTAATGAATAAGTAAACAAGACTATTTCATATGAAAATTTATAATAATAAATAAATAAATAAATAATAATATAATAATATAAATGAGCACATAGAATAATCAGGTTATATTATTTTAAAAATAGAAATTTATTGAATTATAAGAGTAAAGAAAATTTCGGAAATTCTTCAAATTTTGATAGGATTCAAGGGGTACAAAGAACTTAAAGATTGTAAGAAAATTAAAAAAAACTCGAATAAGTCAATAATTCGAAAATGAATTTTTAAAATCTAGACTAGTTAAAGCAAGTCGAAAAGTTTAAAAAATAAAAGAACGCAAAGAGTCAAAAGTATCAAAAGATACTTAAATAAGAAAACCAACATCTTTAAAAAAACTATGGAAAATAATAAAACTGAAGTATTCTAAAAAGAATTTTTAAAAATCTGAAGAAGTCTAATATTACCCAAAGCGGCCAAAGGATAAATCTAAATCCGTTTAAAAGGGGGGAAATAGGTGTAAGTGAATGTATAGGACGGCGTATTTTACGAATTTTTTTTACACATAAGGAATAAATATATTTCATTTATATTTTGGAATTATGTTATGCATATATTCAAGAGTATATTATGAAATTTTCAAACATTTTCCTCGAAAAATTTCGGAGAGGTCAGCTGCCGTGCATTGTAAGTCACCATCCGGCTGCCTAATTTGTGTACATCCTGGAGGTCACAATTTTCATCCGAAATCAATTTTTCAAAAAAAATTACTTTCTTTATAAGTGTTTCTTCTATGTGAACCTCAATCCTCCCAAAAAATATCGAAAATTAATATTTTTCTGAGGAATGTGAAAATTTAGTATGATTTTTTACCATTTTTTGCAATGAAAAAATTTGTAAAAATAAAGATATTGTTTATGATTGAGGTTCACATAGAGCGTAATTATATAAAGCAACTATGTGCTGAGTTTGATAACGAATGATCAAAAACTGTAGAAGCTAGAGTGTACACAAATTCGAAAAAAGTGATTTCGAGAAAAACGCGTTTATTTATGTACCTAAGGAAACGCTTGCGATAAAAGTCGGTATGAAATTTAAAATTTTTCACACTTCTAAAAATTTTTTTCCAACGAACAAAAAATTATCTTCTAAATTGTTTTTTGTCCTTAATATCTTCCAAATAGTTCTAGAGTGACTAGCTGCTTGACGGCTCCGTATTACATGCCACACGCTCCAACTGTTCGATAGAGGGACATTCACTCTATCGCTTATAACTCTTAAACCGCATAGAATTTTGTTTTGAAATTTTCAAAATATATTTTTGAATGGTTCTACGATCGATTTATGAAAAGAAAAAAAAATGAATTTTTTGAAGCTTCTACACCTATCTCCCCCCTTAAACGATAAAAAGAACCAAAGTAATCAAATAAATAAAAAAATATTTAGAATTATATGATCTAGAAGAAAACATAGATAATGTAACAAATTCAAAATATCTAAAGAGCACAAAGAATGATAAGTATTCAGAAAATTCAAAAAGTCCAGGGGATACAAAAGATAAGAAATATAAGAAAGCCAAAGAGTTAAAGCATTCATATATTTTATAAAGAATTCAAAGCAATTAAAGATTATGGACAATATGAAGATTTAAGTTATTCAAAATAGAGTTCGAAAGAAAGAATCCGGCAAAACATAATAACTAAAATAATAATTATGTCCAAACATCAAAAGACTCCAAGTGTATTTTTCGCTAAATTTGTACAGTTTTTGTAAACATGATCATATTGATATAAGTTTTGTTGCATATTTACCGTTATTTACTTATATCGAGCAATAAAAATAATCTGTAATCAAGTCACCTTGACACCAAAAACGTATGTCTAAATTGATTGACAAATCTCAAAAAAGTCATTTTATTGTGAAAAATTCGTGAATTTTCAAGAACAATACATTTATTTTATTCAAATTGTATTTGGTCGAGCGCAACAACGAGCCCTTCGTCTAACTCCATCAATGACACGTCGAAGGTATCAATTGCAAAAGACATACGTTTTCGGTGTCAAGGATGAGGAAAAGTGTATTTTTCTTTATTTAAGATTAGAGCAGATAACACCAAAGAAATTGATTCTGAACAAATACTTGTCAAGCGTAGAAACGTAGAAATGATGTGAATTTTTAGAAACTTGATAAGTAAATCGTCGAAAAACTAGAAATTCTGGAGATTTCAAGTTTTGAAAATCGTCAAAATGAATAAAAAATTGATTAAATACAAACTATAAATACTAACTGCAAAAATCACGTATATTTTTAAAAGCCGAATATCTTAAGAATCAGTAGAAATATTCTCAAAACTGAAAAGAGCTGAAGGCAAAATAATTCGATGTTGCTTGCACATAAAATTCCGAACAATATAAAAATCATCAAAGAATGCCTTCACTATTCCCAAAGAGCATAAAAATTCTTTTTATAAAATTTAAAAATGTTGAATATCTCAGATATAGTAGAAATGTGTGCGCTCAAAACATTATTTGGATGCTAAAAATTTGCCTAATTACATAAATTTAGCAATTCTTTAGATTGAGAAATGAAAAGTGTTATAATTCAATAAAATCTTGTAGTAATTTTCGAGATGCAGATTACTGATATGATTTGTAAAACACTTTTAATTCGAAAAAATACGAGTATCACTGACAATCACGTTATTAAAACTGAATAATAATGAAGGTCCCCCTGTGACAATTTGCGTTTCATTATTAAATGACAGAAACGAATAAATGGAGCGCACTGCAGTTTTGAAACGCCCATCCCTCGGTTAATGACAGGAATTTTTACCATTTTCACGAACATTAAAGCATAATCGAGTCATTCTTTAAAGCTCTCAGTTTCATTTCTTCTCTTTCAATTAGAAGAACTCAGCGCTAATTCGCACCTTCCTTTTAAGACTTCTTAGCGCATCGTTTTAATTGATCTCTCTCTAACACGTTCGCCTACCATGCATTCCCCCTTTAAAACTGCTATGAATTTTATCGGGGTCCTATTAAAATCCCATTTAATTACGAGACGCACAATGAGACCACAATTCCGAAAAAACACTTTCATTATTAGCACAATGAAGCCTGCCGAGTGCTACGTCCAATCTTAAGAATAAAAATGTCGGTTCTGCATAGAGATTTCATTAAAAGTCTCGGAGATAAGTCAGCCGAGCAATCGGGCGTTGGTAAATAACAAGCGAGACGAAATTGCTCTCGGGAAAAAAATCATACGTTTCTCTTCGGGAGACCGCTCCGGAACTCCGGTGTCGCAATTCGTAAATGGTGCTTCACTGTTGAAGGTGATACTGATTTTTTTTTCACAGAGGTTTCTCTGAATTGTTGGTGGTTACTAAATGGTAATGACCGAAAAATGGAGGGTAGTGGAAATTTTTGAAATTTTTATGGTGCTTCATTAATGAAAATTTTGGCTATACCATCGTAAATAAATCCAGAACAAACTGTAAGTTTTAATTTCGCAATGTTTGGCGTGAATCCAAGCGGAACACGCTGCCAGCTACTTTTATTCGATTCACTATAGCATTAGAGGCAGTTTATGTTTCATATACAAAATAAATCCATTTTCCTGGAGCAGGTTTCCTAGACATAAAGCTATAACTTCCAAGGAATTGCTCAACATGTATTTTACATAAATCGGATACTGTAAGCTGTGTTCAAATTTCACTTTTCTTGTATCTGACGTGAGATCTGTTACCACATAATTAAGAGCGAGCAAACACAATAATTATGACATGATTATAGGATTTCTCGATATTAATTTATGTAATGTGACAGGAAAGTTATAATTCAAGCACCGGTGAACAAAATTACACGTTTTAATTAGCTTCATTTCACGGAATTTTAATATAGCCGGGTCATATTTGATCATAATATCCAGTTTATTTAATATAATTAATTATAATAAACGTTAAAAATGTCACTTTAGCAAACATTGTATGTTGCAAGTATGTAAAGTTAAAACCTGTTAGTATCAGCGCCGGGTACAGCCATCGTTAATTACGAAATCCATCAGTGAACTAATAATAAATATTTCACTGTCAAAGTGTGCAAATCTCGCGTTCCATTAAATAATTGCAACTTGTATTGTATAAAAATTGACCTGTTGTTTTTTACAAAATGATTTAATTTATCCAAGTAATAAACACGATACGATTTTTTTATTGCTGGTAGCAGAAATAAAAATTACAAAATATCGACGAGTGCTTCCGTGTTCTACCTAGCAAGCACAGCTGCTATCATTCCATAAATTTTCAAACCGTCTAGTCTATTGTAGGTAGCTATATTTTATATTTTAAATTCTATTCTGAAAAGACAATAACTTTTATGTAAAATAACTATATTTTTTATAAATTGATCCTGTTTTTTTTATTATTTAGTTTATTTTATTGATCTTACGATTATCTACCAAATAAGTCATTAGACAAAAAAAGAATATTGTTTTATATAGTTAAAGTTACATGCAAATACATATATTATTTTAATTATTTAATTAAAAGTTTTCCTTCATTTTTTCTTGATTTAGCGACCTGCAGGTATTTCCTGCGGATTCAGATTTTTTAGAAGCGAATTCTTTTAGGCAAGCTAATAACCATTGTTTGAAATTTATGGCTTGAAGGAAATATAGAACTTCTATAAACATTCAGTAAACTAAAATGTGATAAATTAGAGATAAAAAAAAGAATCGAATTGTAAAAAAACGAATTTTAATCAGACAAAAATGTATTTTGCTAGTTTAAAAACAAAATTTTTATAATAGTTGATTTATTTATAAATTTTGAAAATTTTTAGATATTTTAAGAATTCATACGTGGTAAAAATTCAAAATGTCTCAAAATGTCTCAAAGTGGCTAATTAATGACAGAAGGAAGCAAACCTTGAACTGAATATTTATTTAAATATAACGAAAAGTATCAAAATTCAAACGTTGGTTTCGACGTTTCGTTAATTTTCAAAATGAGCGATTTCAAGAAGAAGATGGGCACGGTAACTCAACAATTTGACGGTAACAGAGGAGAAACTTTACTTCATTAAAAGAAAAAGCTTTAAAAAATACAAAGTAATACAAAACTAATTCTATGTCAAAATTTTGCGAAAACATAAAAAAAAAATTACTGGGTTATGAATATTTTGACAAATTTTGATTGATTTATATAAATTTTGAAAAATAGAAAAATTTGACCAATTAATTAACATGAAAACTCAAAAATCTGTTTCAATTTATTTTTCACAAAAATTGTTGTCGGACAGCATATTATAAAACTTGTTAAATTGTTGAATAGGACATCTTAAAATCGTTAAATTTTTGACCAATTGATAAAGAAGAAAACTCAAAAATCTCATTAAATTTAAATCCAAAAGGTATTACATTCTTGAACACGATGTTTTGAAAATTTTAGAAGGTTCGACTGATTTATTGGTAAATTTTGAAAATATAGTAAAGGAACAATTTGACGAACTGATGAACAAAAAAACTCAAAATTTAGATTTTTTTATCAAAAAAATCAATTGTTAAATAAGAAAAACATTTCTTTATACTTAATCCAAACCAACTTTTTCTAAGATTTTTTTATAATTTTCGGAAGATGGAAAACAATTGGCAATTAATAAGTAAATGAAACAGTTATCTAGAAATCTTCAAACTTAGACTTAAATAATGAAAGTGCCTAAATGAAAAGAAAACGTGAGTACTAATTTTGTTCTTACTTTCAAACAGCATATGTAGAGTTTTTAACTAGTTGTTGAGAAAAGCATTTGTGCTAAGTGCATGTTTCTATTTTTGCGAAGGTTTTAGAATATCTGCCTTAATTTATTTAGCATAAATTAGAGTGTGCTGTTAAAGAAAGTGCAACACAAATTTTTATAACAAACTCAAAATTTTTGATGTAGAAAACTAAACTAAAATGTTCTAAATTTCTGATGGAGAAAACTAAACTAAGCTGTAAAAATGTTTTTTTTTAAGATAGTGTATCAAGCTAGCGGTTTGTATAAATATTCGCGAAATAAGTTTTTTTGTAATAAAAACAGAGAAAGCTCTTTATTTAAATCACGAAATGTCGAAAACTAAAAAAAATACATTTCAAACCAGAACGAAATAATACTTTGGAAGTTAAATTGTAGCGTAAGTTATTATTATTTTTTTTAACAAGATATTTTGTTTATTGATTTTGTACTGATTTATTGGAACGTACTCCTAATTCAATTATCGCATGATAATCACTGGTGTCATGTTAATTCAGGTACATTTAATTGTTTGGTTAATTTATGTAAATTCACTTTCATAATTATAACGAAATTGAACCATTAGGGTGTTCTCATTATTATTTCTATACATGTTGAGTTGATAAACATATACCGCACATAGCTTTAATATTTCAATGCCCGTGTAATTTTGTACAAAAGTCATAATCAGCAATATTATTTTTTTATTACTTATAGCGATGATTGTACGCACTTTCCTGACAGGAAATTACCTTAAATGAAAAGATGCTTCGACAGTGAAGAATGATGCACAAAAACTGTTAAACATATCTTTATATTCATAACTCCTCTTTTCAGTAATAACTAGAAAAACGACCTGTCAATGTTCCATAATAAATGACGCAAATTCCGCTCATTACACAGGTAATGACGTTTCACACTGCAATTCTTTTCCACCTGTCACAGTACGACCCACGTAGTTCCATCTATTCTCGTCCATGCTTATCACCAACCAACGCCGGGATCTTTATAGAAATATTTCTGCTACTGCAGTTATTTTAATTCGTGCGATAACATTGAAACTTCACACAAAGTACATTGTTGCATCTAAGAATTCTTATAAACGCCTCGCTCTTGAAAAGTGTTTCCACAGTCTCTGGGGTAAATCTACTATCGATGTAATTTCCTCGTGAAGCCGATACGAGATTCTAAATTGAAGTCCGCATAAACAGAACGTGTGGAATTGGGTCAAACTAAAAGTGGATGACGACCATATGGGAGATAATGATGCAGAAGGAATAGTAGATGCACCAACAGAGCTCGATGTGTTCATTAATGCTCTAATCCTATACCACTTTGATTAGATTTTGTGGGGGGATAAATTGACGTAACTTGGTTTACCAAGTTCTCTTCTGGATTTGGAATATTCCATTAGTGGCCGATGGGACTTGTGAAAACACACTTCTAATATCTAAATATAAAAGCTTTTTTTATATTCCATACACGATTATCGTACTCGGTTTCTACATATTTATAGCATTTACTCAATCATTTACGTAGAAGTTCGTACTTTAACGAAATTACTTAGGGTGGCTGGAAAAATGGAAATAAGAAGTATATATTAAGTTTTAGATCTTCCCCTCTCACGACTTCATAATATATTCATTTCGATACTGTTATCTCATTCCGACCGTTATTTCCTTGACATTGAGATCTCTATTTTAATTATTTCGCATTCCATAATAGGATCTCATTCCGTACAAAAACCTTGTTAATTTTTAGTCGGATCAGCAGGTGGTTTCTTATTAAATGTCACTTCCTCGTTCGCCAGCAAATTGCCAAACAAAATAAAATGTCTCCACAAATGATGCATAACTTCTATTATTTTATTTAGTTGGCCAATTACGCTCTAAATTATTAAACAAAATGGGTCGACAAATATTTCATAACATGTCTTCATTGTTTGTCCAACCAGTTCTCTGAATAGAAAATTCATTTCCATTTATTGTACTATAAATGTTCCGCGGCTATTTTGTGTTTTTGTATGAAGATGTGCGGTGTTATTTTAGCTCCGGTTTTAACATAATATATGTAAGGTATTAACATGTCTATTTTAGTAATGAATAAAGGAGGCGACATGTGTCAATATCTTGTTACTTGCGGGGGCTGCATAATGTTTTCTCGTGGGTGTTTCTAGAATCTAACAATGCTATTTACACTCTCTAAAAACATTGTAATATTGATAAGACAACTCGGAATTAACCAGTATTCAATTTGAAATTATAATTTGATTCGGTGGAACAACGCAATAGAACTTTTCTTGTTATTCGACCTGAATCCACGCAGAACGGCATATTAGAAAATATAAATTTTAGGTTTTCATGTTCCACGGTTTATTAGGTGCTCGCAAAATTCTGGTCTTTTTAGTCTTGCGATTATTGCTTCTTTTATTGGTCAAGTTAAATTTCTAACTTTATAGTGAGACTAAACTTTTGTGCTCATTTCGTTCTTTGCATCTCTTTCCTTTGTTTAGTTCTCTGCTCTCTTTGTGCAGACGATCAATCTATTTTAGGGTTTTTTTGTGCTAATTTTCGTTGCTTCTTAGATTTTTCTTCTAACATTTGTTCCGTTTTCATTTACTGTTGGACTTCGAGACTTTTAATTAGATTGGAATTTTATCATCTTTTTGGTATCTTGACTAAGGAAGTTCTAGGAATTTCAACTAACTTGTATTTTTAATCAAATGTTCATTTTTACGTTTTCTTATTAGATTTTCTTTAAAATTAATCGAAAATTTTGCTAGTGACCGAGCTCAGTTCAGACAAAAATTATTTTTATTTTAAAATGTGTTAAGAGCGCCGCTTAATTTTCTCTAGTTTCATTATGATCTTTAGTCTCTTTAATTACTAATTTATAAAATTTGATAAGAACGTTTAAATTTTTAATATATTGGGTGTTAAAATTTGTTATTTGTCGGCAAAACAAATTACAGAAATACCCATAAAACAATACAAATATTGTGTTAATAGGTTGTAAGCGTAATTTTTACAACTAGGAAATTTTACGAATTTAAACATGAAAATTTGCATAATAATAAATTTATTTTTATTATTGAATACTAATAATTATTATTTTAAACAATTATAATTGTTTAAAAATTTATTAGATATGAAAAGAGGTGAGTTGCAAAAAATATTACAAAGTATTTGGTCACCAATAAATGAATTCATCAATAAATTATAAATATATTTTGAAAATTCCAAATTTAATTAACTTACTGAAAATTTTGAAAAGTTTGGACAAGTAAAATAAAAAAGTCTTTTAATATACTTAAATTAAATAAAGTCTCGGCAGCAAAAATGAATTCAAATTTTTTAAAAACGTTTTAAATTGGTATAATACAATATATAAATAATATTAAATTATTTTATACAAAGTTATATAGCTTAAATAGTGGAAACGCACGTTTGGAAATGTCATTATTAATTTCTGTCCATTGCAAATAATACAATAATTTTATGCATATTATTCAAGCTGTTTTGAGAATGCAAAAAAATTAACAGTTTTTACCGTTAAAAATTTGAAAGGTGTTCGTTTCCGTTTGATTATTATTGATATTCTTGTTAGTTATACCTAATTAGTATATTAATTTATGTACAAGATACTGTAGGACAATCTTGAAAATAACGAAAAAGAAGCAAACAAAAAAATTATAGGTGTACCATTTTTTTGGTTTTTATATGGTATAATTCTTTTCAAAATAGCTGGGTTGGATTAGATTATATTGATTCCGAAAAGTAATTGTTGTACAATTTACCAAAAAATTCAACCTAGAAATCATCTAACGAATTTTTCTAGATTTCTAATTTTTTTATTTTATTATTCCTAAAACAATTCTGACGTCATTCTAAAAAATCACAGTCGGCTATAAGTTTTTAATAATAAGTTTTTTCAAAATATGATTTTAAAATTTTACAGGTGCACTTTAAAATTTTTGCGTAAAAATGTACCGTTAAATTTAAAAACAGTAGGGCCAAAATTTTGATTTTTTTTTTTGAAAAAACGAGAAAATTTCCATATTTGTTCTTCTAATGTTTGTCCAGATTTTTCGTTCTCGGTTAATACTGTAGTACAAAAATTAGCAACTTCCAAAAATTTTTTTGAAGACAATTGAAACCAAACATTTTTCTTTAGCTGTTTTTCTTTCTTTTTGAAAAGCTGACTTTAACTTTAGTGTCAGTACTCCAACGTAACATTTGAGCAACTTCTTGATAACAAAAATTTCTGTTGTTTCTGAAATTTTTTTATAGCTCCGTTTATTTCTAGCTAGATCAGTGTAGTTTGAGTCAGACTAATACAACGTCATTGAGTTGTGTTTGACTAAGCTCATCTAAAGTCGATTAGTCTAAGTTAGTATATTTAGTCCAGTTTGATTTATCTTAATTTTGATTGTTTTCTTATCACTTTTTGGGGATCTAAAGTTTACGTAGGATTTCCCATAGTTATAGTTTTTAAATCTTGAATTGCTAAATTTTATCTAAAGTTCGCTTTCAGGTAACTTTTCGTTTGGGATGAGTGATAATATTTCTCTTGAAAGTAGCGGGATCGGTTTCACTTTACAAAGAACAAAATAAATAACGCACGATATTAAGTTACGACATTTTCGTCGCAAAAGTGCCATATATGTATACTTCCTGAAGCTGAGATATCCTTTTCAGCGCCACCGGTAAAACTGCTAAATCATCTCCTCTTTTCATTTCCACTTTTTACGCTTCAACTTTTTATCTCGTGTAACAATCTATAGAAAAATCAGATTATAGAGAGAGGCTTATTATGACCGTAAATTTTTAAAGCTGTCAGTTCAATTAAATCGTGATTTCTATAAAGTGCATGAAAGTGTAAAATGAGTAACTCAAAATTCTTTTTGAAGTTGTTCAACCAAATAAAAGGTTAACGAGAGTATTGCACTTGCGATGGAAGGTTAAAAGTAAACAGTTTGTGGTTTGGTTTGAGGTGAGGAAGTGCGAAGTTTTAATGTTGGCAACGTGACAAATTCATGGGAAGTTTTGTAAGACTACCAACGTGAAAGTAAACAGAAATAGATAAATTAACAACAAATGATGCTATAAAGGTTTATGAAAAAACCTCATTAAATAAATGACGGGAAACTTCAACGGAACCAGAAACGTCGAAGTGATTTGTTTAAATTTTTATGTAATATAATGTGAGCACGAGAAATTAATTTCATTCTAGACTTTCTCAGCAGGAATAATTCCACTATGTAACGTGGGAATCGCTCTGTACTAAGAAGCTTTGGCACGAAATCAATAAGTTGCACGTATTTTATTACTATATCCTCTGTTTCTTGATAGTACGAGCAGTATGTGAAACTTAAAGAAGACCGTAAAAGGGATAATTGCTTTTATGTGATTAAAACTTCCCCGGAAGCAATTTCTTCCGGCTATTAAAAGAAAGATCAAACACCCAAATTAATTACGGTAAATTTGTGCTATATCGAAACAATGTTGCTGGATTTTACTTCAGAAACCTGCTAATTTAGGTGCGGAGAGTGGGCCGCCTGCATTGCATTGGTTTCTTCTTAATTTCATTTCAGGTTATTGACTTTCAGAAGGGCGCAGTCTTTAATGATGATGCGTAAAACTTTGGTAGAAGCGGCGGTTGCGGATCAATGCCTGCAACGCTTGTAAAAAATGCAAATGTCTTACTCAATGTTGTGATTGTGAAGTCAATCGTATGTTCACCTTGTTGGTACCGTGGAAAAGATCTTTAACTGTAAAATTATCTTAGCCGTTTAGATCGAGACGTTTGAAAGAAAATGCAAGCTGGTGAATCTAAAAGGCAATTTATTGTAAAAACCGAGGCACTCGTAGTAGTGCTAATACATGTTTAATGACACATAAAAAGTTTTATGTCTTTAGTTTCTATAGGATCATCTTGTTGCCTTAATCATGACGTGCCTTTAAGTTATTGGGGGTCGTAAAATTAAGTGGTGAGGCGTTTTTGCTAATTCAAGCTATCTGTGTTCTGTAATTTTTGATTCGTGCAAATGTAGCTTTTATGCTTTTTGAGTTATTTTTTAAATTTTAACATTTTATTAAATCTTGTTTGTAAGGAGCGAAATGATGCTACTAAATTTACCATACTGTGATCAGAAGCGAATTGTTGCAAAATATACAACAGCTTTAAAAAAATATTTAAATGAGTTTGATTCTTTGAATTCTGTAGGTTTTTTTGTCAACCTTCTAATGTATGACATGGATTTTTTTCTACTCTTTCTTGTGAATTGTTTAGAGATTTTGAATTTTATAGATTTTTCTGGAATTTTTGCATCTGTTGCAAATTTTTTAGATTATCCGTATTTTCAAGATGCTTTAAGGTCTATTTTTTTCTAAAATTCCTACATTATTGTTTTGAAACTTTTGGATGCTTTGGGTTCTTGTTTTTTTTTATTTTGTGAATTCTTTAGATTATAAATCTCTAATATTTGATATATTGTGTTTAGGACCTTTATATAGATTGGAAATCGATCTTTTAGATGCTACGATTTTTTTCAATTATTTTGAAGATTTTTTATACATCTGTAATTTTTTTAATGTGACAAAATCTAAATAAGTGTCTTCGATCTCGTCAGATTCAAAAATTAATAATTAAACCTATTAATTTAAGGTTTGCATAATAAGAAGTAAAAATGTAAAAAAAAATATTTAAAATTTTGAATTTATTATAAAAATAGCCAATACTTTTCACGCTTCTGAAATTTAAAAAGAAAATAAATCTAAAACTGGTCTACTTGAAAAGTTTAAACCATTTTATAACAAACCTAAAATTTGATCATTTTTTTAAGTGTTCCTAAACATGATAAATAAAATAATAGTAAAGCTATAAAATTACACTATTTTGTAATACGTCAAAATAAATTAATTAAAGTTCTATAACATAATTTTTAAAATACAAAAAAAAATATACAGAGGTAACCTGTAAATTTATAAAAAATAACATTTATTATATACAAGAGCGATTTTGAAAATAATAAGAATTTAAATTCTTTTTTAATAGCTGAGAGAATTAAGGTAATTGTAAAATTTGGGTAACTACACCTTTTCCTAAAAAAAATTTTTGAAATTCGTTGAGATTTCAAAAATTCTTCTTAGCATAAACAATTTTAAAGTCTCCAAAACTTTAAAAATTCTTAATTACAAAAAATTATCTGCTTAGACATTTTCTAAATTTTTAGATTTTTTAAAATGCTTTGAACTTTTGTCTCTGTTGCAAGCTCTCGACTTTTTGGATGCTTTTGACCTTTTATTTTTTAAGCTTGACTAGATTTTAATACTGTACTAGATTTCATGTTAAATTTTTCAGATCATTTACATTTTTTAGGCTCTCTAGATTTTTACATAGGTTTCGATTCTTATTGTTAGTTTCGCCACTATACTTCACGTCTAAGCATTTATTTTGTTATTCTCCCTGATTTTTAGTCTTTGAAATGAATGTGCAAAATGTGCAGCTCTAAAATGTGAAGGAATCAGTTGTAATATGCAAATATGCAAGATAATAAATTATTTTCAAATATTTGAATTTAAGTGATTGACTTACAAATTTAAAGTAGGGGTATGTATGCATTTTTCATAAAATCCACTCCTTACTTGTTTATCGAAGCAATAAAAAATACTTATTTACTCAAGTGCAGAATGAAGTGGACGCTTCCATTGTGGAAAAAGCTTTTTTATTAATTTCCTTCAGAGTTTTAATATTTTGGAACATTCAATATACTTCGATCCACTCTCGTAGAGTTTTGTGTGAGACGAAGACGCTCTTAATTTTTTTTATAAATGAAAGTTGATAAGAACCTTCTGCTCCCTTTTCTATATAGTAAAAAGGGGAATGTCAATCACGTCTAAAAAGATTGTATCAAGTTTGATGAAGGTGATGTCAAAAAGATTTTAACAGTTTTTAAAAAACTCTTAATATAACCTCATAATTCACGTATTTTGTAATTTGATATAATATCTTCACCAAAAGTCGAGAACCCCAAAGTTCTAATTTGCATCTTTTTGTAATATTGTAATGCAAGCGGCGCCGTGTTGAAAAAATATCCATCCAATGTTTGGGGTTGTTGTGCATCATCACCTGATTGCATCTGAGATATGTTCTTTGTGGGCGTCCTTTGAAGTTTCTTCCCCACATTTTTTATCGGTGCCTACTTATTCTCTCTTTCTTTTGATCAGTATTTTCAAAGACAATCTTAAATATCCTGACCTTTTGGATATATTTTACGGCAGTAAAAGTGAAGTGTTATTCTCGAAAATGTGGCGGATATTGCCCCAAAATTTCCAGCACGAAAAGGGGAAACCTTTTAACGGTATTGTGTTGATGCGAGTTAAAGCCATCGTAGGCACGTTGCTACAATATTAAAAAAATCATTCGATTTCGCTCGATGGTGTGAGGTCTATATTTTATTGTTTTTGTTGGAAAATGTGACTGCTGAACGCGTATTTTGGTAGACGGAGAGAACGGAAAATTTTAATGTTACAGTGAGAGTTTTTCTTTGAACGGCTTTGGTAGAGTTGAATAGTCAGATCAAGTTTTCCGCTAACTTTCCAAATGGTCCAGGTATGACAATGACACAAACATTTTTATGAAATTACTTTGAAAGTAAGTGCTTCTTTTATGGTCCGCTTCAAATTGTTTAGTTACAAGAAACTCACAAAAACTTGCGTTAACCCACTTCTATGACACGCGGCTGCTCTCATTTGCAACATAATCTCTTTTGATGTGACATACCCATCCTCTTTAGCTTTTATGCCCATGAATCTTCATCCGGCTTACGTTAACACAGAGAATGAAATACAAGTGTACTATACTTGTATTATTTATTATTAACATGCGTGTTTCTATAGGCTTTAAATAAACATTGTTATCTCTAACTCTGCATTACTCTTCAGACCTCGCCTCACACAACTCCGAGCTCTTAATTTATCCAAATTAAATTAAGATTTGAATGATGTAAGTTGTGTACGAGCGTAATTTAGCAGAGGGCGTCGTCTAAGAGATGACGAGCGTCGTTGTCGTCAGATGTCCTTGACTGAAATTGCAAGGAAAACACTTTCTGACTCACTTATATTATAATTTATCAACAATGTTCGTGTCGTGGTAAAATCTAAGTAGTTTCAAAAAATTTTACTTGATGCGCTTTTTCGGGTGAATGCACGCAAAGTTTAGGGAGGTATTATGTTTGGTGGAAATGAGTTAACTGTGTCATTATTTTTTTTAACAATGGATGGATAGAACTTTCTTCAATGGCTATTGTTTGAGGTCTAGATAATGATTTGCATGGCTTAACTCGGGTATAATTATGCATTTAGTAGACATGGCGAACTTTCTTTCCGCACTATCCTTTTTTGTTAGTGCAACAAAAGGATTTGTACCGGGCTCTAACCGAGTATCGTGTGCTTCCACGGATTTGCATAATAGATTTTACGGACATTGAGTGATTTTTAACTTTGGACACGGTGAGTCATCGTTAAGGTTGTTCTCCGAAATTCCAAACTGGAACTTATCAATTTGAGGAAGAACGAATATCGTAAAATTGAGATAACAAATGAGTCATCCAAGTTTTTGTAATTTAAATTGAAACTAGTATAATTAAAAAAATATTTTTAATTTAGAAGAAGTCTTTTGTTTTTAGCGCGATATTTAAATTTGATTTTAATTACCTTAACGATTGGTTACCTATTTTTAAGATGAAGTGTAGAGGAAGGACGAATAAATTGTGTATAAGTAACGTTGAAATTTTTATTTTTTGCTGAAAGAGAAGCTAGATTTACATTTATTTTTCTGTGAAATATTGCCGATAATTGATATACAGAGCGTTCTAAAATTCTTTCTATGAAGCGGATCATGAAAGTAGGAACTTACGTCGTCTTATTAACCGTATCGAGTCCGTCATTTTTTTTTAGTTATGGTGTTATAGGGCGACATAATTGCTTTGATGACCCACTTGTTAGAAAGACTTTTGGTTCGCTCGGTATGTATGTTATCAGAATTTAAGTAATCTAGGTAATAAAATTCAAAATAAAATATATATTTGAAAATTATGAGATATCAATTAGGATGGTGGAAGTTTCGCAAAAATATCAAAGATTTTTAAATATTTTGATTAAAGAAGTTAAGAATTAAAAATATATTCTTAAAGTTTTTTAATTATTTCGATTCTAAGAATCTCAAATGTTTGCAGAGTTTTAGCGATTTAAAAGTATTTATATTTAAAGAGGCTTAAAACTTTTGCACCATACCAATGTTAATATTGCAAATGTTAAAACACGATAAATTGCAGAAATAATTGATGATACAAATCTTGAATTTATAAAATTAACATAAAAACAGTTTTCAGGCATTCTGAATCTTCTAAAAATGAAGTTCTGATACATTATTTAGTTTTCAAATTAAAAAAAAAAAATTCCAAAAATATCTCAGACTTTAAAATGGTAGAATGATTTTAGAAATCTGACTAAGGCTGAGATTTAGTAGCAAAGAACCATAACATTACTAGAAAAATATTTTAAAATCTCTGGAACTGAAATCTACAACACTCTTAGAAACCTTCAATATTCTACACATTCCAAAAAATTAAAAATTAGTAAAGAAAATTTTGTTATTACTAAATACTAATATAATACAAAAATCCTATCCAAAACTTTATATGATTATAAATTTTCATTTTTTAGATATTTAAAGCCTCTGAAAATAAGTTGAATTTTTTTAAGTAATTATCAATGTTTTGTCTGAATCTGCCCTTTATAAGAAGTCTTTATAAGAATCGCATATGAGCTTCTCATACATCACGAATTCGACTTTATAATTTGTAAATAATTAATTAAAATCCAAAGTTTAAGAAATAAAAATTTGCGAAATTCCAATTTAGGCAAACTGTTACTCGAAAAATAGAAAATACCAAAGTTTAAGGTTAATCTGCTTAAAAGATCACGGTAAATTTCAACGTTCGAAGTATCTGTCCATCTATCGGCCTCCCTCGGAGGCATCCAAAGTTTGGGATTCAGCAGATCATAAACCAAGACCATAAATAAAATTTTATTTTAACTAGGGGTGAAACACCACATTCTGAAAGTAATTTCAGTTTTCCTGTTAAATTAACGAGAGAAAAAAATACCTGGTAAATGCTAAGTAAAATTGTAATAAATTCAAAATTTACATCAAAAATATTTCTTGTAAACATACTGTCGCAAAAGTGTTCATCTTTAAAGTTTCCTGTTGCTGTTCAAAGATATTGTATTTTAACTTTTTATTTTACAAAAAGCTGAATTTTTTATTAATAATTGCTCTTTTGAGCGTAATATCTGTAGCATTATATGAACATTTCACTTCAACAACTATCATTAATTAGAACATATGTAGAGGCTGCTAAAAATGAATAATTTTCATTTGTGTGGCCCGCTCCCGAGCTTCTCTGGCGTTTGAATTCATTCGATCTATAATTTTAAGATGAGATTAGTTAGATCTTTTTTCACGTTTGCAGTGTCTCAGAACACTATTCCGTCGATTAATACAGGCCGATGAAAGGACAATGGGCAAAAATATCAAATAAAAAATGCTGTCAGTAAAAAAATATGGCCAAATAAAAAAAAATGGAACGTATGTCATAGGGCTCATATTGAAATGTCACTTAGACATAACCATCTGTGTTCCTGGTCACACTTCATTCTCAGACCGTAATTTTAACAGAAAAATATTCGAAGAACACAATGCGGACACAAAACTTAAATGACTGTCACTGTGACTAATGTTATTTCTAATAAAGCGACGACATACCACCACAATAACAAAAATGTAGATAATGAATTTTTAAGTATGATACTAGTTATTGCCTGCCAAAAGGTTTTCTAGTATTTTGACCAAAAAAGGAATTGTGTACTGAAAAATATAATCACTCTCTGGTTTTACACCGTTTGGGGACAGAACGAGGACTTACTGTATCATGCATCAAATAAGCCCAGTATGCGAAGTGGGCCAGTGTTCAAAATCAGATGCACACTACGCAAAGGAAGCAAGCAAACTAACGACCCCTGCGGCACTAAAAAGTACAGGTTTTTTTATTGTAGTTTTCCCACATAAATTTTTACTGTTAGGGTGAAAATTGTTTAGTTTTTAATGAATTACTAAATGAGATACGTCTTGTTAGTGGTGCACATTTGGATCATTTTTGTCTATTGTTCTTTCCATAATTTATTGTACTGTTAGGTGCAAATCAGCCAAAAATTGAATGTTAGTCCTTACCTAGATCATTATAAAAATTTTCAGAAAATTACCAGAATTGTTATTTATTACAGCCATCAAGCATTTCATCTGATAACTTTCTCTTTTTTTGTAGTTGATACGTTTGCCACAGCAAAGCTTTAGCAAAATTATAATTATGAATTTTTGCGTGCTATTTGAGGAGATTTATTGCTGAAGAAATGTTAAAAACTAAACTGCATTTTCTCATCAAGGGGATAATATTTTCTCCTCCTAATTTTTGTCTTTGATAAAAAGGACCTTAGGAGTTAGGATTTTACCCAAAAACATGAAAAATTCTGTTAATATGTTTACGAAGGTTCTGTATTAGACTAGGGGGTGCTCATTGAAAGATGATGTTTTAGAGTTGATTCTAGAGAAATTCATATATGCCAAACTCTTAAAAATATTTACTTAAGTTTTAATGGGATAATTTGTTGTGTGTACACTCCTTCAAACTTGTTATAGGTCCCCATGTATCCACTTCGTAAGAAAACAATCGGTAGGTTAAAGTGGCACCACCTGGTCACAAATTGAATTTGAAAATTTTGTAAAAATTGTTTGAGAACCGCTAGAAATAAGTAACTGCCTAACTACCGGAAACAAAAACTGAAAAAGTGGGACATTATTGCTAGACCAAGAGACAAAATCTGTAGATCATTTTTTCTGGTTCTAATGAATTATTTATTGCTAGTTGCATGTGCAACGTCTTCGGGGCATGGGTAGTTTAAAGATTGACACCCGCGATATGGGCCCAACACATAGTGACCGTAAAGTGGACGTTGAGCCCAAAATTGGGACCTGGTGGTGGCCACTTCAGGTACAAGCACAGTACGCGTACACAGGTTCTTTATCTATCGATGATTTGGAGGATTTTAGATGATAAAAGTTTACATCTTTATCACGTCTAATATTTAGATTTTGGGAAGATAAACCGACCTTGATTTGATCATAGGATATCGTCACTACAGATATTTATGCTTCTTCATTAGCAGAAACCACATTAATGACTTAAAACTTACGTTTACTTGTAGTTTTGTAGGAATTTTTACATTAGAACTCCGTTTCCAAAGATATGAATAGATCAGCCTAAGGGTCCAAGGAATATTAAAAAAGAAGTATAAAAATTTTGCATTTAAAAATTTGCTTTTGAGAGTCTTATATTTAAAAATATCATATCTGAATTCCACAATCTTTAGGTCTGAATATTTTTCATGTGTGCTTCGAAGATTTAATATTTTTTGAAATGAGCTCCTCAAATATTATTGTATTTAGTTCCTTAATTAAAGAAATACAGGAGTTGATAAACATCTGCGAAATTTATGATTAAATATATTACTTTAGAACAGGAGCTGAGTTACGAGGTTTCTACCGTCATTCAAAATCAAACGAAATAAAATTTAGCTTGTTTTTTTAAAAGCTTTAGTGTGATTTTCACCTATTTGTTTGTGGCATTTTATGCATAGTCTATTCGATCGCAGCAAAATTAACTTAATTTTGTTACCTCCCAGTGATGCTTTTTATAAAAGCTAATGAGGTCTATTTGCCACATCGAAACTGAACGAAATCCAAAATCCTGATTTTTCAATCGACCCGCAAAAGCCGCTCTGGATTTATAAAGCCATTTGGTCGAAACTAACAAGAGTTACAGGGATTGGAAGTTGAAATGAAATCGGCTGAAGGTGTTAATTGAAACTGTGTGTCCTCTAAATTGCGGCTTCGACAACACCCTTCCGAAGTGTTATCATCGGTTTTGTTCTTTTAATCAGATGTTTCGTACATTCCTGTATATTTGCTGACGGTTTTCGCAGACGTTGAATTCTATTACAGTTTCCAGGTGAAGGGACACTCCAGTATTGTACCCGACAAAGTGTGAAACAAGCAATTAGCAATTAGCATAGGTAGTTTGCACACTTCCTCCAACTATAACGACATCTGTCTAGGGCTCTCGTTAATTAGAATGTGTGTTCAACATGTGAATTTATTGAAAAATGGAATGACCTTTTTCGTAATAGACTTACGTGTTTGAGGATTATTCCAGTTAAATTAATGTGCATCCGTTCAAACAAACAATTATTTCTATTTTGTTTGTTTCATACAAATTTTCATACAGGTTTCTTTACACAGTAATTTTATCTCGTTATAATTTCTGGATATGAACGATTTGATTATCGATATCACGACTTATTTTTGAAAATAATTTACTTTATTTGTAGACGTTTAGTTGGACATAATTGTTATCAAATTGCATTGGTCATATCTTAACTGTAGTAATCGTGAAATGTCAGCGTCAGATAAATCGCTATAAAAAGAATTGTATAAAGTCTGCTGCAAAAGCGTAATGAGCTGTCATTTTGTGTTTGTGATGGAAAGAGAAGGGATAGATAGAGGCGAAGAGATGTGACTTTTCTGTGTTTATATGTACCGAAGTTAAATTTTTTGAGGTTTTCTATGGTATAGGATTTTTGCTAACTGCTTTGAGATTATTTGTTTACACCTTGACGAAGTTCAAAAGTTTGTTATTAGCGAAATCAATTCGACGAAGTCGACATCAAAGAACTTGAAAATAGAAAGTCGATTTTATGAAAAACTCAAAGCTTAGTTTTTATCAGTTTCTAGAGTTACAAATATTTAAGACTAATTACTATTTTGCATATATACATGCTACATATGTTCGCATAGTACTTCAGAAACTCATGTTTTGTAGAATTGTCAAAATCATTCTTACAAATGTTTACAATTAAGATACAAACAAAGAAGCGAGAAAATAAACAAGAATAATAAATTAACTGGGGACCTTAGAACTAGCAAAAAAGAAAAATTAAATCGTCTTGGTTTTTGGAAAAACCTTATATTTAATTATTTAGGATTTAAACAAATCGAATAGTTTGAAGACAAATATCATTCCAAATACAATGGGAAAAATCCAGCGAATCTAAAATTTGAAGATTTCATTAAATATGAAGAAGAATATAAAAGAAATTTTGAAACTTTAGCCTTTGTGAAATAAATATTTTTTCAGAATTTATCAATTTTTACAATTTACAACTAGAAACAATTAAAAACAATATTTTTCAACAATTTTAGAGAATTCTTATAGCTTTTCCTGTATTTAAAAATTTTCGGGGTAATGATTTTTATTTTGAGAATAGTTAAAATAGAATTTTGAAACTTAACTATTTTCCGAATGTTACCAATATGTACATTTCTTAAAATTTGGATTTTTTTTATTATATCTTTTTCAGGAAACTTTGGATATTTCATTATTTTTCGAAGTGTTTTGGTACGATATTTTTAAATATTTTATTTTAAAGTTGTCGGAAAATCTAAGTATGTTTAGTTATTCAGTTACCGGCAAATATGTTTTTTATTTTGAGAATTATTTCTTCAAGCCTCAGATCATTTAGTCAATTTTTTTAATATGGCTTCACCAATACTGCAAGGTTTTTGAAAGCATTTTATTTTTTGTTTAAACTGTCTTTTAATTAAGTTCAAAATTTAAGTGCTTTAAAATACATGTTCGATGTTTATAACATTATACGTCTATTACCTTTTCCTAAAAAATACAAAAACGCATTAAGCCTGAAACATAAAAACTATTCAAAAAAATTGAGAAATTTGAAGGTTTAGGTTTCAAAGCATCTAAAACTCGAAGTTTTGCAAAAGTTCCAAAGAACCTATATTAAAAATGATGATAATTTGAAGAATACAAAAATGCAAAGCATCTTGAAAATTAGAAGTACTCAGTTAAAATTCAAAAGAATGCAAAGAATGTAAAATTTTTAAAAATATCATCCTGTTAGAAAATTAAAGGATCTAAAAAAGCGCGTAAAAAAAATTCAATGAATACAAAAATTCAAAAGGCAAAAAATTCTGAAGTTAAGGAATTAAAGTAATCTTGAGAATTCAAAGAATATATGTATAAAATTCAAAAAAATAGATTCTTTAACCAAATTCAGAAAAAAAAGAAAACAGTAGAGTATTTAAAATCAAAAGCATTATAATAAAATTAAATAATCCAAAAAATCTAAAGATTTTCTAAAATAATCCAAAGAAGAATTCTAAAGATCTTTTAAATTCTGTCGCAAATATATATATATTTTTAATATTACCGTAAATATTGTTGCCTATACATATTCCGGGGAAAACCAAGAAGCTGACTTCGTAGGAGCTACTTGTCTGGCTTTTGTTTTTGTCAACTTCACCGATTTACACATTGACAAACATGTCTATTATTATTAAGAACAATAGTAATCTAGGAATGTACTTAAAGTGTGTGGATTTTCATTTTGTATCACTTCCGTTGTCAAAGCTAACTGATAATATAATCGTCTCTTCCTATTAACATTAATTAATTCGTGCCCAATCTTATTAAACTAACTCAGCGATGGATTAAATCTTCTCATTATGTCGATTCGTCTATGGCAGGGATGTTCGTAGATCTCGACTACAGCTTATTTGTTGCTAGGTTTCTGACAGATGGTAGCTAAAACCGCACAGCTAAAGACGCTTCACCGTCACCAATTTACATAAAGTATAAATTATTCTCGAATAATTCTCTCTGTTGACACTTTGTTACTGATGAAGAGAACGTAACGAAAGTACATTACGTTCGTCATGGTATCATTATGTCAACTGAAATGATTGAAAATTGATCCATCTCTGATGGGATCTAAAAACGTAACTTTAGTCGTCTTGAAGTTTGATTGCATCCACGAATTGCAATTGCTTCATCGGAACGTGTTTGGTCCATAGATGAGCACAGTGAGAAACTTAATTAAATAAAACGAAATGCGCGGGATTTTATAGGTTTATGATTGTAATGAGGGAGAAATAAAGAATTAGTAAGAGAAATAAAAAGAAGGCACTTTGTTTATTTTTGAGTTTAAGAGGATTTCTTTGGAACTGGAGACTTAATTAAAGGGGGCGAATCAACTCACTCAAGTTTATCTCATTAATTTCATTTTCATAATGGCTTTAGGTAGGAGGTAAAGAGCTAATTGTGTTTCATGCAGCAGAGAAATTGTTTTTATGAGTATTTTGTTTTGAATTTTTATTCAAAGCGGTTGTTTCAAGGTCTAGACATGCAGGCGTCCACTTTTTATGTTAAATAGTAGAGGGGTAGAGTAAATTGAGCAAAATCAATCAATTTACCAGCAGCAACACGCGATTCTTATCTAAATATTACCACTTAGCTAAAAATAGCTGAAGAGGAATTGATAAAGAAAATTATTCCCACATTTCCATCGCATGATAATCGAAAAAAGGGTAATTTGTAATTGTAATTTTTCTCTATAAAACTGGTGCAAAAGTCGAAAGAATTAGGACCGCCTTTGTAGCCGCTGTAACACTTCCCGTCCAATTTTTGGACTTTCTAATCTCGACTGTATCTGGCTTTAGATTAACCAGTACTGGCTGCAGATGTTCCGTTTCAAATTGGCTGTTATTACTGTGATTACGACGAATACTAGAAAATAAACCCAAAAAATTGTTCAGAATAATACGTGGTATGCCCGCAAACTGTCATTGCGTGATTGTAAAACCTTGACGTAAGCAGCGTTTTCGTTAACTCTACCATAAAAACTCCTCGTCCTCAATGTGCAGTAATTCACTTTCCTAACTTGTTAAGTAAACAACTGTGTTTATGTACTAGTACATTTGCGAATTTCTGCGGTACATTAAAATCGGCCTGAAATGAAACGGAAATCCGATAATAACATAGTTGGTGTGTACAGAACGTAACTTTGTATAGCAACTTTGAATATGTCATAATATAACCAGTGGCTTTTGTTAGTGAATTTATAATTGATTGCACGTGTTATGGACCACCTAGTTACGCAACGTGATTATTTATATGCACTGTTGAATCACCACAGAGGATTTCCGATTTTACGACACTTTACTGCGTCTCTCGACACCTGAACCTTTTGATAAACCGGTGACGAGTAACTTCTCTGACGGCTTTTTTACTGAAATTACAGTCACCGTTTATCTGGCGTCACATTTCATAATTAACAACTCTTTCCGGTAATGTTTCTAAAATTAAATCGCCGTGGAACTTGAACGTGAACGGTAAAGATCACAATTATTAGGCACTCTGTCTTTTCTAACATAACCACTTCATCGCTACCGGCGACAGATTTATATCCCTTGCTTGGTGATGGCTACTGAGGGAGTCGTTGTCTTATGCCGGCCCCATATTGAACGTAAAACACCGAATGATTTTTTATTCACGGAAGGTGGTTCTTTGTTGAACCGACCGGACGTAATACTATTAGATTTTAGGGAAACCGACACAACAGAGAAAATTGGAAAGCGAAGACAGCTTAGGATATCTTGTGCTTATTAAGCTTTCACGGACTTACGTCTCATCCTTTTGGATAAAGTGGTTCTGTCTCTTTGTGAAATTATCGGAGATGTGGTGGGACATGAGAACAGAGGTTTTGCAATTTTATTAAAACCTAAACATTTCCTCTGCGATATTTCGTTAAAAATTGTGTGTCCGGCCTCAGACGAATGGCGTATTTGGCCAATATGTGGCACTTGTGGTGTGAGTAGTTTACTGGTACAATTGTAGGTAACTGGTCATTGTCCCATCGTCTATAGGTAAAAATGACACAAGTCAAAGGAATGCCAAGTATGGTCAACTCTCGTATATTCATTTCACCAATATTGGTGCACTTGCCAAGTATACCGGGCTTCAGAAAGACGGCCGGACAAAGTAAGCTCTTCAAATCATCAAGTCATAAATTTCTCATTAAACGCCTGTAAAATACTTTATGAGCTGACAACTCGTGTGCAATAACTTTCATCAGAATACCTCTGATACGTGTCCTATTGTCATAAAATTTCAAGCATCCACAGATGATGCATTAGAGATTCACGTATGGAAGTTTAATAAAGCCAACCCCTAATATAGGAAAACAATGGAGCACCCTCTCCAAAGTTCATTCTGAAATTACTGACTTATTAAAAGCAGACGACCATGGTACTAAAAGCTAGTTTGAATAGGTGTTTGTATTGTCGACAGGAGTTTTGCAGTACATACCTATTTAAAACGCCAGCGTTAAGGGCGAAAACGCACGGGAACAATAACGACACGCTATGTGTATGCTTGCAGTTTTTCCCCTTCACTGCAAATATTCCTAAATGAAAGTCCATATTTCTCATACTCGTGCTGAATAATAGCCGTTTTCAAATTGTAAAGGGCTGCTTTTGCGGCACACCTGAATATTTTTTTCTACTAAATTTCCCGAAGGATTTTTGCAACCCTTATTTCGGTATTGAATAACGAGGGAAATTGGATAATAATGTTTCAGCTTAAGAGTTATGACCGTAGGGGTGGCCGTTAATTACTGCAAATTAAAATGTTCTGCAGTTAAAATTTACCCTAATATGTAAAAAATTTGAGTAGAAAAATGATTTTAGGAAAATGTCGCTCGGTTCGCACGATTTAAGGTCATATTTCCCACAAAAGTCGCTGTAAAACATTTCTATGCTTTCAAATAACCATTTGTGGGAGCGTTTATAATACTTAAAGTTTTAACTCATTCTGGATTTAACGATAAGATTTAACCAACTCTTTTAATGCACCTTTATTTATAGGTCATAACCATACCTACTGCTAGTGCCTATAAAAATAGTGTTCTTGAAATTAGTAATCGTACAGAAGGTTTAAAAGTATCATTTCATGTTAATAGTTTTGTGGTTATACTCTTTACAAATAAAGAAAATTTTAATTAAACTGCTGGATAGCTTATGAAACAGTTAAAATTTTAACTATTCGAAAAACTTGGGCACAATGTAACAAAACCGGTTATATTTTTGTGCATTTTTTTTGCATATTAAATTAATTATCTTGATGAAGTATAATGAAATTAGTCATGTGGATTTTCAATCAGGTTATATTAAGTGAAGAATACTGTTGTAAAAAGCAGTAGGAAATTAGATCTTAAGAACTTTGAATGTTTGACGTTTTGTAGATAAATCATTTATAATTGACAAGCTGATTTACAAATAACTAGAGCTGTTTCGCGAGAATTTTTAGAAAAAAGTGTCATTTAACCTAATTACCAATATTTGTTTTTGCGTGAACTTTTTTCTAAACTTACTGTCTCTTGCTTATCTTTAATTAACGGAAACGTGAAAAATTCCAACCTAAATGTTTTATCCGATTATGATTAGTGAGGTGAAATTGGATTGTTATATGCCATAGAAAACTTTTTTCTGAAATGTACAGTTTTTGAAATATTTATGATTAAAGAACTGATTTGATGAAAGAGGCATGAGTTTGTGGGTCATGTTCGTTAATTAAAAATGTTTGAGTGTAGGTTATTATTTTGCATATTTGCATGGTGTATGTACATATTGCCTACATATTTTATGCATAATCTGTAGATATTACAGATCAATACTCTTAAATATTTAGAACAATTATAACATTCGGAAAAAATGAGGATTCCAACCAACAAATACAGGCCCAGGAGGTAAAAAATCCACACTACTTCGAAAACGTTCTTATGACTATAATTCGCTTAATTACCATGAATTTAGATTCATTTGGAATAGAATTAAACGAGGAATCCAGTGGCGTGCGTAAAATCTAACCACGATTTTTGGTTGCTGTGAAATGGTCGAAAGTTGCATTTCAGGTCCGTATCTTCGGAATTAAGTAAGATATCGAGATACACTAAACGCCACCGTATTCTTAAGGTCTTAAATACCAAAATTCCGGTCTCATCTTAATTTCGAAAATTGCAATTTTTTACATAAAATACTGGTCTAGTCAACTGAAAATTTTCACATTTCAGAATTTGTTTATTACTAAAATAGATAAAATTCAGACTTATGTACTTGACCGGATTTGGCCACATTTTCTTCGTATAACATTCCTAAATTATTATGTTAGGGGTAAAAATGTCTGTACAATATTCTTGTAGCTATAAAGTCACTGTAAAATTGGATTTTTGGTCTTCACGAGAAATTAAGTGATATTTAAAATTCAGGAAAGTCGCTATTTGCGATTATTTGAGAAATGATAAAAATGTCTTAATTTTCTGCTTTTTTCGGGGTCTCATATCTCCGGAGCCAGAGCAGATATCAAGATGCGGTAAACGCTTATTCTTATTTGTAAATATTTGTTGTTATTTCCAAAATTATCAAACTAATTGAGATAAAAGTTGACGCACTGATAGATTTTGACGTAGTCTTATGATTGACGTATTGTCTTACCTAATTTGACTACATTCTTGTGAAAAAAATAATAAAATAACGCTAATTTTTTTTCTAAAATCTCTAAAATATTCCTTTAATTGAAACGATTTAAAAGAATTCAAAAGGATTAGACGTATGAATAATCTAAAGGAGCTAGAGAATATTAAAGTGGATTTAAAGGAGGTAAAAAATTCTAGAAAAACTAAAAAATCCTGAAAATCTAAAAACAAATAATAATAATAAAATGTTTGTGATTCAAAATCAACATGTATAGAATTCTACAAAAAATCATTCTACATGTATCCAAAGGAGTTCAAGAGTCAAATGTACATGTTGTAAGATCTAAAGAATCTAGAATATCTGAAAGAATAAATATACAAAAAAACATGAAAACGAGCATAAAAGCTTTCTAATTTTACAAAAGTCAAAAAATTTAGAAATTTAATAAAGAATAAAACGCTTAGGGAATGGAAAAATTCTTAATTCTTTAAAGAGTCAAAATCCTAAGCATTAAAAAGAATTCTTCGTAAACAAATAACGATAAAAAAAGAATTTAAAATTTCCAGTGAATTGTAAACAAATCCAAAGAATTTAAGGCCTTCAAAGAATCTAAATTATTTATGAACAATCGAAAGATTGAAGCTTAATAGAGTATAGAAAATTAAAATTGTAGCAAATATAAAAAAGAGAACATATGTATATATTTTTATTTTTTTATTTTAAATAGCCACGACTTCGGGCGACATCGGACATGGTCTTCTGACTAAAAGGAAATCCCCTAACAATATGTATATATACAGAATTTGAAAAATAAAAAATTCTACAGAAAATTAAACATGCGAATGATGTAAGGGAAAAAAGATCAAAGATAACTTAACTAAACTATTTGCATGTTTTGTACAAATTGAGGTTTATACTACTATTTTTTTTTGTCTAGTTAAAATAATGACAAAAAGTTTGAAGAACAGATTTGTAATAAACACCGCGTACCTACTCAGTATGCTTCTAATAAAAAGATTAGTATCTTTACATTCATGAACTTTGTTAGATAATAATAATTTGGAGACATTTAGAGTTCATGATCTCGCCGTGCATCAGTCCTAATTATCTGTTGGCAATTGTTAAACCGTGAACTACAGCAGCACCCGCATAGTGTACTAAGTTAACTAAGTATATTCTCTTTAATGTTTATTTTACGAATAAATTTCACTGTGATCTGACTTCTAACGCTAGTTTTCCTTTTACAGGAGTTTGCATTTGGAGTACCCTTATTTACTAGATGGAGTTTCCAGTCCAGAGGAACATTTAAGGTAAATGCAAATCGAAATTTACAGTTTTAGCCGTAACACGACGGCAATGCCGAATCTTACCCGACTCG